>OZ030011.1:19977247-21177247 GCA_964023405.1 Apodemus agrarius | reverse complement strand
CAGTCACTGTACACCCCCACACCCTCCGCCACGCCAGGCCCTGACTCCGCCCTGCTCCCGGGCCCTCAGCTCAGTCCCAGAGGCATCTTTGACCAACCTGGCTCCTACTGATCTTGTCACTGGGAGAGATGGGAAAAGACTTCAAACCAAAGACCTCCTGCCCATCAGGAAACCACACCCCTCTCCCACCTGAAAAGAGAGAAGCACAACTCAAGGCCAAGTTCCCTGTTAGTCAAGGGCGGGCTTTGTAAGACCAGAGTCGTCTTGGTAGGAGGTGAGGTTCTACAAAGTCCTTGCCCAGCACAGCCCTGCCTGGCCTCCGGGCACCTCCTGGCACTGGAGCTGAGCTACGGAGGGTGCTCCCATCTGTCCTCATGTCATCTCAAGCTTCAGCCTTGCCACCATCTGGTCGATGGGCTCCAGAGAGGTGGTGCCCACTTGCCCAGAACTGTACAGCTATAGAAGGGTATAGGGCTGAATCCCAGCCAGGGGCACGTGGAAGGCAGGCCTCAGGAACCCTAATGCCTCTCTGCTAACGTACTGGGCAGTACGAGGCAAAGCTGGCTCCGCGTGGGATGCCGGAGTCTTGCCTGAAAGCAGGGATAGCAAGGGAATGCACGAAGAGCCTATCTCCATCGCTACAGAACTGGTCATGGAGGCCCAGGCCGATGACAAAGGCATTCTGGCCGCCCTACACAGGATGCCCTAGCTCCCAGACTCCAGTGTGGTCTCCTTCTTCCAGATGTCCCTCCACACCCTGGACAAAGTCCCCAGCTTGGGCCCTGCACCTCAGTGCCACTGGATCAGCAGAGCTTCCCGGAAGCTTCCAGAGTGTGACTAAGCCCCACGACACCGAGTTTCTGGGACACAGCTGCTGGCTGGGCCCCAGCGAGCCGGCATCGCCTTATAGGGCATGCTCTATGGCTGTTCTGCAAAACTCAAGAGGAGTAAGATGCAGACAGTGATGCTGGAGAGCAGGCTGGGGCAGGAGCTCAAGTCCCCAGAGGGTCTGGGTCCAGAAAGGCTGTCCCTGCCTGCTGCCTGCTGCCTGCACACAGCATCCAGGACCTGCGGGGAAGGAAGGCTCCCAAGGGAGTCTCGAGTCAGAGGCTGGGCAAAATGGGGAGAGGAAGGCAGCACGGCCAAGTTATAGCTCCAGGTCTGCAGCCCTTTTGGTTAAAGTGACTAGCTTGTACTGGGGCTCCCTGGGACCGCCCCAGACAGCCATAAACAGACAGCATGCTAGGTTTGGAGAAACTGAGGCTTGTGAAGCCAGGGACAGCCAGAGACAGAACTGAACTGGCCTTGGCCCATTAACGTACCGCAGAGCAAAAGCTGTCCCGTCTCACAAGGCGCTGCAGATCACACAGCATCCACCCGGAGAGAGGAGAAAGCGGGCTGCCCAGGAGGAATGGAGGAGCCAAAAGCCAGGACCACCCCGACCACCCCTGCGCTGGGCCAACCAGGCAGGTGTCTGTGTGCCTGGCAGGAGTGTCCACCCGGTTCCTTCCTGTGGGGATGTGTCATACAGAGAGACCGCTGCATCATGGCTCAGCCCCCTTTACATCTGCACTTTCTGCAGGTCAGGAAGGACAACTGTATCAGCACTCGTGAACAGTGCTAAACCGCTGTTTCCGAGACATTCCACACGCCAAGCTCCGTGCTCACTTTACCAGAATCATCTCAAGGCTTAGAAACCCTCCAGGCTAAGCCAGTCAATATTCCCATTCCCTGGAGGAGGAGCTGGAGACTCCGGGGGGTAAGTGGTCCAGCGTTAAGCGAGAGCCCCAGTGAGCGTCATCTTCACGGGGCTCACCAACTAAAACCGAACACCCATCCCCACCTCCCTGTCCTCCTCAGTAACAGAACCCCGAGGTCATTCGAGGTGACAGTGTGCTCAACGAAAACATCACACTCCTTGCCTGCCGACACCAGATGTGGCTCTGTCCTGACCCAGGCACGGTCAGACGCAGAATTACGAGCGACTTCTAGGAAGGCCACCAAGGGAGAACAGACTCGGGTGCCATGTGGGGGTCTGTTCCCACACTGCCTCCACTGCTCAGAAAGAGAACAAATGTCCCGACAACACGGAGCCGCAAGGCCAGCAGAGATGGGTGGGATGTGACAGACCGTGGTGTGGCCCTCCGGAGCCCGGTGCTGTCCACATCTGGCATCTTGAATGCGGGAGACAAATCCATGTTCTCTTTGGACCACTGGCATGTCAAGTCCCCCACGGATGGATGAATTCAAATCCCACCAGCCCCCCTAGTAAGGCCTCAGGGGTGCAGATGCTGGAGAATTGAAACTGGCCAGACAGAGCAGGAGAGTGAGGCTGGGACCCGGAAGCCTTGGTCCTAAGGCACAAATGCCTCGCACAAGGCCACCGTCTCCTGCTTCTAGCACAACTCTTCTCGCTGCGGTCAAAGCTTCCTCTCTGTAACACTGCCGTGGCCCTTCAGCGCACTGAAGACTCAATCACTTTTGTTTGTTTGGGTTGTTGTGTCTCGTTCTGCTTTGAGGTTGCTCCTATACAGTCCAGGCTGGCCTGGAATTTGCAATTCTCCTGCCTCCACCACCTGACTCCTGGGATTACAGGCATGTGCCAGTACACCCAGCCCTCGCCGTGGCTTTTTGTTCTCCCTCCTGGGGACTTTCACCATGGTAACTAATCTCATTTTCCCACACGCACTGGCTGCCAGAAGGCTCAGAACTGTCCTGATGTGCTCCCACAGCAGAGGTATTCTTCTGCCCCTGCCCTCCTCTCACTGGGTTTACTAGAGTTTCCTAGGGAGGAGGAGGAGGAGGAGAACAGTAAAACAGGGAGAATGCTGGGAACCTAGTCATTTTAGACCACAAAAGCTTGTGCACCCTCTCCTGAGAACAGTTAAATGCCAAGTTACCTCACAAGTTAGAACTTCACAAAAATAAGGAAAATGGGGACTAGAGAGAGAGAGAGAGTTGTTCAGTAATTAGGAACACTGGCTGCTCTTACAGGGATCCTGGGTTCAGCTCCCAGCATCCACAGGGTGGTTGACAACCGTCTACAACTCCAGGTCCAGGGATTCTACACCCTCTTCTGGCTTCCATGGGCACTGCACACACCTGGTGCACATATACATGCAAACAAACACACACGTTTAAAAAAAAATGTAAAGAAATGAAATTATTCCCAGATCATGAATGCAATTGGCTCTCTGTACCTGACAAGTTCTGCATCCACAATTCAACCAACTTCAAATCAAAAACATTTGAGGAGCTGGAGAGATGGCTCAGAGGTTAAGAACGCTGACTGCTCTTCTAGAGGTTCTGAGTTCAGTTCCCAGCAACCACATGGTGGTTCACAACTATCTGTAATGGGAAATGATGGCCTCTTCTAGTATGTCTGAAGACAGCAACAGTGTACTCATAAATAAAAATAAATTTCTGCTGGGCAGTTGTGGCACATGCCTTTAATTCCAGCACTTGGGAGGCAGAGGCAGGTGGATTTCTAAGTTCTAGGCCAGCCTGGTCTACAGAGTGAGTTCCAGGATAGCCAGGGCTATACAGAGAAACCCTGTCTCAGAAAACAAAACAAAACAAAACAAAAACAAACAAAAAACATTTGAAAAAAAATAGTTACAAGCATGCCGCTTACCACATACAGAATATATTTGTTCTTATTCCTTATTTCCTACAGTTTCTAGACTGTGCTGGGTATAAGTAACAAGAGATAGCCAGCATATATTGGCTATATGCAAACACTATATGCTCTTTATAAGGGACTTAAGCATCCATAGATTCTGGTACCCACAGGCATTTCTGGAATCAGACGAACCTTTTGAAAATGATGCTGGATGATACATCAACACATGACTAGGAAAACAACAGTGAGCTTCCCTCCAACTCCAGGCTCTACACACACACACACACACACACACACACACACACACACACAAATTTTAGAAGTACTGACCACAAATCTCCCATGGCTCACAGACACACAACTACCATCTCCAGAACTCAAAGGCACTTTCCCCACGGCTAATATGGTAAATCTAAATGTCTCAATTTTAAAATCACTGAAAGGCATAAAAGAGGCATTACAGAGCCAGAGAGAGAAGGAAAAAGAGAGTAAGTTCATAAAAGAACAGCCGAAGCAGAAGGAAACGGCGGCCACTCTGAGGGAAGGAGACAATAGGGAGTCTCTCCGGTTCGCATATCTCCCCAACATTAAATTATTTTCTGCTGATTTCCAAAGATTTCTTTGCAAGATGCTTCTATATGCTAGAATGTACAGAAGGCAGCCAAAGCCCCCAGAAGAACGAGATGCAGCCCGTGTCCCTGGAGAACATCGGGGCAGGGGAAGCCCCGAGCCTGATGGCACCTGAGATCAGAGCTCAGAAGCTGGGAGGCGGGGGCTCGGTGTCGGCTCCTGGAAAGGGAGAGCATGCCTTAAGGAGCTGGTATCTGTGAGGCTGGTTTTGAGGGAACAATTCATACCCACCAGATGGAAGAGAGGAGGGATATGACCGGCTATAGGAACAGAATGTCTGGGGGACAGAGCATGTCTCAAGGACACTCAGGGACACTGGGGCTCTGCTCAGTGTGCTTTAAAGGAACACTTGGTTGAAGCTGGAACTGGGTACCCTGAAGCAAAAATCCACTACAAGGGTTCCATCGATCCCTTTCAGGAATGGGTCCATCAGCCTACACATACCCTGCTACCATGGTCGACAGTGTCAACATGGGGTCTGCAAGAGAAAGAGCACCCAAGTGGCCGTGCAGTGGAGGGGACCACAATGCCTCTGGGAAGAGGGAGCAGAGCAAAGACTGGGATATAAAGACCAGGTGACAGCTGGAGGACACTGGACTAAGTAAGCCAGCCCATACTAGTGCGGGAAAAATGCTGAACTGGCAAACGGAAAGCCAAGTGCAGAGGTACGACCTGTAATGGCCACTTAGGATCACGGCTAGCCTCGGTCACTTAAGACCCCATTTTTACACACGGACGCATGAGTGTGCAAACTGGCTCTCTGGCTCCTGCGCTCTGGCTCCCCACCTGCCCAAGTAAATGTAGGATGATAAATTAATTAACTAAGGAGCCGGTGAGCTAGCTCAGTGGTAGAGGTGCTTGTGCTCCAAGCTGGGGGTCCCGCAGTGACGTAAGAGTGAATCGACCTCTGGGAGATGGGCTGTGACCTCTACAAGCACTCCCTGGCACACGCGCATTGCATTCATACACATACATACACAAACACACAGAGTACATTGAGAGTAAAAATTTAAATGCTAATCTGAATCTGCTGGGGCCGTGGTGTGTGTGTGTGTCTGTGATCCCAGGACTTGGGAGACTGAGGCAGAGGAAGCAAAGTTCGCTTGGGCTTCCCGGCAGGTCTGAGAGCAGCCTAGACTACAGGATATAATTCTTTATCGATATATATTTAAAGTTATCATTACGAATGTCTTTTTTTTTTTTGAGACAGGGTTTCTCTATGTAGCCCTGGCTGTCCTGGAACTCACTCTGTAGACCAGGCTGGCCTCGAACTCAGAAATCCGCCTGCCTCTGCCTCCCAAGTGCTGGGATTACAGGCATGCGCCACTACCGCCCGGCTAAATGAATGTCTTAAAAAGAGGTAGACCATCAAGACAATGTACTAGGTCTGAAGAGCAGCTCCGCAGCCTTCTTGCTGTAGGATTCTGTTTGCTCACCTGTGAAATGGGGGTGATAATGGAAGCATCATCTACTAAGAGACGCTTTATAGCTCCCTTGTCAAACCACTGTAGGAGGAGCCAAGCAGTTAAATGCAGGGGAAAGATCCTAAACACAGCGAGGCCGTCTGCCCACTCACTGTGGCCACCCCTCTCCACTATCAGGAGTGTCCCTAAAGAGCTCTCAAGCAAACAAGTGCTCGGGACCCAGCGGCTCCACCGAGTCTCTGATGGCCACTCCAGGGGCCCAGAGGCCAGTGCAGGGCATCATCCTCTTGCCTCTCCCTGGAGGCAGAGCAGGAGAAATCTGATACAGCCCCACCCTTTCCAGAACTGACTGCCCAGAGGCAGTCTCAGTCCCTATCACTCAGAAACATTTACAGGTGACAGGAAGGAACAGTGAGCCTGAAGATAAAACCCAGCAGGAGCAAGGGGTCCCTTAAGTGGGGCTGGTCTTTGTGGAGACACAAGCTTCTTCTGGGAGGAAATGTGAAACTCTTTTAGACTACGCTCTCCCAGTCTTGGGAGTGTCGTGTGGTTTTCCCATAATAGAAAGCTTTACGAGTCATATTGAACAAGCCTTCTAGAACCTTACCTGCCGTCAACGACTTCTCCGCCACCTTCCTCCTCTCTCCCTCGCCCCCCACCAAGCAACTTCAGGCAACTACTTGCCTTTTCTCTATCCTCGTTTATAACACAAATGACAATCTTGTAAACATAGCTGGGCTAGATATAAGGAGAAAAATAAGTGTGTGTGGATATTTACACCAGAGTAAAAACATGTGCTCAGTCAAGGTCATTACCCAGAGGGCAACCGTGCTAGGGCGGTGACTACAGCCGTCCTAGAGAGTGGTTGTTTAACATTGCCTCCACCTCCCTGGGTTCTCTAACATCCCGCTTCCAGCACAGAACCAGGCACGAGGGGCACTGTGGGCATACCGGCCTGAGACACAGCCTGTAGGCACGGTGAATGAGAGCGCACAGATCGCAAGCAAGCCGTGACCACTGGCAGACCTCAGGGCCTGGGTGCCTCCAACTCAGTAAGGTCATGTCTAAAAACCTATCCAAAGTGAACTCTGGGGTATGTTCTAGACCTAGGTTCAGACATCCATGGTAGCAGTGTCAGTGGCTGTAAGCCAGAAGCAACCCTGAGCTGAGCTAGACACGCAGATGGACAACGGGCAAGGGAGACAGCTAGTGTAATAGTCCATCTGTCCCACACAAACGCAGGTCCCAAGTCGAGCACCCAGACGTAACAGCACGTTTTCACGATTTGTCCCTGGCCTGGCAAGGCCCGAGGGAAGTGACGGCATCTATCCACTCATCCCACAAGCGCAGCGCAGAGGCTGGACCCTTGGAAGGACAGTTCTAGTTGTGGGGGGTCCGGGGGGTCACAGCCAAGAGGATACCTGAGCAGCTCTGAAGGCAATGGCAGAGGGGCTGGGAAGGGAGAGCCTGCCTGCCTACCCTGCAGAAAGGCAAGGTGCCTTGTGTTCTCTGGAGGCGAGCAGAGCAGAAGGTTATGCGTGTCTCTTGCCTGTGACTGTGATAAAACTGTAATAACTGTCACATCAACACGCCATTCCCTCGGCTGCAGGGCTGACCCTATACTCCCCCCCCAAAATGTGCCCTCATCCAAAGTGACCAGTCCACCGTGACCTCACGTTCTCAGCTCCAAGTGTCTCCAGCTGCGGCATGCACCCAGATCACAGACAGATTCGCATTGAGCTAGCGCACCCAAAGCCTCCCACAGTGCCAGCAACGGTGGTGCCGTCTCAGGAGCCATCCTTGGAGCAGCGGTTTCGCCACAGAACTGGATGCTACCTTCCAAACATCACTTTTTTGCTTTTCTTCTTCCAAATCCTTTCCCATGCCTTCCTGGTTCTTCCTTGTCTTGCTTCTCTTTCTTAGTCTCATGTGAACTTGCTTGCCACACTTGATCAGAGGACATCAGGAAGCTTTGACAGAAGACCCTGTGGAGGCTCAGTCCCAGCTCAGCTCAGTGTAAACCGGAAGGCCTGGGGTTCGTGGTGCCTGAGAGTGAGGACACGCACACAAGCACAGGGAGCCTGCTTCCCTGGTCACCTTCGCCCATCTAGACGATGAAGCACAACTTTGGGTTCCAAAGAGAAAGGCTCATAGAGCTGAAGCCAGCTAACCACTCAGGAAGCACCAATACGCCTCCGTTCAAGGAAGCCGAGAACGGGGGTGAGATAAACTGCTTGTAATTAATGGGTAACTCAGTAGCAGGGCATCTGCTAGGATGTTCAGATCCTGGGTCCATCCTGAGTGTTACACACACACACACACACACACACACACACACACACATATACACCACAGACATGTGCACACACCAACCAGAACAGAAACCGCCTGGCAAACGCTTCAGGGCTCAGCAGCCATCTTTAGAATGTTCTCACACTGTCTTCCAAGATGGGACTTTTGTTTTGTTTTGTTCTGTTTTTAGAGACAGGGCCTCACTATGTAACCCTGGCTGGCCTTGAGCACACAGGGACCCAATCTCCCCTTGCTCTACCGTGCCAGGTACTAAAGGTCTTCCAAAATGAGATTTTTTTAATGGCTACAAAAAAGCTGATATGAACAGACACTAATTTACATAACTTTCCCTTCCCATGTGTCATTATTAAAAAGAAAAAAAACAGATGAACATAAATTTGTCTATTTAACATATTCAACTAAGTGGCTGAGAATGAAAATAATTTTCTGCATTTAGAAAAAAAAATAACCTGTACCTTAGTTGGGGGAAAAAAAACCCATGCAACTTGTCTCTTAAAAAACAAAGAAAGAATCTGCAAGCTAAAACCCTTATTAACTAGAAATCCAAAAGTTCTTTCCTGTGAGATTGTACAGCTCCTCCCAAGCCACGTTTGTTCCTTCACAGGCCATGTTGTCCACAGCAAAAGATTCCTTCAGCATGTATCAGGGTAACAAGTATCGTCCCCTTTTAAAGATGAAGAAAATGAAATCCCGCAGCCAGAAAACTCAGGTTAGGACTCCTCAGAGAAGTGAGCTTTCGTTATCACTGGCCTCTGATGACCACAGAGAAAAATTCCTGTGTGGAGCCAACCAGACCGCGGTGGTCATCCTTGGAGGCATAGTCTGCTGAGGGCCAGCTATGGTCAGGGGGTCCCCAGGAAGCCACTGCTTACAATGGGGGCGGGGGGAGAGTAACGTTTTCCATGGGCTCTTCCCACTCTAAGGATCTGAATCCTACTAAAAAGTCCACAGGGCTTATTAGCACCAGAAAACCAAGAATAGCTAAGAGCTGAAAGACGGAGACAGTCTACAAGAGCACCAAGGCCGGCTGCTGGGGACACTGGAGAGAATGGAGCAGCACGAGGACATGACTGGGCTAGTCACTCTACACCGGTAATAAGCCTATTATTAACTACAAGAGCTAGGCAGCAACACTATACTAGTCCCCACGCCTGGAACTAGGCAGAAAACGCTCTACAAGTACCATTTGCAAAACTGAGTAACTCGGCTCTGTGATCGCTCCCTAGAAGTGTGCTATGCAACCAGGCAACTGCCCCGGCTCTAAATCAGCCAGTGACTGAGGGCACGTCTTTGTCTCCTGAATTCAGTACACCTCTCTGTCATCAGCACCGTCCTCTCCCTGGCTGTTCTCCCTCCTGGTCCTGGAGCCCTGGAACCCAGAAAGAAACAAGGACCACCTGGAACTGAGCCCTCACTCTCTTCCTCCCAAATCCACCCAGGTACCACATCTGCGGCCTGACCTATCTCCCTTTGTTGCTGTGGTAACTATAGCCCGACTGGGACATCCCCTGGCCCGGCTATAACCCCAACTTCCTGCTAACCTGACACCTTCTCTGTGCCCTCTACGGGGCTTTTCCTCTGGGCCAATCACAGCATACCTCTTTCCTATCAGATACCCTCCCATGCCCAGACTCTGCCCACACCAAAGTTCACTCAGCCCCTCAGTAGTCTGGGCCCTCCCATTCTCTCTAGCCTAATTTCAGGGCCCACAGTCCAGCCTACATAGACCACTAATCATCAACAGACACCTTTCCCAGCCTCCAGGGCTGGATGCAGGATACTCTATGCCCCAACATGCTAACCCAATACCTTCCCATAACACTTAGGGCCCTGTTCACTATTCATCAAGAGGTATCACCTTCACTACAGGGCTGCCCAATGCTTCCTCCTCCTCCTCCTCTTCCTCCTCTTCCTCGTCCTCCTCCTCCTCCTCCTCTCATTCTCTCAAAGACCCTAACCCACCAAAGAAAGCCTGCACCACCCGCAGGGCGTGCCAAGCAGTCATCACCATGGTTATGCCCCACCCAGAACTGCCAAGGCACAGCACCAAGTTCTACTCCAATCCTGAGCCTGAGGCCTGCCCTTGGAGGTATACAGCCTGCTAACTTCTGCTTCTCAGTTTTGCCTTTTCTTGGAGGCTTTATGTCTGCCAGCTCTTGCCACAGGCTGGTTGTTCTAGAAGACCCCAGTTCGATTCCTGGCACCTACATGGTGGCTCACAACTCTCTGTAACTACAGTGTGGAGATATCGAACACGCTCCTCTCTGGCCTCCACGGGTACTACATGCACGTACAGGCAAAACACCCATACACATTTAAAACATTTTTTTTTTATAGTACAGCATCTCAGTACAGCTCAGGAAAGACCAGCCTGCTTCCTCTTGAATCTGGGGAAGTTACTTGCCAGCCTGAAAAACAGTGGCTGTCCCAAGACTACACTTCATAATGTCGGAATTTGCCAAGAATTCGGACGGAGGAATCTGCCATTGGCTACTGTACTTCTCACACTTGCGGCTTACTCATTTAAAAGAAAAGCCCAGGCTAACAGTCCTTGTCTTCTGCCCCGTGGGGTGGAAGCCAGGCTTATGCTGTGGCAGGGGCTTTGCCAGCATGCCAGCTGCAGGCAGGCCGAGGAACGCCCAGTCTTTTCAGATCTTGCTCCACTGAGCTCGGGGCTATGGGAGGAAGGGTAATGAAACCCTGCATAGGAGAGCTTCTCTCTGCATTCAGCCACAGACCAGACCAGAGGAACACAGGGCTTCTGATGAGTCCTCAGGGAAGCCCAAGACCCAGCCTCAAATCCAAGAACTCCCTGCCCAAGCTGTTTCCAAGAAGGATTTGTTTCTCCAAGAAGGTGGCCAACCGTCCCTGTTAGCACTTGCCCTATGTAGCTAGCAACTGTCTGGCTAGGTTTGAGGCTTGTGGCCTTGGCCAGTGATTAAGTCCTAATGGGACCACGACTCTCAGGCAGGCCCTACAGGGTGCATACAGCTTATCCCACCTGGGGAAGTTTCCCGTCTGAGCAGACGGGACGAAGACGCCGGTGTCTCTGACCCTCTAGGCCCCTGGTCACCTACTGGAGACTGGCCACACAGGTGTCCAGGCTGCGATGCCTGTTCAATCTGCACCTTGCACCTTACCTCCACCCTGGGGTTCTGCCCAGTGGCTCAGCACTAAGCTCAAAACAGGGATCCTGCCTCTCCATACCAGGCCCGCTGGCAGCCCCTCCCTCCTGAGTTAAACTGAGCAGAGAGCGATAAATCGCGCCATGTGGTGAGAGGCCAAGAGGCGAAGGGGACCTCACGGGTCCCCTGCAGGAAGACCTGCAGAGCCTCGTGATGGCCTGTCGCTGTCCCCCTTTAAGGAAGTACCTGGTTCTGAGATGTAAACAGCCTTCAAAACAAACCCCAAGATTAATGTTTAAAACGGTCTCCAATGGCCCGTTTTTAAGCTGACATCTGAAATGTCCCGTAGTTTAAACACTTGCGGAGGATGTCATATCCAACGTGATGTAAATTATTAACATTAGAAAATGAAACTGTTATTATTCCTCTTTTAAATGGTTCCAATGTGGTGTAAATACCCTGGTGAGCTGCGATCCACCGTCATCCATTTTCTGATTATATAATCAGCCCCTTCTTAGACAGCTGGAAATCAAACACTGCTCCTTTTTCTTCCCCAATCTTTCCTTGGAGATGTTTAAACTGTCAGGGTATTTTACACTGGAAAGTCTCTTACTGATTATTCTACAGCACTGCCGAGCTAAAGGAAATGTATGTACAGAACTGTTCCTCCTTCGAAGACATTTTATGCAGTCATAAAGCTCTCAGACACATCAGAAGTGTCTTCTGAACTACACCATTATTGGTTATGAATGCATAATTGATCAACATGACCAACATATACTCAAAACTGCACAAGTAACATGCATAAAAAGAAAACTTTATTAGAGATGCAACTTTCAATAGGCTCATGGGACTTTTTAAAAAAGTCATTTCCTACATCCTACCTACGAGTCCTACACCCACTGGCAGAATAAGACAGTTTTAACTCTGTTTCAGCTTTCAGTTTTCATAGAAACAAGTGTTAAAAATCAAGCGACTGCCGGGCGTGGTGGCGCACGCCTTTAATCCCAGCACTTGGGAGGCAGAGGCAGGCGGATTTCTGAGTTGGAGGCCAGCCTGGTCTACAAAGTGAGTTCCAGGACAGCCAGGGCTACACAGAGAAACCCTGTCTCGAAAAAAAAAAAAATCAAGGGAAAGGGGGGGGGTGTCAAATTCACCACCCACGTGCCAGCCAGTGGATAACTCCATCAGGTCCTCCTTCGGTTTTGTTACCAGCACCAAGGAAGGCCCTCCGGCCATTGTCTCCCAGGGTTATCACGACCAGCTGCCTTCCCTGATGGCGAGGGCTGTGTCCTGTGGTCCCGCACGGAGGTACAGCTCTGCAGATCATCAGCCTGTGTGTGCCAGGCTCAGTGCCAGTCACGTCACCTGACCTGACTCAGTCCTCACAGGCCTGGGACAGGCCTGCTGACACTCTCACTGTACAGACTGGCAGGCTCCTGGCCCAGCGCAGGCCGCCTTGCTCTTCATCTCCACACACACTTCCCAGGCAGACGAAGGGCTCTGCCAGCTCTCACCGCCGGGCATCACGTGCTCACGCCAACCCGACGTTAGGATAAACAGCCACTTCCTGGTACACCACAGTCCCCATAAATGCCCATCCTGACGCTGCCGCTGCTGCCAACAGGGAACGGAAGAGAAACGACTTCCGTGTGACCTGGATAAACGGGCAAGATCTTCCCCGGGTTATCCATGCTTAGGTCCTGAACCCAGGTCCTACATCCACTTAGACAACGGCAAAAGGCCAGCAACAGTAGGTGGGGAGGATCGTGTCAGTGGATGATCCCTTAGCACAGAAAGGGGACCACACTGCTGTCAACAAGCCAACCCAAAGCCAACCCTAACTCCGCCACCCACCAGCTGACCTCTCCAAAAGGCCACAACATCTTGAGCCTCAGTTTCCACGTCTCTACAAGAAAGATACCTCCTCCCATATAAACAGGACCTGACAGAGGGATGCTGTCCCTGGATGCTGGGGTGGCTCAGACGCCCTAACTCTCTAACTCACTCACGCCTAACCCGCTGACCGGCACCCTGCCTATATCCAGCTTCCCGGAGCCCACATCCTGGGATGTGGTGAACGAGAGCCGGGCTGATTTTGAAAATCCAGCCAAGTGATTTGCCTTCCAGCTCTTGCCGAGTCTCTCCCAGTGTCTTCGAATCCTGGATGCCAGGAGGGGGTGCGGGGAGAGGCATCGCCATTGACTTTATTTTTAGACGACCGAGTATAAAGTGCTCAGTTTGGCTTCGCTCCATGCCCAGACACCACTTCCTCCCTCAAGCCGTCATCCAAATGAACAACAGACACATCTTGAGAGATCTCAGAACCCTTTTGTCTGGCACACTCTAAACAATGGCCCCAAGGCTCCTGTCCACCCCCAGCCAGGGTACCGGGAAGATCTGGGGCCGGCCAGGTGCGTGCACGCCTGCTTTGGGAAACCCTTTCCTAGAGCTGCGGAGTACAGCCTTCCTGAAGCTGAACAGCGAAGAGCTCTAAGTGTGTATGCCCCAGCAGGCTTTCTGGAACCTTCCTCCAGATGTCTGCCATCAGCCTTGATCTGGTCCCCACCCCCAGGCAACCTTCTGCAGCTGCATGAAGATAGCGCCTTCGGAGCAAACCCACGGGTGGACAGCTTGGTACCCCGTCAGGTTCGTCTTGCACGGGGACACTGACGCAGGAAACCAGGCACAGCTTTGGCGCGCACGTCATAACCTGGCCCTCACCATGGGTCTATAAATCTGAGTTCACATCTACCCCTCTACTGTCCGTGGAAAGACATAACCATGAGGGCCAATGTCTCTTACCAGAATATCGACAGGTAATCCCAGGCCCAACTCTCTCAGCCAGGCCAAACGTGCCGACCACCCTGAGATGGCTGCAGCTGGAACCGGGGTATCCACTTCAGGACCGTCCCTCCCCCTTCCCTTCTTCCACCTACCACTCCTCCCTCTATCCATCCATCCTCCTCCTTTTCAGCCAGTGAGCGCAAGACAGCACAGCCAGCTGGGCAGCACTGCCCCTTCACCCTTCCTAACACAACCCGAGTGTCCTGACCTCCAGGACCCCTGGCCCTTCCTATCCCTCACCCAACTCTCCAAACATGATCAGTGCCAGCAAGTCTGTACCCAGCTCAGGGCAGAAGCCATGTCAGCTTTCCAGGGGAGCCGGCTGGGGGTGGGGGAGGGGGATCACAATCCCAAAAAAGCAGTCAGAGCCCAAACTCTCCCGAAGACACATCAAGTGCATGCTTAGGTCACATGGCAATGGACAGAAGTGGTGTCACTCACCTGCACGACTTCTATTCCTCGTTTCCTGAAAACAAAACAAAAAGAAACAGGGTTAACTTCAGCAGCAGGAGGAAACACCTCTCCACACTGTCCACTACAGTCAGCTGAAGGCAGGGCTGGAAGGGCAGCACGAGGGAGGGCGGTTCAGGCCAGGCCTCTCCCACCAGCAGTCTCAGAAGAACCACCTTTCAAGGACAAGGTATGTGGGCCCTGAGCCCCCAGTTCCCCTCACGACCTAGAAGAGATGGCTGATTATCAGGAACTCGGCTGGTATAGAACTGACAGCAACTCTCACCCCAGCCCCTGAGCCAGGCAGGCCTTCCGCAGCAAGAGCTCTGGCCTAGACTCCTGTTTGCCTCAATTACTACAGGTAGATCCCCAAAACTCAATCTGAACACCCTGTCCTGGCTTCTGGGCTCGCCTCAGCCTATCATACTGGCCAGCCACTTTCCCATTTGTGCTAATCCGATGGCCTCTAGCTGACCATATCCCCTGCCTCTGCCTTCCGAGCGCTGGCGTTAAAGGTGTGTGCCACCATACCTGCCGCTAACTGTTTCTCTGTGTAACCAATATAGCTTTTATGGGTTTTGTTATGATTTGTTTGTTTGGAGACAGGGATTCTCCTTGTAGCTCCGACTGTCCTAGAACTAGCTCTGTAGATCAGGCTGGCCTTGAACTCAGAACTTGAGATCCATCTGCCTCCTGAGTGCTGGGATTAAAGGCCTGCTCTACCACCCAACCAGCCATTATTATGTGCTCTTGATGTACAGAGAAGGTGGGTTTCACTGCGACATTTCTATGCGCACACATCCTGACTTTGCTGTTATCCCTTCTTCACACCCATTCCTGTCTGGCCACCTCCCTCCCTCAAGCAGTCCCTCTTCCTGTTCCCATGTCACGTGCACTCGGCTGCCCTCATCTAGTCCTCGAGCATATGCCTAAAGGATCCGGAGTCAGCACACGGCGTCTGCTGCTGCACCGTTCACAGAAGGCAGTCTACGGGACCAATCTATGGCTCTGTCAACAGGTGAATGCATAGAGAAATGTATACAGTGGAATTCTATCCTGTGGTAAAGAGGAGAGAGAGACCGTGGCATTCGCAGGGGAGTGAACGGAACTAAAGTTCACTGTGCTAAATGAAATAAGCCAGACTCGGGAAGACAGATATGTTTTCTCTCACGGTGGGGATTAGCCTGGGCTTTGTGCCCTCCATCTTTCTCCCACGGGCAAGCATCCATCACCCTTGTCTCGTCAGCCCCGTTTAGGCGCATGGGTTCTGCGAACAGCTTTCTGGAGCATACCACACTAAGGCTTCCTGGTCCATCCATTCATCCACCTGCCTCTCGTTTCTTACTGAAAGCCCGAGCTAGGGCCCATCTCCATGAGCTCCAACATACGGGGCTATCTCAGTCCTCTCCAGAGTGTGTGCACAGAATCCAACCTTCCCCCACCCACTCACGCAATATACCCATGATCCTGTGTCTCCATTCTTCTGCTCCTCGTGTACAGACTGCTGCCACTCAGGGAGAAATGGCAAAACCAAGACCCACAGAACCTCGAATGGACCAGATGCACATTTTACTTAGAAAGGGCAGATGCTTAGAAAGAAAAGGCTGGGTCTGAGCAAGGTCAGAGGCCTGCAGTTTACTCACTCACCTGGGCGCCCTGAGACGGAAACTGAGTAAGATTAAGAGCTATGCCCAGGCCTAGTTCTCGTGCCTACCAGCCAACAGCTGCTCGTAAAGGGCTGCTGTCCAGTGGAGCTATAAATACGGAAAAGCAGCTTTGCTCCCAGCCCTGGCACAATAAAGGCCACAGCCGGCCTGCATCCCCGAGGCCTCAGGAAGCAGGCAGGATCGCCTCTCAGCTGAGGCCATCCTCATCCCTTCATGTCTGCCAGCTGCTGGCAGGGCTTCCCGAGGGCTAACAGAGGAACGGCCGGAGGAGACAGTCTGGCTGAGGGCCACTAGGACCAGTGGGTCGACTGGAGGAAGCAAGGGCTAGTGTGCCCTTTAACCCTACATCCTAAAAGGACCTGGCCCCAAAGAACCCAGTGAGCGAATGCTACCGTGTCACCACTGGGGATCCTCAGGTCATTTCATCTCCCTGCACTTCCTGAAGGAATGGCAGGCAACGCCCACCTGCTCCCATAACTGCACAAGGACAGGCCAGACACACAGTAGCAAGGCCTCAGGCCGCCCGTGCCCACAGCCAGGGGACAGTCATGAGGAGCCTGTGCAGACTGAGAACCTGGATCACCTGCCCCCCCCCCCAAATCATCCCAGCCCAACTGAAGAGAGAGAAGCAAACTGTAGCTGGCCTCAGAGGTGAGGGGACCTGGCCCACGAAGGTCACACAGCCTATAGCTGCTCAAAGACGCACTCTTAAACATCAACAACATATGGACGGGGAAAAAACGAGTGACAGAAAGGCACACAGCGCCCACACATGGAGGGGCCAGCTTCCCTCTGGGGAAATATGCTGACATCCAGGTGATGTCGGCATGTGTCTCTCCCCTGCTAAGACACCTGTACTCACAATCGCCCTAATCCTTGAACCGCAATGGGGAGCAGGGCTTGAACTTTGCAAACAGATGGGATGTATCTAATGAAGAAGCCCGTGAGGAAGTCTGGCTGCCTGTCCAGAAAATTTAGAAAGGAAATCACGAGCCAAAAGCGAGGGACATTAAAGGCTGGCGAGGGGAGAGAGATCGGGGACTGGCTGTCAAGTGACCTCCATCCCACCCCATCACCCAGCCACACAACCAAATGAGAGCTGCGGGCTCTGGGATGACAGCTGCCGACTGTCTGGAGAGCTGAAGAGGAGAGTGAGGTGTTTGCCAGAAGCACCGCTGACAAGCCACCACGCCACGGAAGATACAGCACGCAGCAGTAAAAAAAAAAGGGGGGGGGCAGGAAGCTTTTTGTAAATCCATAAGGAACAACACCAAGGCCCCAGGAGAGCGCTTCCAGGGGCAGAACCCGGAGTTCCGTACACAACTCCATTGAGAACAGTGTCCAGAAGGAGAATGGGTACTTGTGTGTACAGAATGAATCCAAAAGCACCACAAGATGACCTCAGCAAGGCCTCCGGGCAAGGGCAAGGGCGGCTGAGAGGAGGGGCTGGAGAGAAGGCAGACTTCCACCATTGTGTCCTTGACAGAGTGAATGAAACATCAGACAGTCTCCCAAGACCTCCCCAGAGACAAGCTGAAGTGACCCCAAGGCAGGGCCACACCACAGTCACCGCAAATACTCAGAACTGAGGTTCTAGGTCAGAGCCAACATCCGGGTCCTTGGGGGCAGGTCAGGGCCCAGGCTACAGTATTTACTAGAGCTACAGGGCTGGGGTAGCAATGGATGGCCTGGAGGTGTTTCCTGTTTTCTGTGTTTTGTACTACAGGTAAATCTATTACTTTCAACAATACCAGAAAAGTAGCAATAAAAGTTAGAGCTTAATAATTTAAATGTTATTAAAAGCCTGTGGAGAGGGAACTTTTCTTGGTAAAATTTGGCAAGTTTGGGGCAGAGGTACACTCAAACTCATAATCTTGTCTTCCAAGCTGGACCCCTCCCCAGAACTCCAGGGAGGGTACACCCTTGGGGAGCTAAACACTTGCAGAAAGAGGGATGGCCCCTCCTTTGGAGAGAAACAGCTCTGGGTTCAAGATGGTGGCCGTCCACACCAGCAGTCCTCTTCCTGGACTCTAAGTGCCACCAAAGCCCCTCCCTTGGTCAGCTGTGGGCACAGTCCTTGCCTTGGGTAATGAAACAGAACAGAAACGGCATGTACTTCAGGAAGTGGCATTTGACAGTGACCACTGGACCCTCTAACTAGTCCTCCTGACCTGGGCCAATCTGCAAAGAAGGTAGCTGCCAGGTGGACCCTCACCCAGCCTTTGGAAGGCTGAGGCAGGAGGACTGTGAGACCCTAAGCTGGGGAGATGCTGTTCCCCAAAACCCCATCCACAAAAGCAGGAGATGCTGCCAGCTGGGAGTGGTGCCACGGGCGCGCGTCCAGAAGACAGAGGCTCCATCATGTGCAGGACAGAATTATCTGGTCTAAAGTGCCCACCGTGCACAGCCGAGGGGACACTGCGCAGGGGACACCTCACTGGAAGGCAGGCGCGGCCACAGTGGACATCGTAGGCACCTGAGCAAGGCCTTGGGTGTTTCTTGAACACCTGTCCCTGCAGCCTGACCTAGCCCGTCCTGACTTGACAACTGTCGTTCAGGAAGCAGGGGTATGCCCTATCTCTATACCCCCAAACTTTAAACTCCTGGCCAGCAGCAGATGAAAAAGCACCCTACTGAACAGCCGGGAACCCCAGACCCTTCCCTCACCCCCACTCCCACAGTCCCCATCACTAAGTCACCTGAGCTTGGCCCACATCTGGCTTTCCCAGCTGTCCCCTCTGTGCGAATGCCTGTAGCAAACTGCAGCTCACCCTAGGAGCAGCTCTCACGCCACATACGCCAAGGACCCGTCCTCAGTGGCCCTTGGGCTGCACCACCAGCCAGCACTGCCGATGGCTCCCACGAGGCTGCAGGCAGGGGGGCCCTGGACCCAGAGGCTGGTCTTGATTTCTGCCTTCCGTGCCCACAGCCATGCCCAGCTGGTACCACACTGCACTAGTGCCCACTTTCCAGACTTCCAGTGCCAGGCTCGGCCCGGAGCCGCCTGCCTGCCTTCTCTCTCCCTGGAATCCCCGTTCCCTTGCCGACTGCTCTGTGATTTTGGATTTCCCTCCCGTTTAACAGTGCCAGGAACTGAAATGGCCTGATATAAAGACAACATATGAACAGAATTTTAAGGCCAGTACAAACATATGAATTGTTTGGACAGCAGCAGAAAAGAACCAGATAAACTGGAGGCTGCCGTGTGTCTTTTTTTATGGGATGGGGGGTCCGTTCCCTTAATTGAAAGTCAGCCACCTGAAGAGCCCGCCCATACTGTGTGCCCCACCCAAGGGAGGCAATCAGGCCCAGGTGTGGATCTCAGCCCAGATGAAGCGACCTGACTCATCAAACCCTAGGACCTTGAACAAGCCGGCGGGGCCTGGAGTGGCTCTTCCGGTGAACCTCCATGGGCAGAGCGGATGACTCACCAGACTCCCAGGATGCTCGCCACTCCTGGGAGGCACTGCCCACGCAGCCCACTCTTTGGTTTTTAGAACGGGATCATAACGGGGCTGGGGTGAGCCGCACGGCCTTCCAGGATGGGTTCCAGCCAGCCAGAAAGGTCTCAGGTCTATCCTTCAAAGCTTTGACACACCTAAACTCTCTAGAGAAAAAAAAAATCTCACCTTGAAATCTTTTGGGCCCTCAACTGGGGGAGCCCGAGGATGAGGAGGCCTAACAGAAGGCTTCTAGGCTTCCCTCAACCTAGCTACCAGTCGACCTTACTGAGACCCACAATGCAGTCTGCTTCCTGGATACAGTACTCTGAGCCCCAGGAATGCAAGAATCATCTTGGCCTGGACAGCAAGGTAAGCTTTAAGCAGGTGGTACTCTGAGACGCTGAGAGGGAGACGTCTGCTGCCCACGGTTCGCGATTTTCTAACACCTACTTTCAAGGTGCACCCACTGTTCATGGAAGCAGCCCTGCATGTATGCAGCAAGCATGCAGGGTACTGACACTCAGAAAGGCTACACACACCACACACGGACCTGAACTGTCTCCGGAGATGCCAACATGCCCTTCACGTATAAGCTCCCTCCTAGTCCCAGGACGGCCCAGGGACTCCGAAGCCGCACACATTACGGGGACTCTTGGACATAGATTTCCCTCACCTAACTGTCACCATCAGACGTTGGGGTTCTCTGTGGAACCCTGGCACAGGGGAGCCCCTGCACCACAGGTCCGATGTTAACAGTCACACAAAAGATGGAGGAGCACAAACAATGAGCACCTGGCGGGTGTGCTATGGCGTCCCAAGCCCAGCCAACAGCCTCAACAGCCTCACCATTCTCACCAGCAGGAGGCGCCTGAGAGTTCACGACAGAGCAAGAGCCAGAGTTGGCCCTGCCCACCTCAGAGAACTGTCTATGGATTGCCCAAACCTTAGTCCCAAGGCGCAAGCAGTGACTTTACCCTTTATCCACTGGTCTGCCATAGGTTGGAAAGCCCAGAAGCCTGGCTTGGATACCCACATGGCCATAGAGAGCTCTGACCTTGACCCAAAACTGCTCTCTGAGGTTGCAGTCTCACCCCAGAGCCGGAGACGGCCATTGTGAATTGAGTCCTGTATTTGTCGCCTATGGCTTCCGTAACAAGAGACGCACTGGCTCCACAGCGGATAACTAAGGGCAACACAGAACCTTCCACGGTATGGGTTGGCCTGTTCTTCCTTCTCAGGGTGGGAGGGCTGCACCCTGGCCTGGCCTCTCCAGTCATAAACGGTCACACTCCTTGGCCCCTGGCCACATTGCTGACCAGCCTCGTCCCCTCTCCTTGGCACTCCCTCCTCCTCTTATCAGGACCTTTGTGACCGCCCTGGGTCCACCCAGCTAATCCAGGGCAATATCCCTGTCTCAGGATCACCCCTGTGGTGGCACTGTGCCCTCTGACCATGCAAGGCAGCTGGGTCATAGAGTCTGAACAGAAGGACCTGGCCATCTCTGGTAGGTTCCTTGTTCTGTCAGCAGCAGCAGCAAGGATTCAGCAGTGTTGCCACCCTGTGACACCAGACACTCCCTCAAAGTGCCCAGGGTAGAGAAGAGATAAAGGATAGCCTGCCCAGGATTTTTTTTTTTAATTATTTATTTAGGTATGTGAGTACACTGTAGCTGTCTTCAGACACACCAGAAGAGGGCGTTGGAGTCCATTACGGATGGTTGTGAGCCACCATGTGGTTGCTGGGATTTGAACTCAGGACTTTCGGAAGAGCAGTCAGTGCTCTTAACCACTGAGCCATCTCTCCAGCCTCCCCTGCCCAGGATTTTAAGGGGAATCTAGATGGCCAAAGGGAGAGTTCACATGGTACCCACAGAATCAGTGAGCATAACCAAACATTCCCACGGGGGTCTCTGATGAGAACAGAGAGCCTGGGAAGAAGAGAGGGTGGTCCTGGACCTTGGACTCCTAAGAACCAAGACCTCAGACCTTAGCTATGAACTAGGGAAAAGGACAATAATCTTGACCCCCAAATTCATATTGAGGTCAAGGAAGGATAACAAGGCCAGCCATATCCAACTCCAGGGCTCCCTGCTGAGAGGCAGGTCCCATCCTGGACTCTGCCAACACTGTAGTAACAGACTCTCCAAGCATGGAGCCAGTTGGAACCTAAAACTGGGCCAGCATACCAGGGCCCTGCCAGGGCCAATCAAGCTCACCATTTACAGGGCTCGGGGTATAGTGACCTGGCCCCAGTCCCCGTCCCAAATGCGCTGAGCCCCTTGTCTCGACTGGCAGCAACTTGATCTGAGACCTAAGACCCTCCAGTTTCCAGAGATCCTGAAGACCTGGATGTGACCCAAGCGAATGCTAGGCCAACACCTGCAGCACCCAATCGGCCCCATTCCCACTCAGGCGGCTCTCCAAAGCCAGATGAGGGAGGGGACGAGGAGGAGGGGAAGCCGGAGGGGCCAGGGAGAGCCAGGCACTGCTCCTGTGCGGAGCTTCTCCACAAGCCTACGTCCCACCTCCCCCGGGGCACCCTGCTGCATGGGACTGACGCCCACGCCCACTCGGTCCCAAAGGCTGGCAGAGAGCAAAGTCACAGTCTGAATTCAGGACCATCTGTCAGCGACGGTCTCCTCGACCTACAGCAATGTAACGGGCCTGTGTGGGGCAGCTCACATGGCTGAGGCTCAAGGGTGCTGGGTGAGGCCTCTGGGATATTTGGAAAAGTGTTCTAGACAGAGCTGCCTCAACCCACCCTTTCCCCAAGCCTGATAAAACCCTCTCTTGGAGCCTTGATCCCTGGGAGCCTTGGTCCTCAGGGTAAAGTCTTCCACAACCAAGGAACAGCCCTGACTAAAAGTCAAGGGCACAGAAGACACTCCCTAAGGCGTGACAGGCCGCAAACATCCCAGCGTACTATAGCCTGGACAAGGCCTGTAGCATCCAAGGTTCAGGATTAGGATGAACCCAGGCCCCCTCAGTGGTTATCCCGCAGCACAGGACTGACTTCTCGAGCAGAAGGAACAAGGGATGAGAAACAAAAGGGATGAGAAAAACGGGTGCCAATCACAAAAGAGATGGTTAGCTCCCAGAACAAAAGGCTGTAGGGTAAGAGGAGAGTGCCCATGCTGAGAGAAGGCTGTGCATGTCAACAGTCAGAGGGCAGACAGACAGACAGACAGACAGACAGACACTCAAAGATGATGGAAGTCTAGAGGAGCCTGAAGTCAGCTGTAGGGCGGCCGGGCTGTGGAGCAGGTGGGAAGGCCTCTGGTGAGGGCGAACCTGAGGCCTCAGAAGACCCCACTGCCCAGAGTCAAGCTCCAGAGCTAGCGCCTGGCAGGCAGGCACATGCCCCCCACCTCCTTCCTTTCCAGTGTTCATGCCCTGCCAGGCTCTGCAGCTGGGAGTCATGGCAACAGGCCCTAAACATCTGCAGTAATCCCTCAGAGCCCCACACGGGGGTCACCGCAGCCAACGGACCGATGCCAAGGACCAGGGCCCTGTGCAGAAGAAATGACAGAAACAGGAATCTCTTTCTCCAGCTGGGAGAGAGGAGAGGGAGAGAATGCCTGCCAGGCTTAAGGAGCGACATATGCAAAAGGCACAGCCCTGTGTGTCGTGGGCCAGCAGGCAGGTCTCCAGACAGTGTCCCTGTGCCCCGTGCCTGTGACCTTCTACTTCAGAAGCATGACTCACCTCACCATCCTGCCCCGCTTCCTCTAGCTTCTCTAACCACCTGGCATTGAGGCCCCTAAAGGTACCACCTCCCCATCCATGGTGCACACCCGGTCTGCTGTGCCCTGCTCACAGGCTGGGACACACACACCACTTGCCTATATTCCACCCAAATACCAGACACACCCCCTTTCTATAATCTACCACTAAATCCCCACCCAGGAAGGAGCCATCAGAGGGTACAGAAGCCGGGATGCCATGGGAGCCCAGGCCCTGCCAGGGCCATCAGCCAGAGGCCTGCTCCAGATGCACCTCTTCCTCCTGGACCAGGTGTAGGTCAGCTGTGTCTTGCAACCCACTCAGGAAGGCAGGGAGTGTGCAAGAATGACCCCAGATACCAGAGTGCAGCTCCAGGGGCTGTGGGGCCAGTTCACAGCAGGTCAGTTAGTTTTGATTCCCAGACTAAAGTCGTCTGCATGACTAACCCCTTATACTAAAGAGATGATTTTATTCATACTGCCTCTGTGCTTCTGAAGACTGGTTAAGGGCCAGGCGGTTTCACCGATGGGACTAACAGAAAAGGCTCCTGATCTCAAGGAGGGTGAATAAGCAAGCCCTGAAATGGGTACAGGCTGAGGCCATGGGAGTCTGGGGCTGTGGCGGAGGACAAGCCTGCAGTCCTAGAAGCAGGGGACACACGCAAAGGACCAAAGCTAGGAAAGAGCTGGAGGTGGCAGAATCTGGACCTGAGAAAAGATCCCCCGTGGGCCACAGAAGGGGAGGACAGAGGTAACAATCTGAGGCCCAAGAGGCCAGTCCTTCTATGGCTACACTGCCTGGGTCCAGGAATTCACCTTCCGGCTTAAGCTCGTCTGAACTGGACTTGCTGTCCCCCGCCGCCACTCACCATCCCAACTGAAAAGTCACCTGCCTCCTGATGAAGACGTACACCAGCTTGGAGCCACGTCAGGGTCCAGCCCCATCCTCCTGCTTCTGTCTGCCATCCCTGTCTCCACAGAAAGGACTCACTGTGGTGTCCCGGCTGCCCAGAGCTGGAAGGAAAGGCGAGAGGAGGAAAGCAGGTCCCTCTCAGCTGAGGGGATCCCAAGAGCACTGGTTGGCTGATTGCACATAATTAGGAAGAGAGAGAGAGAGAAAAAAGCTCTTGAAAATTAGCTTCCCAAATGCTGATATAATTGCAAGTGTCCTTGCAGGGTGATTACAGCGTCGGCCCAATGAATGTTTTACCAGCAGCCCAAGCCCCTCCCTGCAGCAGGAAGGATATAGCCAAGGAAGATGCCAGGGCCCCGTGGCACCCAGACGGACCGGTGCTCCCAATGGCCCAGGGAAAGCACCAGCACGAGAGCAGCACACCCCCAGCTCAGGGCCTTCCCTAGAAGGCACCCGGCAATCTCCCTTCTTCCTCACGTTTCCTTCCTCACAAGCTCAAGTGCTACCAGCTACCAGCAGCCAGACCGTAAGAAGGCCAGCCTCGCAGCCTCATCGCCTCCTACAGCCAGGTATTGTGTTCTATGCCTCAGTCTCCCTATCTGCAAATGGGTACACCAGTGGAAGGTAGCTCAGGATGTTGAGGGAAGCTGAACGCCAGCCCCTCCCACTCAGCTTCCACAACAGCCGCAGCAGCCTGTCCACAAACACAAAAGATGGAGTCCAGGAGGGCCAAACAGCCATCGGGTCAGCCAAGCAACACAGACGCAACCTAGATCTGCTCAAATCCATATCTGTGCTGTCCTCACACTGGGTCCTTGGTTCTAAACGATAGGAAAATGTCTCTCTGGGCTTTTCGGCAAAGTCAACCCTCCCAGCCGAGGGTGGGGGGCACTGGGGCCTCTTCAGAAGTCTGGGTTGTTAGACTACAGGTCTGGGCCTGAGGATGTGAGGTGTAGGGACACTCTGTATCTCTAGAATGAAGGGGGCCTGCCTAGACCCTCCCTACCCTGAGTACCAGAGTACTCCTATAGCCTTGGCCCACCTCAGCAGCCTGTACCACAGCAGTGGCTCGCATCCCCAGCCTCGCTGTCACCTGTCCTCCAGTGGCAACAGGCTTTCCGGGTCTGCAACAGTTCTCCTTAGGACAAAGCCGCAGATCCACACTGACCACACCATGGTGAATGAGATACTGTGTAACAGGCTCACTCCAACGCCTGCTCCAACAGCCAAGCTCCAGACTGAAGTCTTCCTAGTTCTAGGATTCTCCTGCTGGCCCACATTCCCAGCATGGGGTGGGCTGGGCTGGGGTGGGGTCTGGGTCGCTCAACTCCTCCGAGAAGCCTTCCTTTCCTTGACTGTGTATGGGAGGGCTAACTCTACCTGAGGACAGTCCCTGGAAGAGGAGCAAGTTAGGACCTGCGATGGCCCAGCAACTCAGGAAGGAGGAAAGAAAACCAGCTATAACCTGACATCCCCATCATCACCTGCCTGGAAACCAACAAGAGCTAGCTAGGGAGTCTGGGGTAGCCCAAGACCAACCTGTGAATGCCACAGCTAGTCCAGAGAGGCTGTCCAGGGCACATAGCTCCCAAGATGGGCTTATCCAGGGATATTTCAACCGACCTGGGACACAAGGACTGTTTTATCCGTATCCTGACCCCAGCAGGGCACTCGGGCTCCAAGCCTGACCCCTTGCTCTCTGTCAGGTGTTATGTGAGATCCACACCTGCCATTTGAGAAGAGGTTTCAATGGCACACTAGAATCTTGAGATCAGGGCAGTAAATCGGGGGCTTTGTGCCTGTCGTCTCCGAGGATATCCCTGTGCACATGAGGTAGGAGAATAAGAATGCCCCCCTTGGGCTGGAGAGATGGCTCAGTGGTTAAGAGCACTGACTGATCTTCCAGAGGCCCTGAGTTCAAATCCCAGAACCCACATTAAGGAAGTAGGAGAATAAGAATGCCACCCCCGAGCCGGGCGTGGTGGCGCACGCCTGTAATCCCAGCACTTGGGAGGCAGAGGCAGGCGGATTTCTGAGTTCAAGGCCAGCCTGGTCTACAGAGTGAGTTCCAGGACAGCCAGGGCTACACAGAGAAACCCTGTCTTAAAAAACCAAAAAAAAAAAAAAAAAAGAATGCCACCCCCACCATATATTTGAATGCTTGTCAGCAGAGATTGGGACTTTCGAAAAGGATAAAAAGATTAGGACACATGCAGCCTTGTGAGAAGAAGAAGGTTGTCACTGGTGAACCATGCCTGCCTGCAGGCCTGCCACCCTCCCCACCAAGATAATAATGGACTAAGTCTCTGAAACTGTAAGCCAGTCCACAGTTAAATTTTAAGAGTTGCCTTGGTCATGGTGTCTCTTCACAACAACAGAACAGTGACTAAGACAGAAGCTGGTACCAGGAGTAAGGTATCATACATGTACATGTACACATGAATGCCCACTATAAATTATTTGAAAATTTCATACATGGTATTTTGGTCATATTCCACGACCTTCCCCTAACTTCTCCAAGACTTGCCGCATTTCAAACCTGACTGTTAGCGTTCACCTAACCTAGGTAGCCCTGCCTACATACTCTTGGGTGTTTGCACACCCTTAAAGAAAACTAACACCAATATTTCTCAAACCGTTCAACAAAATAGAAAGGAAAGGAACACTATCAAGCTTAGTTATGAAGCCACAGTGGCCCTAATACCAAAACCAGGGAGACACAGCAAAAGTAGAAAACTAGACAATTCTTAATATCCCTGATGGATACGCATGCAAAAGTCCTCAATCACCTTCTTGCAGCTAATATTCAAGAGCTGCTTATTAAGACCTGGCATTGTGGCACAGGCCTATGATTCTGGCACTCCTGAGTGCAAGACCTGGTTCCAACCACAGCACTCCCAACACGAGCTCCCAGCTCCCCTGACATGTCTCAGTGCTCTTGAACTTACTGTTCCTGCTGCCTGCCCCCACACACACACACCTCCCAAAACCTTTCTGAAGCTGATTCCTCTCCTACTGCTCAGACAGCAGCTGGGATTCTAGTCTTTAGAAAAGCCTTCCTTGACTACAATGGGAACTGCCCCCAGACTCCTACCTCTCCCCCCAATTTCCTGGTCCCAGCTGAAATTACCTCCTTAACTGCTTCACACACTTCTCTGCCTTGTCTGCCTCCACAGATTAAAGTTCCAAAGGACAGGAGGGTCGCAGCCGCCTATAGCCGCCTACAGCCACCTACAGCCGCCTACAACCACCTGCAGCCGCCTACAGCCACCTGCAGCTACCTACAGTAACCTACAGCTCCAGGTGGACCCCACGACTCTGACCTCCACGGGCACCTGTCTCCATGTTCATACTCCCACACTGAGACACAGACACACATAATTTAAAACAAAAATGAATCTTTTTTTCTCTTGAGACAGGATTTCTGTGTAGCCCCAGCTGTCCTGGAACTCGCTCCGCAGACCAGACTGGCCTCATACTCAGAGATCCATCTGCCCCTGCATCCTGAGTGCTGGGATTAGAAGCAGGGACTACTGCCACCTGGCAATTTTTTAATTAAGAATTTAATAGCCGGGCGTGGTGGTGCACACCTGTAATCCCAGCACTTGGGAGGCAGAGGCAGGCGGATTTCTAAGTTCGAGGCCAGCCTGGTCTACAGAGTGAGTTCCAGGACAGCCAGGACTATACAGAGAAACCCTGTCTCAAAAAACAAAAAACAAAAAAAAGATTTTAATAATAATAATAATAATAATAAATAGGATCAGAAGAGGAAGGAAGGCATTTAGAATCATAATGACGTATGTGCAGTGTTGTCTACTCTGGCAAGAAGACTGAAAGAATCCTAAAAATTCGATAATAAGATTACAGCCCAATGGGGCACAGCATAGGCAATGAGTAGATCAATTCTGCAGCTATCAAAACAGTCATTCTCTATTGTCCTTTGTCCTCAGGCAAGCCAACACCTTTGGAAAATTTTTTTATACTTTGTCACAAAAAAATGTTTACATATGAAATCAGATGTCAGGATTTGCTTCAAATATACCAGAGCAATAAAATTAAAAAGAGACATCAGCTGGGCGTTGGTGGCACACACCTTTAATCCCAGCACTTGGGAGGCAGAGGCAGGCGGATTTCTGAGTTCAAGGCCAGCCTGGTCTACAGAGTGCAGGGCTACACAGAGAAACCCTGTCTCGAAAAACCAAAAAAAAAAAAAAGAGAGAGACATCAGTTAATATTTGGTAGTTTCTAAGGAGGAGTGGGGCACAAGGCTGATCTTATCAATCTTTCTGTTGTTAATATTAGAAATTTTTATAAATAAAAAATTGATCAAAATAAATGCTGTATTTGTTTCCTTGGTTTTTGTTTGTTTTGAGAAGAGAGTCTCACTCTGTAGCACTGGCTAATCTGGAACTCACTATGTAGAACAGGCTGGAACTCACAGAGATCCACCTGCCTCTGCCTCCAGAAGGCTGGAATTAAAGGTGCGTGCTACTATGCCCAACTCTCAAAATAAACATTTAAAAGACCATTCTATGGGGCTGGGGTTATAATTCTGCGGGAGACAGTTAGACCTCAGGTTACCAAGACACTCACTATGAGACCGTGTGCTTACTGTGTGCCAGCAGTTCCAAAAGGAGGGGGAGAGAGAAGGGGTGGGGGCTGGGAGAGAGCGCTAAAGCTGGTGTAAAATATAAATATGGACTCTGTTTACACCACAGTGCCAGGTGCAGACAGCAGAAACCAAACGGCTACATGTATGATGACTTGGAATCTATGACAACTCTACGCCAAAAGAGAATACCCAAGAAGGAAATGCGGACAGGCAGCGGGGGTGGGGGGGGGTGGGGGGGTGGGGGGGTGGGTGGGGGGGGGTGGACTCTCTTCAGACTTTGGTTTGATGCTGTCTGCAGAGGGCTAACTTCAGGGAGGAGATGACACCCCTGGTCTCCTTCGGATGGGGCTCAGTGCGAGCCAGGGCAGCTGGGGCTCTTGAGTACAAATGGGACAAGGGTGGAGAGGGGGAAGCACTGGTTAGAGGGGGGAGGGGCACTGAGGAAGTCAGCCTGTGGGTCTTCACCACAGGCAGTCTCTCCCTGAACCTCCCCAGCCCCCCACCCTGGCTAGCCTAAGACAGGAGAGAGACGGTGGCCCAAGATCAGTAAGTACCTCCTGGCGTAAAGGACCACCTGCCCTAGGTGGGTTCTGAGACTGGCGGTAACAATGGGCCTCAAATGCAGCTTCAGCTAGGGGTTAAAAAAAAAGGCTTAAATGAGAATAAACCAGGATCAAACTAGAACCCACCTCCACCAATTCGGTCCAAGTCTCCTCATCCCCAAACTGCCCCAGGCGGATGCCGGTAACCCATTTTACAGAGCTCAAGTTTGGCCATGCCCTACATACTGATCTGCCTCCTACACAGTATCCAACGGTGATGGCCAGTTCCTCAGGTCCCTCCCAGCCTGGTGAGGGCAGTGGCTTAGACCGGGGAGCCCCTCTGCAGAGCAAGAACAACGTCAGACTGAACGTGTGTGTCCTTCCAAAGAACTCAGAAGCCTTATGCTTCAGTAAGACTGCCTTTGGACATGGGCCTTTGGGAGGTTGTTAGGTTTTGATGTGATTGTAAGGGTGGGGCTCCCACATGGGATCAGCACCCTTATCTAAAACAAGGGAAAGATCAGTTTGCTCTTCCTCCTGACAGCTGAAGACATACCTAGAAAGCAGCTGTTTGTATGCTGGATAAAAAGCCATCCCAGGGGTCAGACCAGCAGACCTTCCCTGAACTTCCAATCTCCAGGCTGGACAGCTACATGTTTTGAGCCCCCAGGCTGTGGTATTTGTTACAGAAGCCAGAGCTGACTAAAACGAGGGCAAAGGGTGACCATGAGCCCCTTGGGAGGCCAAGCCTCCAAAGAGACTGACCAGAGCACGGCCAAGTCCAATGTTGCCCAAGAAGAGCAAAGGTAAGATGTCTTCCTGAGTTCTTTCCTGGACATTAGACATTCAAAGTCAGCACAGAGGGGGAAAGTGCAGGAGGACCTCAGGTGCCTGCGTGAGTATATGTATGTCCATTCTCATGTGTGCTCATAGAAACACAGAGTAGCCAGGCGGTGGTGGGGCACGCCTGTAATCCCAGCACTCTGGGAGGCAGAGGCAGGCGGATTTCTGAGTTCCAGGCCAGCCTGGTCTACAGAGTGAGTTCCAGGACAGCCAGGGCTATACAGAGAAACCCTGTCTCAAAAAAAACAAAACAAAACAAAACAAAAAACCAAAAAAGAAAGAAAGAAAGAAAGAAAGGAAGGGAGGGAGGGAGGGAGGGAGGGAGGGAGAGAGAGAGAGAGAGAGAGAGAGAGAGAGAGAAAGAAAGAAAGAAAGAAACACAGAACAGAGCAGGTCTAAGAACATGCATGCATGTACACGCACAAACACGCACAAACACACACACACACACACACACACACACACACATACACACACACACACCTGCCTCTGGGAACTGGTTTAGTATAACTCACTTTAGTGCCATTTGGTTTTTGAGCATGGGTAATTCTGTCTGTCTGTCTCTTCCTCCCTCCCTCCCTCCCTTCCTTTTTTCATATGAAACAGGGTCTCGCTGTATTGTCCAGGCTGGCCTTGAACTTGAGATCCTCCTGCTTTGACCTCCCCAGTGCTAGGGTTCCTGCAGGAACTACCACACCCAACCTCTGGTGTTCTGTGAGTGTGACCCCAACCCCCACCTCGTCTCTTTTGGTGCAGGACCTTTTAACCAAAGCTGTTAGGTATCTTTCACAGTCTGCCTGAACCAGCCCCCAGAGGCTTCTCAGAACTGCAAGGGCCAAGTCACTGACTTACTGAGCCAGCCTGGTTTCGGTTTCCAGAGCTCTGACTTCAGCAGCTGATTAAGCTAGACCCTCGTCATGCCCTCCCACGACCTCCTATGCCAGGGCTGACCCTGCCCTGAGGTTCTTCTTCTGACAACGTCCAGTCTGACAGCGGGAAGCCCCACAGCTGAGCAGAAGTAGTGACCGGCAAACTCGCTTCCCAGGACCTTTGGGCTGGATCCTCACATAGGAACTGTAACACATCTCCACACAGCCAAACAGATGGGCTGAGCCCTGACCCTAGTTTCTGCTTCCCTGGGCAGCTCGAGACCCAAGAGGATTCTTCCCAGCAGACAGGACAAAGGTCTGTCCAGCCCTGCTGGCCATCCGTGATGGCCACAGTGGACCTGGCTGGGGGCAGCCCTTCTTCTCAGCGCTTCGCTGGCACAGCCTCCGCTCAGCTGTCTACCTGGCCATTACCTCAGAAGTCCACACCTGGGTATCTGGGCCGCCCAGTGGAAGTTCCCACAGAGGTTGAGAAAGCCTAGGGAAAGGTCCCAAACAAGCCTCCTCTTCCTCTGGCCCCAGGAAGGACCATGAGGCCCCAAACCTTAACCAGGCCCCATTGGCCCGAGCTCCCCCACTGCTACCCGCTGGCTGTGATCAGGGTCCTCAGGTGGGCAGACTGCAGCCCAGTGGCCACTGCCTTGACTTTTCCAGGTAGAAATATTCCCCGGGGGGACCTCCCACAGCTCCTATGGGACTTGCTCAGTAGCCAGATGCCAGGACTCAGTTTGACACCATCGGAGGTAAGCCCCGGACAGATCAATGTCCCCCCCTTAGACCAGCCACTCCTCTGGAACCAGTGACCCAATTGATTGGTCAAAGCTGCTCCTGGCTCACAGGAGCCTCAGGGATCCTGGCAGATACACACAGCTCGACTCTCCCCAGGCACGGCCAAATGGCAACAGGCCGGTGTGTTTACAGAACACATGGACTGTTTCACTCCAAAACACTTCAGTGTCAATACCCCAAGGTCCTGTCAGCAAGCTCATCCTTTAAGGTGCTGGGAAGCCTCCCCAAGATCATGGCAGGAGGATACCAGCTCCAAGGATATCCATCTGCCAGCCTTCAACCCTGGCTCCTTCAACATAACTGTGTAGACTTACACAGGGAGAAAACAGAACCAGGCTGATTTGAGGACAAAGGTGGCCAAGTACTGAGGCTCTGACTTATGGGGTCATTCATCTTTCTCCTCTTAGGAATAGTGTTCTGATTATAGATAGTGTGTGTGAAATCTCAGGCCCCTACCCAGGGTCTTTACTGTCTCCAGAACTGAGAGATGGTTTATAGTAGCCCTTACATGGCTGGTAACTGAAGGCCGGTAAGGAGAGGCCCTCTCCCCACCTCCATCCCACTGCCTCTAAGGAAAGCCCAGCTCCTCTGAGGGTCTACCTGTCACCACTAAGGCCTTGAGGCAGGGAATGGCCCATCCCCAACACCCAGCACACATCACTCCCTAGATGAAGCCCTGGTTCAGAGACAGGATGTGGCTCAGGATGACAGATAACCGTGAGTCCACACTGGTACGAACCTGGGCCTGAGGACCCAGTGGGGCCCAAGAACTGGCAGCCAACTCTAACACCCACAAGCTGTGTGACACCAGGCAAACTCAATGAGGAAACTAGGGTACTGGAAACATGGCCTTCACAGGGTTGTGACATAGAACAAATGAAGAAACACACTAAGGAACGCCGTCCAACTCCCTGCCCCGACTTGAAGCCAGCTGTGAGGACTCACCTCCGTGTATGGGCCTGAGAATAAACCAGGAAGATAACAGCAGGTAGAAACAGACAGACAGGCTGCAAGGACCATGGCTTGAGGCCCTGGATTCACCCAAACCTGAAAGCAGACTCTCCACGAATCAAGTCCTAGGAGAGCCAGCACCGCCCTACCTTACCACAGGACCCAGGTAGTGCCCAGGTTTGTTAAGGCAAGCATCTGCTGTACAAACCAGCAAGGCCCGCCCCTCTGCACTCGCCCCTGCAAAGACCTCTTCGTACGTAGGTCAAGGGTTCTAAACCAGTGTCCCATGTACCCCACACTTCACCCCCACAGCACGCAATGTGACTCGGGCGGCTGAGGGCAGCTCCTTCCAGGGCTAGCCTCTGACCTGCAAGACAAAGGAGGGACGCCTGTGGGTGCTGAATACCTCTGATGCATAGGTACCAAGAGTGAGGAGTCCGGGCTGGAGAGATGGCTCAGTGGTTAAAGGCACCACCGACTGCTCTTCCAAAGGTTCTGAGTTCAAATCCCAGCAACCACATGGTGGCTCACAACCATCCGTAACAAAAATCTGATGCCCTCTTCTGGAGTGTCTGAAGACAGCTACGGTGTACTCACATATAATAAATAAATAAATCTTTTTTTTTTTTTTTTTAAAAAAAGAGTGAGTCCAACCGGGGAGGAAACGAAGGACCCAAGAAATCAGAAACACAGCCCATCAGCCACCTACAACAGAGGTCCATGGGGGCTGTGACCCCCCAGGGAGCGAGATCCCCACTGTCCCCTGCTCTGAGGCTACACTCCTGGCCCCGTCCATCTTCCTTTCCTTCTGGGGATGCAGGAGCTAAAGCTCCTGAGAAGCAGGAACCTTCTTAGGCCAATTTAAGAGAAACAGTTCATGCAGGGCAGTGGTGGTGGTGGTGCACGCCTTGAATCCCAGCACTCGAGAGGCAGAAGCAGGAGGACATCTGTGAATTTGAGGCCAGTCTGGTCGACAGTTACAGGACAGGACAGCCAAGGCCACACAGAGAAACCCTGTCTCAAAAAACAAAACAAACAGCAAAACAAAACAAACAAACAAAAAAAGAAGAAAAGCTGGGCAGTGGGGGTGCACACCTTTAATCCCAGCACTTAGGAGGCAGAGGCAAATGGATTTCTGAGTTCGAGGCCAGCCTGGTCTACATAGTGAGTTTCAGGACAGCCAGGGCTACACAGAGAAACCCTGTCTCGAAAACAACCAAAACAAAGAGTTAACAGTTCCCACTGGCTGGGCCTCGCAGGGCAGGCCACTAAGATGCCCTTACTCACTCCATCTGCACAGAGAGGTTAAGTCTGTGTCCCAAAGTCACACAGTCAGAAAGCTATCCCTTCGCCAACCTTCTGAGACCCAGAAACTACCCCGGAAAGAAATATTCCCAAGAGACTGCCAAATTTGGGAGATCTTTGTAAACAGTTTCCCGAACCTTCTAAGGATCTAGTTTCAGTGGATAAGGTCCCAGAAGGAACATGATTAGCACTTAAACAGAGAGTGGATCCCACGGCCCTATGCTCAAGAGCTCAGGGCACGGTTGGTAAGGACACTAGGATCTACCCAGAGGCAGAGTTTAGACAGAGCATTTTACAAACAGGGCAGCCACGGGCACCACAGGATACCAGCTACCCTGTGGGTAGGGCTCCTCGGCAGACCCAGCATCTGACCAGAGTGGCTCTTAGTGACCCAGTACCTGCCTCCCTCTGACAAGCACAGCCAAGGAGGATGAGGGCTACGGAGTCACCGATCCTGATATGCAAATTCCACAGCGTGGAACTCCAGAGAGGGATCTTTCTGAGCCTCGCTTTCCACAGAGACGGGAAGCAGCGGATGGCATGGCGCACATCCAGCTGCACGGCTGTAAGCAGACCAAAGCCCTGTGACGGGCTGCTGAGCCTTCCGGGAGGCTCAACTCCCACGGCTTTCAACGCACCATCTCCTGACCCTGTGCACTACAGGTACCCCAAGACAGCTCGACCACCCTGTGAAGGAACCACATGCCACCAGCTGAGGCGCCTTCCGATTTTCAAATGCCAGAAGCTACCTACGGTGGGCCTCTCTCTACCTACCCCCACAGTGTCAGCCTTCGCCAAGGCGTTAAAGGAACCGGCTACCCAAACCTCCCTGAACACAGGCTGCGTGTGGCTGAATCCGGCTCAAGAGGAACAGGGAATGAAGAACTTCTGTTTCCGCACCAAACCACTAGGCAGGCTTGCTTCAGGATGAGGGCGGCAGGCCCGGGAGATGCCATAACGAGTATCAGGACCCCGATAAAACCTTTAAGCTATACTGTCAGTCAGGTCAGGCTCAAATCTGAGGCCCTCACCCCCACCCCCAGATTCCACCTGCCCAGCTCTCTAACTGGGCTAACTGCTCCAGTCTTCAGAGCCGCCTTTACATTCCGAGAGACAGGTAGCACAGGACAGTGAAGACACTCCATCCAGCCCAGGTAAAGGAGACCCGATCCCAGGGTCCTAGGAGGCCCCCAGCTTGGCACACTGTGGCCAAACCAATGGCCCTAAAAGGACTCACTAGAGCTGCTCTGGCCCCAGGGGTGGCAGCAGACAGCCATGGGTACCTATCCTATGAGCATGTAAAGGAGTGAATGGGGCATTTTTTAAAAAGAAAGACCCTGGGCCCACCCCGAGGCAGGGAGTGGCCTGGGAACCTCGCTAGGACAAATGACCCATTTTATTTGTCCCTACGTTCCCTCACCTCAGGAGCCCAGGCCTGGTGGCTCAGTGGAAACAAGAGTCAAAGAGAGAAACGAAAGTGGAACTGCTAGACAAGAGGCCTCTGACCCCTGACTCCTGACCCCCACCTGCCACCCTCAGTCCTTCTAGAAAACAGTAGACAGCAATCCCTCCTCCCCAAAATAAAGCCTTCAGGAGAGAAGGCTACCTGCTCTCTGCTGGCCTCTTGGTTAGTCCTACCAGAGGACACTGCCTTCCCTTCCCTCAGCACCTGCTGCACTGGCGGGCCTCCCGGGAGGCAGGCGCAGAGGCAGGGGAGGGAAGGTAAGTGTGCAGTCATCAGAGCCGGCTGGCCAAGCCTTGCGCTCCGAGCCCCACCGCCCAGCGCCCACCGCCCTCCGCCCTCCGGGCAGCAAATGCACACTGAGGATGCTCAGCTTATGGTCTTCTTCCCAAGCCAGGGGCCGAGGATGGGTATTATGCTTAGGACGAGGGGATCCGGCCGGCAGGGTGGAAGCAATGCGGTTTTTCAAGAGTCAACCAGCCCCCGAGGGGGAATCCCAACTCTCTCTGAATCTCAATTCTCTCATCTGGCAAACAGAGATGCACCACCCACCTGAGAGACTGGGTTTCCCATCTACAGTCATGCCAGGTCTGTGGAGGTTCCCGGCAGCCTCTGAGATCCACTGTGAGCTACTCACAGACAAGGGAGGAGACAGGAGTTTGTAAAACACAGACCTGCACAAGCCAGCCAGCCAGGCTTCCCAGCTCGGGCCTAGGAGCACTGTGAACGCCGCACAGTGAGCTGGTGTTAAACAGACGCTACAGAGGAAAACATCTTGGGGCTGTGTCTTCATCTCTCCCTCAAGCCTTGAGCCTCCTCTGATATCTGGTACTGCGTAGGGTCAGGCCAAGCCCCAGAAATGTGCCCTTGCAGCCTCACTAGAACACTCCAAGGCAAACCAGCAGCCAGAGGCAAGAAATCTTAAAAGGTGAGGAAAACAGATTTTCCAAAATGTGGAAACCTGCCTGGGGCCCTGCCTTGCCTCTCTCCCGGGGGCTGGGCTTCAACAAGGCATCAGATGACCTCCAGCTCGTGGTAAACCTAGTGTGAGCACCAGGGATGCAGACGTCAAGATCTCACAGCCGAAGACTGTGTGCACAGGCCACCTGCCTGGGAACCTTTGCTTCTGATGTGCCTATCTGAAAAGGCCCCACCCAAGAAGCAGGAACCTGCCCAGCCTTGGCTTAGCCTGCTTAACCCAGGGCTGCCTACATGTGAGAGTTTTGTTATGACGCCCGGTAACACAGTAGATGACACTTTGCATCTTTCAGAAGAACCGCCAGGACATTCTACGGGATCCCCAGCCTGCTTTCGGGGGGGGGGGGGGAAGCTTTGCCTTCTGGGATGGCTGGATGAAAATGAAGATAGATGTGTGCCTGGCCCAGAGCCCAGGTATGTCCTTGGGCAAGCCCACAAGTACAGGTCAGTAGCAAACTAATGACTACCCCAACACACACACAAGCATCAGCTGGGTTTTCCACCAACCCCAGGCTCCGGGCAAGGACAGCTGGCCGGGAGCCCATTCATCTCACCTGCCCTGGGCCCACAGTTCTGACTTCCTGAACACAAAGGTGGAACTGAGCCAGGCCAGAGGGGAGCATGCCTCCTCCTGTCCTCGGCCCCCAGAGCATGGTGGCAGCTCCTCTGAATGGTAGGAAGGTCACATGACCACCCACATGGCTTCCATCACACTCCCAAGGAACAGGCTCTGGAGGTGGACATCCACCTGCAATTATACCCAAAGCTGCCTGCCCCTTCCCAGATGGCTACCTTCAGTCAGGTGGAACTCCAGGTTGTGATCGGGGCTCTGCACTCCTAGGCAGGGGACTCTGCCCATTCTGTGGGTCCTTCAGCATCTCCAGGGAGTGCTCAGCCCTTCTCAGTAAATACCACCTCCCCCCAGGCGGATTTCTGAGTTCGAGGCCAGCCTGGTCTACAGAATGAGTTCCAGGACAGCCAGAGCAATACCTGTCTCGAAAAAATAAATAAATAAATAAATAAATAAATAAATAAATAAAAAGTAAAAGCACCTCCCCGGAGAGATCTCTGCTTCTCTGACCAGAGCTCCGAGTGGCCTCAGCTACCCCAGCGCCATCCTCTCATCTGCTAGCATGCAGGCTCCTTGCAGAGTGTGTGACGTGCAGACATGCTGGCTCCCCTTCCCTTCCACAGGCACGAGCGGAGAAAGAGCAGAGCCCCACACGGGGGCCCAGATGCTGAGCCAGTGGATGGGACTAACCCAGGACTTAACCCTTCCTCCTTCCCCGTCCCACCTCCTGTGCTTCTCTCCTGACCCAGGGGACTTCAGGGTCACGAGGAGCTTTGGCTGAGCCAGAGACCAACAGAGGCTTCTGAAAGCACCAGGCAGCTCCTTGACCCCACCACATGCCTTTGAGTAGCTTTGTTCATTGTGTGCTGTGGGTATCGGCACTCCAAATCTCTCCCGTCAAGGAGCCCACTTTTTAAAGAGACAGATAGGGTGCAAAGCAGAATAGTCAAAGGAAAGACAAACCTGGCTCTGTGTGTATGTGTGTGTGTGAGTGTGCATGCGCATGTGTGTGTGTATGTGTGTGAACGTGCATTGTGTGTGAGTGTGTGCATGTATGAGTGTGTGTGTGTGTGTGTGAATGTGCAGTGTGTGTGTGTGTGTGTGTGTGTGTGTGTGTGTGTGTGTTGGGGGGTGACTCAGACCATCACAGAAGAACAAACGGAGTGAAAGAGGAAAGGCATCCCTCAGAAGCTCTTGGGGGAAGGCCTTTGGCCTGTGTATTCTGATTCAGCCTCTGGGGACAACTGGTGACTTAGCAGAGTCCATTAGGTGTGCCCTGAGACACTCTGAGCAGTTTACAGGGCGGGGCACCCAGCAAGCACAGGCTTGGAGGGGGCGGTGCTGAGGCAGGAGTCTTGTGGGGGTTCCCTCCTGGGAGTGATTCTCAAATCCTCACATATCTGGAGACAGACCCACCCTAGTGAACCTTAAAAACAGGTGGTGGGAGGGTACTGTGGGGTGGGGGAGGGGGACATCACAGGCTGCAGCTTGGCACCATAAGGGGCCCAGACACCAGCCTGTGAGGCCCTGCTGGGGAGATGCAGGCCACAAAGGCTGCTTTCTGAGAAGGCTCAGAGCAGGCAAGACAAAGCCCCAGACTATAGGATTCAAACAGTCCAATGGGAATGGGCAGACCTGCTCCAATACAATCATGCCCTCACTCACAGCCCCCAGAAAGGGCCTGTTCACTGGGAGACTTTAGTTCCAGCTGTTAGGAGGGGGCTCAGGCCTTAGAGCGGACCCACTGTGTGACCTGTGCCAGCTTCTTCACCCCATGGAGGCCTTAGTTTCACTCTCCAGCGCCTTTTCCAAAGCTGGCTCTCCAGCAGCCCTGGAGGGGGAAGGCTGGGGTAGACCCAGTTCAAGGAAGACCTTCAAAACAGCTCTTCTGGTGACGGACCTGCTCTCTAAGTCCAGTATTACTTTTTAAAAGGGTGTGCCTAGGCATCCTCTCAGAAGCTAGTTTACCAAGGCGAACAAACACAAAGGCCCTCCCTGTCTCCTACCAGCTAGGGACCACATCACCAAGTTTCCACTGAATGCCCCAAACCTGCTAATTCACTGAGAGGATCAACTAGGGGACCCTGAGAGATCTGATGATCAGGAACGGGAGACGCGGGGTCACGGGCCCAGCTGTTTCTGGTACCTGCAGAACCCCTCAATCTCAACGACGATGGTGAGAACGAATGCCAGCAGGGGCACTCCTTCTCACCCCTGCATCTGGCCCGGGCACCGTGTGCTGAACACGTGAGTCGTATCTCCTCCCACCCTGTCACCCTCTGAAACGGAAACAGTAAAACTGTTTCGGAACTGCCAAGAAAAAGGAGAATGTCCGTGACCTCTGACCCAACACCTGTCAATGCACATCCAGGCAAGGGGTGGGGTACCCACTTGTCAAACAGTCTAGGGCAGCAGAAGGAAGCCTCAGGAGGAGAAAAATGTTCCATCCTTTCACGAGCTGAACCACTCTGCATATGCACAGACAGACAGACAGACAGACACACACACACACACACACACACACACACACACACAGATACAGAAGCCCCAAAGAAAGCAGCAATGTGGAAATTTCTCCACACAACCCCATGCATCAAGCAACTGTACCACTGTAACAGAGGCTGCCTGCACGCTCCCCTTTGGTCATCAACACCCATGGAGACGGCCCGCCGAGCTGACGGCAGCTGAGCTCAGGGCCAAGAAGGAACAAGCTGACTTTTCATTGTGCGCTCTGGGCCCTCTGAATTTTGCAGCATGTGCCTGTATCCTAGGAGGGGTGTGGGCAGGGGGGCTTGGTGGTGCACACCTTAGATCTCAGCACTTGAAAGCAGAGACAGACAGGGAAGTTAGAGGCCAGCATGAACTACAAAACAAATTCTAGGTCAGACGGGGCTACCTCACCCAGGAGGGCTTTGAACACTCTGTGTAGCCAGCCTTGAACCTCTCTCTGATCATCCTGCCTCCGCCCCGAGACCGCAGCAACTGTGGGAGCCTGCGCCACCACACCCGGTTTTATGTAGTGCAGAAGATCAACGCAGGTGCTCATGCGTGCTAGGTAAGCACTCTACGACTGGGCTTCATCTCAAGTCCTAAATATTTAAAAGGGGGAAGTCAGAAATGTTAGCTAATAAATAACAGCAGGATTGCTAATGAACATGGCATTTTCACAAAGTACAGAATGAATGAACTCTTCAGAAGGACCAAACCCAAAAAACAAAAACAAAAACAAAAACCCCAGCACTACCTCCTTGCATTCACAATGCCTTCAGATTCTTCAACCAGGAGGCTGAGGCAGCCTGCCAAAGGCAAGGGCTGTAAGAGCCAGGCGTACGTGGTAAAGTACGACAGCCACCAGACGGGGTGGGCCGCCTCTTCAGCCCACCCCAACGACCCGAGGTTCCGTCCCACTAACCCCATCTCCTAGCAAGATGGTCAGTTAGCAAGTATCACAGACCATACCTGAAAAATGACTAAAATTTAGTCCAAGGTCACTACATCTACAAAGCCAAATGGACATCACATGGGTGGTCAGCTGTGAACCCAGCCCTGGAAACCTAGGCAGTTTTTATTCAAAGACTCGATGTCTTACACACACCCCACACCCCCACCCACCACCCACCCACCACCCACCACCCACCCCCCACAGCAGGCCCAGTCTGTACCCAAGAGCTGGAGCAAGGGGTTGATTTGCAAGACGGGGGTTACATTTTTCATGTGCTGCTGTAAAGCGAACCTGAATCAGGATGCCTCTCTCTAACACAGCTCTGAGATCATGGCAAAGCCAGCTACTGAAATACACAGAAAAATGCCGGGCTACAGACCAGCATCATTCAATCCTGGTAACGATCCTCTTTCCTCCCTCTGCAGAATCTTCTAGAATTTCAGCCCAGAATACTAAGCTATTTCAGCAGAAAGCATTCATCTCCAGATGGCTTTGTCTTAAGGGATAAAATAGGGTTGGGGGTGTAGCTTAGCGGCACTTGCCTACCATGCACAGGTTCAATTCTCTAGCATAAACACAAGCAAAGAAGATGGCCAGGTACGCTTGGGAATGCCAACACCAGGGAGGAGACCAAGGTAGAAGAAACAAAAGTTCAAGGCCAGCCTAGGCTACATAGTGAGACTCTTGTCTCAAATCATAGGGGTGGGGTGGGGGTGGGAATGTACAACCCTAGGGCAAGAGACGGGCCCAGAAGCATTCTCCAAAACCAGGTTATTGCAGGCACCAAATTCTAAGCACCATGCACCAACACTGTGTATTGTACTTTAATCTACTGCCTAATAACTGCCCTGAACTCCAGAAAGCGCTTAGTACACATAGGTATCAACCAAGTCCTGGGTCCCTTCTGAGACCTGTATGAACAGAGGTCCTGGCGGGTTAAGACACAGAGAAAGCTGGTGTGAGATGTCCCTGTAAGCCCATTTCCCAGAAGCTGAGGTAGACCAGATGGCCTCCAGGTCTCTCAAGGACAAGAATCTCCCAGATATGCTTGCAGGAGCCTCCAAAACGGTTCCTCTTAGCCCGTCAAGACAGACACAGAACAACCACGAAGGCAGCTTTCTCCAGTAAAGACTCGGGCTGAGCTCACATAAGCCTTCCATCCAGTGCCACAGTCACAGGCCCCCAGCCTCAGTTTCCCCACTTCTATGAGAGAGCTGGCATGAGAAAAAACACATTAAGATCTACAGTGGGAAGCTGGGTGTGGTGGCTTACATTTTTAATCCTGTCACTCAGGGGGCTGAGGCAGGAAGGTCCTCAGGTGTCTGAGGCCAGAATGGGCTAAAGGGAGACAATGTCTCAAAGTAAACAAAAATGACAGAAGACAGGCAAGGCTCACCATCGCCTCACACCAAAGGATCTTCTGCCTACAACTCAGGTCTCCTAGAAGCAGAGCGTGAGGAGAGGAGATAGACGACAGGCTGGCTTAAGCATCAAGGAGGGAAAGCCAGGCCAGCCAGCTACCCTCAGCCGAGCTCCCCCTTCCCCTGGGAACCCTGACTGCCCATCTTAGAAAAGCCACAGAGAGGAGGGATGAGGAAGCTTCCAAGTCCCTTCCAGCTAGGGGCAGAGAGGCAGGTGAGAAGGGTCAAGGAACTTAACCACAGCATCTTCCTGTACTTGGGAGGAGACACCAAGGAGGGGTGGAAATAAACAAGGCCCCTGGAAACAGGTTGGTTCAAAGCCCATTGGCTGGCCAGCCAGAGGCCGCATGCTATCGGGGCACATATTTAAAAGGTTGGCTTTTAGACCTGCCCATGATAGGTAGGGCACCTCCCAGGAATTGGCTCCAACTGCCTATGGAAGGGCCCTGTGCACTCCCCTCAGGAAAAACAGAACCTGTTACACTGCAGAGGGCATAGCCCGACCCCGAGGAGGAAAGCGTCCCTAGACGCTTCAGCGGCAGCTGGACATTAACAAGGGTAAGAGTGACTGAAGAGAGAGGCTCTGTTCTCTGAGCAAGTCGAAAGGTCTCAGGGACAGACCGTAAGCTCTTAATGGAAAGAAGACATATAGACCATGCCCCCTCTGGTACCTGCAACCCACCCCCACCCCCACCCCCACCCCGGGGTCTGTAAACCAAGGGCTAAATGAGATGAGAGCCTGCGAAAGGATTTTTACAAGGCCGGACCGTCTGCTAAAGCCACTCATCCCAGTGCCGCTGAGCAGCCAGCCCTCGAGGGTACTGCTCCAAACATGTGGGGCACAGTTCAAGTCATTTCCCAGCATCCCTGGCCCTTTCTGTCAGGAAATTCGCAGACGATTCACCATCCATCAACACACAAGCGCTGTGCCCCCAGCTTCTGACTGTCAAGCACGGGGACGGTGCCCATTCACAGGGTCTCCCAGTGAATGACTTAGACCACTCCAGCATTCACAATAAACAAAACACAGTGGAGTGGGGTGGGGGGAGGGGGGGTCACCATCTCAACAGTTGTTTAGTTAATAATGTGGCCACCAGGGGGCTCTGTCCTGAAAGTAAAGAAGCAACAGAAAAACTCTTTCTGGGGTTTTCTTTTCCTTCTTAAGCTTCAGCCTCAAAGCATTGAAAGCTATACTAATAAGAACACACATGAGGCTTCCCGGGCCGCTGGAACGGCCCAGAGACCTTCTGCCATCTCTCTGGAGTCAATGCTTGGGCAGAAGAAGGCAAGTAGACCTTGAATTCAACCACCCTTCCTGAGAAATGAATGCTCAATAAAGATTTCCCCTGCGATGGGCTGACACCCTGGGGTGCCCGGAGACACCCCCCACCCCGCCTCTTTAAAGGAGGGAGGACCCACAGGAAGGGCAAGCCAGCCTGCAGGGCTGCCGTGGGTGCTCAGCACTTAGGTCTCTGCTAGGGCTCTTGCTAATTACAGAACAAAACACACCAGGCCAAGGACGAGTCTCGGGTATAGATAAAGGGTGACATAAACCCATGGTGCTATCAATAAAACGGATGGAAGGGATGAACTGGGGTTTCCCAAGAACTACTTGACAGCAGGGGGAGCTCTGGTCCCCTCGAGTCAGAACTGGACTTCCAGAACAGAGGGGCTTCTCCAAATTTTTCTGCTGTCTGGGGCAACCTTTTCACTGTGTGTTCATTTAGGGTATAAGCGTCCAACTGTCCTTTTCTTTAAAAAAAAGAAAATGCTCCATAAGCCCTGAGCTTTTCCAAAGCTCTGGCTTCTAGTTCCTCTTGCTTTCCTTGTGAATTCTGGGCTGCACTGAATGCCCTGACGACCGTGAAAAGCCTGCTTTCTCCTAAGAGGCCTGTCTGGGAGACTCAGCCAAACCCACAAGGGAATAAGGGGTGCAGAACCAGGGCCCCCTTATAAATAGGCATTATCCCATCCAGTTGTGGTCAAAGAGAGCCTGTAAGGCTGGCCTGGGGCAGAGAGGCGGCAGGCTCTTGGACAGTGCTGCCAGGGCGGCTTCTATGTGCCAGCTCACACTGCTAACTAACCTCTGTGCACCAAGGGATAAAGGAACTCCAACTGTTCAATTCTCCAGAATTCGGGGCACCCACCAGGGATGGAACTACAAGTGAAGTCCATTCTCAAAAGTCAAATCTACCAAGTGAAAAGACTACTTAACAAAAGGTTTCCTCCCCGAGTTTGCAAAAGGCTTGGGGGGGGGATGAGGGGGGGGCCTAGATTCTATTAGGCTTTCATTGAGAAGCTGTATCCACCAGCTCTGTCTGCGGAGAGGCAAAGCACACCTGAGTCAAGGAACCCAGCACTTTTGTAATGTATTAAGAGCAAGATCCCTCAAAGCCCTCGGTCTCTGCCACTGAAGAACCAGCGCGGGGACAACGGGGTGCTCAGCCGGAATGGCAGAAGACAAGTCTACCCTACATGGGTCCACCCATTACTTTCTATGCTCTGCCACTCCTTGGCCCTGGGGACTACAGGCAGGTACCCCACCTCTCTGCTGATAGGTGTCCCTCTTCTCAGACACGTGGCCCAGAATCACCACCCTGGCTAATTTGCGAGGCTGCTGCGAGGCTCTAATGAGACAGCAAATCACCCCAGACAAGCCAAGTATCGCTACTCATTTCAACCGGGCTTAAGCCGGCTGATATGCAATGACAGCTTCAGGAGCTGTGCACACGCGAGGCACGTAGTAGGCTCCACACAAACGCTCCTGCTCTACTAAGGGGAAGGAGAGGGAGGAAGAAAAACACACGGGTCCAAAAGTACCCTCAAGCCCCTGACTGCTGGCGTGGACTCCCCGATTTCCCAGGTCCCACCACCCTGGACGGCCAGGGATCTCCCGGCACGACCCCAGTGCACCTGAGAGCCGCGGTCCGAGCCCAACGCCCACAGCGGCCACGCTCCCCTCGGTCACAGACCGCGGCCCCCCGCGGCCACCTTGCTGCTCGGAACCAGCCTCAGCGCACACTGCTCCTTCCCGGGTCGCCGTCGTCTGCCCCGCGCCCGCCGAGGGGAACCAGGCTCGGGCCGCGGGGGGTCCCCGAGCCGCGTCCCTCCTCACCTGCACAGCTCCGCGAAGGCCTGGAAATTGAGCTTCTTGACTTTCTTCTCGCTCAGCCAGTAGCCAACTCTCTTCCCTTTCAGGAAGGTCTGCATCTTCTTCCTCCTCGGCCCGGGAGCCTGGGTCCGGAGGAAATCGCCCACAGGCCGAGCGTGTGGGGCCGGCGCGCGCCGCGAGCGTGCGGGCACCTCCTCCGGCGGCGGGGACGCGGAGCGGGCTTCCAGCGCGCGGTCCTACCGGGCGGGGCGGCGGGCGGGGCGGGCCGGGGCGGGGCGGCGGCCGGGGGCGGAGGCTCAGCGCGCCGCGCCACTGGCTGGGCCCCGCGGGTGGGCGCGCACTGCCGCCGCCCCGCCCCCTCCGCCCCGCGGGGCTCGCCCTCGCAGGGACGTGCGCCCCGCAGCCCCGCGCGCCGCTCGAGGACTCTAGGGATCCCGGGGCCGCCGCCCGTGACCGCACCCGTGCCTCGAGCCGGAGCAGGAGCACGCCCTCCCGCCGCCGCGGGTTCGCCCGCGCGTGCCTCTCGGGCGCGCGGGGACCCCTCGGGGAGCGCGCCGCCGTGTCCCCCGCCCTTCCTGCCCAGGCGCCCGCGCACACGCGGGGCCTCGGGCAGAGCTCCCGGAGGTGGAAGCGCGGGTTACCGCCAGGGGGCGCCGAGGAGTCTTAAAGGCGCCGCCGCTAGTGGCGGGGTGCTGGATGGTGGCCAGGGCAAGAGTGTGGGGTGAGGGAGTCGTGGTGTGGGCGCCTTGTGTCTATCTTGGAGGGCGGCCAAACCACTGGGCTTCGTTGCTCCTTGGCAGCACAGCGGGATTGCCCCCGAGGCAATTCGTTGCAATTGTCCTGTAATATCCCCCACAGCTGCCCCAGGTTCACACTCTGGGGTCCCTTTCAACCAAGGGAGAGAAGTGGCCAGGGTGCACGTAGCATATTCAGGGGAGCCTTTTCTTTGCCAGGTGAAGGGACGTAGGTCGTAGGTCGGCGTCTGTCTTAAGTGCCCGGATCCTCTGAGCCACCTGCCCTGCCCCAGCCTATGGGGCAGTACCTAGCATTCCAGCCATCTCCAGCCTCTTCTCCGGGCATAGGGAGGAGAAATTGGAGGCTCTCTCCGGGCACAGACAGGAAAAAAAAAAAAAAAATGAGTTCCCGTGTGTCATCTGGCTTTGGAAATAAAGACAATTTTTGAAGGTCTGAGATGAGAAAAGGCTTGGGGGAGAAATGAAAGTTGTTAGTAGAGTGACAGAAGCGGGCCTTGACCTGACTTGAGGAGTTAGACCAAGTCCCTCTTTCCACTTAGATCCTGACCTTGGGCGGTGTCCCTGGTCCCCCTTAGTTCAGTTTTAGCAAGAATCCTGCTGAGTCAGAAAAGCTCGCCATCCTTGGTATCGGATCACTGCGGCCTGTCTACAGTAAGAATGCTGTCAAGCGGGGCCGCTGAGACGGCTCAGCTGGGAGGGTGCTTGTGGCCAAGCCGGACAACCAGAGTTCTGTTCTCCAGGACCCGGCGTAGATGGAGAAAACTTAAGTCCCATGTTTTCCTTCGACTGACGCTCGTGCTGTGGCATATGCACACACCAATAAATACATGTAAATAATAATAATAATCCTGTCAAGGAAATTGAGCCAGAATCCCAGGAGGCCTGGTGGTTTTACTCAGTAATTCTCCACCCACAGATGTTCCGCCCTGCTCCTCGGCAGTGACTTCCCGTCTTTCCTCGTAGCCAGTTTGGTTACTCCCCTGCTGTGGAGCCTGGGTGCTTCTTTAAATAAAATCTAGTGAGTTTAATTTTTCTTTAATTGGAGAAAGGGATGAGAGAGGGTTAGAAGGAGGGTGCCCCCGTGGTTCTGGAAAGCAGGGACTTTGTATCCTGGACCGTGCGAACCAGAAGACAAGGTGTAACAGCATGCATTCAGTTCAGTGCCTTAGGAAGATTGCTTCTGTGGAACATCATGGCCAACCTAGGACTGAGAGAAGAAATGGGGACAGGACGTCCAAGACGGTGACAAGAAAGGGGTTAGGGAACAGACAGAGGGCAAGTGTCTCACTGTTGAGGTCAACAGTAGACATTCCCACCCCCTGGCACAGGCTGTGGGTTTCTAGGGAGCTCTGTGTCAGGGTGGTTCAGGATACTTGCTGGAGTTCCTTCCTTCCTTCTACACAAGCAGGGGACCCAGGGTGTGGCAGGGCAGGGCTGGCCTTGAGTCCAGAGATGAGTAAGGCGGAGGCATACAAACCGTGGACTCCTGGAGCGTGTGATGAGAGCTACGTGAGCGACTGAAGGAAAGGGACGGACGTCCGTCCTGCCTCTGAGTGACTTGAGACTGTGACATTGAGAGATGAGTAGGAGTTTGGGGCTAGGGGCGGCTTTCTAGATAAAAGCTGAGAGAGTTCAGAGGCGCAAAAGGGCGGGAAGGGTAGAGCCGTGAACCAAGGTGATGAGAGGGGTAACCAGAGGGTTGGGGGAAGGCGAGGGGGCTGGCTGGTAGGCTTGACAAGTTCCTCTGTTGCCTTCGTCTGTACATTGGGCAGGAAATGCTCTACCTGGAGTTTTCCAGAGGACTGAACGTGCTAGCCAGGACCTGGCCTGCAGGGCCAGTGAGTTCAAGGGCCCGAGACGTCCCCCTGGCTCACGGAAAACCCTTCAAGACGCAGCCTCAGGGTTTGTTATCTCCCCCTGGCCACTTAGGAACCTCGGTGGTCAAGGACCCACCGACTTGCTGGTTAACTTAGCAAGTCCCTGCAGAGCCTTTGGTGCCTTGGACCCTCGGTTCTAACTGAAGAGAAGGTTGTGTTTGTGTCAAAGCACTTCAGGACACAGAAGACTGGGGGTTGTGCTGCCTAAAAATGTGCCATGCACTGACAGGGCAGTGGGGGCTGGGTAAGGGGTGGTGTGCCCCAGGCAATGGCTTCAGGAAAACCTACCTGAAGACCCCCTAGTCCATCTCTTCTTCCCAGGCTTCTCCATCCTCCGTGTGGGAAAGAGGACGTTGGGCTAGAAGCCCTGGGTTACAGATTTGAACAGGTAACTGAGGTAGACACCAGAAGGAGGTGATATTTGAACAGAAGTTCGGCAAGGTGAGTGGACGAGTAACGCAGATGCAGATACCTGACTGGGGTGAGGCTGAGGTACTTAGGTCTGACGTCAGCAAGGGGCAGTGAAGAGGCTGGCTGAAGCAGAATGAGCTGGGGGGGGGGGCAAATTACAAAGGGCTATGGGTCTCCTCTAAGTGTCAAGGATGACAACAGGACCTTGCAGTACTCAGACCACCTGGCTACTCTCTTGAGCCCCAGTCAGGGAAGCAAGAATAGGGGAGAGAGAAAACCAGGAGGCCATTGCAGTAACCCAGGCCAGTGGTGACTACGGTGAATCCAGGAGGGTAGTGAGGCTCGGCCAGGCTCGGGGAAGAGCTGGAAGTGAGAGCCGGTGGTGTCAGCCATGAGCAGTTCGTGCAACGGCAAACGAGAGAGAAGGCGTGCACGTGTGCGTGTTTCGGATCCCGGCCTGAGTGACAGCAGAGTGGGGTCATCTAGTATGTGACACAGAGACAGAAGGAGGCACCGGTTTGAGGCCTCAGTTCCTGTCAGGAGTTCTACCAGCTACTCAGTGGAGAGAGACAGCGCTAAGCCGGTCGTTGGATGAAAGAGGCTGTAGTTTGGCCCGTGACTCAGGCCGGAGATAACATCGAGACGGGTGGTGTGAGCACTGAGATGTTACTTGGAGCCACGAGACTGGATGAGATCACCTAGGGTGTAAGAGCAAGCAGAGGAAAGGTCAAGGATGGAGCCGAGGCACGGTTCAGAGGCCAGGAGGAACGGAGGAGCAGCGAAGCAATGGAGAAATCAAAAGGCGAGCCGAGAGAACGCACGCACGGCCCAGAGAGCGGATCGGGGCCACCCGCTGGAGAGCGAAAGGCCGGAGGGGGACCCTGGACCAGGAGGACTCGTGGAAGGGCAGGTGCCAAAGCATCTCTCAGATATGTTATAAGAAAGAAAGAAAGAAAGAGGGCCGGGCGTGGTGGCGCACGCCTGTAATCCCAGCACTTGGGAGGCAGAGGCAGGCAGATTTCTGAGTTCAAGGCCAGCCTGGTCTACAGAGTGAGTTCCAGGACAGCCAGGACTACACAGAGAAACCCTGTCTCGAAAAACCAAAAAAAAAAAAAAAAAAAAAAAAAAAAAAAAGAAAGAAAGAAAGAAAGAAAGAAAGAAAGAAAGACATGGGGTTGGAGAGCTGCCTCAGTGGTTAAGAGTGCTATTCTTCGCTGGGCGGTGGTGGCGCACGCCTGTAATCCCAGCACTTGGGAGGCAGAGACAGGTGGATTTCTGAGTTCAAGGCCAGCCTGGTCTACAGAGTGAGTTCCAGGACAGCCAGGGCTACACAGAAAAAACCTGTCTCGAAAAAACCAAATCAAAAAAAAAAAAAAAAGAGTGCTGTTCTTCCCGAGGACCGAGTCCAGTCCCCAGCACCCACATCCCAGCTCACAGCTGTCTGTAACTCCGATTCCAGGGTTTCTGACACCCTCACGCAGGCATACAGGGAGGCAAAACACCAAAGTGTGTAAAATAAATATAGAAAAAGAAAAACTTGCCAGGCATGGTGGTGCACACCTTTAATCCCAGACTGGTCTACAAAGCAAATTCTAAGACAGCCATGGCTACACTGAGAAACCCTGTCTCTAAAAACCAAAAAGAAAAGAAGGAGAAGAGAAAGAAGAGAGAAGAGAAGAGAAGAGAAGAGAAGAGAAGAGAAGAGAAGAGAAGAGAAGAGAAGAGAAAAACCATCAAGTGTAATAGGAAACCTGAGAGCCTGTACTAGGCTTTCTATAGAAAAATCAAGGAAAGAGACTTAGGAGATTGCTCTGTTGTAAAGTGCTTGCCTCACAAGTGTGACACTCTGAGTTCTACCCCCAAAACCCACAGAAAAAAAAAAGTGTAGTAGTAAAACATCTGTGCAATCCCAGGACCTAGGAGGCAGAGGCGAGAGGCCCTGGGGACCACTGGCCACCAGCCCGCCTGGCCTAACTTGTAAGCTCTGGCTTAATAGGAGAACCTGTTTCAAGGGATTTGAATGGGTTGTTTGTTTGTTGTTTAAGATTTATTTATTTACTATGTGTAAGTATGCTGTTACTATCTTCAGACACCCCAGAAGAGGGCATCAGATCTCATTATAGATGGTTGTGAGCCACCATGTGGTTGCTGGGATTTGAACTCAGGACCTCCGGAAGAGCAATCAGTGCTCTTAACCGCTGAGCCATCTCTTTAGCCCCTTGGATGGGGTTTTGAGGAGTTTGATGGTGGCCTCCACACTCACAAGCATGCCTGCACATGAGGGCACACACAGGCACGTGCACGCACACACACACACACACACACACACACACACACACACCCTGAGTTTTTCTCAGGAAAACATGAACCTGATAGTTTTGTGTGAACAGAGATAGTCTTGTTTCTGAAACAACACATGAGAATATAGACTAGGGTGAGAGGACTCTGGTTTTTCACTGAATATTTATTGAACTATTAAAATAGTTTGGAGGGCAGGGAAGATGACTCAATGGGTAAATTTCTTGGCTTGTAGCATGTTCAGATCCCAAACATCCATAAAAGAGCCGGGTGTGGGAAGGGGCATCTTTAACCGCAGCTTTCAGGGGTGAAGACAGGAGGATCCCTGGAGTTTGATCGACAGCCAGACTAGCCAATTGGTGAGCTCCACGTTTAGTGAAGATGGTCTGCCTCAAGAGAAACAGAATGAGAAAGAGGCCATCTAGCACTGACTCAGGCCTACACACCCATACACACGCGCACGCGCACACACACACACACACACACACACACACACGTGAGAGCGCGCATGTGCACACCCAAACACACTCATGCATGAACATGCACATACACTACTATACACAAATGCATAAATAGGTAAAAAGTCATTTTTCATCATATGTTACTATATGTTAGAAACAGTTATAGCAAGGGGAAACACGGGGCTATCACAAAAATGGGAAAGTCTGTCACTCACTGCCTACAACGAGAGTCCAGGACACAGCTGCTCTGCTGAACAGCTGTTTGCCAGAAGGAGAAACATCTGGGGCACCCAAGTGTGGGCTTCTATATCTTTTTTCCTTTAAAATGTATTTTATTTTGCTTTGTGTGTAGGTGTGGCTGTTTTTGTCTACATGTATAGCTGTTCACCACATGTGTGCCTGCTGTCCAGAGGCCAGGCGGCAGCATCAAATTCTCTAGAAATGAAGTTACAGGTGGTAGGTGGTAGGCATCAAACCCAGGTTCTCTGGAAGAACAGTCAGTGCTCCTAACAGCTGAGCCATCTCTTCGGCCCCATGCCTTTAAACATTACAAATAATTCCTTACCATCATGTAGAACTTAACTGAGATCATTGTGGTTTGAGCTGTGTGTGAGAGTCAACCAGTGTGGTGTTGACTCTCTAAGTGGTGGCGCCTGACTAGGTCACCGGGTGCCGACCTCTGAAGAAATTAAGTAGTTTTTCACTTGACCCTGGTTGGTTTCCATAGGAACTGGCTGTACAGAAGGAACAAACCTGTTCCTGAACATCTCCTGCTTCCTGCTTCCTGCTTCCTCTCTTCCCATGTGGCCTTTCCCTCTTACCCGGGCTCCCACCATGATGCCATCTGCCATGCTGTGGTGAAGCCAGAAGTCTCTTGCCAAAGCCAGGCAGAAACCGGTGCCATGCTTCTGGACCTCTGAAGGAATGAATCAAATAAGTATCTCCTGATAAAGTACCCAGCCTCAGATATTTTCTTTCTTTCTTTCTTTCTTTCTTTCTTTCTTTCTTTCTTTCTTTCTTTCTTTCTTTCTCTTCCTCTTTCTTCCTTCCTTCCTTCCTTCCTTTCTTTCTTTCTTTTTTTTTCTTTTTGTTTTTTTTTTTTTTTTTTGGTTTTTTGAGACAGGGTTTCTCTGTATAGTCCTGGCTATCCTGGAACTCACTCTGTAGACCAGGCTGGCCTCGAACTCAGAAATCCGCCTGCCTCTGCCTCCCAAGTGCTGGGATTAAAGGCGTGCGCCACCACGCCCGGCCAGATATTCTCTTTCTTTCTTTTTTTTTTTTTTGTTTGTTTTTGTTTTGTTTTGTTTTGTTTTGTTTGAGACAGGGTTTTTCTGTGTAGTCCTGGCTGTCCTGGAACTCACTCTGTAGTCCAGGCTGGCCTCGAACTCAGAAATCCGCCTGCCTCTGCCTCCCAAGTGCTGGGATTAAAGGCGTGCGCCACCACGCCCGGCCAAATATTTTCTAATAGCAACAGAAAATGGACGAATAGATCAAATATCCCTCCTTGCCTAGGAAGTTCTCATTACAACTGATTTGGGCAATCCAGATCCCAAAGTTGTCCCTCTGTGGCACCTGTCACGATGTCTCCTGACTTCCTCTGATTGAAACCAGTTCTCCTAGGGAAAGGGACAGAACTGACTGGACTTCAGACGTTGTGTCCTGGTTTGACTGACTGGGTGTCTCCTGGCACTGATTAGCTTGCCTCTCTGTCCCCGGTGTTTGCTGCTAGTTACAAGTTGGATCAAGTCTTAGTTAGGAACAAGTTAAATGCTTCTGCCTGAAAGGCAACGCAGACAGTAGGATGTGTGCCGGGGAAGGCACGAGGCCAGGCTGTACTTGGATAGTTCGGTGTGCACTTCTGGAAGCCCAATCCAGGGTCCTTGCCACCTGCCTGGCCCCACTCTAAGGCGTTTACATGGGTAACCATCCCATAAGCACAGTCCCCAAGCTGGCTTTCTCTGTTCCCCCTCCCACACCAAGCACACCTCTTCTCTGAATGGAAGGAGGTCACCCCTGTTCAAAAGTCACGAGATGATGTACAACAGGTGACTGGACATTTCACACCATAGTGTCTGTGAGACGCAATCAAAACAGTCTTGTTTCCACAAATAGGCCACACTTTCCTGTTTTTAAAAAAAATTTTTAAAAGAATTATTATACACTGTAGCTGTCTTCAGACACACCAGAAGAGGGCATTGGATCCCATTACAGATGGTTGTGAGTCACCGTGTGGTTGCTGGGAATTGAACTCGGGACCTCTAAAAAAGCAGTCTTCTGCTCCAGCCCTTAAATTTTTTTAGATTCTGAAATTTTATAATTGAGTGTTTTGCCTACCTACCTACCTACCTACCTATCTACTCGCGCGCGCACACACACACACACACACACACACACACACACACACCATGTGCATGCCTGAAAAGGTCACCAGATCCCCAGAAGGCAGTTCCCAATGGCCGAGAGTCATCATGTTGGCGCTGGGAATTAAACCTGAGATCTCTCCAAGAACAGGAAGTGCTTTAAACCACTAAGCCACCCCTCCAGCCTTGTGTCGCACTGTCTTATATTTCCTTGCCGACGAGAGTCTCGCTACTCATCTAAACCCTGTGGATAATGTTGTCCAAATCTGTGATTTCCTTGAAGATTGCAAGACAGAGCAGATGCTAAAGTTATCTTTAGCAAGTGATAGGGACAGGAGAGACTTAAACGGGCACTGGAAGCCCACAGGGAGAAACCTAAATTCATTCAAGAGATGATCTGTTAAGGGGCTAGTAGGTGGTAGTGCCCGTCTAAGTTCGAGCTTCAAAAGCTGGTGAAAGGCGGGAGCCAGCCCTGCAATGTGTCCTCTGATGTGTCCTGCGCGGTGGCTCTCATCCACACAATACACAATACGTTTTATACAAACGTATAAAAAGGCGATTAAAGAGACATTCATTTATGGCTGGAATGTAGCACTGAGGTAAAGTGCCTAACAGGCACATACAAAGTCTTGAGTTTACCCGAGAGAGAGAGAGAGAGAGAGAGAGAGAGAGAGAGAGAGAGAGAGAAAGAGAGAGAAAGAGAAAAGAGAGAGGGGACAGAGCAGAGATGAGACCCGGATGGAGGAGGCCTTAACTACAACAGTGTTAAGTGGCTCACGCCTTTAATCCCAGCACTTGGGAGGCAGAGGCAGGCGGATATCTGTGAGTTCCTGGCCAGATTAAGTCGACAGAGTGAGTTCCAGAACAGCCAGGGCCACACAGATAAACCGTGTCTCAAAAAACTAAAAACTAAAAACATGAGTCCGTGGGGAAAGAGAGAGGGCAATGGTGGCTTGTCATGAGCCCTCTGGCAGAGGGAAGGAAGGAACGGCTCCGAGAGGCACGGCGGTGCAGCAGATTTTTAAAAGGAAGCTCTGCAATAACTGCCTCTTGACAGGCCAGTAAACCGAGGTGGGAAGGAAGAGCCTGCCCCTGAGCCCACCAGACAGCCTTCCACACAGTGCCCTGAGTTCTCGCTGCTCCAACGTGACAGAGCCTGGAGCCCAGAGCTCAAGCCGTCTTGACCTCCACTACTTCTGCTTAAACCAGCGAGCGCTCTCCGCCTGAACCCTAAGTGAGCAGACAGACCTGGCAGTGGAGACTGTTCTCCACAAGCGCTCTTCTGTGGCTGATATCGTTCCCACAGCCTGGGAAATAGCCCTCATTACCCTCCTTGCCAAGCATTTAGTGACATTCCTTTAGTCCTCTGTGGCACTCAGAAAACACAGCTACTGACTAACTATATTAAGAAATACCAACTACTGCCCACCCCCAGCCAGCCCCTGTGGGCCTTGGTGACGTCTACCCTATAGGGTCATGGGGAAAGAGGCCTCTGGCGGCCTCTTGGATCCGAAATTGCTTTTCCTGGCAAAGCCCTGTTCTTGAGCTCCTGCAGACAGGCCGAGGCGGTTTGTCTTTATGAGAAATTTAGATTCAAGGGAAAAGAAATAGAGGGGGCTCTCACCCGCCGTGCCTGGCGATCGGAGCTTTAGCTGGTACCTGCTGATGTCCACGGTATCCATCTGTAACCATATGGCTCAAATACTATCTACGTCCGGCTTGGTGTAGGGAGACAGTCCATATGCACCCGAGAGCTGAGTCTTTTCACCTGCCTGGGAATCTTGTTACGCTGTGGGCTTGGGGACGTAGAGGTGGAACACAGTGACAAAATTGTACACTGAGCCTGTGGGAGGAGAGAGAGAGAGAGAGAGAGAGAGAGAGAGAGAGAGAGAGAGAGGAAATCTCCATAGGCTGAATATAAAAAGAAAAGAAGCAAGAAGCAGGGGTTGGGGGGGTGGCACACCCTTTAGTCCCCAGCATTCAGGAAGCAGAGGCAGGCAGATCTCTGTGATTTTGAGGCCAGGGCACTCTGGTCTACTGAGAGTTCCAGGACAGTCAAACCCTGTCTTGAAAAACCAAAAGAAATGGGAAAAAAAGGAAGGAAGGAAAGAAGGAAGGAAGGAAAGAAGGAAGGAAGGAAGGAAGGAAGGAAGGAAGGAAGGAAGGAAGGAAGGAAAGAAGGAAGAAAGGAAGGAAGGAAGGAAGGAAGGAAGGAAGGAAGGAAGGAATCTCCAAGGGCCAAATCAAACTGAAAAAAAAAAAAAGGAAATTCAAGCTAAGGGATCCACTATCGCCCTTCTCCCTGTACTTCCTGGCTGCAGGCTGCAGGTGTGTAACGTGGCCAGATGCTGCAAGCTTCTGCGTGGACTCTCTTGCACGCCAGACAGAACATGAGCTCCAATAAACCCTCTGTCTCTAAAGACAGCCAGTGCAAACCTCCCCTGAAGTCTGGCTTTCACACAGCCTTCAAGTTAAGAATGGTTTTAAGTATTTAAGTGGTCGGGGTGGAAATGTAACCACCCTCTCTAGTTAGGAAGACCCTGAAAGGGACCGCAGCATGTGGTCCCAAGTCTATTTCCATAAGCTCTTCCTTTAGGTTCTCTCTTTGCTGATTTCCAGCCTTAAGGGAGGAGACCCAGAGGGCTGGCAGGCCTAGAATCTCTGGCCATCCCGCCTCCGCAGAGCAGGCCTGCCACCCTTCTCAAAATGGTCTTACTGTTCATTCTCGACCGTTCGCTCTTATGCTTCAGAGAGACGCCAAACACTACTAAATTTAAACACGTACCAAGTTAGATGTATAGAGTTGATCAGGGGCGGGCAAGAAGACTCAGAAGGTAAGGATGCTTATTTGACAGTCTCAGTCTGGCCCCTGGGATCCACACAGTGGAAAGAGAGAAATGACCCTCTAGTTGTCCTCTGATCTCCACACACATATTGTAGCATGCAAACATCCATACCTTCACTTAATTAATTCACTGATTAACTGGTCAAATAAAACGTCGTCGTCGTCGTCGTCGTCGTCGTCGTCGTCGTCGTCGTCATCATCATCATCATCGTTGGTAGCCAACTAGTTGCATGTCCAAGATTTTTTGTGTGTGAAATTGATTCCAGTGATACAAATGTTCTGAGTGTCTGGATATATAAAACTAGAACATCGTTTACAACAGAAGGAGGAGGCCTTAGGGCTTACCTTTGTCATAGACACAGCACCTGCCGCCTCCACCCCCCAACCCCCAGCCTGGGCCCCATCAGAGACAGCCAAGCAGCTGGCTTAAAAAAAAAAAAACCAAAGGTCAACACGGGTGTGGTGGCACACGCCTGTAATCCCAGCACTTGGGAAGGCCAGCCTGGTCTACAGAGTGAGTTCCAGGACAGCCAGGACTACACAGAGAAACCCTGTCTCGAAAAACTAAAAAAACAAAAAACAAACAAACAAACAAACAAACAAAAAACCCAAAGGTCAAAGTAAAGAAGGAGACATACTTAACTCCCCAAGTTATGCACGCCTTTGCGGGGTGCTCCTTTAGCGCTGTGGATGCCAGTTCACACTCTGGAGACGCAGAGATGGAAGAGGCTGTGTTCAGAAGCTAATGGTCCAGGGTTGGGGGTGGGGAGGATCAGGCAAATGAGCACAGAGCCCCACAGGACCCCGAGATTGGGGCGGTGGGAGACATCTTGCGCATTAAGAACAGTTATAAGGGCTAACGGTGGGGCACTGTGGCCAAGTTACCCTTGAAGGCAGGCCCGTGTGTGTCTCAACTTCCTACCTCAACTGCTCTTGTTCGCAGGTCCTGGTAACCAAGAGGACCTTGTGAAACCGTTTTTTTCAGTTCAGAGGAAAGCAGGAAGAGAAGAACAGCGGGGTGGGCCTTGGGAGGGAGCTGTGAGTAGACTCGGCTGCCACCCAGGCGAAAGGAAGATTTTAGAAACTTTTCAGTGTGTGTGTGTGTGTGTGTGTGTGTGTGTGTGTGTTTCTCATGCTTTTGTGCACAGGTATGTGGGTACTGGGGAGGAACTCCAGGACCTCAGGGGTGCCAAGCACACATTTTTACCACTCAGCTGTATAGACAGCACCTGTTTGAGTGTTGATAGAGACAACAGATTCGTTAAAGGATTTTTGCAAATATGGGACTCAGAAAGTGAAATTTACGCAATATGATCACCGGTAACAGAGTTCCTTGTGTGGCTTTTCTATCACGCAGACAACATGTCTTTAATCTTCTATCCTGCTTTCCTCCTTCTTGCCAATATCCCTTCTGAGTCTCCTTTGGTACAACCACCTTAATAATCATTAGCTTTGCCGGGTAGTGGTGGCGCACACCTTTGATCCCAGCACTTGGGAGGCAGAGGCAGGCGGATTTCTGAGTTCGAGACTAGCCCGGTCTACAGAGTGAGTTCCAGGACAGCCAGGGCTATACAGAGAAACCCTGTCTCACAAAACAATAATTTAGTCTGCTCAATTACTTCACCAGTCCCAGCGAACTGATTAATTCCTGTCATTTTATTTTATTTTTTTAAAGATGTATTTATTTATTATATGTTAATTACACTGTAGCTGTCTTCAGACACACCAGAAGAGGGCATCAGATCTCTTTTACGGATGGTTGTGAGCCACCATGTGGTTGCTGGGATTTGAACTCAGGACCTTCGGAAGAGCAGTCGGTGCTCTTACCCGCTGAGCCATCTCTCCAGTCCAATTCCTGTCATTTTGATGCCCTGGAATTGAGTGACCAAAGCAGTCACCTGCAGCCCAGCACAGCTCTGTAAGTGTGTGTAATGATTCTAGATAGTGTGGGTTGGGCACCGTGGCCTGTATAGGTTACCCATGGCTCTGTTCTTGAACATGGCTCCTCCTGCGTGGATTACAGGGTCAACTTCCATGTCACAGGTATTTCCCAAAGGCTCAGAGTGACATTAATTTCCTGGGTGGCCAAGCCTACCCAGCAAGGACCATTACTGTGTTTAGTTGCCCAGGGGTAATAACCTCACCCTCTGTGGCAGATATTTGGGTCCCTTTATTCTAGGTCTCTGGTCACATTTATATGAAGCTCAGATGGTCGCAAATGAACGTACAAGAGGCCCAGTTATGTCTGAACTCTGATAAGCAAGGAATAATTTTTAAGTTTGAACATATCCCAAATGAGAGATACTCACATTGAAAACATCACTATGGTAGGAAATCCAGATGTTCTGGTCCTCATGTGTTGTTTCTGCCAATCCTGGTCATAAAGAGCTCCATCCAACTCCCGAAGCCCCTTAGTGTGAGTGTGACCTTCCTCTGCCACCTGGAATCCGTCCCCGTTCCTCCTTCGCGAGTAAGATGGTCATGTCTACTGGGTCCCAGGGGACCGTCCAAAATGCCATATTAGGAATGCTGGGCATGGCTTTTAGAGGAATTGGCCTGTTTGTTTTACTGGGTAAAGATACTGCCTGCTTACATTAGTGAGTAAAGTTTTGTTTTCTTTTGGGAGAGACAGAAATATCCAGGCAGGCCTAGCCCCAGTACGGTTGGAGACATAAATCACAGAATTGTCTTCCATGCTGTACTTAGAAAAGCCACTCAAAGACTTGGGAGGGCCGTCAGAAGAGAAGGCCTCTTAGCCCTAAGGAGCGCTGCAGGATGGCCTGCTCAGGAATGGCTAGGACCATCTGCCACACATCTTGGTGACAGAAAGAACTTCAAAGGCTTTACTAAAGCCTCCAGGCTACTCTCCAGATTGACACCCCAGCTTTTGCCTCTACCGGGACAGCCCATTCTGAGACTACTTCTTTGGCTTCCAGAGAGTTCTTTCTCCCCTTGTGCCCCACCCCTGGTTGGTTCCTTCAGGGTTGCATCAGATCTTTACGTGTCTAACTGGAGGCTGAGCGCACAGTGAGGCGTGTGACAACCACAGTGTGGGCAGTGGCCTGGGATCTAGTCAATAAGGGGCCGTGACCACCACCGCGCCCTTGCTCTGTGTACTCGTCCTGCGACATCCACCTCCAACCTTCCCTCTAACGGTCAGAATAAGACATTCCCACCTTGACGGTGTCCTTATGCTAACCTTGCTGAGGACAAGTGCCTGCTCAGACTGACAGCCACACGGATGGAGGCAGAGTTAATAACGTCCGATGCAGGCCTCGTAAGGACACCCCGCTACCCACTGTATACCCGACTCTGCCGGTGGACAGCGAATGCCTCGGGCCTTGTGCCTGAGTGTGTAACCCCCAGTCTTGGCTCCCTCATCTGTAAATGCAACACGGTAATTCTAGGCTGCAGGGATTTCCTGAGGATACAGGGGGACCACTCGTTGGAGTGTATGCATTGGGGCAAATGCCAGGAACTACTACCACAACCAAACCAAACTATGGTGTGAACCAAGAGCGGGCTGAGGTCAGTCAGCCTGTGGGAAAACCTCAACACTATAGACAAAGTTAACGGGTGGGTTTTATTTTTGAGACAGAGTCTCACGTATCGTATTCCAAGCTGACTTAAAATTCCCTATGCAGAGCTGGAGAGATGGCTCAGCAGTTAAGAGCACTGACTGCTTTTCCGAAGGTCCTGAGTTCAAATCCCAGCAACCATGGTCACTCACAAGCATCTGTAATGAGATCTGACGCCCTCTCCTGGTGCTGTCTGAAGACAGCTATAGTGTACTTAGATATAACAATAAATTCCCTATGCATCAGAGAATAAGCCTAAATTTCCTACTCTCCTGCCTCCACTTACTATATACTAGAATTATAGGTATGCGGCAGCACGCACCCAGTTTACATAATCCCAGGAATAAAACCCAGGGCCTGGAGAATGGCAGACAAGTACTCTACTCACTGAGCTGTATTTCCCAGCTTCCCCCCACCAGGGGTTGGATTTTAAAAAGGACTGAATGTAGGTCACCTTGCCTGCCAAATTCCGGGTGTCCTAGAGTTGAGTCTGAACCCTTTCTGCACCGAGATCTTAGGGAATTAACTAAGGCAGCCTCTCCTTCATCTAGTGCCCGCTGTCCCCTACATTGTTATAGATACTGGGGTGCACCTTCCACAGCTCACGCTGGAGGTACAGAAACGGCAAGACCCAAATAAAAAGTGTCAGTTACGGAGAGTAATGGGTGGAAAGGGACGTGGGACGGGGGAGGGGGGACGCGGGGGGGCGGGGGTGGGCGGCGGTAGGGGCATGGGGGGAATACGGTGTTAAGCCCTTACTGTTTCTTGCCCAGTGCAACAGCGCTACCTAGTGGACATCTTGAAAATTTGCACAGGCTAGCTGTTAATTGCAGAGGTTACCTGGGTGTTGACTGATGTCCCATCACCAAACATCCCCGCCATGCACAAGAGCGTTAAAGATATAAGGAATGAAACCATTTTGCTTGTGTCACTCTAGAACGTCTCAGAAGGCCAGTTTTGTCGCTAAGAAGTTTGCTTACATCGGCAGAGCCCACCTCAGTTTTATCATTGTCTATGAAGAATTTTATACTCACTGAGAGAATTAAAGAGTCTCACACAGCCGGGCGGTGGTGGCGCACACCTTTAATCCCAGCACCTGGGAGGCAGAGGCAGGCGGATGTCTGAATTCGAGGCCAGTCTGGTCTACAGAGTGAGTTCCAGGACAGCCAGGGCTACACAGAGAAAACCTGTCTTGAAGAAAAAAAAAAAAAAAAGAAAGAAAGAAAAAAAAAAAAAGAACAGCTATAAGCTATAACCTCTCTGTGGAATTTGAGTCAGTACCTATCAGCCCACCTGTGTCCCTGTGACATTTACTGTAACTCTAGGTACCCATGCAGACAGCTGGCAGAATGATTATATGTAGAAACAGAGATTCAATCAAAGCGGATTCTCCTTCATAATATTGGTTTTTGAAAAGTGTGGGCACGGGTAGCTTTTCTTATCTGTGAATGTATTTCACGGTCATGAAGTTGAGGGGGGTTTGCAGAGTGTTTTGAGGGAGGAATATTCAGTGACTTTGACAGGAAAGAGAGAAACCCAGAGGCAGAGGATCGCAAGATAAAGGGAGCGCGGAGCTGACAGCATCGCAGAGAGAGGCTCTCCCAACAGCAAGGATGAGTGCAAAGACACAGGAGACAGGTGGGTGTGGGAGATGGACCCGTGTAAAGCGCTCACAGCCTAAGCAGAGGGTTCGGAGTTCTGATCCCAGCAGCCACGGAAAAGCCCGTGCAGTCCCAGCACTGGGAGGCGGAGATAGGTGAATCCCAGGGGCTTTCTGGCCAGTCACTCCGGCTGCTCAGTGACCTCCAGGGTCAATGAAAAACAGTTTAAAAAAAAAAAGGTGGAAAATAGCAACTGGAGTTGAATTCCTGGGTCCCACAGGGTGGAAAGAAAGAACCAGTTTCCTCAAGCTCCCTAACCTCTACGTCAGAATACTCACACACACACAATAAAATAAACAGATTTTTTTTAAAAATACAGGCTATGAGGTACGCTACATGCGAAACCCTGAGGCCAGTGCTCAGGAGGCCAGTGCTGGAGGATCGCAAGAAGCCAGCATGACCACATAGGGAGACCCTGTCTCAGAGAACAACAGTAGTCACGGCCCCTCCGGGGAAGGGTGACGGGACAGCTGGGTTCTACTGAGGATGTGGAAGAGCAAGAGAGTGAGGGATGGGAGAGAAAGAGAGAGGAGGGAGGGAGAGGCTTTGCGTTTTAAAAAATAGCAGATACCATCCTGGCAGTGGTGGTACACGCCTTTAATCCCAGCACGCAGGAGGCAGGATCTCTGAGTTCGAGACCAGCCTGGTTCTACAGAGTGAGTTCCAGGACAGCCAGGGCTACACAGAGAAACCCTGTCTCAAAAACCCAAAAAATAAAATAAAGTAAAGTTATATATATATATATATATATATATATATATATATACACACTGAAAAATAAAAACAACTAGAAAAGACAGAGCTATCTATCTGGAGTGCCTGGTGTGGAGGATGGTGGGTAAAACGTTAGCGACTCATTTGCCTATGAGTCTGTTTTCCGCTGGTCGTGGGTAAAAAGAATCAGCTCTCTTTAAGGAAAGCAAAATGAGGAATTTGTCACAAGAGCAAAAGTGTTCACTCTCTCCGGCTCCCGCTACCCCATTCTTACATGGGAAACTTATTTTTAGCCAGGTTCAGAATCGCTTCATTACTACATGCTTCCCAGCCTGCCTTCCAGATTGACACATTCTGCAACTAAGTTAAGTTCTAGACATCGGGGGTGTGAACAGTAGTGTGTGTGTATATATATTCATTCTAGGTCACATTCTTAAAGTGAAGGCACAGTCTTTTATCTTCCTTTTTACAAGAAAAATTTTTTTTCCTCTTAATGAAGATTCAAGGGACATGGCGACACAGATACTCTGGTTCTAAGGCAACAGTGTGTCGGGGTTGTGTGCCGGAGCGGGCTGCGTGGGAAGGGGGTAAGGAAAACCTCCTGGAAGGAAACTGTCTAGCTTCCAGGGAGAAGGTCCACCGTCTTTCCCAATTTAAAAAAAAAAAAAAAAAATGCCAACTGAGGCATTTTTGCATAGATGGTGGGAAGGCTGAGCAGGTTGTATATGTGTGTGTGTGTGTGTGTGTGTGTGTGTGTGTGTGTGATGTGTGATGTGTCAGGGGTGAACCTGAAGGTGTCAGGAGAATGAGGGACACCCATCCTGCTGAGTATGGACTTCAGCCCCAAGGACCTTGGCATTTATGGCCTGGGTGAGTCTGTGTCCACCCAAGGCTATGACACAAAGGTCTGGGGACTCTGGCCTGGTTCAGGACGTCCTCCTGGCACTGAGAATGCACATCGGACTGGCTTTCTGCCAGCATTACGGAAGGCTTCTTCGGATCATCGTCGCACCCCAAGCACACATAGGAAGGAGTCTGCTCAGCAGCCAATTCACTTAGAAGGTCTGGGCTGTAACTTATGGGAATCTCCAGGAGTTGCCTTGAGCTGGGGGTGGGGGTGGGGGTGGGGGTGGGGAGGGGAATGCTGGGAAATGCATATGGTGCTGTCCGGGAGGGGTTCCTGCTTGGTGGCGGTTTCTAGTTTCTGTGGTGTAGGCTCACCCCGTAGCTAGCTGACTGCTGCCCATCCAAGGGCATGTAACCATGCACGACCGGGCTCTAGTGGCCAGCCTGGGCCTGCCTCCACACACGGGTGCTCACGCCCTGTTTATCAGAAAAACATAGCGGTGCGTTTTGAGTTCTGAGACTAGGGAATGAAGGAGTCTTGGCCTCCCTGGAGGCCGGGGCTGGGACGCTTCCACAGCCGAGGCTATCTCAGTCTCTTCCACAGCCTAGGCTATCTCAGTCTCTTCCACAGCCTGGACTATCTCAGTCTCTTCCACAGCCTTGACTATCTCAGTCTCTTCCACAGCCTTGACTATCTCAGTCTCTTCCACAGCCTAGGCTATCTCAGTCTCTTCCACAGCCTAGGCTATCTCAGTCTCTCTCCATTGATTTGCATCGTTCTGAGTTCAGTGGATCTCCTGTTGTAGCAAACTGGCATCTGTGCCTGGGCCAAGGAGCAAAGAATCCCTCTCGCTCACACTGGCTAGGTTTTCAAGTCTCCTGACAAGAAAGAAACCCGACTGCAGCTAGCTGAGCCTCGTTCTGTCCCAGTTTCAAATTCCCTAGAGGAAACCCATTGGTCCTGCTTGGGTCAGAGGCCCAGTCAGCTATGACTAGGGAACAAGACGTTGTTATATATAGCAAGATGGTAGCCAAGGTCGAGGAACTAGAAACAAGACCAAGGCCATTGAGAGAAGCTCAGAGGATGAAGGCGCTTGCTGCCAAGGCTGACCACCTGAGCTGTCATGGTAGAAAGGACCAATTCCTAGAGGTTCTCCTCTGACCGCCACACTCTCTGTCTCTCTTCCTTTCCCTCTTTTTCTCTTGAGATGAGATCTACAGTATAATCCAGGCTGGCCTCAGAGTACCCTTCACCTGCCTCAGCCTCTCGGTGTGCTCAAACTCCAGGCTCCTGTCACCACAGCCGATCCTAGCATTTAAAGTGTAGATAGGCGTGGTGGAGCAGCATGTCTTTAATCTCAGCATTTGGGAAACAGAGGCAGGCAGATCTCTGTGAGTTGGAGGGTGCCTCGTAGCAAATTCTGAGCTAGCCAGGACAACATAGTGTAGCCCCATCTCAAAAAACCAACAAATGCAAAAGGTCAAGCACAGACATTACAGAATTTCACGCTCAGTCGTTAGTCATGCTCGAGGAAACGGCATGTCTTTCCACAGCAGAGACACTCCTACCTCTGACAGCAACAGCTGCTCCTCCATGCAGCCCAGCCTCCCAGTTACACCCAGACTTAAGTAAAGGTCCTCAGAAGGTCTTTTACGGATTGCTCTCTTCAGGTCTGGCGTTCAGAGGGTCTTGGCCTTCCGGTCTGAATCAGCAGCCAGAAGGCCCTTCCTAGCTTCGTGTATGTTGCTGTGACAGGAAGCAACTGCAGGAAGGAAGGAGTTTATTTCAGTTGATGGTTCCAGGTTATGGTCCATCCCTGTGGGGAAATCAAGGCAGGAACTCCATACAGCTAGTCATAGTCCATCCATAATCAAGAGAGAAGTGGCGGGCTGGGGAGATGGCTCAGCGGTTAAGAGCACTGACTGTTCTTCCAGGGGTCCTGGGTTCAATTCCCAGCAACCACATGGTGGCTCACAACCATGTATAATGGGATCTGATGCCCTCTTCTGGGGTGTCTGAAGACAGCTGCAGTGTCTCATATACATAAAATAAATAAATCTTTTTTTTTTTTTTTTTTTCGAGACAGGGTTTCTCTGTATAGTCCTGGCTGTCCTGGAACTCACTCTGTAGACCAGGCTGGCCTCGAACTCAGAAATCCGCCTGCCTCTGCCTCCCAAGTGCTGGGATTACAGGCGTGTGCCGCCACGCCCGGCAAATAAATCTTTTTAAAAAGAGGGGGGGAGAAGTGAATGCAGGCTCTCTTGCTCAGTTTCTTCACTCACACAGTTCAGGACCGACCTCTACAACTGCTCATGGCCTAGGGAATGGAGCTGCCCACAGTGGGATGGAACGCCCCACATCACTCAATAAGACAGTCTGCCGGGCGGTGGTGGCGCACGCCTTTAATCCCAGCACTTGGGAGGCAGAGGCAGGTGGATTTCTGAGTTCAAGGCCAGCCTGGTCTACAGAGTGAGTTCCAGGACAGCCAGGGCTACACAGAGAAACCTTGCCTCAAAAAACAAAACAAAACAAAACAAAAGACAATCTCTCACAGACATAGCTACAGGCCAGGCTAGTGTGACAACCCCTCAGTAGTACGTCCTTTCTAGGTGATTTATAGCAAGTTGACAGTCAACGCTGACCATTGTAAAACCCATGAACACTTTACACTGTATTCTGTGAGCATCAGATCTTCGTAGGTGTAAGAAAATGAGAGCTGCTGGGCGGTGGAGGCACGCGCCTTTGATCCCAGCACTTTCGAGGCAGAGACAGGTGGATCTCTGCGAGTTCAAGCCAAACTGGTCTACAGAGTGAGTTCCAGGATAGCCGGGGCTACACAGAGAATCCTTGTCTTGGAAAAGAGGGGGTGAGGAGAGAAAATGAAAGCTAGCTATGCCAGCTGGGGACTCACAGATAAATGCACTGTGGCAATGTGGGGATAGTAAGGAGACATTAGAAGAAAGGCAAGGGGCTGGAGAGTTGGCTCAGCGGTTAAGAGCACTGGCTGCTCTTCCGAAGGTCCTGAGTTCAAATCCCAGAAACCACATGGTGGCTCACAACCGTCCATAATGAGATTTGATGCTCTCTTCTGGTGTGACAGCTACAGTGTACTTATATATAATAAATATATCTTTAAAAAGAAGAGGAGGAGGAGGAGGAGGAGGAGGAGGAGGAGGAGGAGGAGGAGGAGGGCAAGGACTGGCAGATCAGAAAGGTTGGGAGCGTGGAGCCCAACCTCTGGGAAAATCCTGCCGCTCCTTGAATTGATGATTTCCTCCAGTGTGGTCTTGCCAACCTTGGTGCACAGCCCTCTCCCTAGGGGAAGGGCTCAGTGCCATATGGATGACAGCCTGTGGTGAGTGAGGACCCCACAGACCGTGTCTGCTGAGTGATGGACTTGCCTGCTTCCTGTTTGAGAACCTGGGGGGAGGGGGCTTGCCTTGCCCAGGCTACAGAGTAAGAAAGGCAGGCCCGGATAGATGCCAGGACCTCGCCCACAGAGAGTGACCCTGGCCAGCTCTAGCCTCAGGCACTGTGCTGGTTACTCTTCGATGGGATTTAAAATCATAGAACCTATGAGGGTGTTTCCAGAAAGGTTCAGGGACAGGGAAGACACACCCTGAGTGCAGGCAGCACCAGGGAAGCTAACAGGACAAAAGCCTAAAGAACAAGTGTGGCGCCTTCTTTGCAGTGGTTGGTCAGAGACACACAGGCCCCTAAGCGCTGATCAGAGCCCATGAGGAAAAGCTGAACTATGGGGAAAGGGGAAGGGGCAGTCGTCGCACTTAAGTGGAAAGCCTCCCCTTGTGACTCCCGCCAGTAATCCCTGCACTTGGGATTCTGAGGCAGGAACATCCCCGTGAGTTTGAAACCATCTAGGACTACAGAGTAATGCTTTGGAAAAATAAAAAATAAAAACAAAACCAGGCGCTAGAGAGACGGCCCGGCAGTTAAGAGCACTGGCTGTTCTTTCACAGCACCAGGGTTCTAGTCCCAGCCCCCACACGGCAGCCCATAACCATCTCTAACGCCAGTTCCAGGAGAATCCGGTGCCGCCTCCTGCTCTCTGTAGGCACTGCAGGTATGTGGTGCACATACATGCAGGCAAAACAACCATATGGTTGCCGGACAGTGGTGGCGCACGCCCTTAATCCCAGCACTTAGGAGACAGAGGCAGGCGGATTTCTGAGTTCGAGACCAGCCTGGTCTACAAGAGTGAGTTCTAGGACAGCCAGGTCTACACAGAGAAACCCTGTCTCGAAAAGCCAAGAAAACAAACAAACAAACAAATAAACAAGCCTTTAAAAAAAGATTAAGCTGGGTCTTGATTTGCCTCTGTTTATAGAAAATCTGAATAAACCAAGAATCAATGTGGAGAGGCTGGAGAGATGGCTCAGAGGTTAAAAGCACTGACTGCTCTTCCGGAGGTCCTGAGTTCAATTCCCAGAACCCACATGGTGGCTCACAACCATCTGTAATGGGATCCGAAGTCTTCTTCTGGTGTGTCTGAAGACAGTGACAGTGTACTCACATCCATAAAAATAAATAAATAAATAAATAAATAAATAAATAAATAAAAAAGAATCAATGTGGAGAGGAGAAGAACCCAAAGATGAATGGATGGGAATTCTGACATCATTGGAGATGGGGGTGGGGGAGGGAGGGAGGAGAAGAGAGGAGAGGAGAGGAGAGGAGAGGAGAGGAGAGGAGAGGAGAGGAGAGGAGAGGAGAGGAGAGGAGAGGAGAGGAGAGAGGTCATATGCACACTGTGGCACTCTTGTGGCACAGAGGACAACCTTGGGCATTGGTCCTTGTCCTTGGCTTTCATCTTGTTTGGGACAGGGTCTCTTTGTGGTTTCCCACTGTGTGCTCCAGGCTCACTGTTCTACAGGCTTTATTTATTTGAGCTTTGTGTCTGGCTTTCGTGTGGGTTCTGAAGATTTGAACTCATGTCTTCCTGCTTAGCAGGCGTGCTATTTTACCCAGTGCTCAAGTCTTGTGTCTGTTATGACTAACGATTTTTCTTAGGACACCCCCCAGCTCCCCGGGAAGGAGAACTAGAAGCGAAGGCCTATTTGGCCCCTCCTTCATAGGGAAGAGCCACACCAGAGAGCAGAGACAGAGGGCAAGCGAGGGAGGCGGTGACAAGCAGCCCCTGCAATGAGGATGCCTGGACTTCCAGGACCCTCTGAAGGGGAACGGATCACTTCATGGGTCGGAAGGGGTAAGGAATTACCCATGTCTCCATCGCCCATCGGTCAAACGATTGATCAATGGGGTATTAATTCCTCATCCACCCTACTCTAAGGTTGCAGGGTCAATCTTTTTTTTTTTTTTTTGGTTTTTCAAGACAGGGTTTCTCTGTGTGTGTGGTCCTGGCTGTCCTGGAACTCACTCTGTAGAGCAGGCTGGCCTCGAACTCAGAAATCCACCTGCCTCTGCCTCCCAAGTGCTGGGATTACAGGTGTGCGCTACCACTGCCCGGCTCTTTGGTTGTGTGTGTGTGTGTGTGTGTGTGTGTGTGTGTGTATGCGCTGTTGTGATCACTTGAAGACAACCATCGGTTTTAGGGTTTTTTTTTTGTTTTGTTTTTTTTGTTTTTGGTTTTTGGTTTTTCGAGACAGGGTTTTTCTGTGTAGTCGTGGCTGTCCTGGAACTCACTCTGTAGACCAGGCTGGCCTCGAACTCAGAAATCCTCCTGCCTCTGCCTCCCAATGCAGGGTCAATCTTGATGGGCTTTTTGTTGGTATTTTAGGGGTGTGTGCTCTGTCTGGCATGCATGCGTGCATCTGTTGTCTGTCTGTCTGTCTAAGCCTTCCTAAGTAGCCCATGCTGGTATTCAAGCCATCCTTCTGTTACACCTTCCCCACTGCTGGGAATTATAAGCTATCATGCCCAGACGAGGTGAGGAATTTGAAGAAATAATCAATACCCAGTGTGTGCTGGGCCTGGGTCAGAGGAGACCTCTTAGGAGGCCGAAGGTTAAAAGCAGGAGTGAGCTAGGCCAGGGAATGCAGGTTACCAAGAGCAGTTACAGACGACCAGGGCCATAACGACTCAGCAGCGTTTATGGACCTACGGTGTTCAAAGCATTACGGAACACTACGAATTTACTAGAACGTGGCCCCCTATTGTTCAGCAGCCCTGCCCTCTCCCCTTTTCTGGGAACTGCCTTCTTACTTCCTGCGCCACCCCACCCCCACCGCACATGGTTACCATGGGAACAACCTCGTTCCTACCATTGGACCGCACCCCCCTGGCCACAGTTGATTGGACTAGAGGTGAACACCTCACCAAGGCTGGACCAATCAGAGACTCAGACCCTGGAGCTTTGGGAAGGTTGGGATCTAGAGAGTGATTGAGGCTCTGCTTGCAGGGCTGGACAAGTTGGGTCGTGGGCTAGGCGGATCCTGGCAGCCAGCTTTTCAGTCGAATGAAGAGAAACAGTGAGAGGTGTTAATGAGGAAGACGAAAGATAGGAATAATTGTGGGACCTGGTTCCTGGGCGCCCAAGACAAAGCTGCACCCCTACCCTGGGGCTCTTCAGAACAAAGCCCTCTTTCTGCTTCGGTTGCATCCAGTGGGTTTCTGTGGCTTGCAAGACAAGTCTTAACGAATACCATGCCAAATACTGGGGCCTTATGAATGCCTGGTCTCTGACCCCAAGACGGCCATAAAACCAGCAGGAGGGCCAGACGTGTACACTAAACATTAACTACTGGGGGAAGTGCTGTTGTAAAAGGTCATTCAAAGCAGGAGATTGCCTGGGAATAGATTATGATAACAGATGTAATGAGGGATTTGGAAACGCCCTGGCTGTGTAATTCCCTCATAATTATGAGAATCAATTGCTTTTTCCTTTTCCTCCTAATCAGGAACACTCCATCCAGCCTGTTATCCGGCACTGGGCAAACCACCCTGGGCCTGGGCTCATTGGCAGTTTTTGTTTTTTGTTTTCTGATAAATAACAGTCGGATTTCCCCCAGGATGTAGGAAACGTTATTCCTACGTTTGTGGGGCGATTGGTTCCCTTCCTGCGACCACTCACCGCTCGGTGAATGCGAAGGCTGCTCACCCACTGCAAGAGCATCTTGGGTGTGAGCCTCTGACAGAGCGCTCCGATGATTGATGATTGACATACTATTGGCTTGTTAACCTCAGGACAGGGACGTTATGTCTGGAGAAGGTGTGACCCTTTCCAGCGGTCCAGTTTTGGAAGCATGCAGACCTTCCCAGTGCTCAGGTACTTCATGAAGGAGCAAGAGCGCCTGACTGGGAAATTCGAGCTCTCCACCCCCATCGCATACACCGTTGGTTCTGCTGGACTGTCATAAGGCGAGTCCTCCGGACCAGAGCAGATGCGCCCTGACTTACAGGAGGAAGTGATTCCCATGACAACCGGATCTAGTTCAAAGCACACTGTGCAGGTTGTACAGTCTGAGGTACTTTATAAGCTGCGCCCCTTGGCATCCTTGGAAGACTGATTTGAAGGCACAGACACACACAGAGATACACACACAGACACACGCAAACACACACACAGATATAAACACACGCAAACACACACAGACACAGAGACACAGATACAGACACACACACACACACACACACACACACACACACAGGATCAGCTTCCTGCTGACATGCCTGTATTTGATTCCTTGGGACCCACAGAGTGGAAGGATAGAACCAACTCTTGCAAAGTGTCCTCTGACAACTTTAGCTGTACTGTACGGTAGCATGCACAAGAGCATGCACAGCAGGCATAGGAACAGAAAACAAATAAAGCTTTAAAAACCGTGGCAGTGCTGGGCGGTGGTGGCGCATGCCTGTAATCCCAGCACTTGGGAGGCAGAGGCAGGCGGATTTCTGAGCTCGAGGCCAGCCTGGTCTACAGAGTGAGTTCCAGGACAGCCAGGGCTACACAGAAAAACCCTGTCTTGAAAAAACAAACAAACAACAACAACAAAAAACTGCGGCAGTGCTGGGCGGTGGTGGCGCACGCCTGTAATCCCAGCACTCTGGAGGCAGAGGCAGGCGGATTTCTGAGTTCGAGGCCTACAGAGTGAGTTCCAGGACAGCCAGGACCACACAGAGAAACCCTGTCTTGGGGGGCGGTGTAAAAAAAAAAGCTGTGGCAGAGGGCTGAAGAGATGGCGCAGTGGTTAAGAGCACTGAGTGCTCTTCCAGGGGTCCTAAGTTCAATTCCCAGCAACTGCATAGTGGCTCACAGCTATCTCTAATGGGGGTCCTATGCCCTCTGCTGGTGGGTACGAAGATAGCAACAGCATACTCAGGTACATTAAATAAATAAATAAATAAATAAATAAATAAATATTTATTTAAAAAATATTTTAAAAAAGAACTGTGGCTGAAGAGATGGCTCAGCAGTTAAGAGCAGCATTGGCTGCTCTTCCAGAGGTCCTGAGTTCAATTCCCAGCAACCACATGGTGGCTCACAACCATCTGTAATGAGATCGGGTGCCCTCTTCTGGGGTGCCGGCATATATGCAGGCTGAACATTAAATACGTAATAAATAAATCTTTTTTAAAAATATGTCTACATTGAACGTGCACATAGTTCCCCCTTGCCGTTGTTTCCTGAACAATACAGTGTAACAACCATTTACATAACATTTACATTGCATTAGACACTGTAAGTAATCAAAAACGGTTTAATACCTGCAGTTCTTGACATGGCCTACTTTAAACTGTTCCTAGGTTATGACCATTCCCTGAACTCAGAGCCTCGGTTTCTTGGCTGTACTGGGATCCAGGAATCCTACGAGTCCTCTGGTCCCCTCTTCTGACAACCTTGAGGTTACCACAGCGATCAGGACCACACCCTATTTCTTTCACAGGCTCTGTTATGTGTGTGCTGACCTCACAGTTGAGCAGCAAGGATTCTTTCCTCCCCCTGTCCCCAGCTCTGTAGACCGGGCTAGCCTCAAACCCAGAGATCTGCCTGCCTCTGCTTCCCAAGAGCTGGAACTAAAAATGTGTACTCCCCCCCTCCTCCAAGTGCAAGCACTTTTAACTACTGGCCCATTTTTCCAGTCCTAGATACATTTTTCCCCTCAAATATCTTTGATTTCCAGTGGGTAGAATCGCCAGACTTGGAAGCCAAGACTAAAAGGGGGGTAGGAACGGGCTGGCTGTACTTCTCGTGGGAGGCAGTAGGTTCCGTCTGACCTAATCAGTGGAATTAAGAGCAAATAACTGAATTCTGGGACAGGCGTCATCTAAAACTGTAAAATTCAAGAATGTCTTTCTCCTAATAATTCTGAATTTGAGGGCTTGACCCTCAGAGTACAGACTGTGCAGCGAGGGTTGCATTGTGAATCGCAAAAGCTATCGCTCTCGCTCTTGGGCTAATACCAAATACTGTTGGTGTTTCACAGATCGCTTCATCTCAGCCAATCTGTCTACAAAATTGATAACACCAAAGTATTCTGCAGCCCAAGAACTCCCAAGACGACTTGCACAGCCAGCCAGCTATGGTGCTCTGGCTGATGAGACGCTATTATTTCTTTCTACCTGCTAGCGTGGCGCCGCACTGTGGCCACACTGTGAATAGCACACAGTCCCACCAGGTCTTCTGTTTTGTTTGTTTGGTTGGTTGGTTGGTTGGTTTTGGTTTTTTTCCCTCGAGACAGGGTTTCTCTGTGTAGCCCTGGCCAGAACTCACTCTGTAGACCAGGCTGGCCTCAAACTCAGAAATCCGCTGGCCTCTGCTTTCCAGAGTGCTGGGATTAAAGGCGTGTGCCACCACTGCCTGGCCACCAGGTTGTTTTAATTTCCTCCTTCTCTTCCTCCCTTCCTCCCTACCATATTCCAACAATGGAATACCGTTTGAGGCTTTTTCTTACTTATTTTTGAATGTATCCAGACTTGATTGTTTAACTTCTCCCAAGGTTCCAGCCCAGGGAGGGCACTTTTCTTTCTTAGTTGACGGTGTTCCTGAAAGAACCCTAGGAAGCAGCAGCATGCCCGCGGTTGCCGGAAGGGGCTGGGGAGCATCAGCTCGGCAGGCCCTTGGATTCAGTGCGATAATAGAGAGCCTCCTGTGCCGAGGGAGAAAGTTCCTGAGTTTTCAGTGTGTTTCCTCCATGACAAAAACAAGCCTTCTTCCTAGAGCAGACTTGTATTTGCCCATGGGATGAACTTACATGAAACACATTCTGAGGGGTCCCGGGGCACGGCACACTATCAAAGCATGTTTAGCACCTGGGTCCAATCCTCAGCATCAAGGGAAAAAAGCAGGAAAGAAGAAAAAGAAGAAGAAGAAGGAGGAGGAGGAGGAGGAGGAGGAGGAGGAGGAGGAGGAGGAGGAGGAGGAGGAGGAGGAGGAAGAAGAAGAAGAAGAAGAAGAAGAAGAAGAAGAAGAAGAAGAAGAAGAAGAAGAAGAAGGAAGAGAAAATTGAGCCGAGTGGTGGTGGCACACGCCTTTAATCCCAGCGCTTGGGAGGCAGAGGCAGGCGGATTTCTGAGTTCGAGGCCAGCCTGGTCTACAGAGTGAGTTCCAGGACAGCCAGGGCTACACAGAGAAACCCTGTCTCAAAAAAAAAAAAAATAAATAAATAAAAAGAAAAAGAAAAAGAAAGAAAATTGAAGAGGTAGGGTTTTGGATTGCTATTTTTTTTTCTAACAGATTTCAAGTTAAAAGAAAGAAAGAAAAAAAAAAAAAGGTGCCAGGCGGTGGTGGCACACGCCTGTAATCCCAGCACTCTGGGAGGCAGAGGCAGGCGGATTTCTGAGTTCGAGGCCAGCCTGGTCTACAGAGGAAGTTCCAGGACAGCCAGGGCTACACAGAGAAACCCTGTCTCGAAAGAAACCAAAAAAAAAAAAAAAAAAAAAAAAAAAAGGCTGAAAAGACCAGCTGTTTCAGATGTATGCAGATCTCTCCGAGTCACTACACTTAACGCACAGGATAGGACTGCCTTGTTTTCACACCCTTATGCACTGGAGCAGCGTTAACGGTCTTTGGAGCTGGGTTTAGGATAAAGCCCTCAATCCCCAGATGCAGCCACTAGGCATACTGTTCTCCTGAGGGGCATTTAATAGGAACTGCCTACTCTCTCTCCATTATGAAGCAAACACAGCACAGCCCCTTGGAATAAAAAGCTCCCTACTGTGTTGTAAGGAAATCCTGTTCACCCAGAGTCCCAGCAAACAAAACTTTAGGGTGCTAGGACACTGGTAGTGGGGGATGGGGGTACGGAGTGTTTGGTGGGCGGGGCATGGCGTGAGCTGACTCAGCACCAATGATGACCCTGAAGAACCTCACTGCGACTTCAGGGTCTTCTAGCTGAGGCTTATGACGTCACTCTACAAGCAGCCCCACTACACCCAGACTAGATCCTAACTCAAAGGAACTGAGTGATCCTGAATGATTACAGTTTGGGAAGTGGCCGGCTTGTATAACACGTAAGGCTGGTATACAGTAAAAAAAAAAAAAGTAAGCACGGTATGGGGTGGGGTGGGGGTGGGATGTATGTAGCTGAGCGGCAGAGTGCTTGCCTATCATGCACGAGGCCCCCGGGTTCAATGCCCTCCATTGCAACAAGGAACCAAACGGGAAGACCATTGTGATGAAACTGGAGTAGCCAGACCTATGAGCAGCAGCACTAAGCCGGACTAGGGGAGTGTACGGTTCAGTGGAAAGGTGGGAGCTGAAATCTAGACGGTCTACTGCGGTGTCACGTGCCCTCTGAATCCATGGGTACAGCCAGGAAGCATGCGGCTTGCAGGGTGGCATCCGCCCACCTGTAACCAGTGGCTCAGCCACCGGGGTGGGGAGAATTCCTCAAATGTGTGTGTTGTTCTTAGGAGGACTGAGATGGGAACACCAATCCCCTCAGCTGCCCTGGTCTGCACGAAGCTCAAAAGGACCAGGACGTTTCCCAGGCTGGACTTGTCTCCTGCTCCGGGAGGGATCATTTCACCGAGCTTTATGTGTGAATAACTCTTAAGAAAGCTTAGAGGGAAAAAAAAATGTCTTTTTGTATTTTATCTCTTTGTTTCATTTGTTTCAACCTCTGCAATACCACACAAACAAAGTCACTGGAGCAAAGCAGAAATACAATTTTTTTATTTTCTGCACAGGGTCTCACTATGTAACCTCTGCTGACCTAGAGCTCACTGTGTAGACCAGGCTGGCCTTGAACTCAGAGAGATCTATTCTGCTCTGGCTGGACTGGGTCTAGTCAGTGCTCTGTACCATTTAGTGGTGATTCAATGCATAACTTTGGAAAGGTGGGCGCTCCTGTGACTCACTCTGTGATGATTGTACTGGTGGCCTCTGTTCTTGTTATTTGCATGTAAAAATTTAATAGGTGTGAACAATTTTACTTATGTTTTAGACTTGACAGAAAAGTCACAGAGCCAGGGCAGAGCCCCTCTACATGTACCTACCTTCCCTTGGTGAGATAGGCTGACTCTGTGACAGGCTTTGAATGGGCAGTTCAAGATTAGGCCTGAAAACCCCCGGTTTCAGGCAGCCGGTCAGAAACTGCCCTGTCACCTGCCCTGAAGCAAGGACAATGGATCTCCAACAGTTTCCAGATGCCAAGCCTCATAATGCTTTTGGAATGTCCTTAAGAAACAGAGCAAGATAAGATCACCTACTCCAGAATTCCCCTAATATGCTTTAAATGGAACCTTCGAGCTCAGTAGGGTGCCTATCTTGGTAATGGGAGACCCCAGCAAGCTGGACGTCTGCAGCATAAAGCACTTTTTGCGTTTACATCTTATTTGAGTCCGGGGTACCGTCGGAGAATCATGGACCCTTACACCCTACCATTACCTTAGGATTGTGCATTCGTGCCATCTGAGGGGGAAAAATGACCCAGTGCTGGTTAGTGCTATACTATGTGCTGGTTAGGTTTTTGTGAACTTGACACAGCTGGAGTCATCTAGGAACCTCCAGAGAGAAGACAGCCCCCCATCAGATTGGCCTATAGGCCAGTCTGTGGGGGCGTTTTTTTGTAGCTGGTAATTAATGAAACCCAGCCCATTGTGGTGGGTACCACCCTTGAACAGGTGGTCCTGGGTTGTATAAAAATGCAAGCTAGCCGGGCAGTGGTGGCGCACGCCTTTAATCCCAGCACTTGGGAGGCAGAGGCAGGTGGATTTCTGAGTTCGAGGCCAGCCTGGTCTACATAGTGAGTTCCAGGACAGCCAGGACTACACAGAGGAACCCTGTCTCAAAAAAAAAAAAAAAAAAAAAAAAAAAAAAAAAAACAAACAAACAAAAAAAACCAAACAAACAAACAAAAAAAAGCCAGGACTTTTAGATTTATTTGTTTAAGTGTTCGCTTGCCAGAATGTGTGCCTACCTCATGCATGGCTGGTGTCCATTGAGGTCAGAAGGCACTGGATCCCGCAGAACCGGAGGTATGCATGGATGTGAGTCACCCTGTGGGTGCTGGGAAACAAACCCAAGTCCTCTAAAAAGTATCAAGTGCTCTTAGCAAGAGCCCCCTCCCCCCAGCTCTGAGTTGAGTGTCCTCGGTCCTGTGTTCCGAGGTCAGTCCCAGGGTACCACATTGCATGCAGCTACTATGGTTCCTTAGTTGCCTCTGGTTTGGGGGTAGTTTTTCGGTCCTTTAAGAAAAATGTTTGGGGGCTGGAGAGATGGCTCTGCAGTTAAGAACACTGACTGCTCTGGGCGTGGTGGTGCAAGTGTAATCCCAGCACTTGGGAGGCAGAGGCAGGCAGATTTCTGAGTTTGAGGCCAGCCTGGTCTACAGAGTGAGTTCCAGGACAGCCGGGGCTATACAGAGAGACCCTGTCTCGAAAAACCAAAACCAAAACCAAACCAAACCAAACCAAACCAAAACAACAACAACAACAACAAAACCCAGAAGCAAAAAGAAACCCAAAACAAACAAACAAAAAACCCCACTGATTGTTCTACCAAAAGTCCAGCAGTTTAAATTCTAGCAACTACATGGTGGCTCACAACCATCAGTAATGAGATCTGATGCCCTCTTCTGGAGGGTCTGAAGACAGCTACAATGTACTTGAAAGAAGAAAGAAGGAAAGAAGGAAAGAAGGAAAGAAGGAAAGAAGGAAAGAAGGAAAGAAAGAAAGAAAGAAAGAAAGAAAGAAAGAAAGAAAGCCGGGCGGTGGTGGCGCACGCCTGTAATCCCAGCACTTGGGAGGCAGAGGCAGGTGGATTTCTGAGTTCGAGGCCAGCCTGGTCTACAGAGTGAGTTCCAGGACAGCCAGGACTACACAGAGAAACCCTGTCTCGAAAAACCAAAAAAAAAAAAAGAAAGAAAGAAAGGTTAGTTTTCAAGTGGGCTTCTGTGGTGTATTTCTCCTAATTAGCCTGGGTTATGGCTTTATCACAAAGTACCAGGGGTTCAGACTGCCTCACAGTGACACCACTGGTGTTAATGTAGCATCTGTCGGGTCTTTCCTTAAAGTCATTGCTGTCCCTTTCCACTCCCTCATCCTTAGAACAAAGTCACCAAGTTGAGCCTACATGCAAAGGGAAAGGAAAATAATAAACGCTGCTTCCAGGGGTGGTTAAACGTCCAATGTCTTCCAGAGGCTCAGGAATTCCCACTTGTTTCCCAGACGGTGGCGCTGTTGCGAGGACTATTGGGGAACCCTGCTGGAAGAAGCATACTAGATGGGGACCTATTTTGAGAGTTTACAGCCTTACCCCACTTCCAGTTAGCTTTCTGGGCTTCCTGAATGACAAACTGTGACCAGCCAGCTTCCTGATCTGGTGGTCTGATGTCACAGCCTTCCTGCCATCATGGACTCTGCCTATGGAACAGTAAGCCAAAACAAAACAAAACAAAACAAAACCGACAACAAAAATAAAATATGAAACAAAACAAAACAAAAACAAAACAAAACCCCCAAACTAGGCAGTGGTGGTGCAAACCTTTGATCCCATTACTTGGGAGGCAAAGGCAGGCGAATCTCTATAAATTCTCTATAGACCAGTTTGGTCTATAGAGAGAGCAAGTTCCAGGACAGTCAGGGCTACTCAGAGAAACCCTGTCTTCAAAACAAAACAAACAAGAAAAAAAAAAAAGCCCCAAAACAAGCAAACAAAAAACGCTTTCTTTCTTAAGTCACTTCTAGCCTAGTCTTTTATCACAGGAGCAGAAAGTAACTAACACGGTTCTCAAAGGGTAAAGCAGTCACAGCAGTCACTGAATTATTTGACAGTCTTCTGTCAAGATTTAACTTCTCTCCTGTATTTACTCAATCTTTAGTTACATTGACATAAACTCCTAGGTATTTACTTTGGGTTAGAACTAACACTACGATGCTTACTCTGTAGCTGTGGGGAAGTCTTCCCAGAAGTCCCCTGACATACCCACCTTCCTTTCATTTCTTTGAGAATTTCTTTCTTTCTTTCTTTCTTTCTTTCTTTCTTTCTTTCTTTCTCTCTCTCTCTCTCTCTCTCTCTCTCTCTCTCTCTCTCTCTCTTTCTTTCTTTTGTTTTTTCGAGACAGGGTTTCTCTGTGTAGCCCGGGCTGTCCTGGACCTCACTTTGTAGACCAGGCTGGCCTCCAACTCAGAAGACCGCCTGCCTCTGCCTCCCAAGTGCTGGGATTAAAGGCGTGTGCCACCACTGCCCGGCGAGAATTTCCTTTTTAAATTCCCCTTCAAGTCCTAGTATGTCAACATGGCATCTTAGTGCTGTTGTTTCAACCTGGCTGTTTAAAGGGGGTATATGTGCTTTTATTATTTCTCAATTTATAAACCAATAAATATAAACCCTTTTATTCTTCTCAATTACATAGTATTCACCAGATGCATGCAGAAGACCTTAAGAAAAGCTTTCTGGAGCCAGGAGTGGTGGCACACGCCTTTAATCCCAGCACTTGGGAGGCAGAGGCAGGTGGATTTCTGAGTTCGAGGTTAGCCTAGTCTACAGAGTGAGTTCCAGGACAGCCAGGGCTACACAGAGAAACCCTGTCTAGAGAAACCCTGTCTCGAAAAACCAGAGAGAGAGAGAGAGAGAGAGAGAGAGAGAGAGAGAGAGAGAGAGAGAGAGAGAAAGAGAAAGAGAAGCTGTCTGGGACTGGTGAGATGACTCAGCAGTTAAGAGCACTCACTGTTCTTCCAGAGGTCCTGAGTTCAAATCCCAGCAACCACATGGTGGCTCACAACCATCTGTAATGGGCTCTGATGCCCTCTTCTGGTCTGAAGACAGCTATAGTGTACTTACATATAAGTACATCTTTAAAAAAAGAAAAAAAGAAAAAAAAAACAGAAAAGCTGTCTGTGGACTAGAAAGGTGGCTCAGCAGGTAAGAGGACTTGTTTTTGGTTTTGTTTTGTTTTGAGACAGGGTTTCTCTGTATAGCCCTGGCTGTCCTGGAACTCTGTACACCAGGCTGGCCTCGAACTCAGAAATCCACCAGTGTCTGCCTCCCAAGTGCTGGGATTACAGGCGTGCGCCACCACTGGCCGGCTGACTCTCTTTTTTAGAGGACCCTTCCCAGCATGTTCATGGCAGCAAATAATCTTGTGTCACTCCAGTTCCAGAGTTACATGATTCTCTTATGGCTTTTGTGGGCACTGGGCATGCATATGTGATTGCATGTACATGTATGCAAGCAATCGTTTATATATCTAAAATTGATTTTAAAGAAATACTCCTGGCACTGAATCTTCTTGAACCTTAAGCTGTCTGTAGAATGGAAACTGTATTTTTTTCTTCTTGGGGACCGGCTCTTGTAAGAAGTTAACAAGCTAACCCAGAGCAGCTGAAGAACAAGGGGGTCCAGGGGCCGAGGAGGTGATAGCTCAACAGTGAAGAGCATTACTGCTCGTGCACAAGCTCTGGGTTCAGTTTCTGACATTCATACGATGACTCGCAACTGTCTGAGTCCAGTCTCAGGGGGATCCACCACTCTGTTCTGGCGACCACAGGTGCTGCCTGAGATGCACACACACACACCCCTAACATTCAAAACAAATCAATCTTTATGAAGAACGATCAAGGACTGGCAATGGTCAGCCTGGTTGTAAATCCTGGCCTGTCACTTTGATAAAGGAGACTGTGGGAACACTCAGCAGGTGGTAAACATTATTAAAGCTCTGCTAAAATCACTGTGAATAAGGTTTTTTTTTTTTTTTTTAAATTGAAAGCACTCCTGCTGATGGAACAATTTGACTTCTTAACCATCAGTTGCTGGACTCACCAGTTGTCTGGGCTGCTTTGAGCTGAAGGACTGTCAAAAAGCCAGCCAGTTATTCGTTTGACATCACTGTTTGGGACATCGCGTGGACACCTTGAAAGAACACAGCTGCAGCCAGTTTGCTCCAGCTCCCCCTGGTACAGCCCCCGCCAGGACTGGTCTAGCTTCTACCAGATGTTTGCTATCACAAGGTCCGTGAACCCTAGATGACCCTGCAGCCATTTTCAAGAAAGGACAGTTTCTCTGATAGCTTAGCAGTGACTGTGACACTAGTGTTAGGACAAGGCTGTGATTGGTGCAAACATGATTCTTCATTTACATGTAAGGTTTTCTCAAAGTGGCACAAAGACCCTTCCGTGGCCTTCATAGTCAGGCTGTGGAGCTCACTTTGTCAGCTAGGAGATAACCTCTTGTGCTGCTTCCCCAAGATTTCAGTAGTGTTTCGTTTCCTTCCTTTCCTTCCTTTCCTTTCCTTTCCTTTCCTTTCCTTTCCTTTCCTCTTTCTTTCTTCTTTCTTTCTTTTCTTTCTTTCTTTCTTTCTTTCTTTCTTTCTTTCCTTCCTTCCTTCCTTGCCTTCCTTCTTTCCTTCCTGCCTTTCTTTCTTTTTCTTTCCTTTTTGGTTTTTTGATTTGTTTTTTTCAAGACAGGGTTTCTCTGTATAGCCCTGGCTGTCCTGGAACTCACTTTGTAGACCAGGCTGGCCTCGAACTCAGAAATCCACCTGCCTCTGCCTCCCAAGTGCTAGGATCAAAGGCGTGTGCCACCACCACCTGGCAGTCAGTGCTCTTAACCACTGAGCCATCTCTTCCAGCCCTCCTTCCCTGTCTAGCTTCTTTCTTAGCTGTGAGGCTAAGATGGTAATAGAAAGTCAGGAGAGTGGCAGCAACAGCAGATGGTGGAGTGGCAGGCAGGGCTGGAAGATGGTTGTGTGGCTGGCTGTTTTGACGACTGAAGAGGCAGAGATAAAGGAGAAAAGGCTGTAAAGGGCCAGAGAAGGAAAACTGCAGGCCCTTGTCACTGGAGCTTTCAGAGAGCCTCTGTGATTCTTACAAGTTTCAGACACCGTGAGGTCTGTACGCTTTAACACTGGCCTCTGTCAAGGGCGAAGGAATACCAGCTTCCTACGTCTACACAACAGCCGTAACACTTATAAAGAGGCTCACCCAATAACGTATTTTAGAGCAAAGGGCCAGGTTACTAGAGGCTTCAAGATCTGTAATGCTTAATTAAGGGTCTAGCATCATAGGCCCTTAGAGTCATAGCACTAGGAGGCACCCTTCTCCACTGTCTGTTGCCACCACTGCCAAATGCCATGGGATATGAGCTGTCAGACCAGCACTTTAAGGTCTCTGTGCCTACCAATGATCTACCCTGAATAAAAAGACCTGGGGCCAGGGGCTGGCCTTACTACTACCTGTAAAACGAGACTTTTTTTTTTTTTCCTCGAGACAGGGTTTCTCTGTGTAGCTCTGGCTGTCCTGAAACTCACTCTGTAGAACAGGCTGGCCTTGAATGCAGAAATCCGCTTGCCTCTGCCTTCTGAGTGTTAGGATTAAAGGCATGTGCCACCACCACCCGGCTCTAGACATTTTTCTGTGCCTCATCTTATTCATAAAATGGAAGGTGGAAAAAGACTTAGCTTCTTGGAACATATGGTCTTCAGCTAGTACTTAGTCCCTGGCCAAGGACATGTGCAATGCCAGCCATTATTACTGAGTCTGAACAAACCTTCAGAGCAGGAATTATCCTGTGGAGTTCACTCCCTCAGCTTAGGGTCTCCCAGACAGGAGAGATGTGGCATTTATGAATGCTTGTGTGTCTATACAGAATATGAAGTTTCTCACCAAGACAGCAAATGAGTGACCTGCAGGACAGTGCATAATGTATCTTACACAAACATTGGCAGAATCACAGCTCAGGAGTCCACATGCCATTCTGCAGAGAGAAGGGAAGGGAAGAACACCAGCATTGCAAGAAAGAACGGCTCTCATTAGTACTTGCTTCGTCTTCACACATCCATCTCCCCAGGTGGGATTTAGTTTCCTTGTATGTAGAGTTTTGTCCTTGGAGGCCAAGGTCTCATGCTGTAGTTTGGGCTGGCCTTCAAAGGCCAATCTTTCTGACTTTACTTGTTAGGCACTGGGATTATAGGTGTGTAGCATCAGGGTAGGAAAAACACATAAAAATTCACCTTCCCTTTCTACCTCCAAATTCATTATTGATGGGCCTGCTACTTGCCATAATCTGTGTATAGTCTGGTTTCTGTCAAACAAGTAAGTTCCTATCCTCTACATGCCAAGAGTCCAAAGAACTAAGTCTGTAATTTGAGTGACTTTCAGATTCACACTATAAAAATTTTAGTTCAGCCAGGTGTAGTTGTGCAGGCCTTTAATTCCAGCACTCAGGAGGCAAATTTCTGAGTTTGAGACTACCCTGGGTCTACAGAGTGAGTTCCAGCACAGCTAGAGCTACAGAAACTTTGAAAAACAAAACCAAAAGATTATTTTTCTTCAAATGTAGTATACGAAGATCAAACATTTTATCATTTCTTTATTTATGACTCCAAGAAAATGCTATTTAGAAGCAGACCCTTTGGCAACACATCAGATACCTAAAGATAGTTGTAGAACTGACCACAGCATTCAGTTGTGCTGTTTGATGGCACAGAATCAGTAACTGATTTATAATAATAAAAAAAAAAAAAACTAAATATCTTAGCCAGCCTTGGCTCAGGGTCTTTAGCATAACGTGGGCAACACCGGATAACTGACAGCACCATCACATATGACTAGTAAACATACATATAAGCTTTGGCTTCCTGGAACACTGTACTAGCAGGATGATCTTTTGGGAGTGTAGAATGACATCAACTATATCAGTAAAGCACTGGGGATACATTCAGTGGGTGAACAACAGGACAAGGGGGTTACTTTGGCAGCACGAAGTGGGGATGGGCTGATCACTGCAATGAGCTCCTTCATCTTGATCTGCTCATGACAGCCCTGGTCAGGGGGTCAAGTGAAATGGCCTTCTAACTCGGCCTGAAGCAGGACCTCCTCCTCGGCAGCCTCCTTATCTTTTATCAGTGTCAGCAACTGCAGTAAGCCTGGGGCAGGGCTGCCCTCCGGCAGTCGGAGCTCTCTTCCAACTGACTTGTGGACTGCCCCAGCAATGACCTGGTCTAGACGGGCCCGATTCACAACTTCCTTCTCAATCGCTCCTTTCTGAACCAGTTTCTGTAACAACGGCTCCAACCTTAAAACATAGGCAGAGAGCTTCTCATCACTCTTCTGGTAAGTAGTAAGGTATTTGACCTGCAATGCTCTGGGATTATCAATAATCCCAAATATTGTCTCAAGTGTCTTCAGGCATTCTGCAACTGTAATGAAAGGGTTGTTTATCTTGAGGACTCGAATGATTTCAAATGCTGGGCCTCTAAGGCTCTCTATCAATCGCCTTCTTTTCTCTACATCTGACACCTGCCATGTTTTCATTACTTGGGAAGTGTGAAACATCCAAGATTCAAATTCTTCCTCACCTGGTCCTGGAGGATCCCTGCCTGAGAACACACTCAGCTTTTTGTACCGCAGATACTGCAGGGTAGGCTTAAGAGCCTCATCTAATGCCTGTGCTAACATGGGTGCTCGAATTTCAGGGTTCATTACGCCCTGGTCTAGGCTGAGAGGGTCATTCCGACTCCCAAGAACTCTGGTTAATTCGCCCATCGTCATGCCCTCTCCCTTTAAAAACTCATTTAATCTGCATAAAAAGTCATTATCAGCATCAGGAGGCTTAAAGATCACTCTCCAGACACCTCCTTTTGCAGGTATCTCCTTGGGGACTAGGGCACTGCCAGTCTCTACTGTAAGCCCAATCAAGGCTACATTCTTGTTCTCGTCCCTCCTAAACATCCTCCCAAGCAGTCTGTGTTCCCCTAAGGGTGCAAGGCCAGCCTGTAGGGCCTCCTCGATGTCTGCCACTCCGCAGGTCGGAGGGATACCGGCAACCAATAGTGCTTTCCGAGGGTTCATATCCATCCCCCTGCACCAGTCTTCTAGGAGGAGTCTTAGTGTCATGGTGCCCAGAGTATTTAAATCCTAATTCGACCTGGGCGCCGCCGTTACCACCGCCGCCGCCGCTGCTCACAGTGATGTGCGTGCTCCTCTCTTTAACACGCAGAGGTCGGGGAGCCTGAGAAAAACAGAGCATCCTTGTAAGTTAACCATGTCTGACTCCCGAGCAGTTCCTCCCCCGACCCGCCTCCGGCGCCCATACGAACGACAGCAGCTCGCGGACCACCTGCCTACAGATGCATTGCTCGAGTCCCGGGGATCACGTCCGACCTTTGCGGGCTTTAGGAGACACCCGGGGACCAGGTCTGCAGCGCGTCCCCGCACCCGCCTCCCGGCCGCGGCAAACGCCTCAGGGAACACACAACCGCCTCCGGAGGCGGCGCGAAGTAGACAGCCTGACGTCATGAGTCAGGCGCGCGCTTCCGGTCCGAGACGGAAGCTCTGACTGCGGCGGTATCCGGGACTGCGAGCGGGCGGGCCACTCAGGACAGGAAGGTGAGACCCGGGGCTGCTCAGCTCGGCTGTCAGGCTGGCCCGGCGTCCAGCCGGGAGCCGAGCTCGGGGCTCTGCAGGCCGGGCCTGGCGCCACTGCCCAGCTCAGGCTCGGCGGCCGGGGCTGTGGGGGGCGGGCCCTGAGGTCCCGCGGCCAGGCATCTCCAGGAGGTTTCCCCACCCGGGGCTCCGGAGGGCGACGGGGCCCGCCGCCGCCGCGTGACCAGCCGGAGTCACGCTGGGCTTAATCACTACTAGCTCGAGCTCCCGCCGGCCGCGCTCACCTTCTTCAGCTGCGCGACCCAGAGGGTTTCTCTTAAGGTGGCTTGTTCTGAAATGCCAAAGGCACCCGACTATTCAGAACTGAGTGACTCTTGCACGCTTGCAGGGGGAACAGGAAGATTTTCGGGACCACTGTAAGTGTTTGAAAGAGTTACCATCTTAACTTGGGGACTCCAGTATTGGTTTAACGAGTAGAACCAACCCAGTGCCCATGTCTGAAATAATAGTGTTAAGCTAGAAAGTATTTCATATGTCAAGTGCAATGTTCTGTGGGGAAACTAGATGTTTCATTATCTGAAACGAAGGTGTACTGGGTCTACTCAAGCAAGAAGTGATGATTCATTCACTCTGGGGTTCACATAAATAACAGCACTCAATATATACTGAAACTAGTATTTTTATGTGCTCACACTGTTATATAAAACCACCTGTAAGTTGTTTACAACTGTTAAATCTTAAAATGCTCGTGCTTTTCAGAACTCTTGAATTTAAATCAAGTGCACTTGGAATAGTTGCCATGGCAACGTTACTAGACCCTAACTATAATTTTTTCTGTGTTTGCCTTGAAGGCACAGAGCATGGAGAATGATGAACTTCCGTCAGCGGATGGGATGGATTGGAGTGGGACTGTATCTGCTAGCAAGTGCGGCAGCGTTTTATTATGTTTTTGAAATCAATGAGACTTACAACAGGTTGGCTTTGGAACACATTCAGCAGCACCCTGAGGAGCCCCGGGAAGGAACCACATGGACACACTCCTTGAAAGCACGCTTACTTTCCCTGCCCTTTTGGTTGTGGACAGTTATTTTCTTGATACCGTACTTGCAGATGTTTTTGTTCCTTTATTCTTGTACGAGAGCGGATCCCAAAACGGTGGGCTACTGTATTATCCCCATATGCTTGGCAGTTATCTGCAACCGTCACCAGGCATTTGTCAAGGCTTCTAATCAGATCAGCAGACTACAACTGATTGACACATAAAACCCATCACCGTTTTCCCTTACTGCAAGACTGCCAGTACTGTAGTGGCTGGCCACGAGACTGCAGTTTCTTCACAGGTCTCAGGAAGTTGTGGTGAAACAGAGACTTTAAAAAGGTGACAAGAGGACTGACTACTTTATCTGAATAATGACTTTTTAGATAAAGCCTGAAATATAGTACTACAGAATCATGTTGATGACTTCAGATTTTGCAAGTAAAATAGTGGCTTGTAATTTGCAGTCTTTAGAAACTTGAATAAGCACCTGAATTTTTTTTTATTTCTATTCTATGTGCAACATAGTATGATTCAGAAATTTTTCCATTGGGGAAAACAATGACTATTTCCATTGTGTTAAATGTAAAAAGATCTGACCATGATCATAAAATTTAAATTTTATACTATTACTTTGCTTGCTTTAAAATTTTTTAGACTAAGACACTAATCCTGTTGGAACTACTGCTTGCTTGCTTTCAGTTTACAAGTGATTGGGAGAAAATTGCTGAGGTGGCTATTATCTGTTTTTTGGGAGGAGATGGGTGGGTAGGTGAGAATCCAAGCCTTTTGTTTTGTTTTTCAAGACAGTTACTCTGTGTGCCCGCCCTGGCTGTCCTGGAACTGCCCTCTAGATCTGGCTTTAAACTCTTGCCTGCAGGGATTAAAGGTTTGTGCCACCACCAACCCCACTGCCTTTTGTACTTTTACCACTGAATTACATTTCCAGCCATGATGATGGCTATTTAGATACAGAGAATTTGTTTGTTTTGGGTAATGGCTATCTTAACCATCTATAGGTCTTTGAAAAACTATGTAGGAATTGAATAGATGAAATGGCTGAAGTCTAGGAATAACACAAGACACCAGGTGTACCAGCACAGATCACTAGAGAGAGATTGTTCCTTTTCTGGGTGGAATCAGGGTATCCAGTGATAGCAACACTAACACATTTCATGCCATTTTAATCACCACGGCTTTTGGGTCATTGCTTTAGAGCTGCAACAACAAGCCTATGAGAGCAGCACTTCAGCCTGGTGCAGTGCCTCACCACTGACCCTGCACCCCACGCTGTGTACAAACAGCAACTGTTTACCTGAGTATACTGCCTCCTGACTCATACCAAAGATGAAAATGAGTTTTAGTGAAGCTTTTTTTCTCAAATTGGACCATCTGCTAGCTTTTTGTGGTGCTAAAGATCAAACTCATACTAGCCAACTCTTAACCACTGTGCCATAACCCTAGTCCTAAAGTTTTTCAGCAACCTCACTAAATGCTGTATTTGAACAGAGGCTAAGAGTCCATGACAAAATGTAATTTTTTTTTTTTTTTTGAGACATTTCCTGGCTGTCCTGAGTTTTGCTATGTAGACCAGGTTGGCCTTGAACTCAGAGATCTATATACCTCCTCTCAAAGTTGGGGACTAAAGGAAAGATGTGCCTGTGACATCATGCCTGGCTCAAACTTTAATCTTAAAAGACAAAACTATCTCAAGCATCAGAATCTACTTTATGAACTTCTAGTGGTGGCCCATGCCCTTGATCCCAGCACTTGAGAGGCAGAGAAGTGAATCTCTGAGCTGGAGGTCAGCCTGGTCTATGTGAATAGTTAGTTCCAGGACAGCCAGAGCTATACAGTCAGACCCTGTCTCAAACAAACAAACCCCCAAACTCAGTTTAGTTGCTGAAATAACACATCATATATATTTTTTCAATATATTCAGTATTCCAGGGAAACAATTTGACAAAACTGCTGTGAATCAGGTGCATCTTTTGGGTGCTCTTAATATGTGCGCTGCAGAGATGTTTTAGAAGTCTACACCAACTTTTTAATACTAAGGCAGCTGTTACTATTGGTATGAGTGCCATTTTACAAGATTCTGAAACATTCAGGAATTAACCTGTCCGTGGACAGGGTAAGTAAATGGAAAAGCCAAGCTAAGAACTACAGGCAGGGTGTGGTGGCACAGTCCTGTAATCCAGCATTCAGGGGCAGAGGCAGGTGGATCTCTGTAAATCTAGTCTATATAGTGAGTTCTAGGACAGTCAGCTACATGGTGAAATCCTGCCTCAAAACAACAAATTAGATGAAGCAAGATTTGAACCCAGGATATCTATCTGGCTTCAGATTCCATCTCTGTACTTATGGAAAAATTACTGATTCCTTTTTAATTAGTATGGAAGTAGTATTAATTTATTTTTATTTTGGTCAAGACAGGGCTTCTCTGGGTAGCCCTGGCTGACCTGGAACTTGTTCTGTAGACCAGGTTGGCTTTGAATTCAAAGACCCACTTCTTTTGCAGGGATTAAAGGCACGTCCAGATGTAATTATTAATGGTTAGCTAATAAGGTTAATCTGCTCTGAAAAATTACATTCACCTATCTCTGTACAAATGTGAGGTGGGGTGGTGCCATAGTGTATACGGAGGGCAGAGGACAACCATGGGTGTGTTTTCTCAGGTGTTATCCACTTAGATTTTAGAGACTGGGTCTTTCTCACTGGCCTGGAGCTTACCCAGTCTCCACTGGACCAAATTGCTTGGCTTCCTCCAATCCCCTTTAAAAAAGAAAAACAAGAATATGTTCTTGCAAACAAGCAGTTCTGCAAATGCTTTACCAACAGTGCCACTGTCATTTTATTTACAATCTTACTTGAAATAATCCCGTTGAAGCTTTTTCACTGAAAAACTTTAGTTTTTCAAAAGTGCAGACGCAGGAAATAGATGAGCTGCAGAAATGTTTTTGGTACTTTTCTCGCTAGTATACATTTTTGACTTAGATGTCATTAACTTAAAAGTAAAAAAATCCCCTGAAGTATAGAATCTGATTCTATTTTTACAATCTTTTTAAGGAACAAAAAGCTTTTCTTTGTGGAGTCATGAGATAAAGTGCTCATATGAATAAGTCACTGCTCCAATGAAATAAATACATATGCTTGTACTGAATGGGTAGGGTTAGTGTTTTCCTAAATTCCTGGCAGAAGTGATTACTGTGATACTAAATTATTCATTCTTTCATCAAGAATGCACTACATGTTACAAATCCTCCCACACACAAAGCCCTAGATAACTCTGAACTGTGGTTGGAAATCACCATGCAGTTAGTGTTTAAAACCCCATAAACCTCCTCACATACAATTACAAGGTTCATGGAGGTGGGTCCAGCTCTATTTGTCTTAAACATTTTTCAGATGCTTCTGCTAGGGTTCAAAGAACTGGTCCACAGTTTTAATGTAGCATTTACTGAAGATTTAAGTATTGGAACTGTGTTTATCTTTGGACTGGAATCAGAAAATGTTCTGCGGAAAGTTCACTTGAGCCATTTACAAATTTTGTCTACATTTCCTCATATTAACCCTCCCCGTGCTGCTCTGAACATGCTTTTCTCAAGACATTTGCTTCCCATTCTGCCAAAGCTGCTCAGTTTCATCACTAAGTCCACAGAGTCGCTGGTGATTAACACTGAAGTCAACAACCAGGTCTGGATTCTTGCGTTACTTTTTAAGGAGTTTCAGGCCCTCTGGCCCTTGCTATATGTTCTTCAGCTGGCTTTTGGGTCAGCACTGTCCAGGGTGTTCCTTCATGTCCTGGACTTCATGGACTCATTCAGGAGTCACACACCAGGAGGAGCAGCCACATGTGGCCACTAGCTGCATGTATTTAGTAGCTCAATTCTAGATAATTCTCTGGTTTTTTTTCTCCTTGGGGATCTCCTCCAACTGTGTTGGTGTGCTCCAGTCCTCTCTTCCCATCCTGTGGTTTTAAGTACCCTTCTCCAGTTTCACTCCAATATCCACCACCTACTTGTCTTTTTTTCTGCAGACTAGGTTATCCAGGATGGTCTTGAACTTGGTTCTCTTCCCTCAACCTCCCAAGCACCTGGGATCACTTGCATGCAATCACTACACTTGGCTTGACTTCATTGCCTGCTTACACTTCATATATTTACTAGCAGACTCATGAAATTTAACCTGTCTAAAACCAAGCTGCCAAAGTCAACCCATCAAAACCTGTTTTTCAAGTCTAGTATCAATTGTGCCAGCTGCTTATAATTTCAGCACTTGAGAAGAGGAAGGAGGACCGGAGTTCAAGGACAACTTTAACTACAAGTTCAAGGTCCTATCTTGGTTCAGGTCTGCTGTCTCAGTTTTGATCTCCGCACTCAGGAGGCAGAAGCAGGCGGATCTCTGAGTGAGGCCAGTCTGGTCTACACATGGAGATTCAGGACAGCCAGGACCACACAGAGAAAAGTCCTGTATGTTCTTGCTGCTCAGTTCCACTCTAGGCACACTAATCTTTTCTTTTTTCCTTTTCTGACAAGCCTCACACTATCCAACTCAGGATGCTCGCTCCTGCCTCTGCCTCCAGAGTGCTGGGATTACAGACATGTGCTTCCTTGCTGGGCTCCACTGGTCTTGACTTTGGACCATTTCAGAAATGTTATAAAGCCTCCCTCATGCCTTATCTGCATTTTCTTTAACTCTGGCTCAAATATCACCTTCTTGAGACTCTATCTACTGAAAGCAAACATTCTTCCTAGTGTTACTTTTCCCCACAGTACTTACCTATCCTCACATGTACATTTCCTCAGATTTTTGGATTTTTATCATGTATTGTGGTGGTCTGTATACACACAACAGTAACTGGTTGGTACACAGCAGATGCTCAGTATGTATTCATGAACATATACTTCTTTCAGCATACTGTAAAAACGAATCTAGCTCACTCTCCAACAACTAATATTTATTATTAAGTGTGTGGCCTAATTTGTCATGTTCCAGTTTAATCCAACCCTTTCAGGTCTCAGGATTTAGTGATTTTTCTCTTCAGGGCCAAGATTTCAACTGTCCCTCAACGTATTTTTGTTATATTGGTTGTCTTAGAATTTTTCATATAAATGGTTTTTATTAAGTGCTTGGCTAGATCTCTCAATACATGTTTCAGGCATGAAATTTAGAGTTCCCTAAGCCACCTAACAAGTACGAAGTGCGATGGCTATTAGAACTACATAACACAATTCCAGTCACTCATGTTCAAGGCAGTACCATGGATCCAGAAAGCACTCATAAAAAACTGCTATCTCCACCAGGTTTTTGGCCAGAGTAAATACTATTTAAAACTACACTCTAGTGGCCTATTGATATCCCAATGTGAGCTGCTAATTTTTAAGATATTAACAGTTTATTTCTAGAATTCACAACTTTAGAGGGCAATTCTGATCCCAAAGGTCACTAGAGTCACTAGAATAAGTTACAGTATTTTTATGCCTGGACAATAACACACTAGCTTAAAACAACTGTTTTCAAGATTAAGCCTAGACATATGCATCAGTTGAGAATACTTGGCCCAGTTCTCCACACCTGTATGCAAGTTGCAAGAGGGAGAGGGGGTACAGGCCTTCTTTAAAAACAAAACAAAAGCCGGGCGGTGGTGGCGCACGCCTGTAATTCCAGCACTCTAGGAGGCAGAGGCAGGGAGATTTCTGGAGGCCAGCCTGGTCTACAGAGTGAGTTCCAGGACAGCCAGGGCTATACAGAGAAACCCTGTCTCAAAAAACCAAATCCAAAACAAACAAACAAACAAACAAACAAAACCCCCCAAAAAACCGCACACACAAAAAACCAAAAACCCAAAAACAAACAAGCAAGCAAACCAAAACAAAAAACACCCTGGAGAAGATGCTTAACCTGGAAGAAGTAGCATGCACAGCAGTACACACCTTTAAGCCTTCCCCCTCCCCACAACCCTGCAGGGGAAGATTGAGGCAGGCAGATCTGATCTCTATAGTTTCAGGTCAGCCAGGGTTACATACAGAAAGCCCATCAGGAAAAAAAAAAAAAAAAAAAAAAAAAAAAAAAAGAGGGCAAACCTGAGAAAGGGTGGCGGTGGCAGCGCTCCAAATCCTTGCCTCCCGAGCAGTGAGACTGTGGGCGTGCTTCACTATGCCTCCCCCTGTTTTTGTCCACAGTAAGTTCTTCACTGGTGTTTTAACTATCCTAATACCACAGCCAAGCAACTATGACCTATATGTGGATCTGGGCCCTAGAGTTATAGTTTAAAATAACAGATTCTGTTTAGGCACTTTTAAACAAGTACATCTTTTGTAAGCATTTCTTGTTTCACCTTTTAGATTATTCATCTAAGGCTCTTGATAGGCTTATTTTTAGGTGGAAATGTCAGGGTTGACTCCAGCACAAAAGCAAGAAGTTGGAGCTGTTTCAAAAGGTAGCACTGTTCTGCTTGTAAGAATATTGGAATGAATATTAAGACCAAATAAAAGATCCATCAAATCTATAGCCCAAAACCTCAAAACATACAAGCACAAATACTATACTGAAATGTCTTTATAATAAATTAAGTAAACAAAGGAAATGTAAAAAATTTAGGAGCAAATTGGAAACTATTTTTACCCTGCATGTATATCTGTGCACCAATATAAGGTAGTCAGGGTCCTAGTTACAGGGCTGTGAGCCACCACATGGGAACTGGGAACCGAACCCAGGTCCTCTTGTATAAGCAGCCAGCGCTCTTAACTGCTGACCCATCTCTGCAGCTCCCTCAATTCAAACTACTTAAAACACACTATTTTAAATTATATAAGGCACTTTTTTAAAGGATTATGTAAATCTAGAATTATAAGTTAACAACTGAATATTAGAAACATCATTAAACAAGAATGTCTGGCCATTAATAATTTTTCCTAGTTGAAATTGTTTGAATTACCTAAGTGCTTGGTGGGATGCTGTGCTCCAAGCAAAACATTTAAAAAATATAAAGTGTGTAAACTGAGCATCCTCAGTAATATCATCTGGAATTTCAGATATTAGTATATATGTAATTTGCAGCTATGTATATTAGCACAACACTGGAGGTAGAGGCAGAGACAGAGGCAGATCTTTAGGAGTTTTGAGGCCAGCCTGGTTTAAGGAACAAGTTCTAGGCTAACTGGGGTAAGTTGTTAGACTATTTTTTTTTTTTTTTTTTTTTTTTTTTTAAATCTGGGCAGTGGTGGTGCATGGATGATTTTAATCCGAGCACTCATGAGTCAGAGGCAGGCAGACCTCCATTGAGTTTTAAGCCAGTCTGATCTACAAAGTGAGTTCTAGGACAGCCAGGAATTCACAGAGAAACCCTCTGCACCTCAAATTAAAAAAAAAAAACTTAAAACACAGAGCAAATGATCTGCTACAGAATCCATTTTCAGTCCTAAAGAGTTTTCATTTTCATTCTGAGACTAGGCCAATGGTTGGCTTTGTAACCTGAGGCAAGTGACTATTCTGGGAACTAAGAACTAAGTCATTATAAATTTTTTTTTTTGTGGTTTTTTGAGACAGGATTTCTCTGTGTAGTCCTGGCTGTCCTGGAGCTCGCTTTGTAGACCAGGCTGGCCTTGAACTCAGAAATCTGCTGCCTCTGCCTCCCAAGTGCTGGGATCAAAGGCATGCACCACCACCGCCCGGCTCTAAGTCATTATAATTTGTTGCATCTAAGAGTCTATGAGGCCCAGAATATATCTCTAATCCCAGTACCCAAGAGGTGACAAGTAGAAAGATGAGAGGTTTGAGGACAGGCTGGGCTACATCTAGGGATTTCCAGATCAACTTCAGCACACAGCAAAGCCTTGTCTCAAAACAACAAAAAGCCAGGCAAGGTTGTGCACACCTGTGATCCCTAATACTCAAGTAAGATAGTAAAAGTTCAAAGCCAGGTAGGCTATGTAGTGAATTCCAGGCCAGTCTAGGCCACATACATAGCAAGATCCAGCCTCAAACCAAAACATATAATTAAAAGAATTATTCTAATTTCATTAGGTATATTTTGCATTTCAAGTGTCAAAATCAGGGAAGATGCACTATAAATCAAAAAAATCCAGCCAGGTGGTGGTGGTGCACGCCTTTGATCCCAGCACTTAGGAGGCAGAGGCAGGCGGATTTCTGAGTTCGAGGCCAGCCTGGTCTACAGAGTGAGTTCCAGGACAGCCGGAACTACGCAGAGAAACCCTGTCTCGAAAAAACAAACAAACAAACAAATAAAAACAAAAAAAACCAAATAAAACAAAACAAAAATCCACTCTAGTTCCACTGATAAACAGCAGAAAAGGAATATATACAATATATTTTAGTAATTTATATTTTAAAATTATTCAACAGTTCCCTTTTGACTAAAATTAAAAAATGGCTACAGGAAATATGTAAATTACAATCAATGTATTTTATTGACTTGGGCCTCATATCTATACTTGTACAGATGTATACACACATACACACACAAATCATATTTCTCTGATCAATTCTTTCAAATATTAATTGCCTATTAGCTATGACAAGCAGCTTTTATAAACAATGAAAGATGTAGACACATACTGTTTGATTCAATGATCATTTTAAAAGAGAAAAAAACCATAAAAATTCATTTGCCAATTTAGATTTCATCCACTATGAATGGTTCCATTTTATTTTAGGATGAGAAAACAAGAGTTCATTCCCAAACATTTGTTGTACTTTTCTTTGTTAGAAACAAGGAAGTTTGCTCTGTGATGAACTTGTTCCAATGAAAGAAAAGAGTTCCCCAACTAGAGCACAGGTCTTCTGTCAGTTCCAGCAGGTGATGAAATAGCAGTGCTCTGCTGTTTTTTTTTGCTTTTTGTTTTTGTTTTTGTTTTTGTTTTTTTTTTTTTTTGAGGCAAGGTCTTGACATGGAACATACAAGCTGGCCTCCAACTTTCAATTCTCTTGCCTCAGTCTTTGAATTAACTGGGATTACACGTATATACATCATCTCACTCAACCTAGTATCAGTCTTAATTTTTCTAAAAGCTACTGTCAAGATGCTGGTTTTGGACGTTTTGCAGATGGTCCATCTGAGTTAGTTCTACCAGTGTTATTTTCATCTTCTGCATCATCTTCATCATCACCTTTTAAAAATAAATGTTTGATGTATGACATGTTTAGTGGATGAAAGAAATACAAATAGGTAAAGTGACTGTTATGAGACCATTTCCCTTTGGGAACCAAAAAAACCACACACATACCTTACACTTTATAAATGCTAGAAGCCAGTAGGAGCTCAGTGGGTAAAAGTGAATGCAGTACAAGTCTGACGACCTGTGTTCAATCACTTGAATCCAATAAAAAGGAGAGAACCCACTCTATACATACAACATGCTACCCATATACATATAAATAAGTGAATTTTTATATACTTCAGGAATTTGCTGAGTGTGATAGCCTTTATTCTTAGCTCTTTGGGGGCAGAGACATGCAAAGATCTCTCTAAGTTCAAGGTCTGCCTGATCTACATAGAAAATTCCAGGGGAGCCAAGGCCACACAGTAAGGCCATGCCTCAAAAATAAAGTAAATGTACACCTTTCATTACAGCACTTGAGGAAGCAGCAGGCAAATATCTGAGTTCGAGGCCAGCCTGTCTATAATGTAATGCTAAATGCTGGGCCCCAAAGTCTGGTTGCCCCAGGAATGGGAGATTTCCTCACATATATCAAGTAATGACATATGAAACTATTGGTTGGATAAAGATGCCTACTGCCTACAGATGGACAAGGAGAGAGAGGTAGGTATGGTGTTGGTTCTTGTGGATTAAGGAAAACCATGAGAAAAAAAGGCAACGGAGAGAAGACACCATGGGGTGGGTGAGTCATAAAAACATGGCCAGGTCACGAGGGCAGGCCAGCTGGAGTGAAGAGCTGCCCAGATGGAACACGGCAAGCTATAACTCAGGGTTATGATGGGGACGTGGATCCGAATAGCTTAGAAAGGAGATATTTGCCCACCTCTAGTGCACTAAAAGCATGTTATAAATATGAAAGTTGTGTGTCTTTTAATCTGAGAACTACATGATAAGGTGGAGTAGAAACCCTAATTTATTACAACATATTGGCACCCAACATAGGGTACCATTTTGTAGAAGTCTGATTCCAGTTTTTCCTCCTAAACCAATGCTCCCAGAAATAAGACTCAGACTCAAAATATAAGTACAAATACCTTGGCCATATAGCTATATAGGTTCTCCTCTGACTAGATCATAACTAAGATAACCTATTTATTTTAACCTATATTCTGCCACGTGTACCTGTGTTCAGGTACCATGAGTCCCTCTCCTTACATCTTCCTGGGTGAATCTCCCCATGCGCCTGGCTCTATCGCAGAATCTCCTGGATACCCCACCTTTATTTCCAGCCTGAGCCATAGCCCATAGGCTTTTTTATTGACAGGTGATGTATCCATACAATACACTAGATATTCTCTCTATATCAGAGCTACATACAGAGGCCCTATGTGGTAGTTTGAATGGGTATGACACCTATAGTCTCAGGTGTTTAAATGCTTGGCCCATAGGGTGTGGCACTATTAGGAGGTATGGCCTTGTTGGCGGTAGAAGCAAGCTCTGAGGTCTTATATATGTTCAAGCCACGCCCAGTGGGATAGTCTCCTACAGATCAAGATGCAGAACTCTTGGCTACTTCAGCACCATGTCTGACTGAGCTCTGCCATGCTTCCTGCCATGCTAATAATGGACTGGACCTCTGAAACAGTAAGTCAACCTCAATTAAATGTTTGCCTTTATAAGAGTTGCCTTGGGCAGGGAGTGGTGGTGCATGCCTGTAATCCCAGCACTTGGGAGGCAGAGGCAGGTGGATTTCTGAGTTCAAGGCCAGCCTGGTCTATAGAGTGAGTTCCAGGCCAGCCGGAGCTACACAGAGAAACCCTGTCTCGAAAAACCAAAAACAACAACAACAACAACAACAACACCCCCCAAAAAAGAAAAAAAAGGGTTGCCTTGGTCATGGTGTATGGTGTCTCTTCACAGCAATAAAACCCTAACTAAGGCAAGCTCCATATCTACAAACCACATGGTTCCTTTCAGTCTTACAACTACTAATTTACTTTCAACCTCTATAGATTTGCCTATTTTTGACATCTCATACAAAAGAGGACAGAGTGTGTAGCCATTTGTGTCTGGCTGTCGTCTTAGGATTCGTTACTGTGTAGCATGAACCCACACTTCATTCCTTTGTGGATATGTGCATGTATGATGTGTATGTTCATGCCATAGTATACACAGAGGTCACCATCTCAGTATAGGTCTTTACCTTTCACTTTAAAAAAGGGTCTCTACATATATGAAATTTCCTGGTTCCATTTCCCAACTCCCTGCACAATGATTACAGCACACAGTGTTACATGGGTTCTGGGGAGTCAAACCTAAGCCCTTGTGTCTGTGCAGCTAGCTTTACTTTAATTGGGAGATTACCCAACAACCTTCCCAGCACAATACTTCATTTTACACACTGACTATTATTCAACAATTAAAAGAATGCTTATGTTCTACTCAGATAATGGGTATTTGTACTATTTCCATCTTATAGCTATTAATGAACAGTGCTGCCACAATCAATGTATTGAGTTTTGGTATAAACATATTTCCAGTTAACCCGGAGAACTAGTGGTTTAACTATGGGTAGTATGGTTAAGTTTTTAGGAAGTCTAACGTGGACAATCTATTTTACACTTCTGAAACCAACAATGTGGCCTATCATTTTTTGTTTTTGTTTTTGTTTTTTTTCAAGGCAGGGTTTTTCTGTGTAGCCCTGGCTGTCCTGTAACTCTGTAGACCAGGCTGACCTCGAACTCAGAAATCCACCTGCCTCTGCCTCCCAAGTGCTGGGATTAAAGGCATGCGCCACCAACGCCCGGCCTATCATATTTTAATATGGCAGCTAATGTCAACTTGCCGAGCCCATGTGAAAAGCTATGGAAGGAAGCTTTCACTTTTTGCCTGCTTGCCCTCACTCTGACTAGCAAGTTCATCTATCCTGAGATGCCCAAGATGCTCCTTTGTTGGTGTGAGAACCTACTTCTTTAGGATTCCAACATAATGAAAACTGGGAGCTCTCTTAAGACTATCTCAGGACTCCAGTACCTGATTGGGAATGAGGAGACATCCAGTCTCATGGAACAAATAACTACCAGATTTTTAGCCTTTCTGTCAGGAGACAGCCATTTTTGGACGACTCAGATCACATGCCATAAGCCACTCTAATAAATATATTTATATACACACATATTCTATTAGTTCTGCCTCTCTGAAGAACCCTAATACATCTAGCTAATACTTTTTATTGTTCCTTTTCCTTTTTTTTTTCTTTTTGTTTTTTTTGAGACAGGGTTTCTCTGTGTAGTCCTGGCTGTCCTAGAACTCACTCTGTAGACCAGGTTGGCCTTGAACTCAGAAATCCACCTGCCTCTGCCTCCCAAGTGCTGGAATTATAGGCGTGCGCCACCACACCCAGCTCCTTTGTGTGTGTGTATGTGTTTGAGACAGGGTTTCTCTGTGTAGCCCTGGCTGTCCTGGAACTCACTTTGTAGACCAGGCTGGCCTCGAACTCAGAAATCTGCCTGTCTCTGCCTCCCAAGTGCTGGGATTACAGGCGGGCGCCACCACCGCCCGGCCCTTTTGTTTCTTTTAATGACAACCAATACCTATATTTTAAAGAATAGGGAGTACAGTTTAACCTTTTCTGCAGAAGAACTAACTCCTTAGCTCGGGACAACGAAATATCTATCTTGGAGTTCAATTGAGATTAAAAATAAGTTTAAGAAGATCGAGTGTGGTGGCCCATTTCTGTAATCCGTGCACTGCTGAGGCAGAGTCATGCAGGTCTCTGCAAATTCAAGGCTAGGCTGGTTTAACCGTTAGATGGTGACAATGTCTACAAAATAATTTTATTCCTATTAACAGAGATAGGGCTGGAGAGAAGGCTCAGTGGTTAAGAGCACTGCCTATTTTTTCCCTGTATGCACAAGGCACTCTTGACTGTAACTCTGGTTCCAGGGGATTTGATGCCCTCGTCTGGCCTCCGAAGGCACTGCACATACGTGGTGTACACACATGCATGCAGGTAAACATCCATCTTTAAAAACAAACAATCCTCCCCCTCCCCCCAAATTAACAGCTGATTTCTACAATAGTAGAGGGGGGTGAAAGAAAGTAAGAGCTAGAGAAAGGGAAGGGCTATAGTGCTTCTGGACAGTAGAAGGCTCTTACACTCTGGAAGCAGCTGTGCTTACCAGCACAAGATGGCAACCTAAACATTCCATTATGGAAGGGGGAGGGGCTCATGAGGTGCCACCCCTGCCCCCGGAGCGTTTGGCAGTTAATGGGGGCAGGGGCCGGGCGGAGAGTCATTGTTTTTCTTCAGTGGTCTAGTGCCTTCTGAGTTGCCCTAGTTCTTGTAAATAACCCACCCAAGCTCATACAAATATCCTTAAATAAATCTAGTGAGTGACAACAAAAGAAAGGCCGGAAAGGAAGGAGCCCAGTTGGGAAGGGGTTCAGTGGGGGTTAGAGAACATGACCAGAAGGCATTATATATGAATGAAACCATCAATTAATTTAAAGATACCAAAAAGCAAAACTAAAAAACCCCTTTACTTTCAAAACAATACCTACAAAACTGAGAGGGCAAAGATTTCCTAAAACAAAGTGGGTCTCGATCATTTGAAGCTCTTCTCACGCTGTCAAACATGTTTTCTCATGTTTTCCTTTTCGGTTTTCAACAACCAGGTCCAACATCCCGCCCTTTCGGTCTTCCTGCCAGCTAGCAATGGTTACAGACCGCCACACTTTCTCGAGCAAGTCTGCCTATCCTAATCCTTGGCGTTCTTTGCAAGGGAGTCAGTCGGCGGTGGAAAATCAGACAAAGAAGGCGGAGAGTTCTAACGATTTATAGAAGCGATTCCTCCTCCCCGAGGCTCGCCTTCTCCACGCTGCCCTTCACACAGCCTGCCCCCGCCAGAGTCCCGGCGCCCCGCCCCCGCGCTCACCATCCAAAGCATCGTCCGGATCTTCCGCCACGCCCTGCGCGTCCTGCTCCACTAGGGTCCCGAAGAACTCCGCTACCAACTCCTTCATCCGGACCACGCCCGCCGACAGGCTCTGGAGAGGGTCCGCGTCGCCCGACGCCTCACAGGACACTTGTAGCCGCTGCGGCTCTCCGTCACAACCGACGTACTCGCCCGAAAGCTCCATGGCGACCGCTCAGCTTCAACAGCGCGCCACAGAGACACGCCACCCGGAAGCGGAAGCCAGCCTGCCGCCGGGGCGGGCGGGAGAGCAGAGGAGGAGGAATGACTTCCGATTTCCCGAAATTGCCCCGCCCACTTTCTTCCGTCTCCTTCCTTAGGATTGGCTGTCTGGTGCTCGGGCCCCGCCTTCTCGCGACGCCCCTGGCGGCCACTTTTCCCGCCTCCTCCTGGGCCACGCAGAGGAGCCCGGTGACAGTTGAGGATGGCCGGAGCCGAGAGCCCCGCCGGGTGCCAGGCGGAGCTGGAGCCCGTGGTGTCGCTGGTGGACGTGCTTGAGGAAGACGAGGAGCTGGAGAATGAGGCGTGCGCCGTCCTGGGCGGCAGCGACTCGGAGAAGTGCTCCTACTCGCAGGTGCGCGCGGCCCGGCTGCTCCCGCCGCACTGCCTGTTTCCCGCTGGCTGCGGCCGGGCCCGCTCCGCGGCAGCCCTTACTCTGTGCTCCCCCAGCCCCAGCCCAGCTGCCATTTGATCCTCAGCTTGTCGCCAACAGGGACACCTCTGTCCTGCTGACGGTACACTGCAGGCTCCGGTCCTGGGGCAGGACCTCTGTCCTCCAGTTGTCGCCTCTTGGTGGCCTGCTTTCCGCGAGATTATTCTTGTGACCTCCCAAACCGAGATATTCTTCTTCGCCCCACTTCTCCCACCCCTAACGAATATTAATTAGGGACCAGATTGGGGGGGGGGGAAAGTAAAGGGAAAGTGGACCGGCTTTGAAAATCCTCCGGTGAGGTTGGGCTTCGGGACACCCCTGCAGTCTAGTTTAACTGCTAGTTAATGGCTAGCTGGTGCCTCCCCCGTGCCCTTCCCCCCCTCCGACTTTCTAGTTAAATGAAGTTCCGTGTGTATGTGATATCCCCTCTCCCTCGGGAATAGATCGAAGCCAGAACATCAGGTGGCCCTGGAAAGCCAAGAAAGGAGAAAAGGGTCTGCTTGGAGTTTGTGCGACCTTTTGAACAAGAGTTTGAGGGGCTGAGATGTAGTGCTTACGGACACATACTGTACATTTACGTACTGAAGCGGAAAAGGGCGGGTAGGAAGGAAACTTAACAAGAATGAGGATTGGTGGAAGGAAACAGGCTAACTATGCCCATAGGTGGAATAGAAGACTGACTGAAGGGACTTGGATTTATGGTGTGGTGTGGACTGAAGTCAATACTGTATTCATTGATCAAGTTGGGTTTGCACTGTAAAAATTGTTGGATTAAAAAAAATTGTTGGATTGTTGAATAAATCTTGTATTGCAGAAATAGTCACAGAATGGTGGCTGGCATTTAAATTTAGAGGATCACTGTTAGGTTTCACACCTTGGACAAAGGGGCTGCTGTGCCTATTTAACATATCAAAGCGGATGGTGGCCTCCAGGTTCTCTGCCTTTCACCCCATCCCAGGATCCTCCTGGCTAGCATACCCAACCCCCTATCCCAGACTTCTCCAGCCCAGGAGCTAGGCTACACTTCCTCCAGCTTCCGGTCCCTAAATAATCCAACCGTTTGTTTATCCAGCGCTCTTGGGTCTCCTGGCCTTGGCACCTGGCTCCTCATCCTTTTTCCCAGCCTTCCCTCTCTCCCCTAGGACCCAGCTCAGGATCCTTAAGACTCCAGATGTCCTTGCCTCTATGCTGTTCCTTTTATAATAAACTTTTTCTTCCACTATCCCAAGGAACAGGCATGTCCTTTCCTTCCTTTTTATTTATTTGTTTTTTTATTCAATGACTACTAAACCACACACCCCACCCCTTCCTTGGAAGAAGGAAAGATCCTAAGTCTGTATGTAAACTGTTTATATACTTATTTTTATATAATATTAATTAAAATTGTTGGAGATAGGATCTTACGTAGCACAGATCTGTCTTGGATTTTTGAATCTCTTGCCTTCACCTCCCAAGTGCTGCTGGTATTACAAGTTTGCACCACCAGGCTTGGCTTAAAGTCTTGTTTTTTGTGGATTTTGTTTTTGTTTTTTGAGACAGTCACATGTGTGGCTCTAACTGGTCTGAAACTCAATATGTAGGCGGGATTGGCCTGAACTCACAAAGATCGACCTCCCTCCCAAGTGCTAGGATTAAGGGCCTGACCTTAAGTTTTTGTTTTGTTTTGTTTCTTTTCTTTTCTTTCTTTTCTTTTCTTTTCTTTTCTTTTCTTTTCTTTTCTTTTCTTTTCTTTTCTTTTCTTTTCTTTTTTCTTTTTTCTTTTTTCTTTTTTTTTTTCTTTTCCAAAACAGGGTTTCTCTGTGTAGCCCTGACTGTCCTGGAACTCACTCTAGACCAGGCTGGCCTCAGAACTCAGAAATCCACCTGCCTCTGCCTCCCAAGTGCTGGGATTAAAGGCGTGCGCCATCACTGCCTGGCGAAGTTTTTGTTTTCAAGTAGTCAAATCTATATAAGTATAGATATCAATAATAATAATTATTATTTTCTTTTAGTTTTTGGAACAGTTTCTCTGTAGTACTGGCTGTCCTAGAATTCATTCTGTAGCTCAGACTGCCTTGAACTCAGAAATATACCTCCCTCAGCCTCTCAACTTTTGGGATTAAAAGTGTCACCACTACCTGATAGTACTTTTTTTTAAGATTTTTTTTTCCCTGAGACAGGGTTTCTCTGTGTAGTCCTGGCTGCCCTGGAACTCACTCTGTAGACCAGGCTGGCCTCGAACTCAGAAATCCGCCTGCCTCTGCCTCCCAAGTGCTGGGATTAAAGGCGCGTGCCACCACCGCCCGGCAAGACTTATTTTTTTAAGTATTTGTATGGATATGTGCATGTGAGTGCAGGTGCGCTTGAGGACAGAGGAGTCCGATCACCCTGGAGTCAGAGTTGGGGGGGGGGTGGCGTTGTGAGCTGCCCACCATGTGCACTAGGAACTCAGTGCTAGTTCTCGGAGAGAGCAGTATGTGCTCTTAAGCTCTGGGCCATCTCTCTAACTTCAAGTCAATTTTAAAAAGCCTATTTACTGGTTTGTGTGCATGTGTGCCACAGAACATATGCAGACAGACATCAGTGAACGACTTTGTGGAGTCAGTTGTCTTCTCTCCCTTTATACCTGTTCTGGAGATGGAATGCAGGTTTCCAGGCTTACACAGCTAGTGACTTTACCCACGGAGCTATCTCACTGGCCCTGCAAATTCTTTAGTAAAACAGGAGCTAATTGAAATAAAATAGAAGTTTGTGTAGTTGGACTGGCTAGAGGGACAGTGAAGTGCTCGCTGCACAAGCAGGTCCCCATTACCACAGAAAGCCTGGCCTGTGGGGTTGTGCTGGTGAGTCCCTTTCTGGGGAGGTGTGTGCCCCCTTACCAACATTTCTAAGTTGCTGTTTTCCCTTCAACTTTTAATTTGTCACAGATAATTTGAAAGAATAGTATGGATATCTGTGTGCCTTGTGAATGTATTGCTTTAAAACATTTGTCTCTATTGAACACATTTGCCCTTTTTTATATTTCATTACTTGACAGTAAGTAGTGGGCATACTTAGACTTCTAGATGCTTCCCCATACATCTCTCCCCAAATTAAAATGATTAATTTTCCTCTTTGGTTGAACTAAAAGCATTTCTAAAATAAGAAATGTGAGGGCTGGAGAGATTGCTCAGTGGTTAAGAGTATTGGCTGCTCTTCCAGAGGTCCTGAGTTCAATAACCAGGAACCACATGGTGGCTCACAACCATCTGTAATGGGGTCTGATGCCCTCTCTCTTATGTCACACAGGTGTACATACAAAGAGAGTACACATATCCATAATATAAATAAATAAAATCTTTAAAAAACAAGTGATGGTGGTATATGAATTACCCAGCACTCAGGAGGCAGACGCAGGCATATCTCTGAGTTCAAGGTCAGCCTGGTCTACAGAATGAGTTCCTGTCTAGAAAAAACAAAACAAAACAAACAAACAAACAAACAAAAAGATTGTATTACTCTCTTAAACCTGTATTCACCTTTATCTTCATGTGTTAAAATCATTAAACAGATCACATTATTCACTGATTTAAACTTTCTATTGCTATAAGAAAAAAATTACATAAAACCAAGCATTGGGCATAGATCTGGGGTTTGTAATAGTGTTTTTGATTCTTTGTTGGTTAACTGGTTTTTTTTCTTTTCTTCTTTTTTGTTTTGGGCTGGTCTTTCAGGGCTCAGTGAAGAGACAAGCACTGTATGCCTGTAGTACCTGCACACCAGAGGGAGAAGAGCCAGCAGGAATTTGTCTAGCTTGCAGTTACGAATGTCATGGAAGTCATAAACTATTTGAGCTATACACAAAAAGGTAATGTTTTTCAAAGTGTCTTCTGAATGCATAGATTCTTTTGCAACTTGAATGACTGCTTAATCTTGCTTTTTATTCCTAGTAATTGTGTGTTAGTAAAAATTAATAGGGGAGGGAATGGTTTTTCTATAGACCTTTCAATTATGGAAACTAGCCGAAACTCATCTTTTCATTATTTCATTTGTTTGTGTGTGAGAGTAATACAGATATTTGGTTTTTTTATGTGTAGTGATGTCCAGAATTGTAATTTGTAATTGTCTGTTTTGTTCTTGGAAAACTCCAATAAGATACATGAACATCAAAAAGGCCATTTAGATTCGAGGAGTGAGTCAGAGAGGGAGCTATACTGAAAGAGTGCTTAGTTTTGAAAGAAAATGTAAATATATGTTCTTCCTTCCTTTTTTCTTAATAGAAATTTTCGTTGTGATTGTGGAAACAGCAAGTTTAAAAATATGGAATGCAAATTATTTCCTGTAAGTAAACACTGTGATGACAGATGTACTTGGGAGCAGGGATGGAGAGGTGGCTCAGTGGCTGAGAGCACTTACTGCTCTTCTCATGGTCTAGGTCAGTTCTAGCATCCATAGCTACGTGTAACTCCAGTTCCACGGGACAGTTCCCCCCACCCCCCAATATAAATAAAAATAAATCTGTTTTTAAATGCACTTAATGAGCCATGGTTGGTATTTACCAAAGTGTTTAAAAACATTTTTTTTTCCCAAAACATTTACTCTTGAGTAATTTCACCTTTATGAAAATCTAGATGGCGACAGTGTTGGGAGTCTACCGGATACATTGCAGTTAATAGTGCAGGTCTGGGAGGAGATGCTCTAGGCTGGGCTTTACTTGTGTTGGTCATTGGGGCATGCTGAGGCTTCTAGAGCAGAGCATGTGACTGCATGAAGAGCTATGCTTAGAACCTGTCTGCAGCACACCATCAAATAATGCTTTCAAAGGTGCAGGAAGCTGCGGATGAAGGAAGAAAGATGGAGAACGCCACATTATTCATTAATGGTTGATAAAACCTGCTTCCTCCTTTAAGTTTATGACTAAGTTTTGATAATTACTTTCCCTCCTTTTGCTCCCCAATAACCTGAAAGTCTTGATATTCACTCCTGCATTTAAGGAAATGTCTGAGGGCTAGAGAGGGCTTGGCAGGCATGTACTGTGCTTCCAGAGGACCTGAGCCAGCACCCAGTACCCAGTACCCAGGTGTGTAGAACTGCCTGTAACTCCAGCTCCAAGGGAACCTGACTCCTTTAGCCTCTGTAGGCACCCACACTCAAGTGCACAAACCAAAAAGAAGTGAGGTGAGGTGGCACTTGCTCACCTGTATTCGCAGAATTGGGGAGTCAGAAGCAGGTAGATCTCTGAGTTCCAGGTCATCGTGGATTACATAATGAGTTTCAGGCCAGCTAGGGCTACACAGAGAGACCCTGTCTCAAAAACCATTTTAAGCCGGGTGGTGGTGGCTCACACCTGTAATCCCAGCACTCTGGGAGGCAGAGGCAGGCGGATTTCTGAGTTTGAGGCCAGCCTGGTCTACAGAGTGAGTTCCAGGACAGCCAGGGCTATACAGAGAAACCCTGTCTCGAAAAACCAAAACCAAAACCAAAAAAAAAAAAAAGACCAAAAAAACAAAAACAAAAACAAAAAAACCAAAAACCATTTTAAAAAAGTTTCTTGACATCCCAGGCCAGTGTCAGTTCTTATAAACTGGTCATACATATGATTATTTTTTAGGTTTTATGGTATGAGTATATAAATACATTTCTCCCAGTTGCTGCAGAGAAGACAGAGAAAATAAAGTAATTTTTTTTGTCTCTGTAGTTTAATTATTTGTCTAATAGTGACTTTTTTTTGTTGTTTCTTGGAAGTTAATAGCTTGTAGGAAGATATTTAATGCAGAGATTTCTTAAATGTATAAATTTCATGGTGCATGACCTAATAGTATACCAGTATATGCACTGAATTTATTCTCTTTCAGGACAAATCAAAGGTAAATTCTTGCAATAAGTACAATGACAACTTTTTTGGCTTATACTGCATTTGTAAGAGACCTTATCCTGATCCTGAAGATGAGGTAAGAACCACAAGTTTGAAATAAACTCAAACTGATCGGGGGTGTGTGGGGGGTGGTGGAGGGTGGGGGGTAGTTGTTGTTGCTATTTGTTTTAGTTTTTGTTTGTATATTTTTATATATCATAGAATTAAAATATTGGAGAGGACTTTCTTTTCCTACCCTCAAATATTTTCTAAGAAATCACAGCTTCTTTCCTCTGTGAAGGAAAATAGCTAGCTATGCAAACAGGCTTCTTTTAAAATTTTAATGACAAGTGTAAGCAAAATCCCAGACTTGTTCTGTGCATTCACTTCTGCAAGCAGTTTCTTTCGATCAGCTTCTGTAGTAAAGTGTTCAAACTTAGCTGGGTGTGGCAGCTCATGCCTTTAGTCTTTTTTTTTTTTTTTGGTTTTTCGAGACAGGGTTTCTCTGTGTAGTTCTGGGCTGTCCTGGAACTCACTCTGTAGACCAGGCTGGCCTCAAACTCAGAAATCCACCTGCCTCTGCCTCCCAAGTGCTGGGATTACAGGCGTGCGCCACCACCGCCCGGCTTCATGCCTCTAGTCTTAGCACTGGAGGAATAGAGGCTGGCATTCAGTCACAGGCTCAGGGTCAGACTGAGCCACATAATGAGTTCCAAACCAGCCAGCGCTCCATAGGGAGATCCTGTCTCAACGAGATGAGAGGAGAAAACCAATGCAAGCCTGCCTTGTAGCTTCCCTAAGTCAGTCCACTGCTCTGTGGCCGGACAGCACTGTCTGCATGGTCCCTTACAGGCTTCAGTGAACATCCACAGGTATCTAACGCTATATAGCACTCTAGGTGTTCTATAAGCACAGCCGTTGGTTTCGGTCTAAGAATCCTCTATCTGTATTTAAAATTGTGATTGTGAACTCTACCAAAAGAGTTCAGTTAGTGGTAGTTATTTTGATAGTATTTTTCTCTTTCTTCTCTCCCTCCCCTCTTTTTTTTAATGGTGGAAAAAAATGTGTATATTTAGAATTAGCCAGCTATAATTGGTTTAGATTGCCAATCAATTGCCAACTTTGTTGCAAAGTCCATAGCATCCTAATCAAGAGCCAAGGGAACTCTTGCCTTCTCTGCATTAGGCCTTATCAAGACACTGACTTTGGCTACACCAGTGTCATAGCCTATTTGATCTGATGCCTGTTGGCCTTGACATCCACAGTGAACAGAAGTCTGTTGTCCTTCATCTTCTTGTGACTGACTCCATGGTCAGGGAAGTTTGATGATAGCATAGAGGTCAAGCTTGTCTCTCTTGCCTTTGGTGGTATTTGGATCTTGGGCTGCAGGAAGGTGGCTGGCATGTAGATCTTTTTGTAGCTGTGGATGCTTTTTAACACAGCCATCTTGGCGCTCTCTCTCTTTCTCTTTCTTTTTCTCTCTCTTTCTTTGTTTTTTGTTTTTATAACCCTGGCTGTCCTGGAACTCACTCCAATAGACCAGGCTGGTCTCAAACTCAGAAATCTGCCTGCCTCTGCCTCACAAGTGCTGGGATTAAAGGGGTGAGCCACCACTGCCCTGCGCCATCTTGGCTTTCAAGGCCTTCACTTTGCTTTTGCCTTTGGCTTTGGGGTAGTTGTAGGCAGTTCTTTGATTTCAGTGCCATTTTGGCAAAAAAGTGAGACAATCTTAGTGTGTAGCCCTGTCTTGTCTTAAACTCAGCTTTGACTGCAGGGATCTCTTAGCAGTTTTTCTTAACACTCTTAACCCCATGTATTATCAATCCTTTAAAACCTTGCCATGTGGATAAATGACGTAGGATCATGTATTATTAGTTCCTTTAGAATTGTTTTATCTTATTTTATGTATGTGAGTGTTTTACCCATGCGTATGTAGGTGTACTAAGTGGGCACCTGGTGTACATGGAGGTCATCAGGGCTGCGGATGCCCTGGAACTAGAGTTGCCAGCTGCTGCTCTGTGGTGCTGGGGACTAGTCTAGTTTTTGTTTTGTTTTGTTTTGTTTTGTTTTGTTTTGTTTTGTTTTGTTTTGTTTTTTGGTTTTTCGAGACAGGGTTTCTCTGTGTAGCTCTGGCTGTCCTGGAACTCACTCTGTAGACCAGGCTGGCCTCGAACTCAGAGATTCACCTGCCTCTGCCTCCCAAGTGCTGGGATTACAGGCGTGCGCCACCACCGCCCGGCTGCAGGAGTATTCTTAACCACTGAGTCATCTCCCTAGGAGGGAGTGAGGTGATAGTTTTCTGAGTTTTGGGGATATCTATAATGATCTCTGCCATCATTCCATATCCTTAGGCAGTTTTGTTTGTATATTTACTGATCTGAAGGAGTACTTTGTGCATATAGAGGAGTTAACTTCCACCTTTATGGCTTTTTAATTATCTGGAACCATAATTATTGAAACAAGTTGTATATAAGGGGAAATTTGAAGTTTTGTTTTTTTTTTTTTTTTTTTTTTTGGTTTTTCGAGACAGGGTTTCTCTGTGTAGCTCCGGCTGTCCTGGAACTCACTCGGTAGACCAGGCTGGCCTCGAACTCAGAAATCTGCCTGCCTCTGCCTCCCAAGTGCTGGGATTAAAGGCGTGTGCCACCACCGCCCGGCTGTTTTTTTTTTTTTTTTTTTTTTTAAACAAATATCTCTTAGAACTGGATATTTTTAAGAAAGGGGTAAAATGTTTTCTTATAGTACTTTTGAAACAGAAGACTCTCTCCCCTTCAAAACAGTAGTAAATTAAGAGACAGAAAACAAAACTTCTAATTCCCACCCCCTCCCCCGAGACAGAGTTTCTCTGTGTAGCCCAGGCTGTCCTGGAACTTACTTTGTAGACCAGGCTGGTCTCGAATTCAGAAATCTGCCGGCCTCTGCCTCACAGAGTGTTGGGATTAAAGGCATGCGCCACCACCGCCTGGCGAAAACAAAACTTCTATTGTATGTATGTATGAAACACCACAGTAAAGGGACAGGAAAACAATCAGATGTTAACTAGTTATTATGAAAGCCTAAGATAAATAGAAAATCATCTCCCCACACTCTACTTTGGTGAGCAATTTACCTAGTGTTGGCTATCAAGGAGCTTTGATATTCACTTACAAACTACTTCATGTAGAATGGACTTGTCCTCTTGACTGTTCTTATGTGGATAGGTTTCTCATAGAGCTGCTAGAGAATTATCTAATTTTTAACTCTGTTGTGGGGCCAGATTTAATTCTGTACCCTAGAATTCAAAACAATCATTAACAAATGCTTTTTTGTCAGGTTCCAGATGAGATGATACAGTGTGTGGTCTGTGAAGACTGGTTCCATGGCCGGGTAAGCAAACTGACCTTTTAAGATGTTTCCCGTGGGGCATAATGGTACATGCCAATCTATCATTCTAGCACTTAATGAGTGAGGAAGATCAGAAGTTCAAGGCCACCCTCAGCTACTTGAGACCCTGTCTCAAATAAATGGGGCTGGGAAATTGCTCACTGGGTACTTTGATCCTAGTACTTAGGAGGCAGAGACTGGCTGACAGCTCTAAGTTCAAGGCCAGTCTGGTTTACATAGCAATTTCCAAGCCTGCCAGCACTCGCATAGTGAGATACTGTCTCAAAACAATATTTTTCTGTTTTATATTCCTTTTGATGAGGATGTGATCAGTGTTTTCTTGCACTCTGTTTGTAAAACAACACATCATAGAGGACTTGGTGATCACAGGAACCATCTGGGCTTCTGTATCCACAGCATCTTGGTGCCATTCCGCCTGAGAGTGGGGATTTCCAGGAGATGGTGTGCCAGGCTTGTATGAGGCGCTGTTCTTTCTTGTGGGCTTACGCTGCTCAGTTGGCAGGTAAGTGTTTTGTGAGGTTGTTTTGTGCTTGTGAAATGTGTGTTCAATTCAGAGTGTTTAGTAGCTATTTTTAACTGGACTTTAGAGAGATCTAGAAACATCTAGCTATGTCCCTCTTCCAGCCAGTGGACTGGTTTGGGAGCCTACCAGGAACAAATGTGAACTTGAATACTATGAGGCAGAGTACTGATATGACAGTTAGAGAAAGTGCAGGAAGAAGTATTTGGATGGGATTTTGAAGGATAAATAGAATTAAAGTACATAGTTAAATCTAAGACATGTTTTGAAGGGATTGGCATCATAATTCTTAGGGTTATGACACAATGCCTTAGACTTGTCAATGATGGACAAATATTGCTCACGGTTCTTAAAGCTGACAGTGAAGGTCAAGGAAGCAGATGTGAAGGTCATTCTTCATACATGGGACTTTCTGTGTGTCAAGCCATGGAGAGAACATACAGTCTCCTCTAGGAATGTTGCAGTTACGATGGAAGTCCCTATGACCTAATCACCTTCTAAAAGCCATACCTTTTAATATTATTGCACTGGAGGGTGACTTTTAACTTAGAGATTTTGTGATGTGTATATATCCCACCCATAACAGATGGTCAAACAGCATGTTATGAGGTAACACACCAAGAAACAGTAAAAACACAAGCTGTCATGGTGGGTAGCTCTATTTGCTTATTCCATTTACACTGGGCATATTTTGTGCTGTGCCATTTTGACTTCCTGGGCTCACCTTTAGGGACTGAGCATCAAGCTACAAGCAGTATAGCTGTGCCTAAGCTCTCCCTACACTAGCAACCTCAGGGTTGCTATGGTCAGAGCTCTTTCTGTTCATTCTCCTCCCAGATCCCACTTGCGCTTTACAGACACTTGAGCTATATGTATTTCCCACAGGATTTTCCTTTTTGCTTTTGCTGTTGTTCAGTTGGGTCTGCATTCCTAAGGATCAACCCAGACCTCACATGTGCTAGGCAGGAGCTTTCCACTAAGCCTCCCCAGCACTGCCTGGCTGGTTTTCAAAGTAGGGTTTCTCTGTCACAGAGGTTGGCCTCAAACTCCTGGGTCCTCGTGCCTCAGTCTGGGTTTTCTTTGTCTTTCCCTCCATGTCAGATGCTTTGCCCTAGGTCAGCATCATTACCCACCATTAATTAGTCCCTATGCCATTTGTCTCCAGACCCATTCTTTCCGACTCCCTCCTTTCAATTAAAAACTTGTGTTTTCCCAAATTGTCTTTTTCCTGGTTTTAGTTAAATCCTTTCCCACTGCCTTGTTTCTTTAGTTAGCCCTTCTTTTAACAGCTGTAGTGTATTCTTTATGTACACAGTGCTTACGTAGTAGTGTATAGTTTTGAATGAACCATTTATTTGGCCAGGCAGGCGTACTGGTAAGAGTGCTAATTCATTTCTTTCCTTTTTTAAATGTTTGATTTATTTAATGTACATCTGCATGTACACCTGCATACCAGAAGGAGACATCAGATCTCATTATGAGATGGTTGTGAGCCACCATGTGGTTGCTGGGAACTGAACTCTGGACCTCTGGAAGGGCAGCCAGTGCTTTTAACTGCTGAGCATCTCTCCAGCCCCCATTTCATTTGTTGTTACAGAGGTTCAGGTTGCCTTGTTTCCTAGTCTGAGATTTTTTTTTTTTTTTTTTTTTTGGTTTTTCGAGACAGGGTTTCTCTGTGTAGTCCTGGCTGTCCTGGAACTCACTCTGTAGTCCAGGCTGGCCTCGAACTCAGAAATCCACCTGCCTCTGCCTCCCAAGTGCTGGGATTACAGGCGTGCGCCACCACGCCCAGCTCTAGTCTGAGATATTTTAAGAGTGTGATTTCTTGACCCGAGAGGCCTATGGACAGCTTTGTCATATATATGTGTCTGTGTGTGTGTGTGTGTCTCGTTGAACCCACAGTCACCAGGATATCTGCTGAGGATGATGGGCCGCTGCCGAATTCTGCTGGCATGGCAGATCAAGGTGTTATCAAGCCTGAAAATGGAGCTCCCCCAGATAACATCCTGAAAGAGGCTGTTCCAGACCACGGAAGGGATTCTGGCCAGGAGCTGAAAGCTGAGCAGGACGACGAGCCCTGTACCAGCTCTGGCTCTGAGCCTGACCTCCAGGTAGTGTATGATGTTCAAGCCACATCTGAAGGGAAGCTGAGGCGAGATGAGAGCATCCAGCCAGTGCTGGGGCCTGGAGTTTGATCCCCAGACCCATGAGAAAATGCTGGCCATGGGCACAGTGCTTGATACACAAGCATGAGGACTTCAGTTCTCTAGTTACCCATGTGAAGAAAACAAAATGGCCAGCTTGGGCACGATGGAGGCAGAAGCAGGCACATCTCTGTGAGTTTGAAGCTGGCCTAGTCAACACAGCAAGTTTTAGTTTAACCTGAGCTGCACAGTGATATCCTGTCTGAGACAATCACAAAGCCCAGGGTCAGTGAGAGACCCTGTTTCAAAAAATAAAGGGGAGAAATGACTGAAGAAGACTCGAATGTCAGTGTCCTTCCTACACACACATACACACATACACACATACACACATACACACATACACACACACACACACACACACACACAGCGAGAGTGAGAGCAAGAGTGAGCGAGCGTGCGGGCTGGATGTGTGGTTAAAAGCAGTGGCTGCTTCCCAGAGGACCTGGGGTTGAACTTCTCGAACCCACATGTTTCCAGATGCTCTCTTACAGCCTTCATGGGCACCAGGCACACACACGGTAAGACACATGCAGGCAATGCACCCACAATATAATACAGTTATCTCTCTCTCTTTTTTTTATTTGTTTTGGTTTTTTTTATTTTTTTTGAGGCATTGTTTCTCTGTGTAGCCTTGGCTGTCCTGGAACTCACTCTGTAGACCAGGCTGGCCTCGAACTCAGAAATCCGCCTGCCTCTGCCTCCCAAGTGCTGTTATTAAAGGCATGTACCACCACCACCCGGCTACAATTATCTTTTTAAACTTAAACATACAAAAACTTCAAAACTTAATTTTATTTCAGACAGTGTTTAAGAATGAAAATATCAAAACTGAGCCACAGTCCAGCTGCAGACTTCAGGAACTCCAAGCCAAGCAGTTTGTAAAGAAAGATGCTGCCACCTATTGGCCCTTGAACTGGCGCAGCAGACTGTGCACCTGCCGAGACTGTATGGTGAGTGTTGGGCTCCACTTGATGTTCACAGAGTAGACACTGCAGACTTGTTCATGGACCCATACAGGAGCTCAGGAGCCACTGACTTCCTCTGGGCCAGTTGTATGAAGTCACACTCATAGACTGAGTTCTTTTTTTTAAAGATTTATTTATTTTATTTATTTGAGTACACTGTAGATATCTTCAGATAAACCAGACAAGAGAACTGGATTACATTAGAGATGGTTGTGAGCCACCATGTGGTTGCTGGGAATTGAACTCAGGACTTCTGGTAGAACTGTCAATGCTCTTAACTGCTGAGCCATCTCTCTAGCCCGTAGACTAAAGTCTTGTAGGGGAAAATAGGAATTATGTGATACTTCCTATCAAATTTTAGTAGAAAACAGTTCTGGGGCTGGAGAGAGGGTCAACCGGTAAGAGTACTTACTACTCTTGAAGAGAACCTGGCTCAGTTCCCAACATTCTAACGGTGACTCACAAGTGTCTGTACTCCAGGCCCAGGGGATAGCTTCTTCTGGCTCTGTGGGCTCCTCCTTTCATGCAGTACACTGACATATACATATTGCATTTTGTAGGCAAAATACCCATGCATATAAAAATAAAGTAATTAAACAAAGAACTACCAGTTCTTTTCTTTGTATCATAGAATTGCTTAGAAATCTAAGAGCATGAAAATTTGTAAACTAGTAGATTTTAAATTCAGACTATATAGACCAAATGTCCTGTGAAAGTTGGAAGATTTCTGAAAAATATCTGGGCCAAAAGTACAAATTCAACATGCAGTTTTGAAGCTCACAATTTTCTAGGTGTGAATTTTTAAATTTTAAAGTTATTATTTATTCTCCTCAATTTGACTTTCTGAAAATGACATTCTAAATGAAGGAACCGAAATCTTTTTTTCCTTTTAGAAAATGTATGGAGAACTAGACATCCTGTTCCTGACGGATGAGTGTGATACAGTTCTGGCTTATGAGAACAAAGGCAAGAGTGAGCAGGCGACTGAGAGACAGGACCCTCTACTGGACACCCTCAGCAGCATGGATCGCGTCCAGCAAGTGGAGCTCATCTGTGGTAAATACTGTTGAGGGGTTTCCTTCGTCATGCAGGAAAGTGTATAATCATCTGTGGCTCTAACTCGAGTGAAAATTAGGATTATGTAGTAGACCTTAGCTATTGTTTGATTTTTAATAACGCTGAATAGTTTAGTTGCTATTAGCAATGGTTCATTAGCATTTCATGCTAGAATAAGGTTTAAGAAACCACAGTTTTTGGCCGGGCGGTGGTGGTGCACGCCTGTAATCCCAGTACTTGGGAGGCAGAGAGGCAGGCGGATTTCTGAGTTTGAGGCCAGCCTGGTCTACAAAGTGAGTTCCAGGATAGCCAGGGCTTCACAGAGAAACCCTGTCTTGAAAAAACCAAAAAAGAAAAAAAAAAAAGGAAAGAAAGAAAAGAAAAAAAAAAAAAGAAACCACAGTTTTCTTTGGCAGTGAATCCCAGGCAGAGGCAGGAGGATTTTTGTTAAGTTTGAGGTCAGTCAGGAAGGAAGGAAGGAAAAAAGGGGAAAGAAAGAAGCCACAGTATGAACTATTTTAACCAAAGTTAGACATTTGAACTTAGACTAATAAGAAGAGTTTCCACTGAGCATTGTATCTCCCATTGGAAAGTGTGGAGAGTCCTTGGGCGCAGGAAATCATGAAGCCCCAGCATGCTCTTGTTGGTGACCCAGGGTTTCAGGGTTAGCCACTTTCGCCTTGGATTCCACAGCCTGTGTGTGTGTGTGTGTGTGTGTGTGTGTGTGTGTGTGTGTGTGTGTGTGTCTCTCTCTCTCTCTCTCTCTCTCTCTCCAAAAACCTGATTGTTTTTCAGTGATAGGGGCTGTGTTTAAGAGATTCATCAGCTGTGATAATGCCTCAGATGTACATAAATTTGAGTGAGCACATGAGTTTCAAGCTGTCTGATGAGGCTGGTAGAAATGGTGGCACACTCCCTTAGTGCTAGCACTTGGGAGACAGAAGCAAGCTGGTTTCTGAGTTTGAAGCCACCCTGGTCTACAGAATGAGTTCTAGGCTAGCCAGGCTTACACAGGGAAACCTTGTCTTTTTTTTTGGTTTTTTGAGACAGGGTTTCTCTGTGTAGTCCTGGCTGTCCTGGAACTCACTCTGTAGACCAGTCTGGCCTCGAACTTAGAAATCCGCCTGCCTCTGCCTCCCAAGTGCTGGGAAACCTTGTCTTAAAAACAGCAGAGCAGCCGGGCAGTGGTGGCGCACACCTTTAATTCCAGCACTTGGGAGGCAGAGGCAGGCTGATTTCTGAGTTTGAGGCCAGCCTGGTCTACAGAGTGAGTTCCAGGACAGCCAGAGCTACACAGAGAAACCCTGTCCCCGAAAAAAACAAAAAACAAAAAACAAAAAAACCCAGAAAACAAAAACAAACAAAACAGCAGAGCAACAACAACAGAAGCTGTTTGATGAGTCTGTTAGTTGAGGGGCTTGATTTGCTGAGAAATTAGGAGCCCTTTATAGAAGGCTCAGCTAGTTTTTATAAAATGAGGATATTTGTGGGAGGTGTTTGTTTTTGTTAAACATGCAGACCTGGATACCAGCGTGAGGGAAGCAGACTAGAGAGGCATGGGGAACAATACTCTCTGGATTTTAAGGAAGAACACATTGGGATAAACTGTTAAACACTTGCCTAGCAGTGGCAAAGGTTTGAAAAATATATGGCCTATGTGAATTTTTGTGAATTTGAGGTATTTTGTGCTTTTGATTTAGAATATAATGACTTGAAGACCGAACTTAAGGATTACCTGAAGAGATTTGCTGATGAAGGCACGGTATGTTGAGTCCAAGAACCTTATTGTTCATTTTCTTTAATGTTAAAAAACGTGTTAGGAGGGAAAAAGATTAAAATAACACCAGGCATGGTGGCACATGAGCCCAGCCCTTGGGAGGCAGAGGCAGGTGAGTCTATGAGTTTGAGGCCAGCCTGGTCTACAGAGTGATCTCCAGGATAGCCAGAGCTACACAGGGAAACCCTGTCTTGAAAAACCAAAACCAAGCTGGTGGTGGCGGATGCCTTTAATCCCAGTACTTGGGAGGCAGAGACAGGTGGATTTCTGAGTTCGAGGCCAGCCTTGTCTACAAAGTGAGTTCCAGGACAGCCAGGGCTACACAGAGAAACCCTGTCTCAAAAAACAAAAAACAAAAAAACAAAAAAACAAAACAAACAAAAAACCAAAAAACAAAACCAACCAAAAGCAAAGCAAACCAACCAACCAAAAGCACAACCTAAATGGAGTACTTGAGTTTCTTTTTGCTGCCTATCTCAGCTTCCCAAAGGCTGGGATCACAGGATTGACCACCATGCCTGGCGGAGGAGATGAAAGTTTTATGCAGAAACTACTTACTCGTATTGGCCGGCCAAGGAGGCTCAGTAAGGATCAGTAAAGAGACAGGGACATCAAGGGCAGTTCAGTTCCATGGGGTCTGACTGTAGTGGAGGACTATTGGAAGGGATCTGCTGATTCACTTCATGGGTCAGGGAATGGGAAGATGACTCAGCAGAAACAGTTAAACTAGGACCCTGAGAAGCCCAGAGTTGGAAGGAGACTCACCATCATGGGTTAAATCATTCTCCTGTGTAGTAAGTCTGTACTTGTTGTCGTTTTAAAGATTTTATTTTTGTTTTACGTGTATGATGTTTGCTTCTATGTATGAATGTGTACCACATGCATGCCTTGTCTCCAAGGAGGCCAGATGGAGTTGGATGCCCTGGAACTGAATTACAGGCTGTCGTGAGCCTCCGTGTGGGTGCTGGGAACCAAACTCAGGTCCTTTCCGAGAGGGACCGAGTCATTTCTCTAGCACCAATAGTCTGTACTGTGAACTAGCATGACTGTAAGATGTATAATGCTTTAAAAATAGAATTCTGGATAAATGTATGGGTACTTCCTAATCTTCACTGCTCAAGTGTGTGGCAGAATCTCACCTTCATGTCCGTGGCCTGAGGCTGTCGTTTTGGATGCTGGCAGCTGGGTAAGGCCCTCGGGCGCACTGATGCTGCCGGTCCCGCCAGTCTACTTGGGCTCTGCCTTGGTCCTCGTGGATGAGGGAGATCATGTCTCCGGGTTTCTAGATGGGGGCTAAGATGCTGTTTCTGTAAAAGGAGTTGTAAAGTCAGACACTAAAAGGGTTTTGTCCCAAATGGTTCAGGTTTTGTTGTTGTTGAGACAGAGTTTCACTCTTTAGTGGTGGCTAGCCTGGAATTCCCTTGATAGACTAGGACAGCCTTAAACTCAGAGAACCACTTGTCTCAGGCTCAGTTCTGGGATTAAAGGTGTATGTCTCCATGCTCAGCTCTGCCTTCTTGTGCTTTAGAACTAGCCCTACTTGTCCACATCTTGTGGGTTACATCTGTGCTTTCTTCCTTTGCTGCAAATTCTCTACTTGAGCTTCTTTTTGTCAGAATTGAATGTGTCATGGGAACAGTGTGGCTTTTTTTCTTGTGTGTACCTCAGCACTAAGACCCTTAGGGTGCTCATGATCTGATTCTGGTGTAGTTTGTGGTCTTAGTTAGTTAATTTATTTTATGGTGTAGCCTGGGATGGCTGAGCAGATAAGAACTCTTGCTATATGCGGCTCTCATGGACCTGAGTTTAAATTCAAAAATGTATATAAAAAGCATGGTATACTTGTATGATTCTGTAACCCAGTGCTGTGGAGGCAGAGACTGAGAGGTTGCAAGAGCTTCTCCGTCACTAGCCAGCTCCAGCTTCAGTAGAGATCCTGCCTCAAAGGAATACAGGGCAAAATGTTCTTAGCAGGAGCCCTGACGTTCTCCTGGGCTTCTGTATGTATATACACCCAGGCACACATACCTGAGAATACACCCTACTTCCCTGCTCTCTCAAAACCATATTAGAAAAAAATCGTCTTTTTAAGTTTACAATTTGAAACTTTAATACAGAGAAAATTTTGCACTTGATGGGATAATTTAAAAGAACAGAAAATGTAGTTTAAAAAAAAATTGGGGCAGATCGGGCACGGTAGCCCATCTTCAATCCCAGTACTTTGGGAGGCACAGGCAGGTGGATCTCTGTTAGATAATGAGGCTCTGTCTCCAAAGGAGAGGGTATTATCTGGGGTGGGGTGGGGCAGGGGGACTGGAGATATGGCTCAGCAGTTAGGAGGGCTGCTCTTCCACAGGACCTGAGTTTAAGTCTCAGCACCCACAGGGCAGCTCATAACTGTCTGTAACTCCATTTCCAGGAGATCTAACACTTTCTACTGGCTTCTGTGGGCATTGAATATAGTTGGTACACAGACATGCAGGCAAAACACCCATACACATAAAATAATATACATAAATTTGTAATTATTTCTGTGGCCAGTGAGATTGTTCAGTGGATAAGGGCACCTGTCATCAGGCTTGCTAGCTAAGTGGAACCCACAGAGTGGGAAGAGAGCTCCCCTGAGAGCTATTCTCTGACCGTTGTACATGGGCTTCCCCCAGTGAAGAGATGAGCATGACTGAAGACAACTAGAATTCAGAATTTGACTCTGCTGTGTGTGGGCTTAGGTCTCCTAACCACAGCACCTGGGAATAAACCGTATTTTCCTTTATGGCTTGCTGTTAGTGCTTGTAATCCAAGGCCAGGACCTCATGTGCATTCAAGTGCATTTTTCTTTTGTTCCCTTCCTCCCCCTCCTCTCCCCATCCTTCCTTCCTACCATAAACACATGTGTTTGTATTTAAAAAGAGATGCAGAGCTGGGCAGTGGTGGCGCACGCCTGTAATCCTAGCACTCTGGGAGGCAGAGGCAGGCGGATTTCTGAGTTCGAGGCCAGCCTGGTCTACAGAGTGAGTTCCAGGACAGCCAGGGCTATACAGAGAAACCCTGTCTCGAAAAAAACAAATCCAAAAAAAAAGAGAGAGAGAGTGAGAGAGAGAGATGCAGAAACCTATCTTGTGATGGCTGCGGTAGACTCAGGGATAGGTTGTCCCACCTTACCTCATTTTAATCCATGTTTCCATTGGTCTTAGTATTACAGACACCTTTGTATGTGAATCTTTAAATCCTTTGTCGTAACTTAAAAGCAGTGCATCTGCCGGGCAGTGGTGGCGCATACCTTTATTCCTAGCACTTGGGAGGCAGAGGCAGGCGGATTTCTGAGTTCAAGGCCAGCCTGGTCTACAGAGTGAGTTCCAGGACAGCCAGGGCTATACAGAGAAACCCTGTCTCCAAAAACAAAACAAAACAAAAAACAAAAACCAAAAAAAAAAAAACAAAAAAAAAAAAAACCAAAAAACCCAAAAACCAAAAAAAGGGGGGGGGGCTGGAGAGATGGCTCAGCAGGTAAGAGCACTGATGGCTCTCCCAAAGGTCCTGAATTCAAATCCCAGCAACCACATGGTGGCTCACAACCATCCGTAATGAGATCTGCTGCCCTCTTCTGGGGTGTGTGAAGACAGCTACAGTGTACTTAGATATAATAATAAATAAATATTTAAAAAAGCAGTGCGTCCATAATTTGACTATTTTGAGGGTTTTTCTTTATTTTCTCCCCATTTTACTATTGATATAACAACCATCTTTTTTAGATTCAAGGTACATTTTAAAAAAAAAGGAAATTTAAGGAAAGATATTCTTCCCCATCAATGCAGAAGAAAGCACAAAGCCACACTGAGTGTGATGGTGCACTGCCTTTATTCCAAGCACCTGGGAGGCAGAGGCGATGGATGTCTTTGTGTTCCAGGCCAGCCAGGGCTACATGGTGCAGCAAGAAAGCACAGACCTGGGGCAGAATGCTTCGATCTGCTGTGCTGTGCGGACCACAGCCGAAAGCTGTGCTGCCGAGTGTGTGTGTGACTTCAGGCCTCTCAGGTCATTGTGGGGGGGCTCTGATGGTTCGCTGAGTCTTAGTAACAGCGGACCCTGTGCATCAGACTGGAGCTCACCTCCGCCTCAGGTGGCCCCGCCAGATGGGCGCTGCTTTCCCAGCTTTCATGGGCAGATGCAGAGTAGGTGGTGCAGACTGAGCTGTGAGCCATTCTCCTCTGCTGCCTGGTTGTGTGACCGAGTGGCCAGCCTCTGTTGGCCTCAGTGAACATGTCTGTAAAAGGGCAGTGTTAACTGTACACTAAGATACAGACTGTTGAATGTGGTTTGCCTTGGGATTTCTCCCACTGCTGCGATAGGAAAGCAGTCTGTTGAGTCAAACTCCTTTGAGTTTTAAATCTGCCACCTTGTCATGACAACCTTGATCACTGCCCAGCACATGGTGTTCTCCGCTCTGGTGCTTGCCAGCGTGGGTGTGGACCCCACAGTCTCATACCGAGGTGAACTTACCCATGCTCAACCCTGTCGTGAGTGGAGGGTGCCTGCAATTCTTTTTCATCTTATTTTTATAGTTTTTGAAACTGGGACACATTAGGTAGCCCAGGCTGGCCTTGAACTTGTGGCTGTCTTCCTATACTAGGATTTCAGACTGTGCCACCAGGGTAGCTTTCCTGCCTCTGGAATTAACCAGTGGAGTCCTTTGGTTGCTTGTGAGTGCTCTGACCTTTTGTTGCTATTTTAGAATGTAATTCCCTTTCACATCTTGGCTTTCGTCAACAGGTTGTTAAGAGAGAAGACATTCAGCAGTTCTTTGAAGAGTTTCAATCAAAGAAGAGAAGGCGAGTGGACGGGTTACAGTATTACTGCAGCTAGAGCGGAGTGCCTTGCTTCCTCAGGCAGGCCACGGAATGCCGCTGTTCCGGAATAAAGAGACCTGTGTCACACTGGGTCCCCTTTCCATCCTCCCGTGGCCTCGGGCCCTTCTCCTTAACAGTACTGCAGTGTTTATGCTGGTCTCTCAGCAAGCGTCCTCTCTGACTCCGCTCATTCCAGACTTCAGCTTTCCTGCCCAGGATACCTAGGATTTTTATGTTTTAAGAAGTTTGATTTGATCTTGCGAAAGCAAATTAGCTTCTTTCTAGCAGTTTGTTCCATGACTTCCACTGTCTACAGAGCTATTGCCCTCTGGGTCTTCTGTGTCTTGCAGGTTCTCTTCCTGTCAGCCCAAACCTCTGGGGAACAATCCCCCTGCCCCGTGATCACAGTGCCTTGGGTCAAAGCTTCCTCACGCTTGCTCTGCCAGTCCTCTCAGTGCTTTCTGAGATTTGATCATGGCTTGAAGTGATTGTGAACTTTTCTGTGTACCAACCTTCAGAGTAGCCAGGACTGATGTTGATGTCTGTTGGAGGTTGGCTCATAGCAGGATTGAGGAAGCAAGTCTTTGTTCTGAATTTCGCTGACTAATTTAAAGTGAAATTTCATAACCATTCTAATGGCCCTCAAACATCAGCGTTAGTACTGTAATGCTCCCAGGGCTTCCAGGGAATCCATTCTTGTGAACCCCTTTGCTGCTGCCTAAATGACCAGATCCTACCCCTGACATGTGGGTGCTTTACAGAGTCCTCTGGTTTCTTACATTATCAGGGATATGCATAAGCATATATTAAAAATGGACCTATTTTGATACTGCTCTGTTAGGAAAATGTTATTGGAACCCTGGTAAGTTATTTTTTTCCCTTGAATCTGCTGAAGACAAAGATACTGACTGACCGTAGTGGTGGTAAGTGGGGCAGTGACAGCCCTATTAGAGAGACGGAGGATTCCAGGCAAAGCCCTCCGCTACATTCATGTTGTGTGTGTGTGTAAACACTGTGCACAGCCACGCCCTCCTGACTGGTCTGAAGGTCTTCATGGATTGTTATATAAAGTCCTGAGTTTGCGGGAAGTATTTCAGATGGTGTGAAGTCTTTTCAAGCTCTCTTACTCTATGTGGAAAACATCTTTTGATCCACAGAGACCTAAGTTGCACCCTCAAGAGGAAAAAGGTCTTCCCTAGCACACTGTGAGGTAAATACTGTTGCTTATGAGCAGCAGGTGTATGTATGAATACTCTGATTCCTGGGCAAAATGAAGTAGCCTACAAATAAGGCCTCAGGAAATGGCATGGCTCCTGTACTGTATACAGCTTGCAGCCTTCTAGTGACAGATCCTGTGAAGACTGCTATGTGGAGCTGGAAGGTTCTTCCGGCTGCAGGCAAAGCCTGTGTGCACTGAGCTGGCCTAGATAGGGCTCAGCCAAAAACCCCAGGCACCTACAGCCTAGGGATCTTCTAAGTCTGAGGATATTTTCAATTTGAGAGTTGTATTTTCCATGTACCAGCATGTCCTCAAAACTTCTGTATTCCCAGATGTCAGATTTAACTACCAAAAAGTTCCTGTCTGCCCTTGATAGGTCAGAACCAAGGCTTAGCAGCAGTGTGAGTGAGAAGCAAAAATACAAACAGCCCATGTTGAAGGGCTTGCCTAAGAAAGGTTCCCTACTTAACCAGAAAACCTCCTTTTGTACCTGTTCACAACTAGTTTTCTTACTGACTATTCTCATAGAGATGGTTTGGGCCAACATGTGGCAGTTGATATTAATGCATGTTTTATGCAGAAGAAAATGTGATACTAGTTGCTTTTAAGGAATTCTGGCATTGTATGTACATTTTTGTAGAAATTATTACTCAACATACTTCAATCAGGTTTCTGTAAAATCCAAATTAAACCTATTCAAAATAGTTGCTTTTCTGATTGTTCTTGGTCCTGTTTTTTTTTTTTTTTTTTTTTTTTTTTTTTTTTTTTTTAAACTCATTCTGGTCCTATCTAAATCTACAGGACCTCTGTCTGCTGGTGGTGTGTCTCCCCACAGCTTTCCTACCCCAGGATTCTGGTTCAGAATTGGAGGCAGTTCATTTTGTGCCTGCTACTCTATAAAATGGGTGGTCCTGCTCTTGGGGGAATGGCTCAGCAGGGTTAAGAGAGTTTGCGGCCCAAGTGTGACCTGAGTTCAAATCCCAGGACCTACTCAAACATGAGTACTCACATGTTGGTAGTCCCTGTCACTGTTGAGTGGTGGATATGAGGGTCAGGGCTATCAGCCTAGGTCCAAGTTCAGTAACGGATGCCATCAGAGAGAGATGGGGAAGAGTGATCCTGCTCTCAGGTGAATTAAGTGTTCTCTCACCCTTGACTTGTTCCTGGAGTTAAAACCCTTGTGAAAGCATCCTCCAAGCCAGGAAAGGTACCCTTGGGTGTAGCCAGGAATGCAGCAAGTAACTAGCAATCTGGACAGGATGGCTAAGAAAAGGGACTCAAGCCCCAGAAATTACCAAGTGTTTTGGTTCTGTATTTGTAGTAGTGGGTAGCATTCTGGAAACTATGGGCTAGTGATGTGCCAGGAATCCTGATCAAGGAACAGCAGTAAATGGACATGCTGTACCTGTCAAATGGCCTTGTAAGTACCTAGGTTTTTAATCAGACATGAGTGCTGCAGTCGGTTACTAAAGAAAGTAACTGCTCAGAGTGCTGAGAATTTGTGACTGTTGACTGGTCAGCCCTAAATGAAGATGTCTACAGTGCCCCTTCCAAGGGTTAGGCAAAGGAAGGAGGCAGAATCAGCATGGAGGTTGGGGTGGAGTGATGTGGAATGCTACCTTCTGGGCATCATGTGACTCTTGAAAGAAAAAACAGGTAGAAATGTTTTGAGAAGTAATATTTAGCCTTTTCCCTTTGATTTGAAGAGGTAATAGGTCACGGTGAGTGGGTGGAGCCTGATGCCCTGAGTTTGAGTCCCAGATGGAAGGAGAGAACGGACTCCTCTAAGCTGTCCTCAACCTCCACAAGCTCTGTGTGGCATGTGTTCTCACCTCCAAATAAACAAAGGAGAGCAGGGGTTGATGGGTTTTTGGTAGTGGAGCATGTGCTTAGCAAACCTGAGGCCCAACTCTCAGCCCCATTTAAAAAAAAAAAAAAAAAAACACAGTATAAAGTGGTACAATAAAACAGTAGCAAGCAGGGGAGAGAAGCACACACCTTTGTTTTTGTTTTTGTTTTTTCGAGACAGGGTTTCTCTGTGTAGCCTTGGCTGTCCTGGAACTCACTCTCTAGACCAGGCTGGCCTCGAACTCAGAAATCCGCCTGCCTCTGCCTCCCAAGTGCTGGGATTAAAGGCGAAAGCACACACCTTTAATCTCGGTGCTCAGAAGGCAGAAGCAGGAGGCTCTTGAGTTTGAGGCCAGCCACGGCTACCAAGAGAGACCCTTAAGCAAAAGAAGCAGAGAGCAAGAGACAGACTACAGTTCCCCCACCCCATTAGCCCTTTCAGCGGCAGCCCTGTAAGCACTTTTTTTTGTTGTTGTTTTTTGAGACAGGGTTTCTCTATGTAGCTCTGGCTGTCCTGGAACTAACTATGTAGACCAGGCTGGCCTCGAAACTCAGAAATCTGCCTACCTCTGCCTCCCAAGTGCTGGGATTACAGGCGTGCGCCACCACCGCCCGCTTTTTTCTTTTTTGTAAGCACTTTTGAGAATTGTCACATACACCTTACTTTATCTGTCATTTTCTCTACTTCACGTTAAGTGTGTGTGGCACTTTTATCCTGAAGCTGTCCCTGTAGCTGCCTTGGCTGGCAGTGCTACACCGATTACTACACTGCAGTTTTCCTTGCTGCTGTGGGGGCCCAGGCCAGTGAGCCCCTTCTGAAAGACCTAGGAAGGTAGGGTCCTCAGGGTCTTCACCTGTGCCTTCCATTTTCCAATATTCCCCTCAGTCATGAAGTATATGCAGACAACACTCCCTGACTTTCTACCTAAGTGCACTTGTCAGGTAGGTACTCCTTAGAACTCCTGGCCAAACTAATATGACCAATACTCAGCTCATTCCCCTCTAGTTCAGACCCTCCTTGTCTTGCCTACCAACTGTAGTGGCTGGTGTTCTCTTGCTGTGTTACCCAACAAACCTGTCTGCAGTGTCCCACACACAGGCTAAAGGAAGTCTGCCCTGCCTGGCTCTGATTGGTAATAAAGAATTTCCATACAGCTGGGCAGAGGGGAATGGGGTAGTTCCTTTATATTTCTTGGTCTAGAAACTGGCAAAGAGAATCACCATTATTCGGAGGGTGATGGATCAGATTTAGAGCGGCAAAAGGAAAATCATCCTCAATGTAGGTAAGAAGGAATGCGGCTCCCCAAATGGTTGCCCAGAAGCATCTTGGAGAGCAAAGACCAGGGAGTACCCAGAAGGAGCCAGGGCAACAAAGATAAAATATAGGATTGGAGGGTGGTAAGCCAGAATTACAGGAGGGAAATGTGTGCTAGCCGCAGGGAGGATTAGAACGGCCCAGCCTTGGAGCTAGCCAAGGCATTTCAAAATTAACTTGTGTCTCTTCCATTCACAAATCCTGATAGCTCCTTGGTGGGTGCCCCTGAGCTGAAGCGGCTTAGTTAAACTGTGCCCTCTGCAGCCCCCAGCCACTTGGCCCTCTGCTTCACTCCTGATCCTCTTCAGTTTCCACTCATGGGGAAGCTGGCTTATACCTGCCTCCCCACCCTCCATTTCAGGCTAAAGCATTAGAGCCAATCTCTTCTATATCTTTGCCTGTAAGATATAGAAGCTGGTCCACCAGCTTGTTCTAGAGCCCTCATGCATGCCTAACCAGCCCCTCTCGCCACCTCAGGCTTTGCCTTCCACAGCCCTCCCTGGTTTCTAGTCCTAGCAGTTGTCTTCTCTCTCCTCATCTGCCAAGTCTTCCTACCCCAGCCTCCCTTTAACAGTATCTTTTCTTCCAGGAAGTTAAAATGTTGAAGTAGAACTGTGTCGTTAGTCGGAGGTCTTCCATGCTTGGAGGTCTGAATACCTGGATACATCTTTGGTCCAACTGACCAAAGATGCCTGGTATTTCAGGTGCCTGGTAAATGGCTAAATTTCCTCTGGAGTCCATTGCTTCAATTTGTACAATGAAATCTCGCAAAAATGTCCTGGGTGCAATAAATGTAAACTTGGACCAGAATGGATAATTTTCAAGGAAACCATCACCACCATCATCGAAATGTTTCTGAATAACTGAAAACATTAGACAGAAAATCTAGAAACCCTCCAGATTCTACCCTTAAGGGGTACAACCATGTCTGTAGATGGAGACCAAATGCTGTAAGCTAGAACAGACTATGTCCAACTCAGCAGGTTCTATACAAGCCATTTATTTGAAATGCCAACTATATGTAGGATAAAGTCGGTGTTACATGCTTATCAGTAACAGTAGAAAAATAGAACCAGTGAAAACCTCTGTACAACTGTGATGGTACTCAAAAGAGAAATGTCTCGTTTACAATGTTTCACACAGACGAATTCAAGTTTGGAGGTACCTAAATAAAAATACTATATATTTCTTTAAAAAACACTATGTACAGTTGAAGCGTAAACAAGTTTTACAAAGTACTGGTTATGCAGGTTGTAAAAACACTTGCATAGGACATGAAATCAGTTTAAGAAAGATTTCTGAGCCTTTAGCATTGAAGGCACTTGACTTTACCATTAACAGCACAACCACAAGAAACGCAGTGGTGGAGGCCAGATGTGGCACAAACACAGACAGCAAGGGAGCTCAGGAACCTCGGGGTTTTCAACTGCCTCGTCTAAGAGCAGGATTCCCTAGTCTACCCAGACAACCCAGAGAGGCATGCCTGAGGACTCTTCCAGAACACATCCGATCTCAGAGCTCACATATACACATGAGTAGAAGATATTTCCAGGACAAACTTGCAGTCGTTCTTTAAAAATGGCCGCAGCATTATAATATTCTGAATACAGAAGATTGGTACAGTCATGGATATACTTTTTAAGGAAAACAGAATCAAAAGACTTGCCCAGACAATAACCACATAACAGCTAGTACAACTGTTGGGACAAAAGAACTTACACTTTACAGAGCACTAATCAGAGCAGTGTTGATAGAGGATAGTAGAACACCTGCAGGGCGTGCAGAAGAGCTCTTAGCAAGATTATCTGAATGAGGCTTGAAAGTAACTACATGGTAGACTTTGTGAACCACTGCAGACCCGGGGATAGCACCCATCACTGCGGCATTAATAGTCTTGACTACAAAGCTTAACTCAGCCCTAAGAAAGACGCAAATGCCTTATCACTGCAAAACAGTGGTTTTAAGCAAATTTCACGAAAAGCATTTTTCCCTTAAAAGGCAAGTTCAGTCTTATGAAGACATCTCCTTGTTGTAGACACAGGGAGTGTTCGCTGATCCTTCAACTCCAGAGAACGCACCCGAGGCCAGCTTCGGCCCAGCTGGTGCCGCATGGCACTCATCAGCTTTTACTACATTCTGTAGCATCAGTTTCGTTCAAATGGACAAGAGTTGTGCCCACTGCTATCACAACAAACAATGGAAGAAAATGCAATAAAGATGACAAATGTTAACAAAAATACCTGAAGCCAAACAGAACAGCCAATGAGGAAGCAAACCAGGAATTAGGTTGAGTTAGAGTAGAGGTAAAGAAGATATATTTAACACTATAAGCCCAACAGGTTACAGAAATGCTAGGCTAGCTCGGGCCTAGGGACTGCACTAACGAACAAAGCCAATGGAGGAATGTGAAAGGGAGATGGTGCAGGGAAATGTAAGGATCTATGTTTTGAATGGTTTTGTTTTTTTCTCCTTATGAGCACAGGCAACTTTAAATGTAAGTTATTTTTCAAAATCACAAGACTAAAACAAAAACAAAACAAAACAAAAAAAGGATCAACAGCATCTTGGGAACTTAAGTGGTGATTCTCCAGTCTCAGCACTCAGTGGGACTGGAATGGTGATTGTCCGAACGGCCTGATTGTCCCTGGTCTCAAAAGGAGATCTGGGATTTTTGTGATTTGGTTTTTATTAAATTTTTATACTAAGAAAAATGCCAGTTCCCGTGACCTAAGGTTTATATTATACATAAATATCTTCTTTTCTGAGACCAACCCTATTCACACTTCACATTAGTTAAGTACAGCATTAAGAAACTTCATAGATGGTTCACAGCCAGGGGCACACAGTCTAGCTTCCCACGAACACCTATCCTATCACACACAACACCACATCAGTTTATCCTCTGCAAGTCACACCAGTCCATGATCCTACAGATTAAAGCAAGATTCCCCCCTATACACACAGTTTGGCCAAGTAACCTACTAAGACACTAAAAACAAACCTTATAAATAAGACTACAAACAGTGTACATTTACTTTTATAATTACATCATGTGAACTAGAGAGTGCATTTAATGAATTTTCAGAAAAAAAAAGTGTGTGATCAATGGTCCTAAAATGTTAAAACCAAAACCTATCAAAGGTGAGAAAGCTTGGATGTAGTTGTTTCTCTGCAGCACCTGCACAATACAGTCTGATCTGGAACAATTTCAAACCACATCAAACAATTAGGTCCCAGAAACAGGCAGGAACAGAATGGAATTGCTTTTGCTTCTGCAACCTGAGACTGTGCTTCAAAAGATACAACTTTTAAACATGAGCAGAGCCCTGTGGTTTTCTACTTTAAAAAAAAGAGCGAGCTGGAAAGGTTATGTGAGCCCGCCTTGCAGCAGATACATCTCGGCCCTGTCCGAGCCTCCGAGCTTGGGATGACATTAGCAGGGTCAGCCACAGTCCCGGACTCAGGAGCTAACTAGTTAGGCAACAGGACAGTGGCAGGGGTTGCGGGGTGTACAGAGATGGGCATGTTCCCATCTATGAGATTACCTACTGTCAGGATGGTTTAAACGTCACATCATTCCTGAGTGTATATCCACAGGGTGAAGTAGGAAAAGACCATGAGAGAACTACAGTTTCAGAAGAAATCAGAGTTGCTGATACCCAATAGAAATCTATTTACTTCAAAGTGCGTGCAATTCACTTCTCGGCAGCTTGTGAAGGCTCCCTAGGCCTGCATAGTTTTAGAGTGAGTGTAAGTGATTCCTAGTTATATGTATACACACAGAGAAGAGGTTCCCAAATATCTTCCATACAGAATGTTCAGGAAGTCTCTTTTCTTCTAGGTGCTACGGCTGTATGTTTATAAAAATACAAAAAATGAATGTTCAAATGGTGCTGAAGTGATTTAAAAACTTAAATACTAATATATTTATATTGCAACGTAAGAAAAAACAACCACACAAAAACAGTCCTAGCTCATACATTGCCCTTCCAAAGGAAGGGATCAAGAATGAACCCACGTGCTCAGTGATTCAGTAAATACCAAACCAGCATCTCCTGTGGAGTTCAAGTAGGACATGTAGTGTTTTACTGAAAACAACATCCTTTTTTTGGTGGTAAAGCACTATGCATTATACAATTTTGTAGAAGACACCAAAATCCAGACATACTTGACAATATTAAGAAAAACGTATGATTACAAATACCAAATGACATACATAAAACTGGAGCCCTTTTGTTTTTGTTTTTCCCCACAAAATGCAAGACGGCCAAAGGCAGTCATTTCCCCCAGTGTTGTGAATCACATGCAGAGCCAGACACCCCATCAGTGTGCCCTGTGTGTGACATCGCCATCTCCACTACTGTTTTTTGTTTCATTTTAGTTTTTGAGGCAGGGCTCACATACCCAGCCTAATCTTGAATTTACTATGTAGCCTAAGATGACCTTGAACTTGTGATCAGCTGTCTCTACCTCCCAGGTGCTGGATTCCAGCTGTGCACATCCACATGGAGCCCAGCTCTACTGTTCCTAACACTAAAGTCTAACTTCCTTAAGCCAAGGGAGTAAGTAACTCTATTCCAGACTCTACAGGGGTCCCAACAAAACCCACACTGTAAGTACACAGCAGCTACCAAGGCTTTCCCTCCTTCCTGTTCTTTACTGAATCAAAAAACATCGAGACCTGGTCTTCTGCTGTGGGGAATGAAGACTGGCTTTCAAGACTTACAAAAAAGAATGACATCAGATTTATGGAGACTGAGCAGGAAGATTTCTGAACTGAAACAATCACCAAAAAAGAGAGGAGCATTTGATGTGCTGTTCTTTGGAATTTCTATAATTAAAAAATAAACACAACTATTTTGTAAGAAAATACATCTTAGTGTGCAACCTAATGCACATGGAAACTGGTAGATGATAGATAAAATGCAAAAAGTATGAAAATACAGTCCTTTAAATGTAGCAATAAAGTTTAACACACTGTTATAAAATCAATACAAATAAAATGCACAAGTGCAAAAAGTTAGTCATCTGTAAAGGAGAGACAGTGCCAGCTCGCTCGCTCGCTCGCTCTTTAAGATGTTCCCCACACAATGGTTAAACACGAAAGACAGATGCAGCATTCAAAACAACCCTCTTTGCATGCCGTGGAAAATAAACATATATACACACAAAAGCTAGAATAAAATGTGAAACTGAGCTGGCATTGATAAAGCGGTAAGTTGTTGGGTTACATCATAAGACAGGATGTTTCACATCTCAGGCACAGACTCGAAGCTACTTCAGAGGGCAGACTTTTTGTAGAGGAAGTCTGGCTTGCTTGGCGACCTCCTTCCTCTGCTAATGGAATCGTCCCTTTCCATATCTGCATTTCTCTGAGCTCCGTGGCCCAGGGCCTCGCTGTCTGTCAGTCTTCTACTGGATCGCTCTTCGAGAACTTCAGAGCTACATGCAGAATGGGAAGGAGGTCTGTTAGGTGTCAGCCCAAAAGTCAAGTCAGTCTCTGCAGCAGTTCGTGCCCTGACATGGGCTGGACCATTGCTAGCATTCTCTGAGGCTGCCAGAGGAAAGTCTGCCCTCTGGGGGGGCTGCTCAACAACATCCAGACGGATTGGCTCATTCTTCTGCTTGTGTAGATGCCCATCAGGAGAAAGCGGATATTCTCTCCTATTATCTTCCTGCTTTTGAGGAGAGGTCTGACCAGGTAGGTAAGCTGACTTTAAGCCATTTGGTGATGCCTTATTGTGGCTGTACAAGTCTGGACCAAAACATCTGCCATGAGAAGGGGAAGGAGTGCGCCTGCCAGGAGCAGGAGCAGAAGCAGGAGCGGAAGGCCTGCAAGCAGCACTTGAGAAGTCGTAGAGATCTGGGTACTCCTGCTGACTTTCTCTACCATCTGGTTTCTGCTCTAGTGTGTGTTTTTTCCGAGATGTGTGTGTATGTCTCTGTGGAATACATGAGAGATGCTGGGGAGGCCCTGTTCCTGCTTCAGAAACTGTCTGGCATAGTTCTGTGTCTGCAGCAAGCTCTGGGAGCCTCCTGTCCTTGAGTGACAGTGTAGACACCCCCATGGCGATATCTGGCATCAGATCATTCAGCATAGGCTGTGGACACTGAGACAGAAACAAAGGGGCATGATCAAAAAGAAAAAAAGAGTCCACACATTTCTTTCAAATCCTTTCAAGATTACAAAGTACATCATTATTTAGGAGTCCTAAAAGTACAATTATACATATAAGAACAATATGAACCACTACACTCTTCTAGAGAGGTCATCACTGTTAGCCTTATGTAGCTCTTCAGCTCTGTGTCTATGAATCTGTATTATATACAAAATCTAGTACACTCAGTCTGTCACTCAATTTCCTTTGAGATTATCTGAAATCACCATGTAACATCTTACTGTATTGTTGAGATGTAATTTAATCATTTGCCTACTACCCCTCACCCCTGCCCATCCATGTCTTTTCTCTCCTCTACCTCATGCTCCTCTGCAGGCATCTCTATGTATTCTGGTTGTTCTGGAATTCAAGTAGACCATGCTGGTCCTGATCTCGCAGAGATGTGTGTCACTATGCATAGCCAAGGCAGATTCTCTTGCTCAAGCCTAGAACTCATTGACAATGGTTAATCTGGGTAGCCATTTTAGTCTGGGGAAATCTCCTTCAACTTTCTAATGTTGGAATTCCGTGGGTTGTCACACCCTCCTGGCTTTATGTGGGTTCTGTTAGGTGTGGGGCAGTGATTAAGAGCACTGTCTTCTCTTCTAAAGGACCTGTGTTCAATTCCCAGCACCCACATGCTGGCTCACAACTATCTGTAATTACAGTTCTAGGGGATCCAATAACTTCTTCTAACTTCCATGGGCATCAGGTATGCATGTGGTACACAGACTATATATGCAAATAACACAATCATACACACCAAAAAATTAACAATTAAAGAAAACCAAACTTGGATCTTCTTGATTGCAACATGAAAACTTTGAACTCAAAGCTATCTCCAACATGCTTGGTTTGGTTCTTTGAGAGAGGGTGGCCCAAGCTGGACTGAAATTTGCAGCAGTCCTCATTCTTTGCTTCTTGTGCACAGGGATTACAGATGTACCACTATGCCCAGCTTTTTTATTTTCATTTAAGTGTCTAAGTTGAGCCCATCTTTCTACTTCAGACTCCCACACTGCTGGGATTACAAGTGTGTGTCACGATACCTAACTCTATTATTAAAAATTTAGGTTATTTACATTTTTCACTAGAGTCAGGATTATATCAGTGAATATATTAATAAATAACCTTTACAGAGAATTGTACTTAAAATGTAAAACAGTCCATCAGAAAGCAGGGAGGGACCAAAAGGGGAAGGATAATAATAGGACCAAAGGTATATACTAGTTTATCACTTCCAATGAGGTTCTACATTAATGATGTTTCCATGAACAGGTATACATTTATTTTTCTCCACTGAATGCTGCTGATATCACATGACAGAGTATGAAGAATTAGAAGGTCCAACCTCTAGAAGCTCAAAGATCAGATGAAAACCCTCTCAATTACTCCCTACTTGTCCTAGCAACCAAAGTCAAGTCAAACGAGGGTCTGACGAATGAGCGGGCTAGAGGTGGAGATGGGCATGAGAAGTTATTTCTGCTGGTTTTCTCAATGGGGAGTCCTTGCCTCACACCCTGATACTAGAGGTCTTAGTACTTAGGAGAACAGAACAGAGGATTCTACATATATGCTTTCATGGAAGATCAGGACACTGGTGTGGGCACTGCACTGCTCAATCTCTCTGCTACTTCCAGTTGGCAGGCAGCAGGATACTGCGTGCTGCCATCTCACTCACCTCAGGTCTCTCCTATCTGTGCCTGCCCTCCTCTTTTTTCAATCCCCTGAAGAGAAGCTTCCAGCTGGTCGGTGACACTTCTGAGTGTTGCTAAGTCCCATCAGGCTCCCTGGAGCTGAGGGAACAGCTCCCAAGGTCCTACACCTTTGTCTGTGAGAAAGTTATCTAAGCGCAGACTTACCACTTGCTTCTCAGATATTATTGCTGCTGAGGCGGAGGCAGCTGCAGCAGCAGCAGCAACCGTCTGTCTCCCCAGGCCTGTGGTGTTGGTACAATCGGGAGGTGCTACTTTAACACCTGGCAAATAGACTGGGGGAGGGCCAGGTTTCGGAGCTGTTCTGGAGTGAAACAGTGAATGATTACAGGGGTAGGAAAATGAACGGGAAGGGTGATGACTGGGAGGCCTCTGTTTCCAGCTTGCCTTGAGCTGGTTATGGATTGGAGTAGCTGGAGGGTGGTATGGGGGCGGTGGAGGAGGTAAAGGTGGATGGAAGGCCACAAAAGAGTCCAGGTCTGTAAACATGGTTTCTGCAGTAGGGGTACTGTTGACACGACATCTCCCAGGCTGCCTCATTGTCAAGAGTGGACTTTCATCCCCAAACCGTTCATCAGGAAAGAACTTGTGAGGATTCTAAGAAAGATTACAAAAATGTAAGTTAGCATTTTAGCCCAGGCTTCCCTTGATGAGGATAAGCTTCAGACTCTCCTGCTTCACCCTCCCAAGCAGTGGGATTACAGGTATGTGCACCATGCCCACTTGTGTTACATTTTCTTTTTCTCCTGATAGCACAGGCTGGTCTCTAACTCACTATGTAGTAGAGGCTGGTCTTAAGCTCCTAATGTTTCAGCCTCAGCATTCCAAGTGCTGGGATCACATGTGTGTCCCATTTCACCTGGCTTTACATTTGTACCTTTATTGGATTTAAAAAATAGAATTGTACAGGTTGAGAGAATTAAGTCAGGAGTGATCTCCCAGCAAGCTTTCACTTTTGTGCGTAGAAGTGAGGTCTCCACCTTCTCTCTGGAGGGGACCCAGCTAGGAGCACACAGGGCCTAAGATCAGTGGAGCAGCAGGGATGGAAGTCTTCCTGCCCGCCGCCATTTGCATGGGGAACTGGAAAACTCCACAGTCTTCTGTGCATAGCCCGCCAGGAGAGAGAGATCTCCCAGCAGTGCTTTCACTTTTGAGCTCAGAGAAGTAAGAACACAGGCTTACAGGCCCACAGGAGGAACAAACTCCAGTCAGAGACAACAATACCAACTAGCACCAGAGATAACCAGATGGTGAAAGGCAAGTACAAGAACCTACCAACAGAAACCAAGGTCACATGGCAACATCAGAACCCAGTTCTCCCACCACAGCAAGTCCCGGATACCCCAACACACTGGAAAAGCAAGAGTTGGATTTAAAATTGTATCTCTTGATGCTGATAGAGGGCTTCAAGAAAGACTTAAATAACTCCCTTAAAGAAATATAGGAGAACATCGGTCAACAGGTAAAAAGCCTTTAAAGAGGAAACAGAAAAATCCCTTAAAGAAATACAGGAGATCATGGGTCAACAGGCAGAAGCCCTTAAAGAAGAAACACCAAAATCCCTTAAAGAATTACAGGAAAAAAACAATCAATCAAGTGAAGGAAATGAACAAAACCATCCAGGATCTAAAAGTGGAAGTAGAGGGCCAGGCGTGGTGGCGCACGCCAGTAATCCCAGCACTTGGGAGGCAGAGGCAGGCGGATTTCTGAGTTTGAGGCCAGCCTGGTCTACAGAGTGAGTTCCAGGACAGCCAGGGCTACACAGAGAAACCCTGTCTCGAAAAACAAAACAAAAAACAAACAAACAAAAAAAAAGTGGAAGTAGAAACAATAAAGAAATCACAAAGTGAGACATCTCTGGAGATAGAAAACCTTGGAAAGAATTCAGGAGTCACAGATGCAAGCATCAACAACAAAATACAAGAGAGAGAAGAAAGAACCTCAGGTGCTGAAGATACCATAGAAAAACATTGACTCAACAGTCAAAGAAAATGCAAAATGCATAAAGCTGGTAACTCAAAACATCCAGGAAATCCAGGACACAATGAGAAGACCAAACCTAAGGACTATAGGTATAGACAAGAGTGAGGATTTACATCTTAAAGGCCCAGTAAATATCTTCAACAAAATTGTAGAAGAAAACGTCCCTAACCTAGAGATGCACATGAACATACAAGAAGCCTTCAGGACTCCAAACAGACTGGACCAGAACAGAAAATCCTCCTGGCACATAAAAATCAAAACACCAAATTCACTAAACAAAGAAAGAATATTAAAAGCAGTAAGGGAAAAAGGGCAAGTACCTTATAAAGGCAGACCTATCAGAATCACACTAGACTTCTCACCAGAGACGATGAAAGCTAAGGAGATCCTGGGCAGACCTCATACAGACCCTAAGAGAACACAAATGCCAGCCTAGGCTACTATACCCAGCAAAACTCTCAATCATCATAGATGGAGAAACCAAGATATTCCATGATAAAACCAAATTTACACAATATCTGTCTACAAATCCATCCCTACAAAGGATAATGGATGGAAAATGCCAACACAAGGATGGAAACTACACTCTAGAAAAAGCAAGAAAGTAATCTTCCAGCAAACCCAAAAGAAGATACCCACACAAACATAAAAATAACATCAAAAATAACAGGAAGCCACAATCACTATTCCCTAATATCTCTTAACAATAATGGACTCAACTCCCCAATAAAAAGACATAGACTAACGAATTATTTCTCATGTAAATCTTCAATTTTATCAGAAAATGTTTGTAATTCCCCTTTTAATTTAGTAATTTCTTTTATTTCTACCATTTTATCTGCATTATTTTCATGATAATCGTCAATTTTAATGTCTTTCTATATACTTCCTCTATTTTATCAGAAATGTTTTCAATGTAAATCTTTGATTTTTATCACAAATGTTTCTAATTCCATCTTCAATTAATTTAGAAAGTTTTTTTTTGTTTGTTTGTTTTTTGGATTTGGTTTTTTCCAGACAGGGTTTCTCTGTATAGCCCTGACTGTCCTGGAACTCATTCTGTAGACCAGGCTGGCTTCGAACTCAGAAATCCACCTGCCTCTGCCTCCCAGAGTGCTGGGATTACAGGCGTGCACCACCACTGCCCAGCTTAATTTAGAAAGTTTTTATATCAACCGTTTTTTATGTAAAATTTTCCAAGAAATAGTCAATTTTAACATGTTTGTCTATTTCTTGAATTTTACAAGAAATATTTTCCATGTAAATCTTCAATGTTATCTGAAAATGTTTATAATTCCACCTTCAATCAACTTAGAATTATCTTTATGCCTATCATTTTATCTATATAATTTCCATGATAATCTTTAATTTTAACATGTTTTTCTATATATTTCTACAATTTTATCATAAATATTTTCCGCTGGGCAGTGGTGGTGCACGCCTGTAATCCCAGCACTCTGGGAGGCAGAGGCAGAGGCAGGCGGATTTCTGAGTTCGAGGCCAGCCTGGTCTACAGAGTGAGTTCCAGGACAGCCAGGGCTATACAGAGAAACCCTGTCTCAAAAAAACCAAAAATCCAAAAACCAAAAAAAAAAAAAAAAAAGAGAAATATTTTCCATGTAAATCTTCGAGTTTATCAGAAAATGCTTATAATTCCACTTTTAATCAACTTAGGAATACTTTTATGTCTACAATTATTATATCTACATAAAATTTTCCATGAAAATCTTCAATCCTAACATGTTTTTTCTACATTTTTCTACAATTTTATCCAGAAATATTTTCCACATAAATCTTCAATTCTATCATAAAATGTTTCTATCCCATATTTCAATTAATTTAGCAATGTTTTACATGTCTACCATTTTACTCCTTAATTTTCCATGAAAGCCGGGCGGTGGTGGCGCAAGCCTTTAATCCCAGCACTTGGGAGGCAGGGGCAGGCGGATTTCTGAGTTCAAGGCCAGCCTGGTCTACAAAGTGAGTTCCAGGACAGCCAGGGCTACACAGAGAAACTCTGTCTTGAAAAAACCAACCAACCAAACAAACAAACAAACAAAAAAAACAAAAAAAACAAGAAATTACACACTGACCAGAAGGATCTTTCTAGAAAGTTTCTGATACAACATCTTTGTATCTATCTGAAGTAACTGCAACACATTATGCATTAGTAACTTACACTAAGATACTGATGAATGTAGAATATTTCTGTACAATTTATAAAATTAAGATACTGGTTTTTTTTAGAGTTTTGTTTCTGTTTTTGCTTTTTTTGAGAAAGGGTTTCTCTGTGTAGCCGGGTTTTGAAACTCACTCTGTAGACCAGCCTGGCTTTGCACTCAGAGATCTGCCTGCTTCTGCTTTCCAAAGGCTGGGATTAAAAGTGTGTGCCACCACCACCTGGAGCTTTTTCTGTAAAGACAGGGTCTCACTATCTAGTGTTCCCTGGCCAGGAACTTCCAATGCAGGCTAGGCTGGCCTTCGGCTCAGGGCTCTGCCCACTAGAAATGAAAGCATGTGACCCCACATCCAGACAGAAAATAGAATTTAAAATGGCAATTTTAGACAAGCTAACACTGAAGGGGAAAAAAATCACAAGGCCATAGCCACAAACAAATAACTACAGGCAACTAAGGAATGCTGAGAGCGAGAGAAATAGTCTTTCTCAGGGAAGAACACACCAATTGGTTATTCCTGGAGGCATATATACCGGCAACTATATAGACTGAGCAGGCTGTATTTAAAAAGGTAGGAAAACACACAGGCACACTTGCAAAAATAATTAAAGAAAGAGAGACCATGAATTTGAAAGAGAGCAAAGAGAAGGGGAACCCATGGGAGAAATGAGGAAGGGGAAAAGGGAAATAATGAGATTATATTATAATCTCAAAAAGTAAAAAAAGTATATTAAGAAAGTTAAACACTACTGTGTAGCTTTATTGAGGGAAATGACAGTAACGCAAGGCCTAAATCACTTGCTGCCTTACCAAAGAACACCACACCACACCAACCAGGTTCAACTGAGGCTAAGGGTATTTGAAGGTGAGGTAAAAATGTTTGCATCAGTTGGTGAGATGAAATTAAAATTTATTTTATCATTTAGATATTTTCATTAGACTATTTTACAAGTCCTACTTTAATTATAAAACCAATGTTATTGTTTTTTTGTATCCAATTACTACAAATGAGGGTTTGTGTTTTCTTGCTAGGTTAAAAACAAAACAAAACAAAAAACCCTGGGCTTTTTTTTTTTTTTTAAATGATTCTCCAGTTGTGTTTGAAAACAACTACTAGGAAAGAAAAAAAAAAAGAGAGAAGAAACAAGAGACCTGGACAACCAGTGTGTATAACAGGAGCCAAACTGGAAATGTAGTGACCAGAGAGGGCAGCGAGGAGTGGCATTTTCTCCCTCCCCTCTGAGCTCTCCTGAGACAGAAGTCTGCAGTAGCGGCCTGCTAGATGCCTGCTATGTCCCATACACACAGCTGCTTTACATAACCTCCTGTCTTCACTTCACATGAGGAAAGAGATGTTCAGCATGGGTAAGTGACTTCATCCACTTAATAGATTAGAAACAGCAGTGCCAACTCTGTGCTCAGGCTGCTCTACCAAGTTGTCTCTTCAGGAGAAACCTGCAGGCTATTAAGGACACCAGCAATAGCAAAAGGACAAGCAGGAAGAAAAAGCAGCAGCTAAGGGCTCCTTGGGTGACCTGACTGATATTCCAGCTCAGCACTGTGTCCTACCTGCAGGAGCTCTGCAGCGGCGTCTGCGAGACCAAACTCTCTGAGCACACGGATCTGGATTTCATAGCTGACGGTGGCACCTTCCCCACAGTTCAGTGCATAGGCTCTCTGTACCTGCTCTGTGTGCCGCAGTTCCTGCAGGCGCCTCACCATATCCTTCATAATGAGGAGACGAGGAACTAGAAGGAGAAAGACAGGACAATTCCTGAGCTACGCAAGACTACTCAGCAAGCACAAGGAGAAACATATGCTGAGCAGAATCTTCTCACAAATCCCCCGCCCCAGACAGGGTTTCTCTGTGTAGCTCTGGCTGTCCTGGAACTCACTCTGTAGACCAGGCTGGCCTCGAACTCAGAAATTCACCTGCCTCTGCCTCCTAAGTGCTGGGATTAAAGGCATGCACCACCACCGCCCAGCTTCTCACACTTTTTTTTTTTTTTTTTTTTTTGAGACAGGGTTTCTCTGTGTAGACCTGGCTGTCCTGGAAATCACTTTGTAGACCAGGCTGGCCTCGAACTCAGAAATCCGCCTGCCTCTGCCTCCCAAGTGCTGGGATTACAGGCGTGCACCACCACCGCCGGTTCTCACACATTTTTTAAAGATAACATTTTAATTCCCTGGAAATATTCAATTTATATGTCTCCGATTATTTTCCAAGGTTTTAAAATTTCTCTGGGCACCAAAAGCTCTTGATTATATATTAAACGGCTCCTAATTTATTGTTTTCAGCCACAGCACAAATAAAACTGTACTGGTATGCCCCACTCAGAAGGCAGAGGCAGGCGGATCTCTAAGTTTAAGGCCAACTTGTTCTACATATTGAGTTCCAGGATAGTCAAAAGCTAAACCGAGAAACCTTGACCAAAAGAACCAAAACAATAAAAACAAACAAACAAACAAAAAGCCCCAGCCACTTTGCTGGCACCTCCTCTTTTCAGAAGGTGGAGGGCATTCCATATCTTCCGAGTATATTCACCATAAGGGTGGGGACGCAGCTGAGCTAGGGCAGCGCATGCCTAGCAAGTGAGATATACCATAACAGGAACAGCCAGCTTGACAGTAGAATCCAGTGATCAATGGTACAAACTAGAAGTGTATTGACAGATGAGAGATGAACAATTTAAATACATTCTGTGTATACCCGGTTGTTTATAGGGAAAAATAGGACCAGAGCTGTGACTTCCTGACAATCACTCTGAAACTACAAAAGTGCTTGGCTAGTTTTGTATCAACTTGACACAAGACAGCTTCAATTGAGCAAATCCTTCTGTAAGTCTGGGCTGTGGGCCAGCCTGTACAGCATTAGTGATTTATGTGGGAAGGCCCAGCCCACTGTGGGTGGAGCCGTCCCAGGGCTGGAAGTCCTGTGTTCTATAAGAAAGCATACTGAGTAAGCCATGAGGAGCAAGCCAGTGAGTAGCAAGTAACTCTCTGTAGCCTCAAAAGCCTCAGGTTCCTGCTCCATCTGAGTTTCTGTCCTGATTTCTTTCCATGATGGACTACAATGTGGGAATGTAAGCCAAATAAACCCTTTCCTTCCCTACATGCTTTTGGTTGTTATGTTTCATCACAGCAATAGTAACCCTAACTAAGAGGACAGAAGAAAGCAAATGTCCTGGAGGTACCCTGGGTGTAGTTTTTTTTTTTTCTTTTTGAGACAGGGTTTCTCTGTGTAGCCCTGGCTGTCCTGGAATTTACTCTGTAGACCAAGCTGGCCTCGAACTCAGAAAACCGACTGCCTCTGCCTCCCAAGTGCTGGGATTAAAGGCATGCGCCACTACCGTCGACAGGGTTTCTCTGCGTAGTCCTGGCTGTCCTGGAACTCACTCTGTAGACCAGGCTGGCCTCGAACTCAGAAATTCGCCTGCTTCTGCCTCCCAAGTGCTGGGATTACAGGCATGCGCCACCACGCCCGGCTTCCTGGGTGTAGTTTTATGGAACACAGTCATACTGTTCAATTTTGGTACCGACATACATGCTTGTGTGAGTACTGAGTAGCTACTAGTGAGGTTATATGGCCACAAGCAGAAACTAGAATGAAAGGAGAGGAAAGGCATAACAAATGCTTAGGAACCTGAGCTGAGGACACAGAAGAGGAAGCCTATAGATTGCTAGCACAATTACTAGAATGGAACCTATAGTTTCCTGAGTGCTTACTCTGAACCAGCCAGATGTCTTAGAATACAGTCGTGACACTTTATTAAATTTGCACAATGACCCTAGAAAGGAAGAACTGTCTGCATTCCACATGAGACTAATATTCAGTCCATAGTCATATACATAAATGGCACAGTTAGTCTTTTCCAATAAGCTGTACAGCCTTTTCTTAGTATGTTGGGGAAGATCAGAAAAAGAACCTTAGTAGGGCCATGTCTCATCATCTAAATGGCAGACAAGTTTAATTTTCCTGATCAAACTGTGAATGTTTTGGAATTTTAAGGTTAAATTCTAAGATAAAGTTATGCTAATATGCATCTACAGCAACTCAAGCTTAAAAGTAAACACTATAGGCTGAGTGCAACAGCATCGCCCGTAATCCTAATATGTGAGAGATAGACACGGGTGGGGTGCAAGGCCAGTCTGGTCTACATAGTGAGACCCTATTTGGGGGCAGGGAGAGGGAGTGGGAGGGAGGGGGAGGAAAAGGTGAAAGAAAAGAAAGAAATCCAAGTATGACTATATCAAACCTTCAAATTGTACAATAGTCTAAAAGAACCTCTCTCTTCACACTGTTACCCAATGTACATATAGAATATGTACACATACAATAGCCAAATATGAAACCAACTTATGAAAGACAACAGTTCAAAATAAAGCTGTGAATGTGATGGAAAGTTGTGTTACCATGTCAGTCATCTCTGTATCACTGTGTACGCAGAGACGACCAATGCTACTGATCTGCCACAGTCTGCTGGACTTCCTCTGAAGCCTGCATGGCAAGCGTGAGGCCGGCGTGAGTCTCTGACCACTAGTCACACTGTTTTTGGACATGGCAGTTATAAATTGAGGTCTGGTCAATCCTAAGATCAAACTCCAGTAAACTTGGGTGTGGTGACAGGATCTCTAGGAGCTAACAGGGATTGCATCTGGGAGGAGGACAGAGCAGTCACCTGAAGGTTTCTGTTTTTGAGACAGGGGTTCATTATGTAGCTCAGGCTCTTGCCTGTCCCTCTTAGGTTCTGGGACGACAGGCATACGCCATCATGCTTGCCTCAAAAAGGTTCTTACATGACAGAAAAAAAATCTGAATTCCTCTAAGCCAGTCATTCTTAACAGGGTTGATTCTGCCCCACAGTGCATATCTAGCAATGGAATGATACACAAAGGGCACTGAAATGTGGGAACGCATGTAACAGTGAGCAACTGTTAAAACAAAAGAACTGGTACTGCCTTACCTGGGATCTCATTGGCTACAACTGATGGAGGGCTCGACTGGTTACTGCTGATCTGCTGGTGGCTGATCATGTGGCAGCACTGGGGCATGGCATTGCTGACCATGTAGAGTGTGTCTGGGACGTTGGACATGCGCACCATTCGCAGTCGCACTAGGTCTGTCTGCTCCACCATCATCTCATCCAGCACTGACTGCAACATTGGAGTGGAGCTGGTCAGCCTTCATTGAGATCACACTCGCAGCAAGGAGATCATCATCATCGTATAAGAAAGCACGAAGTTATCATTTCTCATAAAGTTAAAAATTAGTGGTAAAAGGACAAAGTGCTTCTCTATTTTTTTATTTTTTTGGTTTTTTGGATTTGGTTTTTTGGAGGCAGGGTTTCTCTGTATAACTCTGGTTGTCCTGGAATTCACTCTGTAGACCAGGCTGGCCTCAAACTCAGAAATCTGCCTGCCTCTGCCTCCCAAGTGCTGGGATTAAAGGCATAAGCCACCACTGGCTGGCTGCTTCTTATTTTTAAAAAATATCATCTTCTAAAAAGTTAATCTGTACATTAGTCAGAAATAAACTATAGCCGGGCGTGGTGGCACATGCCTGTAATCCTAGCACTTGGGAGGCAGAGACAGGCGGATTTCTGAGTTCGAGGCCAGCCTGGTCTACAGAGTGAGTTCCAGGACAGCCAGGACCACACAGAGAAACCCTGTCTCGAAAAACCAAAAAAAAAAAAAAAAAGGAAATAAACTATACACAAATCATAGACAATGTGTACATATGCTAAGTATTAGATGAAACAAAAATGCTCAAAATACAAAAATTAGGCCAGGCATTGTATGCACAGCTTTAACACACTTTAGGGCATTACCGAGTATGTTAGCCACAGGGGCAGGCAAGTCTCTGTAAGTTCTAGACCAGCCTGGTCTACATAATGATTTCTAGAACAGCTAGGGCTAGACAGTGAGACCTTGCCTTCAAAGAAGGGAAAACGCACATGCACACACATGCATATACATATATATATGTAAAACTTATAAAAATCATTGCTACTTAATGTAACATATCTATAAATAAGCCTAATTTTGTTAAATAAATTCCAGTTAATTTCTCTCATTACGCTGCAGAATGGCCCAAATACCGTAATATACGAATACTGTCCACATTTATTGGGGGTGGGGTGGGGGTGGAAGAGCTCATCTTAGGCACTGGCCCAATGCCACACCTGGTGTGGCTGCCTATCCTTGAAACAGAAGAAAGAATGGGTATCTATCAGAAAGGCCAGCCCTGAGCAGTGGGCCATCCGACTGTCTTAGATCTGCTTACAATGTCTACCACTCATTCTTCCTGGGACCCCTGTGAAGGTAGAAGGCGAGTAACTGACTTCACAACGTTGTCTTCTGCTCTCCACTCACATGTTATACAGCACATGTGCCTACATGGACATGGTGCATATGTGGCTGAATGGCTCAGTGGTTAAGGGCATTGATTGGGTTGGCTTTGTGATAGGTGTAGTGGTACATGCCTTTAATGCCAGAACTTTGGAGGCAGAGGTAAGCAGATCTGTGTGAGTCTGAGGCCAGCCAGGGCTACTAAGTGAGACCCGCTCTAACTAGCACCAGCACCAGCACCACCAGCACCACCAAAATAGAATCTTGTTGGTGATTTAAAAGTATTAGTTTCTCAAACTCCACACCAACATCTAATTAAGCAGTGTTTTGGTCTCACATTATCTTTTCTTCTTGGAGAGTTCTCTATATTACAGTACACACAGGGCCTGCTATTTACTAACAAGATTGAAACTTGGCTTAAATGCTTACCCTAAAACTAAACTAGCTCAAAAGTCAGCTATTCTGGAAGGTTAATCAAAGAGACCACATGTCTCTTAGTTACTGAGGAAGATAAGCAAAGCAGCTTGTTGGAGTCATCTCCCCAGCAGACTATAAGGCACAGGTGTGTCCTGCAGCTGTAATAATTTGCAAGGCAAGGAGGTAAAATGCATCTTAAGTTTTAAAACCATGCTTGATAATTAAACATTGCAGAAAAGGCATAACAAACTAAATTTTACTTTCATTTTTTCTATTACTACATGTCTGGGTGGCTTGCAAATAATAAATCTCTGTGCATGTGGTTGGTAATAAACTCATCTGCTACTTTCCGATGTTTCCATTACCTTCGCTTCTTCCACATAGGGAGAAAACAGCCGAGGACGAACATATATGCCAGCGTTTTTTTGCCGAAGCCAGGCATTCGATTTTCCCCCTTCTGTTGTAGGAAGCATATCTGATGGAGGTGTACTGATCAAGCCTCTTTTCATCTTAAAAAAACAAGACAAATAAATATTTTTAATAAATAAACAAGATATATGTGGCACTACAATACTAGTAAGACAACAATAATACAGTTATAAAACAAATTGCACAAACTTTACCACAATTTAAATAAGAATCTAGGAATGTTATGTAAACTTAGCAATACTTTAAAAGTTTAGTAGAAGTAAGGAATATGGCAATGTGCACCATAATTGCCCATTTTCCTCTAGAGGACTGATGATTTTACAAAGACACATACATACAAATTTATTAATTTGGACTAATTTGGGTAAAATTTGATGAAAACTGATTATTTTTCCTTGTTTAAAGTGCTCCCAACACTAACCAAGACAAAACAACATGGAGCTGGTCTTAATTACAACACAGGACGCTATATAGTATACTCTTCTCAGTGTGACCTGACACCAACCTTAATACCCTAAACCAGAAAATATGTGAACACTTTTCAGCTTCCTGAGGAGATCCCTTTAAATGCAGGCCTAGTAACAGCAATGATAAGCTCTGTGACTACAGATGCCTTGTTTAACCTTAAGGGCTCCACTGTACGGCTGCTGTGTGGTTCTGGAAGTGGAGAGCCACAAGACTGAAAATTTTAAGTGTCACTCCATGATTTCCTTAATGATGTTAGGAACCCATAAATAAGCCCCCGTAGGTCCTCCTGTGATGGTAGAGATTAAATGAAAGCAGCACTTGGCATGGTGTGCACTAGCGACTAATAAGAAAACAGCATTGAACAGTCTATACTAGCGAATCTATACTGGGCTAATTAAGAACAGTTAAGTACATAGTTCCTAAGCCACGTCCTACAACAGTTTTCTAAACAGAATACAGAAATCAATCTGCCTGGGGGTGGTGGTCCACATCCTTACTCCTAGCACTCAGGAGGCAGAGCTGGCAGACAATCTCTGAGTTCAAGGCTAGCCTGATCTACAGATTACCCAGTCTTGGAAACAAAACAAAACAAACAAAAACAAAGCAAAACCAAAAAAGGAAACAATCTGGTTTGAGTCTAGAGTTTTAAATAGAACTGAAAAGTATTTCCCCAAGCCTACTCCTTATAACATCTACTTGACACGATAGCTTAAATTATTTTAGATTAATAAAACATAGTATAGCATTTAAAAAGTAGAGAAAAGATAAAACAATAATCCATTATAACTATGATTCTATTCATATATTGACTTCGCCCATCTCCGAGGGTTTCTCTGTATAGTCCTTGTTGTCCTCAACTCAAGAGATCCATCTACCTCTGCTTCCTGAGTGCCAAGACTAAAGACTTAGCTACCATGTCTTTTTTGAGACCCGTTCTCATTATGTAGCCCTGTTCGGCCTAACACTCATGAGATTTGCTCTGCCTCTGAAGTGCTGGGATTAAGGGCATGTGCTATAATGCCCAAATTTTATATCCTTTAAAAAGATTTATCATTAGCACTTTTCATATATATATATGAGATATATATATGGCATGGTCTCATGGTAAAATATTTTTGTGGTTTGTGTGGTGACTCCTGGACCCCAACAATATTAATATTATTTACTTAATTCATTGCAATTGCAATGTGGGTTAATTTCTTGGAGCTGGGAGTGACTCAACGGCAGCTGTATCTCTGAAGAACACAGCTTCCTCTCTCCCCAGCAGCCACTAGCTACCAACACATCTGCGGGGGGCTTGGTATACCAGTGAGGGATTATTCTTGACTGAATTATTTGAAGAGGGAAAACTCACCCTACATTTAGATTGCCTGAGGTGGGAAAATCCACCTTAAATCTGGGCCACACCTTCTAGTGGCAGCCTATATAAAGGACAGGAAGAAGGAAGTGTTTACATAGATTCATTCTATCAGTTCTGTTTCTCTAGAAAACCCTAGTATATACACATATACATAAAACAACAATAACAACAATAAAGAGGAGGAAGAATAAAAAAAAAAATCAGGAATGAGAAACTGGCTCAATGATTAAGAGCACTATTCACAGACATGGTGGCTCACAAATTTCTGTAACTTCAGTTTTAGGAAGTCTGATGACCTTTTCAGGTTTCCTTGGGCATCAGGGACACATGCACAGACATATACCAGGGAAACACATGTATAAAATAAAAATAAATCTTACAAAAAAAAGAAAAGAAAACCTAAATAGACCATTGGCAACTGAGAAAATTGAAGTTGTCTTGCACTAAGAAAAAAATATTATTGTTGTTGTTATCACTACTACTATTATTGAAACAGGATTTCTCTCTGTAGTCCTGGCTGTCCTGAAATTCACTGATCTGCCTGCCTCTGCCTCCAAAGTACTGGGATTAAAAGTGTGCATCACAACAGTCCAGAGATAAAGACCTTGTGCAAAAAGCTTTTTAAAGAATGGTAAACTCTTTTCAAAAAAGATGAAAAAATATATTTGGGTTTATTCTATGAAGTCAATGTTTCCCTGATATCAAAGACACAACAATAAAAACAACAACAAAAATTCAGGTAAGTTGCTACTTGCAAACTAATGTATTTTGGATTCAATGATACCTTAAAAGAGTACCCACCATTGGGGCTGGAGAAACAGCAGTAGGCAGAGCAGTACTTGCCATCAAGCCTGACCATCTGAGTTTAACTTCTAAAATCCAGAGTGAAAGGATAGAACTGACTACTGAAAGCTGTCCTCTGACCTCCACATGAATGCCTACATATGGACATACTCATAAACAATACATGTTTAAAAAAAAGACTATCCACCATCATTAAGTGGGAACCATCCTAAGGATCCAAGGATAGTTCAAATGTGATGCATGACATTAGCATAACAAAGGAAAAATAATGATGTTTATAGGTGGAGAAAAAATACAACAGAATTCAAGCTAATAAATATCACGATAAAAATTTAACAAGTTAGACATAGGAAGAATTTATTCTACTATAATAAAAGCTATATATTACATTCATGGCCTTCATTATAGCGAATGGGGAAAAGCTGGAAGACCTCAAAGGAGACAAAGATGACCATTCTTGTCATTTCTACTCAGCACAGTACAGAAGTCCTAGCCAAGACAGTTCCTCAAGGGGAAGAAATAAAGGATTCAAGATGGAAGGAAGTTAAAATGTCCTTGTTTGGGGATGGATGACATGATCTTATTTAGAGAAAACCCTGAAAATTTCACCAAAGTTAGATCTTTGGATTTAATAAATATATAAGTAGTAGAATACAAAATCAACACACAAAACCCAGTAGCATTCCTAAACACTAATAGTGAGCTATATGAAAAAAAAAATGTTGACAAATCATCCGGTTTACAATAGCTACAAAAAAATATAAAATATCTAGAAATAGGGACTGAGGATGTAGCCAGTTTGTGGAGTTCCTACCCAGCATTCATAATGTCCTAGAGACAATCACTATCGCCTGGGTGTGTTAGAACACATCTGCAACCCCAGCTCTTGGGAGGTAGAGACAGTGGAATCAGAAGTTCAAGATCATCCTTGGCTACATGATGCCCTGTTTCCATAAAAAACAAAAGGAAAACAAACAAAACAAATAAAAAGAAACTGAAAATATACAAATAAGTGGTAAGATACTTTGTGTTTGTAGATAGGAGAACTACAAAAGTATACATGGAAAACAAACAAAACAAATAAAAAGAAACTGAAAATATACAAATAAATGGTAAGATACTTTGGGTTTGTAGATAGGAGAAATACAAAAGTATACATAATATCCAAAGCAATGTGTAATGTGCTGGATTTTTTTGTTTTGTTTTGTTTTTGTCAACTTGACATAAACCTAAACATATATGAGAAGAGACCTTAGTTGAGAAAATGGCCTGTAGCCGGGTGTGGTGGCGCACGCCTGTAATCCCAGCACTTGGAAGGCAGAGGCAGGCGGGTTTCTGAGTTCGAGGCCAGCCTGGTCTACAGAGTGAGTTCCAGGACAGCCATACACAGAGAAACCCTGTCTTGAAAAAACCTTAAAAAAAAAAAAAAAAAAAAAAAAAAAAGAGAGAGAGAAAATGGCCTGTATACAAACCTGCAGGGCTTTTTGTTTTTGGATGACTGATGTGGGAGGAACCAGCCAAAGTGCAGGCTGTGGTCCTGGATGGAAGGAGGAAAACAGGGGGAGCAAGCCAGGAAGCAGGGCTCCTCTGTGGCTACTGCTTCAGCTCCTACTTCCAGGTTTTTGTCTTGAGTTCTTGACCAGAATTCCTTTGATAATGGACAGTGAAGTGGAAGTATAAAATGAAACAAACCCTTTCCTCCCTAAGTTTCTTTTGGTCATGATGTTTTATCACAACAGTAGAAACCCTAAGAAAACTGTCAATGGAAAACTGATGAAAATATCCATGGCATTTTCAAAGAAACAGAAAAAAAATTCAAAGATTTGTATGGAATTACAAAAGACCTGCAAAGCTAAAGTAATATTAGGCAAAAGAAAAGAGCTGGAGAAGGCATCATATTACCTGATGTCAAAATGTACTACAAAGCTAGAGAAATCCCAAGAGCATGACACTGCCATAAATAGAGACATATAGGTCAATGGAACACAGCTTCTAGAAACCATAGGAACGAGTCCATTAATTTATTGTTAACAAATCTGCAACAAAGAGACACCAGAAGAGGGTATCCAACCTCATTGCAGATGGTTGTGAGCCACCATGTGGTTGCTGGGATTGAACTCAGGACCTCCGGAAGAGCAGTCAGTACTCTTAACTGCTGAGCCATCTCTCCAGAAAAAGAATCTTAATTGAGAAAATGCCACTATATGATTGGCTTGCAGTCAGTCTGTAGGACACTTTGTTAATGATGATGTGTAAAGGCCCAGTCCAGTGTGGGCAGTTGTTTCCCTGGGCTGATGGTCATGAGTGCTATGAGAAAGCAGATCTAACAAACAGTGAGGAACAAGGCAGTAAGCAGCACTCCTCCATGGCCTCTGCATCCCTTCCTACCAACTTCCTTCAGTGATGGATAGTGCTATGGAGCTGTAAACTGAAATAATTCCTGTCCTCATCAAGTTGCTCTGGTCATGGTGTTTTATCACAATAGAACCTTAACTTAGAAACCTTTAGGCTCATGCCTTTAATCCTAGCACTTGGGTTCCAGAACAGCCAGGGCTACACGGAGAAACCCTGTCTCAAAAAAACAAAAAAGAAATGATGTGGTGGTTTGAATAGGAACCCCCCCTCCCCCGCCCCACTGTTTCATATGTTTGAATGCTTGGCCATTGGGAGTGGCACTATTAGGAGGTGTGGCCTTGTTAGATGAAGTGAGTCACGGAGGGGGTGGGCTTTGAGGTTTCCTATACTTGAGTTTTGCCAGTCTCTTGCTGCTTGCAGTTAAGATGTAGAACTCTTGGCTGCTCCAGCACCATTTCTGACTGCATGCCGTCATGCTATCCACCATGATGATAATACACTGAACCTCTGAAAGTGTGAGCTAGCCCAATGAAATGTTTTCCATTATAAGAGCTGCCTTGGGACCTCCACATAAAACCAGACACACTAAAATTAATAGAAAAGAAACTGGGGAAGACCCTTGAGAACATTGGCTCAGGAGGAAAGTTCCTGAACAGAACACCAATAGCTTATGCTCTAAGATCAAGAATAGACACATGGGACCTCATAAAATTACAAAGTTTCTGTAAGGCAAAAGACACTGTCAAAAGGACAAATTGGCAACCAACAAATTGGGAAAAGATCTTCACCAACCCTACATCTGACAGAGGGCTAATAGCCAATGTATACAAAGAACTCAAGAAGTTAGACCCCAGAAAACAAAATAACCCTATCAAAAAATGGGGTACAGAGCTAAACAAAGACTTTTCACCTGAAGAAATTTGGATGGCTGAGAAACACCTTTAAAAAATGTTCAACATCATTAGTCATTAGAGAAATGCAAATCAAAACAACCCTGAGATTTCACCTCACACCAGTCAGAATGGTTAAGATTAAAAACTCAGGAAACAGCAGGTGTTGGCGAGGATGTGGAGAAAGAGGAACACTCCTCCACTGCTGGTGGAACTGCAAGGTGGTACAACCACTCTGGAAATCAGTCTGGCGGTTCCTCAGAAAACTGGACACGATACTTCCGGAGGACCCAGCCATACCACTCCTGGGCATATACCCAGAAGATTCTCCAGCATGCAATAAGGATACATACTCCACTATGTTCATAGCAGCCTTATTTATAATAGCCAGAAGCTGGAAAGAACCCAGATGTCCCTCAACGGAAGAATGGATACAAAAAATGTGGTATATATATACACAATGGAGTACTATTCAGTCATTAGAAATAATGAATTCATGAAATTCTTAGAGAAATGGATGGAGCTGGAGAACATCATACTAAGTGAGGTAACCCAGTCTCAAAAGAATACCCATGGTATGCACTCACTGATAAGTGGATATTAGCCTAGAATCTTGGGACACCAAAGACACAATCCATATACCAAAAGATGTCCGACAAGAAGGAAGGAGTAGACCCTGGTTCTGGAAAGGCTCAAAGGATCAGTGTAGAGCAATACCAGAACAGGGAAGTGGGAAGGGGTGGATGGGGGAACACAGGGAGGGAAAAGGGCATGTGGGACCTTTGGGGGGCAAGGAACCAGAAAAAGGGAAATGAAATGTAAATGCAGTATATATCCAATAAAAAATATTAAAAAACCAAACAAAAAAACCAAACAAAAATAAGAATTGCCTTGGTCATAATGTCTTTTCACAACAATGGGGAAAAAAAGTACGGAAGACAGAAGTCATATCAAAAACATGAGAAGACAGAAAGAGTTTCACATCCTGGTGGTATCTGCCTCTAATCCCAGCACTCTGAAATCAGGGGGAAGTGGATACCTGTGAGTAGAAAGCAAGTTTGGTCTAAACTGAGCACCAGGCCAGGTAAAGCTACTTGTTGCCTCCACACACTCAAAGATTTAAATGTTTGGTCACCAGACAGTGGCACTATTAGGAGGCGTGGCATTGCTGGAGGAAATGTCACAGGGGTGGGCTTTGAAGTTTCAAATGCTCAAGCCAGGCACAATGCAGTATCTCCCTGGCCTCCCTTGTGGATCCAGATGTAGAATCTTAGTTCTTTCTCCAGTACCATGTTGATTGTGTGCCACCACGCCGCCCTTCCACTCCCCCCCCCCGCCCCCATGACAATAATGAATTGAACCTATAAGTTAGTCCCAATTAAATGTTTTCCTTTATAAGTGTTGCTATGGTCTGAGTTTGAGGCTAGGGCTACTACAGAGAGAAACCCTGTATGGGGGGAAAAAATGGAAAAAAAAAGTTGCCATGGACATTTATATCTTTTCAGAGCAAAGAAAACCTAACTAAGATTCTTACATAGTAAAATCTTGTCTCAAAAACAAACCAACAAAAAACCCTGCCAAAAATCCCCCACCATATATACACAAAACAGGATGAACCAGCAAGGATGTAGAGAAATGAGATCACTTCAGATCACTGGTAGAAAAGAAGCAGGTCTGCCTTATGGAAAATAGTGTAGAAGTGACTAAAAAAATTTAAAACATACTTCATATGACTCAACAGAATATATACTGGGCATCTAATGTCATGTCAATCTCCACATGAATAGGCATTATTCTAAGTGAAGCAAGCCAGGCATATGATCCCAGAATCTAAAAACAATCTCAAGCTGTTACAATCTGATTAGTTGGGCTGGAGAGATGGCTCAGCAGGTAAGAGCACTGACTGCTCTTCCGAAGGTCCTGAGTTCAAATCCCAGCAACCACATGGTGGCTCACAACCATTGGTAACGAGTTCTGATTCTCTTCTGGTGTGTCTGAAGATAGCTACACTGTACTTACATATAATAAATAATCTTTTAAAAAATCTGATTAGTTCTTATTAGAGGCAGAAGGAGGCTGCACATGGTATGGATATATTTCAAAAGAATGTTTATAGAAAGAGTAAGTCTCAGTGGCTTTTTTTTTTGTTTGTTTTTGTTTTTGTTTTTTTCAAGACAGGGTTTCTCTGTATAGCCCTGGCAGTCCTGGAACTCACTCTGTAGACCAGGCTGGCCTCGAACTCAGAAATCCACCTGCCTCTGCCTCCCAAGTGCTGGGATTACAGGCGTGTGCCACCACACCCGGCCTTTTTTTTTTTTTTTAAACATAGTAGGGTAACCGGGTAACAATAGTATATAATCTGTATTTCAAAACAGCCAAAAGGGCATTCTAAAGTTTCATATTACAAAGAAATTGCAAACATTTAAGGTGGCAGGTATGCTAAGCAGATTTAATATACATAATTGTTCTGAAAGCATTCATTAAATTACACTGTATATATGTATAATTGCTATGTAAAAACTCGATAAAGAAAAACTTTATAATGATTTTCAGGTACTATATAAAATATGTATATATATTCATTAATTCAAGCAATTCTGTTAGTTAGAAAACCATTACATTAGGAGCTGGACAGATGGCTTAAGAGCAATCGTCAGGGCTGCAGGGTAGATGTCAGCATCCATAAACAAGCCAGGCACCCTGCAGAGATCTCTAACTCTAGCTCACAGGGTTCTGATGCCATCTCCTGCCTTTGTGCCTAGGTGTACACATGTATACATATATATGTATGTACACACACGCACTAAAAAAATTCATTTATTTATGAGTAGCATAATCAACTCCATTAATACATAGTCCCTGATTTTTCCTCTCTGTTATTTTCAAGACAAGGTTTCTTGCTGTAAACTTGGCAGTCCTGGAGCTCACCATGTAAATAAAGGAGGATGGCCTTGAACTCAGACCCACCTGCCTCTGCTTCCTGAGTACTGAGATCAGAACTTGCCCAGCTCCATTAATCTTCAACAGTCTGAAAATGCACTCAACTGACTCCTGTATTACACAAATACGAGCCAATATCCTGTGTCTATTTACTACTGTTCTTTTCTTTTCGTAGAGAGCAAACTGATTTACACTGATAAATGACCAAATTAGTTCACTTGAAATCAGCATCAAGCAACATCAGTACCAAGCAACACTTTTTTATACTACATTAGACACTGGGGACACAATGTTGTACCAAACAGACATTTGTTTGTTTCTGTCATCTGAAAATCTAGTTTTGAGTCTTTTGCTAGTAGGAAAAATTATTTAAAAGAATTAAAGCAGGGTAAGTTTGGCATTTTTCTTTTCCTGAAAGGAATGAAAGAAGAAATGAACTTACTGCATCACTTAAGACCTCGCTGTTTATAGGTAAGATGTGTTCAATCCGCACAAAAGGCAAGAGAGAAGAAAGGATCTCTCTAAGTTCTTCTGTGTCCAAGTCTCTTCTCTTCACACCTCTTTTGTTCACACTATGTGCAGTGCCACTCAGTAAGTTTGGCTCTGTGAAATAGAAAAGGAAAAGCCTCTGGTGAAATCCCAATTTTCATAGACACAGCCTTTTTCTTTTTAAGACACTTTAATGTGTACATGTGTGTGGGGGTGTGCACATGCCATTGCACTGAGTGTTGAAGGCCAGGACTACTTTCAGGATTTAGTCCCTCCTTCCCCCATGGGATTCAAGACACTTTTACCCACTTAGCCATCTTTCTCGTCCTAGGAACAACCTTGTTTTTCTCTCTATTATGTAAAGACTTAATACCAGATATTGCACATAAGTGTATTTGCTTTAAGAAAAGTTGTAAATAAGTTTAATTTAGTACACAAGTTTTCAGATAAAGAGAAAGTACAGTGTCTATAATACAGGGACATTCTATACTACATTCTTTTTATGTATAGAAACTCAAACTAAGAAAAATGACAATCTATTAACATCAAGGCTGTGACCAGTTTTTAATATAAGAGTGGCAATGCACTACATGTGGATTCACGTATGAGAAGGAATCACGTATGAGAAGGGTAGAGGAGGGCATCTCAAATAGTCCAGGTTGGCTTCCAATCTGTTACACAGCCAAGGGTGAGTCTGAACTTCTGACCCTCCCAACCCCATTTCCTAAATTCTGGGTTTACAGACATGTTCTACCATGCCTAACCCAGACTACTTATGTTTAATGGTAATAATATATCAATCACCTGTATCCAAAGGAGTAAAATTTAATGGACATTCTACCTAGTTCTAATCTAAGTTTCTATAACATGGAAATATTACTGCACACAGGTGAATCTTTAATAATTGACATGTTAGTCTTCTGTTCTGAGCAAGAAATAAAGTTTCTCTTTATTAGGTATTGATATGACAGGAAGATCTAAAGAAAAATATGTATGCTTATGACATTGAGGTATGAAGAAAATTATATTTAATTATAACTTTAATTTAGGGGGGCTATATAATTTTTTAAAATTTAATAATTTTTACAACAAATATGATGTATATTGTTGGTAATAAAAGTGCCAGTCTTTTGAGACATGGTGTTCTACATGGCCCTGACTGTCTTGGAACTCACAATGTAGACCAGGCTGGCCTCAAACTCACAGAAATCTGTTTGCCTGTACCAAAGACATCCACCACCACACTCAGCCCACATTTTATAAGCAAATACATCTTTCTTAAATCATGTGAGGGAACTATATATTGAGGAAACAATTCGTATGTTTGTAGTGTTGAGGATAAAATCTATGGCTCTGTATGCAAGGCAAGTCCTTTAATATTGTTCAATAATTCTGACATTAAAAAAAACAGTACTGACATCTTGGTTTTTTATGTAAAGTCTTACACAAAACCTTCAAAAGCAAGGGTAGAAACATCTATACACAAAAGTAACTAAAGAAGAATGGCCCAGTTTGCCTTTCTTATTCTTGCAGGAGAACCTTACATTCTAACCTTGTCTGAAACTTATTTCATCTATTTGTTTATTTTTGTTTTTAATGTATATAGCTGTTTTGCCTGCAAGTATGTCTGTGAACCATGTGGGTCTAGTGCCCTTGGAGGACTCAGGCAGGTGTTGGATCCCCTGAGAATGGAGCTATTGTGACTTACCTTGTAGGTTCTGGGAACTTAACCTGGGACCTCTGGAAGAGGAACACGTTAACTACTAAATCATCTCTCCAACTCCCTACACTAAAGAAAATTTTATCCTTGAAGAATTTTTTTTTACCTGCCCAAATAAATATGATCTTTGATCATGACCAACTTTTCCTCATTATTAACTTATATCAACGAGAGCACCAATGGACTCCTGTAACTAGGCAGTTAATATTCACAGTGTGAGGTAGTTATACTGTACACAATCCACACACAGTAAATTCACTTCTCCTAGAGGTTAGTTTTCTGTGGGCCACTGGGCACAATCATTTTGCTAACTCATCAAGACATAACTTTGTGTGCTTCTGTTTAAAGGCACGTTAAGCTGGGCAGTGGTGGCACATGCCTTTAATCCCAGCACTTGGGAGGCAGGGGCAGGGACAGGGGCAGGGGTTAGGGGCAGGGGCAGGGGCAGGGGCTAGGGGCAAGGGCAGGGGCAGGCAGATTTTTGAGTTTGAGGACAGCCTGGTCTATAGAGTGAGTTCTAGGACAGTCAGAGATACATAGAGAAACCCTGGAGAGAGAGAGAGAGAGAGAGAGAGAGAGAGAGAGAGAGAGAGAGAGAGAGAGAGAGAAAGTAAGTAAGTAAGTTAATATATTAATTAACATTGAGTTTATGGCCAATAGCGCTATAACTTATGCCTCAATGAAGTCTATCAAGCATACTCTATTTTCTCCATATGGACATCCCTGCCTTCTTGCATTTCAGAATCTGAAACACTTTAGCACTTCACTCCACAGCCATATTAAACTGAGATCATGAATGAAAAAAACAAAATGTAAAAACTTATTAGGTGGGGCTATAGAGACAGCTCAGTGGTTGAAGAGTTTTTGCTATTCTTATAGAGGACAGGGGTTTACAAACATTCCAGGTACCCATATACCCAAATACCCAAATACCATTCACAAACATTTGTAAGCACAAACTTGGTGTATGTATGTATGTATGTATGTATGTATGTATGTTTGTATGTATACACACACACACACACATGTATATATATATATATACTTGGTGTATATATATATATATACATGTGTGTGTGTGTATATATATATATATATATGTAGGCAAAATACTTATTCACATAAAATAAATCTAAAAATTTCATTAAAAAATATTAGGTAGACTATGAAAAGGACAGGTCTTCACAGTAGATCTGAAAACAAGGAAAGTATCAGTGTCTCAATTAATTAATCTTCGAGCTGAGATTTTTTTTCTTTCTTTTCTGAGACAGTGTCTCTTTTACATAGCCCTGGCTGTCCAGGAATTCAATACACAGACCACGTTGTCTTCTAACTCAGTTCTACCTGCTTCTGCCTACCAAGTGTTGGGATCAAAGGTGTGTACACCTGGCCTAAGAATTTAATTTAATTTTGTTTTTTGAGACAAAGAGTTTCTATGTGTCTCTGTGCCTTGGCTATCTTAGAATTTGCTCTGTAGCCCAGGCTGCTCTCAACTCACAGAGCTCCACCTCTGGAGTGCTAGGACTAAGGGTATGTACCAGTTTAAGAAATTATGCCACTATTCTGGCTGAGAATTTAATTCTTGGTAACTCAAAAAGCTTGTCTTGCCACTCTGCATGATCAAGAATGACACTGGAAGTGTGTGAATAAAGATTAGAGGTTACTGTAGGAGGTACTGGGACCAGAGGCTAGCATAATCATCATCAGAGAGACCAGAGACTTCATCCAGCACCTAATGGGAGCAGGTGCAGAGTTCCAAGGCCAAATGCTAGGCAGAGCCTGGGAGTGCTCAGAGGAGGGGGTAAGGACTGGAGGAGCCAGAGGGAGCAAGGACACCACAGGAACATGCCCTATGGAATCAACTGGGACTCGAGCGTGCTCACAGAGATCATGGTTGTGTAGCTAAGTGTTCTTGTGCAATTCCTAACAGTGGGAGTGGGGGTTATCTCTGCCTCTTTTGCCTGCATTTGGGACACTTTTCTTCCAACTGGGTTGCCTCATCTATCCTTTATTGAAAATATGTCAGCACTTGGGAGGCAGAGGCAGGCGGATTTTTGGAAATAAAATAAAATATGTGTCTGTAACTTGTTAGGTCATATTTGGTTGATGTCCATGGAAGGTCTGCTCTTTTCTGAGGGTAAAGTCAGGGGCTAGATCTGGGGAAAGGGAGGTTGGTGGAGAGAGACTTGGGGGAGGGAAAACTGGAGAGAGAAGAATACAACAACAATGAAACAGAGATTTGAGGTTACAAATAAACTATAATAAGTTGATAAGCTTACAAATACTGACATCTATACATGAGAATAGGTTATATGTTGCTATTCAGAGTCCCAAGGCCAAATGCTAGGCAGAGCTTGGGGAGTGCTCAGAGGAGGGGGGATATTAATTATAATGGCTTTGTAGTTAAAAATTTTCAAATCTGAAAACATGCTGAAGGCTTTTGAAGGTCAGAGAGGAGTAAATTAAAAGGAAAACTAGGAGGACTGCTTTTTCCTGTACTGCTAAGGTAGCAACATAGGAGAGAGCTCAACAGTTAAAAGTACTTAACTGTTCTTGAGGAGGACCCAGGTTTGGTTCCCCAGTGCCCACATGGAGGCTTACAACCATCTGTAATCCTAGTTCCAGGGGATCTGGTGCCCCAGGCATGTAACATAGTACACCTATATATGTGCAGGCAAACATACCCATAAATAAATCTAAAAAAACTTTTTAAAGAGTTCATTGGCAGCTTACACCAAATCTTTGTTTAGAGAACAACTGTAGCTGTACTGGCTTGAACATCTTAGCCAGGTGAGCTTCATGATAAGCACGTTACACACAAAGTGCTGAGGCTGAGGATGCGGCTCAGCTGGTTGACCTTGGGCACACACTCAGAGCGCTCTGGGTTTGCTGGGTTTCACTCCTAAGAACTTGTAAAACTATGCACAGTGGTACACAATTGCAATCCCAGCACTCAGAAAATGGAGGCAAGAGGAACAGAAGCTACATAGGCACAGGCCACATGCGATCCTATCTCAAAATAAATAAAATGCTGAAAAGTGACAGGAAAAAGACATTTTTCTAACTGAAGTTTACTATGTTCAATATATAGAGAAAGAAAGCACTAGATGGGGGGAGAAAGTAGTAGGACAGTGGTACGCCATATAAAAGAATAGTACAGAATCCTATATTTCTGGGTTAGCAAGATGGGCTCAGTGTATAAAGGCACCTGACACCAAGCCTACTAAGTCAAACTCTGGTGGAAGGACAGCCTTACTCTTGGCAAGCTGTACTCTGAATTCCACTCATGTACTGTGATTAATGTGTGTACACTTGTGCATGTGCATGCACACAAACACAATCAACTAAAGTATGGCAAACATGAAAAGAAAATGAATCATGTATTTCCAAAACCAAAAGACCATATTGTGTATGGAACAACCCATCAGTAACCCCAGCTGGAGGAAATTTTATTAAAAACAAACTAAAGAGAACACTTTTTGTGGTGCTAGAAGTCCCATATGCTAGGGCCTCACACATACTACATAAATGCTTTACCACTGAGCTATACCCTTAAGCCCCTTGTATAACTCCCTCTCCTCCTCTTAGGCTTTTTGAGACAGGGCTCTCTAGATAACTCTGTCTGGCAAGGAACTCAATATATAGACCTGGCTGACCTTAAATCCATATGGATTTGCTACCTCTACTTCCTGAGTGCCAGGATTAAAGTTGTCTGTCACTATGCCTAAAGTTGTATGTCATATATGTCATATGCATTTTTGTATGTTTCTTTTTTCTTTTCTTTTCTTTCTTTTTTTTTTTTTTGTTTTTTGTTTTTTGTTTTTTGTTTTTTTTTTTTTCGAGACAGGGTTTCTCTGTGTAGTCCTGGTTGTCCTGGAACTCACTCTGTAGACCAGGCTGGCCTTGAACTCAGAAATCCGCCTGCCTCTGCCTCCCAGAGTGCTGGGATTACAGGCATGTGCTACCACGCCCGGCTTGTATGTTTCTTAATGGAAGTAAAATTTATACAACATAAAGTCATCAGGTTAACCATTTTAAAAAGTATGTTCACACTGTTCATATTCATCATCTATTCCAGAAATTCTTTTTTTTGTTTTGGTTTTTGGATTTGGTTTTTTCGAGATAGGGTTTCTCTGTATAGTCCTGGCTATCTGTCCTGGAACTCACTCTGTAGACCAGGCTGGCCTCGAACTCAGAAATCTGCCTGACTCTGCCTCCCAGAGTGCTGGGATTACAGGCGTGCACCACCACCACTCAGCCCCCAGAATATCTTTAATGATGTTTCTTTCTCTGACACCTTAATCACTACATTACATTTTGTTGTTGGTTTCTGTTTTTCAAGACAATGTTTCTCTGTGTCGCCCTGGCTGTCCTGGAACTCGATTTGTAGACCAGGCTGGTCTTGAACTCAGAGATCTGTCTGCCTCTATCTCTTGAGTGCTGGGATTAAAGGTATGCACCACATTTATTCTCCTTAGAAAAAATCACCACCACCACCACCGGGCTCTACATAACCTTTTTTTATTCTAGGATTTCATGAATCACTTAACATATTATCACAGACATAAAATGTAATAAAAGCAATCTTTCAAAATTTTCAAAATTTTTTTGAAAAATATTGATATATTTATTTTTATCATCTTCCCCTCAACTCCACTAATGTACTTTACTTTTGGTAAGAAAAACCAAAAAACCAAAAAACCAAAAACCCTCTAGTTTCTTCAGTCCAGTGTGCCTCTCAGACTGATAAGCGTTTGTTCAGCAAGCTTCAGGATTCCTGAAACCTCAGATGGTGACTGGTACAAGCTTACTTTCTGAACTTACCTCTGTCTGCTATTCTCTTCATCAACTGATGTTCACCCCACTTAATCAAGTATTTAAGAATATCTTGTTCACTTGCCTATAATAAAAAAGGATTATTTATTTATTTTACTAAAATTAGTAAAAGAAATTAGAAAAATGTTTAGTTTCATTACTGATTTTTCCTAAATCATCATGTACATATGGAGTGCAACTTGCCATATTTATTTGTATCAGCTGTGTGAAATTTTAGAGTTAATCCCATGGTCTATCAACAGTGGATGTATAAGATGGCATTCTTTTATTCAATAACCTCAATATTCATTCCTAATGGTTTTTATTATTGCCATCTTTTAAAAAAAAATAATGTATATTTCCTACTTGAAAGTTTATCTAATAATAGGGATTTGTAGGAATAGTTTTTTGGGGGGGACACAATGGAGACAAACATATTATTTTCTCCAGTGATGGGAAAAAACAAAATGATGAATTGTCCAGGCAGGCTACAAGGTTTTCTGTAGGTTGAGGAGTGGCCCTTGCAGGACAATTTGTGAAATGGCAAAGTGTCATCATGTCTTTGTATTTTATTTAAAATCTTACAGGACTAACGGGCTGCGCCTTTAGATGCTTTATTTGTTATGAAGGAGTGCTCAGCTCAAGACAACCACCTGAAAGCACTGGTTAATCCTGATTCTAATGGACATCTTGTATTAACAAGGACAGTGAGACAGAGTGAATGAAAAAGATCTATAAATGAAGGCCAAGCATTTCAGGATTTATTACTGCAATCAAAGCAATATTGAAGGAGAAGCACAGTGAACAACTTGGGTTTTACTTGTTTTTTAATTTAGTATTTTCTAACCATGGTGATAACATTTTATAGTCTATCTGGTACACATACAAAGACACAATGGCTTAAAGGGTTTATAGTTTCACAGCATTAAAAGCTGTTGTATAGTTTTAAGTTAAAAACACTTTACCTTATAGTGTTTTTTGCAGTATTTAAAACCTATTAGTAGCTTACAAACTAGATTGACACATAAGCCAAAGACACAGAAATAACTGAAAATTGCTCTGCTTAAAGATAAACAGTTGAGAATTCAATTATGCTTTAGCAGAACATATACAATGAGTTCTTGTGATGAGTGTGAACAAACTAGCAATGGAATTCCACTCTTACTTTGTGCTGCTTAGTCTATGGTCTATAATCTAAGTATCTGATATTATATCAAAAGAAATCATTGTACCAAATGAATGTTACTGGAGAAAGTCAAGACAATCACTCTCAGACTGTGTTCCTGACCTAGCTTGCTTTGTAGGATGGCTGGTTAAGTCCTGGGCTTGTTCACAATGTTGAGTGACGACAGCAGTGTGCATGGAGGCCCAAAGTGCCAGAGGCTTTCAGTGTACAAATATGGAGTAGACAAATATGGAGTGGGCATTCATTAAGCAACATCTACTTCTCCCTGCCCCATCCTGTAAGAGTGGGGGCATGATGAATTCTTTGTACACAGGAATAACAATGGACGTGAGAGATGTACAAATGATTACCTGTAGGTAGTCAGACTGGATAGCAGTAAGTAGATGGTCTTTGCTGAGTTCATAAAAAACATCCGAAGTCATGACCTGGGATAATTCCTCACAAAGGAAATGCAAAGCTTGCCGGTGCACCCACTTAGAACCATACGGATGTGAGCTCCACTTGAGGATGGCAATTAAGGTATCTAAGGAGATGCTCTCAGCAATGATATCCTCACAGCCTAAAAGAGAAGGCAAATACTTTTTAAGATTAATCAGAAATATTACTTATTGAACATCAATGTGTTAGGTTACATAGTTAAAAAGTTGCAATAGTTAAAAAAATCAAGGAGATAAAATCTCATAGAAATCATCAAGACTTGGTGGGATAGGATAACAAGAGTTAAGAATTCTATAGGAAATCTGATGCCCTACAGATTCAGATCTACAGGAAAAGGCAGAGAATCCTCCTACAGAAGAAAACATGTATATAAGTGCCAATTCAATAATCTGAATAAAACAGTACAACTGAATCACTAGATCTAAGGGAAGAAGGGTAGACTGAGAAGACATATGTGGGAAAAACGGAAATGACAGAAGGATATGGACAACAGTTGACTAGCAGAGCACCACGAGCCAAAGAGATGGTTTAAATCCTTAGAAGACAGGCAAAACACATTTGATATTCTTTTGAGTTTAATTCTGGCAAATTGAAAACGAAGTAAGGAAATAAACCCAAAACCCAGAAAAAGCAACTATGTCATTTTAAGAGCTCAAAGAAGAAAATAAGAAAATCTGAGAATAGTCAGTTATTCTTAGAAAAAAAAAATCACTTTAAAATATGAAAATACATGGCCAGGCATGGTGGCACATACCTTTAATCCCAGCACTTGGGTACCTAAAACAGGAGGATCTGTGGGAGTTTGAGGCCAACCTGGTCTACATTGTGAGTTTCAGAGAAGCCTGAGCAAACAAAACAAAACAAAATACAACTACAAAACCCACAAACTTGCCGACTCTCTCTCCCCAACTATGAGTGACAACTATGAGTGATAAGACCAAAGATATCAATGATGATGATACTTCCAGAGTTGAACATTCAAAGTTCAAAGTGACAGAGAATGAATCTCATGTTCAGGTGATGTAAGACCATCAGTGGGCAGTTGGCACCTATTTGCCTCTTCTTTTTTTCCTGATACAGTACTACTAGATGAAGGGATACGTCATAAATAACTGAGCCACATGATTCCCACAAAGCTTAACAAAATATTTCATGATGATGCCAGCACCACAAATGGGAATGCTGTCGTCAACTTATCTTTATAGATCCTTTTGCACATGGTAGTCAATAAAATGTGTTGGATTCGCAAGTCAGATCCTTGCAGATAAGAGGTACAAAACAGAACAGTGCTTGGAGGCACTGTCTGTAAACAGCAGCAATTAGAGAAGAGTAGAGCAAATATGAGTGAGCCTGTTTACCATGTTGATCATGAATCTGGATGAAGATATGAAAACTATGTTCAAAACTTTCAGATGACCGAATCTGGAAAACACTGTTACCAGGACATTGCACAGCTCAATCATACATAGCTGGCTATACAGATCAGTCAAAATCAAGTTAAATAAGGCTAGGAAAGATGATTAATTTCTACACTTAGAATGACGAAAATTGCTACACAGTGGAGGATAGCAGTAAACTGGCAGTATCTAGGTATTTTAACTGCCTGAAAAAGAAATGTAGTATGATTGTTATAAAACTTGGGTTTCAGTTCTCCACAGAGCCTAAGGTGTTACTGCTCTCTTGTGTTGCTTTGAACCCCGTGTTTTCTAGATGGGCACTGATCAAATCACAGAATGTGAAGAGGTGGTAACAGAGCAGCAGAGTTTAATACTCGTTGCAGGGGAAAGGCTCTCAGCAAACATGTTATACAATTTACATAAGAGAAACTTGAGCAGAAGTGGAAGAGATGCCCAGTTACATGCCCAGTGGGCCTTCACTAGGCAGAGAAAAAATACTACTATTGCTTTAAGGACAGACCCCCAACAACCAGCTGGATGTTGAAAGAAGGGAGACTCTGGCTCAATATTAAGAAATTATTACAACCACAATTTCTCTCTTCTCTGTTTCAGAGATCCTTCTAGAAAAGTAATAGCAGAAACAGGCTTAGCGAGTTAGAAACAGAGCACAAGGAATCTTTACACTGAACAGGAACCAAGGTCAGAAGATATCTAAGCCACTTCAGTTTTAGAAAATAGCAACAGAACAAACGCAAAATTCAGTTAAAATAACATCGCTGACAGAGAACCATGCTTTTAGGGTGTGTCCACTGACAGGCTCCCATGCTTCAGTAGGTCGTCCCACATCTGACACACATAGGCCTGCACTCACTCAACTTAGTTGTTTAAAAAAAAAAAAAAAGACATGAAATTGGAAGGGTGATTTATTAGGAGGGATATTTACTAGGAGAAGATAGAGAGGAGTAAGTAGAGGGGGCATATATGATCATATTTCATTTTATGCCTGTATAAAATTCCCAAGAAGAAAAAAGTCATCATAAGCACCACTGAGATGCCACAATGAGATCTGTGGTGAGTGGTACCAGAAGGTACAAACATGTGCTGAGGAAATGTGCAAAGCATGGCAGAGTGCTGAAGAGACGCATGCTTTCATGGTGAGCCAAGCTGAGGACAGGTCTCACCTAAAAGGCAGTGGGGAACTTTTGCCAGGATAGAGTTTAAATTTAGAGATTGGAGTAAAATTAGTCGAGAATCAATTGACAGGAAAAGCTATCACAGATGTGTCTGGAAATGAAGCACAGGGGAAACAATCCTATTAAACCAGGATATTGGCAGAGGAAAAGAGAAAGATGATATCATTACCCCAAATTTAAGATTAAGATTACAAAGAAGCAGATTAAGGAGGAAGAAAGGGCTTTAAATCAGGCAGGCTAGACTTAAAACCCTAGCTATAGTCAGGTGTCATGGAACATGCCTTGAATTCTAGCACAAAGCAGACTGAGGTAAGAGGATTGTCAACATTATGAGGCCAGCCTGGGCTACACAGCAAGATTCTAAAGCAAACAAACAAATGAGCAAAATCACCTTGGTAATTACATAATTCTCTGAGGCCAAATTTTCTCTATGAAAGGGGGCTTATAACTATATCCTAACATTCTTCACTCATTCAGGCATTCTGGAACACCTAGGTACTGAACATCAATGGGCACATAGCTCTTATTCTGCCCACACTAATAATAGTGGGTATAGCTTGTATTGTCAAAATTAATATGTTATGGTAAAGAAACATGCCTTTTAGGCCGCCAAGATCCTCAGCAGTGCTAGGATCTTATGTAAACCTGGTGACCTAAATTTGATTCCAGAACCCATGTGAAAGGCGAAGAAAGAAAGAATTTGATAGCATTGCCTCTGCCTTTGCTGTGTGCACCACAGCATAAGTCCCTACCACAAACACACTTCGACAAAAAGATAAATAGCCAGGTTGGGTGGAGATGTCTTTAATTCCAGCACTTGGGAGCCAGAGGCTAATGAAACTTTGTGAATTTGAGACCAGGACAGACCTTGTCTCCCCTCACTCCCAAAGGAAAAAAAAAAAAAAGCATTTATCAAGGTTAAGAAACAGGGAACCAAAACCATACATAAAGCAGTAAGGCAGGAAAAGGCTGTCATGGGAGGACCACTAAGTGAGGACACAAAGAGCTTCCCATAGTGTCACTTTTCTGGTATAATTGAATTAGACTTCTAGGTCCAAATACATATTCAAAGATGATCAGATTCTTGAGGACAAAAGAAGACTAACACAAACCCCAATGTGGGTGGTGCCATCCCTGGGCTGGTAGTCCTGGGATCTATAAGTAAGCAAGCTATGGGAAGCAATCCAGGAGGCTGCATCCCTCCATGGCCTGTGCATCAGCTCCTACCTCTAGGCTCCTGCCCTGTGAGTTCCTGTCCTGACTTCCTCCAATGATGGACTATGAACTGGAAGTTTAAGTTAATAAATCCTTTCCTCCACAATTTACTTTTTGGTCATGGTGGTTGACTGCAGCAACAGAAACCATAATAAGATCCTTCAACTCCACATTGGAATCAAGCAGCTGCTTTTCTCTGGAGATTATGCTTGTTGGTTCTCTTCACGATCTGCTGCCTCTTCTCACTACTTTGTAATCCCCAATCTGAATCAAGTTCACAGTGAACAGACTGAGTGGGAAAATCAGTTTCTGTTTTGTAATGCAGTTATGCAATGCAACTGTCACCCACATACACTGGCAGGTGTACCTGTTAGTGTTAGATCAGGAAAGAGCTCATGCAGAACCTAAAGGATTCACTATGGAATCTTCTGGTGCTTTGTTGTCTGATGATAACAAAAACCTAGTAATGATGTCAAAGAGAAAGAGCTCGGAAACCTCTGGGATTAAGGTGTGGGTTACCCCACCTGGAAGCTTCCTTAGATTGAAGCAAAGGGGAAAACAACTCTATATAGGTGAGGGAAGAGGCTGCACTGATTTTCAGTGTTTCAACTAGAGTAAGATTGAACTAGTTCCCTCAGTCTCCAACCCAGTATTGTCCCAAGTCAGTCAGGCAAAGAAGGAATATGTAGCTTGGAAGCATAGAGAAATAGCCATTAATACTCTCTAAAAGTCACCACAGCAAGGTACAAGGAAGGTGGATTGAGGGACTGTGAAAGGCAGCCTGTTTTCTGGTTGGGCTAGGTTTAAAAACCTGGGTGACTTGCAGGAGATAATCCTGCAAGGTACAGTAGGCATTTGTCATACTCCTAGACACCAGGCTCCTGACAGGAGGCCGCAGCTCTCCACTCCATAGGTCTGTGGCCATCAGTGATGTAGCCTTAAGATAGATCTCCCAGTCGGAGCTCTCCTCCCTCGACTCTTCCCTTCACCCCGGGCTGGCTCTAGCCCGTGGGACCCATTCCATTCTCAGCTTTTACCCCTTGCAACTCTGCTGGCTACCACATAATACAAGGCAGCAGCTCCTCCCTCACAGCTGCACTTCAGCAGCTGGCTGAGCTTGGTCCACAAGCCATCCGGTCCATTACTATTCCTTTCAGTACTATGCTTCCTCAGCTTCCCTAAAACTGTGTAAAGTTTAGTTCTGATAATAAAAGGAATCAGAACTCCCAAGCAGTTTTAGAAACTGGACCCTGGCTAATTCTATCACTGTCCCTAAACCAAATCTTTTGTAGAGGCCATGTCACCAGGCCAGCTATGAAGAATTGAGTTTAAACAACCACACAAACTGATATGCATCACAGAAACTGAATTTTAGCAACCCTGTGCCTATCTCACAGCGGCTCTGCCTTCTATTACAGTGAGCCATTTTTAGAAGTCTACTAGACCTTGCTCCAGCCATACCTTTGAACATTTTGCTTTTTGCTATGGAAATAATCACATCCTGGCATAACTACCTCTAGGAATCTGCTAAATCCTATACAGAGACAAATGCAAACACCTTTTCAATAGAAATGCTGGAGGATAAATGCCCCCTTTTCTTCCCTGCCAGCAATTCTGAGTGGTATACCATCCCCACTCTTCCTGAGAGGGTTCCAGCAGTATTAAGTGCAGTTGGCCAGACCATCACCTCAGAATATGTAATTATACTGGCGCTCTCATTCCACTTAACCTTTCCTAACTGCATTCCTATTCTCTGCAAGAACTTCCCAGAATAAACTATCTTCAAGCAAGTCTTTATCTAAGGACGAAGTTTATGGGGGGAACTTAGATTAAGATACCACAGACACAAAAATTGAAAAGGCTGGTGAGATGAGATCAGAGGGTAAAGAAAGGTACTTGTGACATCTGCCTGACTATCTGAGTTCAATTCCCAGAAGCCATACAAAAGAGAATCACTTCACAGGAAGACTACCATTGAGTTTAAGTGCAAAGCAAGCTTGGGCTACCGTGTAATACCCTGACTCATAACACTGTTTAGATTGCTTTATTTGCTTTGAATAGTTTTAATTATCAAAATGAGTGTAATTTTGAGTTTGGTGGTTGTATTAAAATTCCTCTGGGAGAGAGGCTCTGCATGTTTTGACAGGAAAGGAGAAAAGGCTCTGGACCCCAGTCAAAGTGATATGGATCACACAGGAAACTCCCTTAAGAACTAGGAAAATTAAAGAGAATCAAACACGATAGGTAAAGATTCATTATGCTATCCTTCACATGGCATGAATGAAGACTTATTACAATTGCTTATTAATAAGATCAACTCATAGAAAAGACAGCTGTCTCTCACATGCTCAAATAAGAAGCAGAATTTCATCCTTAACTAATCTGTACAGCCTGCATAATCCATACCATCTTAATGGTACTAAAATTTTGGTTATGAGATTAATATATTACAGAATGTGCAGCTGTGGCGAGATTCACCCTCAGAGATGCTAAACTGACATGCTCAGATCCCTGTTTCTGGTTGCTACCCTAAACAGCTTCAGGAATTGCCATGCATTCCAGGTCATCTTGCCTCATTCAACCTTTCACATGGATCTAGTGAGCACTTAAAGCATACAGAGACTGGATAACAGATGCTAAAGCTAGCTTTCTTAAGTCTAACCAAATTATCTAATTTTCCTACCTCTCCCCACCCCTTTAAAGAGTTTTTCATCACCCCTGTTCAGCAGGAAGAAGTTATGGAAAGTTGTCAGTCCAATTCCCTGGGTTTGGGGGTCTGGTAATGGTTATTTTACAAATTATTTAAGGGATAATTTGGGAATGGTCATAATTTTGAACAAGAAGGAAATAGGTGGGATGGATTACTAAATTTTATCCTTGAACAAAGCATTGTGTAGTCATAATCTTAACTGATAGAAATCTTTATAACTGATACAAAGTTAAATTTATAATTTCTTACATTGGTACAGAATTTATTTTGATACAGATTTAAGATTTACATTGGTATGAATTTATTTTGATTAAAATTTTGAGATTAATATTGTTACTCTTAGATAGGCATTGTGCCTATGCAATTCATTTAAGAATACAAAGCTTAGACCCAGTCCTTTTGATAACTGCTTTTACAAACAGTTTTTAGATGATTAAGTAACACAAGTTAAGAGCCAGATAGCAGACTCATGGCTATTCTGATTTAATTATAAGAAGGTGTTTTCGATATTATTCAATTAGAAATAGCTAAGAGTAGTCAAGGTTTAACAGTTCAGATTACCTTATGTAGAGAGTTTTCAAAAACATCAAGCCGGGCAGTGGTGGCGCACGCCTGTAATCCCAGCACTCTGGGAGGCAGAGGCAGGCGGATTTCTGAGTTTGAGGCCAGCCTGGTCTACAGAGTGAGTTCCAGGACAGCCAGGGCTATACTGAGAAACCCTGTCTCGAAAAAACAAAAAACAAACAAACAAAAAAAGCAAAAACAAAAAACAAAAAATCAGAAATCCACAGAACGTGGCATTTAATGTTATTTAATCATTTGACAATGCCTGCTCCTGACAACATTCCCTTCTTAGTTCATAGAAGAAACTAAGCAATCTTCACCTCCAGGAGAGATTGCTTATCATGGCAGGGTGGCCACTGGGCAGAAATTGCCTATTTCGTTTGCAGACAAAATACTGTCCAGGAAAAGGAGACATGCAGAATAGCCAACTGTTAGTTCTGCCAAGACAGGGTAAACAGCTCTTCATAATCTGTTTTGCAAAGGTCTGTCAGATGATCATGGGCCAGAAGGCTGAAGACTGGTGCTCCAAGATTATGAGGAATTAGGGGACTGTCCAGGTAGTCAACTCTCAAGTTTTTAAGTTTGAGAAGCTATGTTTGGTGCTTCCCATACACCCAGGTAATGTTTAAATCATTCTCTGATTTCTGATGGGGTTGAAGACTAGTTATAGTCTCATGTTCAAACTCAAATTTTTTAACATTGAGAGGTTATAGAGTGGAAGATATGGTTTTCAGATGGCGTTACTGGCTAAAATCCAAACACAATCTAGGGACAGAATCCTAATTCTTTAAGTTAGGAATGATGGTACAATACTTTATCTAATTGACAAATATGATGATGGACTGGATGTCATTTTATATCATACTGTGTAATTTACATGATTGTTATGGTTTTGTTTAATTTGTGTCTAGGGGAAGAGGTTTTTTTTTTTTTTTTAATTTTTTATTGGACAGAAAGGGTGAGATGTAGGGTTGGTTCTGATGCTAAGGTCCTGTTCCCCAACTGGTTCTTAATCTGTCAGAAATGCAGGCATGGGTCAACTGCTGGGTGGAAAGGGTATATGGGACTTCCAGGTCTCTGGAGGCAAGAGACAGATACAATGGAGGAGAGGAGAATTTGCAAGGCTTCTGATGGAGAAAAGTTGACCAGCCACGTAAGCTCTCGAAACTGAGTGGCCACACAGGCTGCTCCTACAGGTGGGTGTCAAGGGTATTTAGCAGGGACTAGATGTAACTGAGCAGTAAAGTTTAGGGCAGGTAGGAGGTACAGAGCTAAGAGTATTGATAGGGGCATGCTAGCATCAGGGGTTAATAATGCCCAGCAATTGTGCCAAGAAGGCAAGTTGAAAATGAACAACTGTGTATCTGTGTCTTTATCCATGGAGTCAAGAGAAACCAGGTGGGGCTGGTAGCCCGGCCCATTCCGGAGTTTAGGTGGGGTAGCAAAAGCTCCACGCAACATAACACCAATTAACAATTACAATTTTGTTCATCTCTTGGGATTTTTGTCAAATGAATGAAATCATTTGGCCCTGGATTCCAGGTTTCCTTTCTAGACTTTCATTTTAAAAGAATGATTGTTAAGCTATGTGTCAAACTCTATACCAGATATTCTATCAACACTATAGCTCTTAACCTAAAGAGTCTAGCAATTTTCTAGAAGAACAGATACAGAAGAGACTGTAAGTCTATGCACTTCTCACATTCTGAGTAGTCCAATTAAAAAAAAAGCATTTTAATAAATCTGTGGCCAAGAAGTTGTCTTTACTTCTGTTCCCTTTACAGAAATCTCTGACTAGCTCTTTTTTTTTTTTCTTCCCGAGACAGGGTTTCTCTGTGTAGCCCTGGAATTCACTCTGTAGACCGGGCTGGCCCCAAACTCAGAAATCCGCCTGCCTCTGCCTCCCAAGTGCTGGGATTAAAGGTGTGCGCCATCACCGCCCGGCTCTGACTAGCTCTTATGAAGACTCCTTTTCCACCCTTCACAGCCCTCACTAACCTTGTGCTTGGTTTTGTATTAGAATATATCTGCACAGCAGGAACACTTACAAGAAATTTTGACATAAGAATAGACATTGTTTATCTCATGTTTACCATAAATTACTTAATGTAGGAAGTACTAGGTGTCTAATATCTAAGCCTAAGAGCAGTCTCACAAACAGGATGGCTTTGTCCACATTTTTCAGATCAAGCAAAATTTCACACATATAGCTAAAGGCAATTGGAAATAGGTATTAAACTATGCACATAAACTATGCACATAAAATGAAAATAAATCTTTAAATAAAGAAAAGTAGGTTCCAGGATGTACAAGAAACAGGATTCAAATCCTGGCCTTAATATTTCACTTGTAACATTATTTTCTACTTTCAGTTTATATGTGGCAATAGGACTGTTGCCAGTGAGTAAATAAATCCCCCTAAATAAATGAATACTGTAAACAAAGAATGAGTAGAGGCTTAGAGTCTGGCTCATTGGTAGAGTACCTGCTAGCATGTAAAATGCCCTGGGCTTGACCCTTGGTATACATACACAGAAAGGGGGGGGGAGGTAATTTTCACCTATTTATAGATTTATCTGTTCACAAAATAATGCATCTAAAAAAAAAAACATTTCAAGAACACTTATGATCTCTGTATCTTGTAGCCAAAGAGTTTTCCAAAAATGCAAATGCCATCAGTTCACAAGACTTGTTTTATCGAAGGGAAGACTCTGTGTGGTCTGCAAAGCTTGTTATAACAGCCTGGTCTGCCTTACTTCTTGCCATACCTCGCTCATCTTTATCCTTTTCCCGCTTTATCTCCAGACCTTTGGATCTGCTATTCCTTTACCTCTAATCATTATGGGACTGCTCATTCTCCAGGTCTTGCTTTTCTGGGCAGTTCTTGCTGGGGTCTGTGGTTTCTCTGCCTTCCACCATGCTCCATCAGTATCCAGTGCTGTGTACTGTGAAGGCACTTTTGCTATAAATACCTAGTGATTTCACTGGACTGGTTATTCATTTCTTTAAAGGCCTAGCATGCAGTAAGTCTTCAATAAATGTACTAAATGAAACAAGAATGGGAATCATATACTAATTTTATAATGGGAATGGATAATAATTAATTTTATAATGTATGAATTTATAAGCTGTAGTTTTTTTCTACCTTCAGTATCCCCTTTTTGCTTTTATTTCTTTGAAAACTCACATAGCAGTAATAGATTCAGATTTAGAGATTCACACTATCCATCCACTGTGCATGTGAGTAATACTGGATAGCAAGCACAGGGATTGCTCACATTAGGCAAGTGTACCATGGGACTCTTACCTCAGCTTCAACTATTTCTAATTTTTTTCTTTTTCTTTTTGGTTTTTTCGAGACAGGGTTTCTCTGTGTAGCCCTGGCTGTCCTGGAACTCACTTTGTAGACTAGGCTGGCCTCGAACACAGAAATCCGCCTGCCTCTGCCTCCCAAGTGCTGGGATTACAGGCGTGTGCCACCATGACCGGCTACTATTTCTATTTAATACTTCTAAAATCAATCAATCAATCAATCAATCAATCAATCAATCAATCAAACAGAATCTGGCATAAAAATGTAGATGTGGGGTATTCACACCATTAAACACTTGAAGTGCTACTTAAAAAACATATTTTAACTGTAATCCCAGCACTTGGGAGGCAGAGGCAGGCGTATTTCTGAGTTTGAGGCCAGCCTGGTCTACAGAGTGAGTTCCAGAACAGCCAGGACTACACCGAGAAACCTTGTCTTGGAAAACAAAAAAACAAAACAAAACAAAAAACAAAAACAAAAAAACAAACCTAAAAAAAAAAAACACCCATATTTTAAGCTGGGTGTTGGTGGTGCACACCTTTAATCCCAGGGCTAGGGAGGCAGTGGCAGGTGGATCTGTGTGAATTCAAGGGCAGCCTGGTTTACAGAGTGAGTTCCAGGACAGCCAGGGCTACACAGAGAAACCCTGTTTTGAAAAGTCAAAACAAAGAGACAATCTTTTTTTTTTAGAAAGATATATTGTTTTGTATGTATGAGTGTTATGCCTGCAAGTATATATATGGTGCCTGTGGAGTCGAGAAGAGAGTGTTGTGAATAGTTATGAGCCACCATGTAGGTGCTGGAAAACCAGGTCTTCTGCAAAAACAGCAAATGCTCTTTTTTTTTTTTTCTTCCAGACAGGGTTTCTCTGTGTAGGCCTGGCTGTCCTGGAACTCGCTCTGTAGACCAGGCTGGCCTTGAACTCAGAAATCCGCCTGCCTCTGCCTCCCAAGTGCTTGGATTAAAGGCGTGCACCACCACCGCCCGGCAGCAAATGCTCTTAACCACTGAGCCATCTCTCCAGCCTGAGTGCTTACTATTTTTACTGCTCACACTTACAAACTAAAAAAACCTCTATCTAGTTTATTTCTTCTTTAAAAAGTTAATGTTATGTACATATGTATATGTCTGATCTTGTGTGCAGTTGGGTGGGGTCAGAGAGCAGCTTGGAGGTGTTATCTCTTACCATGTGGGTCTCAGGGATTGAACTCAGGTACTTTTAACCTATGAGTCATCTCTCTGGTCCTATTTACCTAGTTTTAAATTGACATGAATAAAGAATATTAAACTAATTAGTTTAGCTTAAGGTATTTTCTAAACCTATTATAGTAAGATATAAGCTCAAATAACATATTTAGAAAACAAGATCCACATATTTCCTGGAATTCTAGTTGCAACAGTTTTAAAAGACAGTATTGTTTCTTGATGCAAGCTTCAAGAAAGAACACAGTGTAAGCCTGACAGTATACGCCTAATTTTATACTAAGTCAATTGAAATGGCTTATTTATTATATTGGTATAGTTAAAGAGAAGTATGTTTGACAACATACTGTTTTGATAATAAAGATATTTAAGTGTGTAATTGTATTTCTGCTTTCTGGTGCTAGTTTTAGATGTGCAGATATTTTACCTTCAAACACTAACATGTAAAACACAGCACATAGGAATGAACACTAAGCATGATGAATATAAAAATGTTTTATATACATGGATAGGCAATGGCCAGCTACATACAGGTAAGGGCAAAGTGTTTCTTAGGTCCCTCTACCATGTTTTAGGACAGGGCTTTTCACTGACCTGGAGCTTCTCTGAGCCCCTGGGATCTACCTGGTTCTTCCTCTCCACTGTTGGGATTACAAATGCATACCACCATGTCCAGGTTTTTACATGGATTTTAGAATGTCAAAGTCAGGTTGTAATGCTTGCATAGCAACAATTTACCAACTGATGCATCTCTTTGGCCCTTAAAATCTTAATAAATTATTTAGGCAATAAAATATTAGGCAATAAATAAAAAAAAAATGCAAGCTGGGCGGTGGTGGTGCACGCTTTTAATCCCAGCACTTGGGAAGCAGAGGCAGGCGGATTTCTGAGTTCGAAGCCAGCCTGGTCTACAGAGTGAGTTCCAGGACAGCCAGGACTATACAGAGAAACACTGTCTCAGAAAAACCAAAAATAAATAAATAAATAAAAAATAAAAAATAAATAAAATGCAAAGGTAGCCTGCACAAAGGTGACAGAGGGAAAGTGTGCAATCTATACCAAAAGTTGTTTAAGACAAGGTATGTAAGCAAATGTTATCAAACTTGCAGCAAACTTTATAAATGTTAGCTCTCCTGGATTAGACATGCATCATCTCAGTCAACTGAACTGTCACTCATCAAACTTAGAAAGTGATTCTTTACATCTCATGTTGAACTGACTACTCTCATCGGCTGAGAATCGTCTTTAGCCTACCTAGTTCAACATTCTCTCAGAATCATGCTCAGACTCATTTGCTTTAGAAGGAACAGTTACAGACAGAAGTAAAATGAATCGCCAGCTGTGACAAGAGGAAAAGTGTCAATATGCAGGACAATGGAAAGAATGGAAAGAGGAGACAAGGATGAGCGAGCGGGGACATTGGCTCTGCCCTTCTGCACGTTTCCAGGCATACACTCTTGGAAGCTGGCCAAGAGGTAAGGGAAAAAACTAGGTCAATGTTTTTGTGGCTTGTTAAGATTTCTAATTCAATAAAATACATTCATAGTGACTAAAAATATGGCAAGTATAATATATAGCCCATTTTAAAATGAAGATTATAAATATATTTCATCTTCCAAGGGTTGAAAATGTAATTTTTGATCCAGATAAGTTTAAAGTCTGCAGTACAATGTCTGACATTAAAAGACATGTGTGGACTGGTACTACCACTGGGCTGTTTTGTTCTGAGATCAGCAATATTTACATATCAAACGCTACTGTAGGTCTGTGGATTATTAAAGCTTCTGAGAAAGACATTACACTAGGAAAGTGGATTTTTCTTCAAAAGGGCAGGAAAAAAAAAGCAGTAATAGTACACTCTCACTTCTGTCTTCATAATGTTAAGAACCACTGCCCAGCATATGCCACTGGTGCTGTAAAATGTCACAGTAGTAAAATACTTGTTTTTCTTGCTGGCTTCTTCCAATTTAGTAAGCTATTTGAGAATCTTAATTGTATATGCTCATTTTGTTTTTAATATAGGTACTGCCATCAATCAGGCTTCTTGAGTAGCTACTACAGAGTAATTCCAGGCATCTTAAGAAGAAGAGGGGTTGGGCAGTGGTGGCACACGCCTTTAATCCCAGCACTTGGGAGGCAGAGGCAGGTGGATTTCTGAGTTCGAGGCCAGCCTGGTCTACAGAGTGAGTTCCAGGACAGCCAGGACTTCACAGAGAAACCCTGTCTCGAAAAACAAAAAAAAAAAAAAGGGGGGGGGATTTATCTGAAGAGGCTTTTTGTTAGTGTACAGCATTGCTAGGAAGGCTAGTTACTGGGCTAACTCACTCAACAGCTAAGATCAGAGAAGGCTGGAGAGTGAGCACTTTCTTCCATGTGCTGTCCCGGAACCTGGGCCAAGACAGCTCCTGTTCTGGGGCGGCAAGTGGTGACAGTGGTAACAGAACCCTTTCTCTTTTTGCAGTAGACACCATTGCTCTCCCCTGCTTCCAGCAAACATTCTCAATAGCCTCTACTTTCTGTGCTACTAGCCCCTTAACTTGAAAGGCTGAGGTTGCACGTTGAAACCCAGGCACAGAAGGAAGCCAAGAAGCCTTTTCCAGTTTTTCTTCTAGGAAGTGGGCTTTCTCGTCTATTAAGGTCTACACAAAACTGGGAATGTTCCAATGCTAGGAAGCCAAAAACCTCCAATGACCCATAGAGGAAAGCAGTCTGTTTAGAAAGAATGGCTGAAACACAACAGAAGCCTCTGTCCTAATTAACTGCTCTAGACTCCAGACTATGGGGCACTTTTGAACAGCAACCTACTCAAGTCCCAGCTCCCAGCAATCTTTAAACTTCTTGCCTGGGCTAACAATTCCAAGTGGTTTCCTGGTTTCTGGAAGAAACTGGACTCATAATAAATACTCCTTCAAGTTGATGCTTTGGTGACTATCTACCAGTCTGCCTACTTGGGCCACCACCTCTGACTAGAGCTGTAAGACTGGTTCTCACATTTCTCCCCTTTCCCACTATGCCTAAAGTCCTGGGCTTATGGATCAGAAGAACTAGTGTGAGTTACTTACACACAACTTTATCAGCTAGTTTCAAAACCCATCTAACTTAGAGGCTGTCAGGATGATCAAATTAGTCAAACCAAATCAAAATTATAAGCGTGATCTCATTTGTTACCAATCTTCATAGATGAAGCCAGGAATATAGTTCAGTTGGTTGAGTTGTCTGGTATACACGTGCCCCCCCCCCGCCCCCATACCCCTCTCTCAGCATCACAAAAACAGCAGGTGTGGTGGCACATGTTGTAATTCCAGAACTTTGGGAGGTGGAAGTTCAAGTAGATTCTCAGTTAATGAATACAAAAATAGCCCAAAGCAAACAGGCAGAAAATAATGAAAAAAGAATCTTCATATTCATTTAACAGCAAAACAACAATCTTCATTAATGATAAATTGTTATTCTTTTAAAAAAAGGACTGTGGCCTTTTCTAGGTATAACACTAATGTCACATCTGTATTTTAAAAATTAATTTGGGGGCTGGCAAGGTGGTTCAGTGGGTAGATACTTCCCACCAGGATCGACAGATCTGATTTTGGTCCCGAGGACCACTTTCACAGGTTTTCCTGAGCTCCATCCACACAAGCCTGGTGTGGCACATGAATGCCTGTACACACATGAACAAACATAAATGTAATAAAATTAAAATTAGTTTTATAATCAAGCTTAATATGCTTTTAAAGTTGAGTACTAATAAAATGTTTATCCTAAAAAACAAACCTCTATAGTATTCAGTCCTGCTGCCAATTAATTCTTTAGCTCTTTCATGTACTGTGTACTTCTACGTAGTCTCATTTTTATTCAATTAATATTCAGTGTTCCTATTATAACAAATATTTAAATACTACTTACTGCTGAGCTAAGCTCTAAACCAGAATTTTATTTGCTTTTGTTGTCATTTAAAACTTGTACATTAGCCGGGTGTGGTGGCTCACGCCTTTAATCCCAGCACTTGGGAGGCAGAGGCAGGCGGATTTCTGAGTTCGAGGCCAGCCTGGTCTACAGAGTGAGTTCCAGGACAGCCAGGACTACACAGAGAAACCCTGTCTCTATTTAAAAAAAAAAAAAAAAAAAAAAAAAGCCAAAAAAAATCAAATAAAACTTGTACATTAACTTATTTATATTTTTGCTTCATTGTCTGAATTGTCCCAATTCTTCCTAAATGCACTAAAAGAGTCATAAAATTTCAGTGTAATTTGCTACTTTCTGTTCAAACATTAAGTAACTTATCTCCTAGATGTGAGGATTTTTGCTCTGGTCTAGTCTACACCAACACATTCTTTCCCCTCCCTAACCCTAACCTTAGCCCTAACATGACTGTACCTTGGCTGCACTTTGCTCTCCTCATGCACTGAATGCTATTTCCCGGTCCCGTTTCTCTATTCTTGGTTTGCTAAGGCCCTGGATGGCCCCAAACTCAATATTCTTGCCTTGGTTTTCTAAGCTCTGGGACTATGTTCCTAAGAAGAAAGTTAAGCAAATCATGATTTTACCTTCAAGGTGTCCAACAGTCCTAATTTCACAGTCTTTCTTAACTGAACATCCTCATTTGAATCACAGAACAAAAAATAAAGGCTGAAGAGATGACTCAACGGTTCAGAACACTGCTTGCTCTTCCAGCAGACCTGGTGTTCAAGTCCCAGATCACAACTATCTGCTACTCCACTTCTGGGGGATCCAGAGCCCTCTGCTGGCCTTCTCAGATACCAGGCACGCACACACTGCATATACATACTCAAGGGCAAAACACATATACACATAAATAAAATTAAAAAAAAAATACAGACAATTCAATTCTCCCTAAAATGGTATATAGCTAGAACTATGAGAGAGGTGTATGAAAAATTCAGGTTTTCATACAATAGATGCCTGAGTCTAAGTGTCGTTGATACAGACTGTTAGGAAAGCTAACTGCAAAATGACAAGTGGACTGATACTGAGTAGTTTGATAAAAACCATGATAAGGCCGGGCAGTGGCCGGTGGTGGCGCACGCCTTTAATCCCAGCACTTGGGAGGCAGAGGCAGGCAGATTTCTGAGTTCAAGGCCAGCCTGGTCTACAGAGTGAGTTCCAGGACAGCCAGGGCTACACAGAGAAACCCTGTCTCGAAAAACCAAACCAAACCAAACCAAACCAAACCAAACCAACAACAAAAAACAAAAACAAAAACAAAAAAAAATCCATGATAAGAAATAGAATCCAGCTTAAAATTGTGATAAAATTATAAGAAAATCTTAACACCAATAACTATCTAAAACAATTTAAGAAGTATACTTAGTATTGTGCTTAATTAGTAAGATTACTTTTAGAGAGGACTGTGCATTGAGGGACGAAGCTCAGTAGTAGAGTGCTAGCCTTAGCAGGGCAGGAGAGGAGAAAAAGAAAAGTATTGCAATAAAGATATACCAATCAGAAATATTTGCAGCTGACATTTATTGAATGCTTATTACATATTAAGCTCTGTTTGCATGAATTAACATATATAGTTTTCTTAATCCTCAGAATAAAAGGGTTATTATTCTTTTTGCAAATCATTAAGAGGGAATTAAGAGGTATTTGCCTCACTTAAAGTCAAACATGTTAGGATGCTGTAGAGGATCCAAAGCTCCAGATCTGAGCTCTAAGCTCTAACACATGAAATTCTTCAACAAGTAACCAAAAACTGTCCTCCTCATGGAAGTGAGGTAAGGCTATGTCGAGAGTACAAAGGACTGAGAGAGAATGAATCTATCACAGGTATGAAGGAAAGGTATGTTACACATAAAGCACAAGACGTTAAAGTGAAAACCATGGCTCTGAATGTATTTTGAATGAGAAGAGAGACAAGAGCTCTTACTTGTTTAGCCAGATTAAAACAACATAAGGGATGTTTTAGATCTTTAAATGTACTGTACAAATGCAACTTCTATGTAAATGACAAAAAAAAATTAACTCACCTAAGAAAATAAAAGAACTCCAGGTACCAAGTGCCACCAAAAACTTAAAGAGTTAGCTTGCAATTTCGCTTTTCACTCAAAACTAAAAGAATTACTAAATTAAGGTATGCACTCTCATTTTTAAAAACAGGTAAATATATTTGGTACACATTTGGATTTTATTATGTAAACCTGTCAAAATCTAAAAACAATTTGAGAAAAGAAAAGATTTGCCATACCTTTTTGATGCTGTGCCAAACTTCAATTTTTTTCTGTAGAAGCATTTTCTCACAAATTTGGCTTTATAGAATAAAGGAATGGTAGGTCAAGCTGCTAGGTCATTTCTGATATTGTCCCTATAAACTGGCATCTAAATAGTCAGCTATTAATATAATGACTATTTTAAACTAATAAAAACAGTTTAATGACACCCTGGCTGTGGTAACAAAAACAAATCTAGCCTGTTACTGAAAGATAATGGTAAAATAAATTTGAAAGATTATATATAAGAAATTTTAAAGTTATCTTTTCAATTCCTGATTCTAGTCTTATTATCATTATCATATACTAAGGCTTAAAACAATCTCAGTACTTTTCAAGATAGAAAGCCATGTTAAATTTTCCTACTAAAACTGTCTCATTCTCTTCTAGTTGGCAGTTTTAAAATTTTTTTAGTGACTGCATTAGAAAAATAAAATTTCTCAAGTGATATTGAGTAATGTAAGATTTCATTTTACTTACAGCCACAGAAAGCTAAATATACACTTTTCCTTTGTAGTGAGAAAGGTCTCTTTCCAGCTCTGCAATGTTAGTGATTCTTACATTTATCAACATATACTTCTTTTTTTTTTTTTTTTGGTTTTTCGAGACAGGGTTTCTCTGTATAGCCCTGGCTGTCCTGGAACTCACTCTGTAGACCAGGCTGGCCTCGAACTCAGAAATCCGCCTGCCTCTGCCTCCCAAGTGCTGGGATTAAAGGCGTGCGCCACCACCGCCCGGCCAACATATACTTCTTTACCACAATATTCATATATTCATTTTTTATAACATAGAAAATATATGATCTCTCTCATTCATTATATATATATATGTATATATGTATGTATGTATATATATATATATACATATATATGTGTATATATATATATATATATATATATCTTTTTTTTGATTGGTTGGTTTAAAATAAATGAAATGGGTCTGACTGCTTTACAAGCTAATATTTGATGTACAAGTGGAGCCAGAAAGATACAACCTATTTTAAAATAAATTTATGTTTAAATGTGTCCTATCTTTTATTTCTATAATGAATTTATTCTGACTGTAAACAAAGAATCAACAAGGTGCTAAATGTAAACACAGAAGCATACACTTGGAATCTGGGAAAATGGGGCTGGTTCAAAGTCAGAGCAGAGACAGCATAGGCAGCTATTCACATATTCCCATACCATCATCCTACATTAGGGAAGAGCAAGGCTGCAATCTCACCTAATGTTCTTTATCATCAGTAATGAATGCTTGATTTTAATATTAAATGAAGAGCTATATTAATGCTGACCCTGCAGTTGTTTCAGCATTCAAAATTACATACTGAGAAAAACTAACCACGTATATTCTAGACACTGTTATCATAGAATTAAAAGTTGTTTTCAATTTAATAGAAAAATAAATTCATACCTTGTGCAAGCATGTTAAATTCCAAGAACAGTGCTATGTGGTAAAGTTCCATGGCTTCTTCTGCCCTGGTCATGTTTGGCTTCCCTGCGACGAGAGCCTGAACTTCACTGAGACTCCCCACAGAGGGGCTACAGTGCAAAACAGAGAGGTCCACCACATCAGTATACATACAGTGTAATATCACTTTTGCATATTTTTTTGGTATAATGGACTCATCTAATATAATTCTTGTGGGAGTTCTCAAAGTTCGGTCTGTGATTTCTTCACCAGTCCGTATTCTCCTTTGTAATAAATTTCGGAAAAATGGGGACCGTGCAGAAATAATAGCCTTGTGGGCTTTGAGCTCTTCATCTAAACAGTTTTGATTTCCACCAAAAGCTTCAACTAGTTCAGAATCTGAAGAAAAACTAAGGACAACATCATAATAACACATGTAATCAAAGAGTCCACGCATATCTACATCAAGGGAATTTGGTGTTCCAAATTCTTCACTAAGCTGAACAAGGATATCGACATTCTGAAATCTTGAGTCCTCCATTCCAAATTCTCCTGTGTAAAGGTAGTGTAACAAGGCAGAAAACATGGGCATGTCAATACCGGCTGTACTGATGTCCATTATGATCTCTGCCCCATACTCAGGCGAGGAAGAAAGCAGTGTTTTAAAAAATGGACACCTTGCTGCCAAAATGGCACGATGAACAGGAAAACAAGTTTCTTGAAATATTAAGTCCACGTCAGTACAGTACTTATACTCATAAAGGTCAGCCATGTCCTTCTGCAGTGTCCGAGCTTCTGGTCTGGCCAGACTGGCTTGCAGAGAGAGCTCCTTTAGGGCTGAAGTCCCCTCATACTCTTCCACTAGAGCATTGACATCTCTAACATCCCACCCAGAGAGGAGTTCCCGCATCTGCTTGGCATGATCAGCTGATCTATTAGATTTTCGGCGTTTAATAAACTTCTTTTTGAGAGTGGCAAGGCCAGAGGTTCTCTTTTTTTTGTCTTGTGGTTTCTCATGGCCATGGTCAAGGCTATACAACTTTGACTCACAACCATAGCCTTGCTGAGAATAGGAAGATGTTCCTAAGAAGAAAATTAAACAAATCATGATTTATTTTTAATATTTACTTTCAATGATAATATATTTCATGCCTAAAAGTTTTACAAACACATTCCTACATAACTCGAGTAAAAATGTAAAAATGAATGATTTTATGAATACAAATAACTCATTTTTATATTAAAAAAGAGGGCTGGGCACTGTGGTGCACACTTGTAATCCTTCCATTTAGAGGCTGACGCTTGAGGTAGAGAGTATGATAACAGCTTGGGCAAGGAGAGCTCAAATAAACATAGGTGCATGCGTGCTTGGGAAGGGGCAGGGAAGATGGCTTCGTATTCAGATACCTATCCATCAGCATAAAAGCTGGACACAATGGTACAGTGCTGGGAGGTTGGATACAAGCAGATCCTAGCAGATCACTACCCAACCAGTGTAGCTAAAACATAAGCTCCAGGTTCACTAACAAACCCATCTTTAAAAGAAGGTAGAAGGGCTAGAGATATGGCTCAGTGGTTAAAGTACCACTGTTCTTACAGGGATTCTCAGTTGGGTTCCCAGCCCCCAACAACAGACAATTCCTAACCACTTCAGTCCAGTTCAGGGGATCCAACATCCTTTTGAGGGTTCTGTAGGCACTCATAACACAAACATATATTCAGGCACATACACATACACATAAAAAAAAAATCTTAATAGCCAAATACAGTGGAGTGTGATTGAAAAAGATACTTGATGTCTATCTTTGCATTCCTTTGAATACACAAACAACTGTACACACATGTATGCATACAACACACACACACACACACACACACACACACACACACCAATTAAATTTAAAAGGGCCAGAAAGTTGGGCTAGTGGAAAAAGTCACTTTGTCATCAAATCTCTCTCTCTCTCTCTCTCTTTTTTTTTTTTTGGCCATCAAATCTCTTACCCATCTTTGATTCCTGGGATCCACATGGGGATTAGGAAAGAACTTACTCTCACAAGTTGCCCTTCAATTTTCACATGTGACATGTCCACACAAGTACACACTCATGCAAATACACACATTCAATAAAATGTTCTAAACCATTTTTTAGTAAAAAGGATAAGGAAGGAAGAAGAAAAGGAAAAAGAACCAGAAATAGAATTAAAAAAATGTCTAAATTTTAAAAAATGCCCTTGGTTTTCTAGCAAGCAAGGACTGTATCAAGGGTTAAGTTATGGTTTTTTTTTTTTTTTTTTTTTTTTTTTTTTTTTTCGAGACAGTGTTTCTCTGTGTAGTCCCGGCTGTCCTGGAACTCACTCTGTAGACCAGGCTGGCCTCAAACTCAGAAATCCGCCTGCCTCTGCTTCCCAAGTGCTGGGATTACAGGCATGCGCCACCCGGTAAGTTATGGATTTTTAAGAAAGAGGGGCAATTTGCAAAATAAGAACACTGTATATAATTTTGAAATGTTTTTCTCCACAATCACACTAAAGGTACATTTATAACAAGCCAGATTATCATTGGGGTGAAGTTAGGGAACCTGGGTACCACAAAATTATTACCTGCAATGACTTTTCTATGGCTCAGTACTCTTCAGCTACAAAGATAACTGTTAATACATTTATATTAATAGTCACAACAGAAAATAAAATTAAGGAAATGGACAGTTACCTATGAAAGTCTGCTGGGCCTGTGAATTTCCCCCTACCCTTGGGGAACATGAATGAGGATAGTTAGATGCATTAGCACCCATTTTCTTCAGTCACTCCGGCATTCCATCTGCTGGTTCTTCAGAGGGTAATCCCAGAGGCCTTTGCGAACCTTCAACCCTGGATCCAGCAGCCTCTTTTCATCCATTTCTTGATAAAACAAAAACAAATTATTTATTGTTTCAAATGTATCATAAACCATACAGGTCTTTTTTTTCAAATAATGTACTGTCATGTTCACATGTAAGTTTTTTTTAATGTATAGAAGTCTAAGCTTGAACTGTGAGCACGTGCTCACCTTCCGTTTTAGGCTTAACACTATATACTTTTCAAGATGTCAAGAAACATCATTGCCGGGCGGCGGTGGTGGCACACGCCTGTAATCCCAGCACTCTGGGAGGCAGAGGCAGGCGGATTTCTGAGTTCGAGGCCAGCCTGGTCTACAGAGTGAGTTCCAGGACAGCCGTGACTACACAGAGAAACCCTGTCTCAAAAAAACTAAAATCCAAAAACAAAAAACAAACAACAACAAAAAATAAACATCATACTTAGTTATAAGAAGAGCATTTCAACACAAAGGGAAAGTATCTATAAGCAAAGGTTCCAAGAGGGGGAAACAGCCAGGAGGCAACAACCAGTCGCCATAAACTAACAGAAGAAGCTCATCAGCATCTGCAAAGAGCAGATGTTCAAGTCACTGGTCCTTCATGTTTCTGTTCTAAGATAAAACAGTTTATCTTTAATCTTTATAATTGTATATTTTAGAAAAGAGGGGTTAAAATAAAAAGCAGATGGTTAGCTCCTGGCATTTGTAAGCTACTTGTTCTGTTTAAATATAGTAAGACAAAGGAAAAGTCAATTTTGTTTATTTCTGTCTTAATTGTTAAGAATCTTATACATATAGATACATCATATCCAAATATTACCTTTTAAAATTTTGATACACCATATGGCTAAGTTGTTCAGGCTGCCCTTGAACTTACCATCTTCCTCCCTCTGCCTCCTAAGTAGCTGGGGCTTGCATCACTAGGCCCAGTCAAAAATCAATGTTTTAGTTTATCTTTCCCATAAACCCCGAAATAAAAACAAAGCTTTTTATTATCTAACACTGAGTTTTTTAACACATATAGGTCAGGTGCAAAAACACATTAATTTTTAATGACTACACATTAATTTTGAGCTAGGAAATTAATTCTCAGAGCTGAAAGGAGATATATGCTTAGAGGAGAAACTAAGATAGAAAATGAGGTAAGTAGGAACATTTCTAATTCTGTATACCCATTTGGATATACATATATAAGTTATCGAACCAACAAGGTAATGGTTTAAGAAAAACAACTTAAGGGGCTGGAGAGATGGCTCATGGGTTAAGAGCACTGGCTGCTCTTCCAGAGGTCCTGAGTTCAATTCCCAGCAACCACATGGTGGCTCACAACCATCTGTAATGGGATCTGATGCCCTCTTCTGGTGTGTCTGAAGACAGCAACAGTGTACTCATACATAAAATCAATAAATAAATATTTTTTAAACAAAAGAAAAAAGAAAAACAACTTAAAATTATTAGAATTTTTAGGATAAACAAGCTAGCAGATAATCTAATCTCAGAATAAAGAATGAAATATTTAACAATAAAAATAGGAAAAATATACAAACACTTTCATAAAAAACCTGGTAATATACTTTAGAAATTTACATTAAAAAAAAACACTATTAGCTGGGCATATCTCAAATTATTCTGTAAAAACTACAAAGCAAGGACACTAAAATCTTTATGTTGCAAGATACTTGCTCATAGGATTATATTTGCAAGATATTTGCTGATAGTCCTGAGATTATGTTATTTACTGGGAAAAAAAAAAAGCCTATTTCTAGTTGTGATGTGGCTCTGCCCTTACCACATACCTTTAATCCCGAACAATGAAGGTAAAGTTAGTTTGTAGAAGGAAGCACCCAAATTTGAAAGTGATGTGTAATTGAGTGGTAGGTAAAGTGACAAATCAGAGAAAGATCTGACAGTGTAGGAAATGCCCAGCTCTTAAGGGAAGAGAGAAGAGAGGGAAGCTACTTAAGGGGGAGCAATACAGAGAAGAGGGCAGTTGTACAGAGACAGAGCAAGCCAGACCCAAGTGAAGACAGAATGAGCCAGAGAACAAGGAACAAGGAGATCAGAACAGACTGCAAGAGTTAATTTGAGGCCAAGAGGAACAATTTATAGAGAAGCCAGACTGAACCAATCAGTTTGAAGAGGAGTTTTGAATCAGAAGAGCTGAGCTGAACCAACCAGAGTTCAGAAAGAACTAGGTAGGGGTGAGCTTATTCAGTAAGTCTCAGAGGCTGAAAACACTCTACACCCAGATAAGATTGTATGGAGGCTAGAAGCTTCCGGGACTAGGAAAAGGTTAGCAGACAGAGGCAGTAAGCGTTTGGAGACGATAATTACATCAGGCAAATAAAAGTTACATTTACATGTTTCATACAATATTGTAAACATTAAATAGTTTAAAAAATAAATTCTTTCATCAACGTACATTTTAAAATACATGAATGATCAAAGGTTTCTGAAGTTTGATGCTTGCTGACATTCCATTTTTGGTAGCTCAGTGGTAGACTGTCTATGTGCACAAACTCCTGGGGTTGGAGCTCGAGCACCAAAATTGAAACAAACCAAACAAAACAAAACAAAATAAAATAAAAATTATATTGTAAAAAAAAAACATAGTACATTTAAGAGATCTTAGTTTTCACAGAAGCTTAAAGATTCTCTGAGCCATTTTCTGTAAATTATTTGTATTACTTTTAATTATGTGTCTATGTGTGAATATATGCAGTGAGTGCAGGTGCCTGAGGAGGCCACAGGGATTGGATCCCTCAGAAGCCATAGTTATAGAGGTGTGAGCTATCTGACATGTTCGTGATGGGACTCAAATTCAGGTCTTCTGCAAGGATTATGCATGTTCTTAACTGCTGAGCCATCATCTCTCCATACCCACCTACTAGCAATTTGTAATTATTCTTTGAACTGAAATAGGGTCCTATAAACCAAAGTTGTACCCTCATATATAGGTCAAATCTTACTCTTCTTTCTCATTAAAGATTTTAATTTAAAGCTAACTGTGGTGTGCATGCTTTTTTAATCACAGTACTTGGAAGGCTGATGCAGGTAGATCAGCCTGCTCTATATAGTGACCTCCAGACCAGTCAAGGAAAGATATATTAAGAAATTACATACAAAATAAAATCATGCAAAGTACATGGGAAAACCAAAACCTTTAAAAGATCCCTTTAGAATGTGGAATAAGATGGACAAGAATGACAGGTCAGTGTTCCTACAGTACAGTGACAAGATATGCTTTACAAGCCGAAACTGCTTCTTGCTTCCTTTACTCATTCCTGAAGGTCCATGTGAACTCCATTTTTGTTAGTTCTGATAACTACTGAACAAATTCCACTGATACAACACAGAACATGCTGAAGGCAGGAAGTATTCTGAAACACAGGAAAAACGAGACTTGCTTCTAGGCACGTGTCAGTGGAAGTTGACACAGCCCACTACTTTAACACACACATGAATTATTTTCATCTAAGAACCTAACATGCCTGCTCAAGACACAAATACGACTGGGCTCTGTGGTGGGCACCTATAGCCCCAGCTATTTGAGATGAGAAGCTGAGACAGGGGGACTTTTTTTTGTTGTTGTTGTTTTTGTTTTTGTTTTTGGAGACAGGGTTTCTCTGTATATCCCTGGCTGTCCTGGAACTCACTTTGTAGACTAGGCTGGCCTCTAACTCAGAAATCCGCCTGCCTCTGCCTCCCAAGTGCTGGGATTAAAGGCATGCACCACCACTGCCCCAGCTACGGAGCACTAAATCTTTAAGTCTTTTCTAGTAGCTGTCTTCAGACGCACTGGAAGAGGGTGTCAGCTCTCATTACGAATGGTTGTGCGCCACCATGTGGTTGCTGGGATTTGAACTTGGCACCTTAGGAAGAGCAGTCAGTGCTCTTACCCGCTGAGCCATCTCTCCAGCCCTGACAGGAGGACTTCTTAAGCACAGGAATTGAGACAATATAGAGAACATACCTTAAAAATAAGTAAATAGAAAAAAAATAAGTAAATAGATATAAAAATAGAAAAGTAAGCCAATGGGTTACATGAATCTGTGTGATGTGTAAAGTAAAATTTAAAAACTCCTTAAGAAAAAAAACAGCTCAATTTTATTATGAACATAATTAAAGCAACCTATAGATCATAAAAAAAGAGATTTGTGATACAGGGTAAATGGGCATATACCAGATACGAAGAAATCACAGGCTGAGAATGGCTATTATCCCTTCCTTAAGAACAAGTGGCAGGGCCGGGCGGTGGTGGCGCACGCCTGTAATCCCAGCACTCTGGGAGGCAGAGGCAGGTGGATTTCTGAGTTCGAGGCCAGCCTGGTCTACAGAGTGAGTTCCAGGACAGCCAGGGCTATACAGAGAAACCCTGTCTCGAAAAAACCAAAATCCCCCCCAACAAACAAACAAACAAGTGGCAGAGATTAAAATGAGATATCTTTGAAATTCAGGGACAAAGTCTTTGATGATGAGCCCCTCATCTATGGAAGCACTTTTTTTTTTTCTTTTCTTTTTTGTTTTTTTTTTTTGTTTTGTTTTTTTTTTTTTTTTGAGACAGGGTTTCTCTGTGTAGCCCTGGCTGTCCTGGAACTCACTCTGTAGACCAGGCTGGCCTCGAACTCAGAAATCCGCCTGCCTCTGCCTCCCAAGTGCTGGGATTACAGGTGTGCGCCACCACGCCCAGCTCTATGGAAGCACTTTTGAAGATGAACTTATTATTCCCTACAGGAGCTCTAATATAAAACTAAAACAAGCCTTGGAAAGAAATGGTGAACTCAGGATCAGCCATTCGAAAATCCTCAAGGCAACCCTGGCTCAGGTTTTTGGTTTTATCACTAAAGCCATAATTATTCTTAAAATCCTTAAGAAAGAACTTCCTTACTTTTCAGGTAGTCAACAACCTATCCCCAAATGGTACACAGTATTATATTACTTATTTCCTAATCTACTTTGTTGTCTTTAGATTCTGGAAAAGAGAAGTAATCAGAATTCTAATCTCTCAGGGATTGTTTCTTTCCAGGCAAACCTGGACTATCATCTACAGCCAACAGGATACAATCAAATATTTGGATCAGATGGGAAACGGAAAGGGAAAGGGAAAGGGAAAGGGAAAAGGAAAGGAACTCACACAGAATAAACAATTGAATGAGAATTAAAAAAAAATGCATATATATTTCCCCATTATCCAACAAAGACTAAATAAATGTTTTCCAAACAGTTTCCCTCTTTGGAAATTGCAGGGTTAAAAAAAGTCAAATGTTTCTTTTTTTTTTTTTTTTTAAAGGAAGGATTTTTTTTTATTTGATTTTGATTTATTTATTATATGTGAGTACACTGTAGCTGTCTTCAGACACCAGAAGAGGGCATCAGATCTCTTTACAAGATGGTTGTGAGCCACCATGTGGGTGCTGGGATTTGAACTCATGACCTTTGGAAGAACAGTCGGTGCTCTTACCCACTGAGCCATCTCTCCAGCCCCTCAAATGTTTCTTTACCTTGGGACTTTTCAGTTGCTTCAAAAGTGTTAAGGTTCACCGAGAGGAGGATGTTTTCAGCATGATATAAAGGAGCCCTATTGCTTTAGAGCACCAAAGAAATGAACTTCAAACTTGCAGCCTGGAAAGAAATGCTGATTGCAGTTTAAAAACACTTTTTACTGCTTTTAGCAGAAGCCAGAATGGTAGAAGTTTATGTTACCAGGGGCTGTATTTTGTCACTGATTATCACATACATGAGACAAGTTACACTTAACTTGATGGATCTTAGTTTCTGCACCTATAAAATAAGAAAGCTGAGGTAGGGTTTCTAAAAGGGAAGGAGTGACTTGACACTGACTTGGGAAATGAGGATAGAATTAGGCTTATTTCTATATTAAATGTTAGCCTATGGAGAAAAAAGGGGCATTTGTATTTTATAAAGTTTACTGGATGGTCTGAAGGTAGAAGACATTGATGCCAGAGAACTTATTAGAGAAGTCTTACTACTGTTCAGAAAAGTATTAATAAGGTCCTAGTTTTCCTTTTAAAACATCACTTAAAACACAAGGTTGTTTGAAGAATTAAGGAAATATATACATACAACTGCTGGAAAATGACAACTGTAGCTTAGCATAAGAGGAATGCCATTTGAAGGGCCAGGATTTGTGCTATGGATGTGGAAAGGATTAAATGTATATTGAAAACACTGAAGTAGTCTGAAAAGTTTACCAAGACTAAAGAGCAATTTCTAGAAAAATAGACTTGGTTGCCTATAAAGATACGGTGAACCTTACTCAGTGACTCAACATGAGTCACCCCAACCTACCACCTTGTAATGAAGTTAGGACTGCCATATACTGGCTGCTTATCTTCTGTATTGTCATCTTTGGCAGATGATTTTAGTGCAGAATTCTAGCAGACAATCAAAGAAGAGCTAACTAATACTAACAGTTCTCAAACTATTCCACAAAATAGAAAGAAAAGAAAGACAGCCAAACTCATCTTATGAGACCATGGTCACCCTGATACTAAAACCACACAAAGACTCAACAAAGAAAGACATTTCAGAACAATTTTCCTTATGAACACTGATGCAAACATACTCAATAAAATACTTGTAAAGCAAATCTAAGAACAAATACATCAAAAACATCATCTATCATGATCAAGTAAGCTTCATCCCAAGGATGCAATGATGGTTCAATATATGAAAACCCATCAACTTAATCCACCATAGAAACAAAGTGAAAGAAAAAAACCACACTGAAATCTCATTAGGTACTAAAAAGGCCTGTGACAAAATCCAATCATCTCTTCATATTAAAAGTCTTGGAAAGATCAGAGATGTAAGGTATATACCTAAACACAATAAAAGCAATATACAGAAAGCCAATGGCCAATATCAAATTAAATGGAGAGAAACGTAAAACAATTCCACTAAAATCAGGGACAAGGCAAGGCAAAACTTTCCACTCTCCCTATCTAGTCAATATAGTACTTAAAGTCCTACATAGAGCAGTAAGACAACTAAAGGAGATAAAGATGATACAAATTGGAAAGGAAGAAGTCAAAGTATCGCTAATTCACAGATGATATGAACACATGATATATAAGTGACCCCCCCTCAGAAATTCTACCAGAGAACTCATACACCTTCAGCAAGCAAAGTGGCTAGGTACTCAAGAAAAAAAAAATTAGTAACCCTCCTTTATACAAATGCTAAATGGGCCAAGAAAGAAATTAGGGAAACAACACCTTTTTACAACAGCCACAAATCATATAAAATATCTTGGCACAATTCTAGCCAAGCAAGTGAAAGACCTGTAAGACAAGAACTTCAAGTCTCTGAAGAAAGAAATTGAGGAAGATATCAGAAGATGGAAAGATCTCCCATGCTCATGGATCAGTAGGATTAAAAGTGGCCATCTTACCAAAAGCAATCTACATATTCAATGCAATTCCCATCAAAATTTCAACATAATTCTTTACAGACCTTGAAATAGCAATTCTCACCTTTACATGTTAAAAATGAAACAAAACAATACAAAAGCCGGGTGTGGTGGCGCACGCCTTTAATCCCAGCACTTGGGAGGCAGAGGCAGGCGGATTTCTGAGTTCGAGGCCAGCCTGGTCTACAGAGTGAGTTCCAGGACAGCCAGGGCTATACAGAAAAACCCTGTCTCGGAAAAAAAAAAAAAAGCAAAACAAAACAAAAAACAAAAATAAACAAAAAACAAAAAAGTAAGCATGAAGTAAACAAATACTTGCTGACCAATAATCACAATGACCGTAGTCTCTGCAATTTCAAAATTGTTTCCTGGGAACCATATTCCTTGTTCATAGTCTTTTGTTTTTGTTTTTGTTTTGTTTTTTGAGACAGGGTTTCTCTATGTAGTCCTGGCTGTCCTGGAACTCACTCTGTAGACCAGGCTAGCCTTGAACTCAGAAATCTGCCTGCCTCTGCCTCCCAAGTGCTGGGATTAAAGGCGTGTGCCACCACCACCCCCTTGTTCATCGTCTTAAGCCTCTTAGAAAAACATTTTCAGGAAAAGAAAGGACTCAGTGCACAAACAGCATCAAATGTGACTGCTGAGATGTTTCAAATACATAGTTTTAAAAGTACAGATTCCTCAACAAAGAATTATCATATAATCCAGCAATCCTACTTCTGGGACTCTAGTCCAAAAGAGATGATAACAGGGCCTCAAACAGGTATCTATGCACCTATTTTCACAAAAAAAAATCTTCACAATAGCCAAAAGTGAAAGCAACTCAAGCGTCTGGTAAAGAGTGAACAAAATATGATATATACATAAAATGGGATATTTTATGTAATGAAAAGTGGTCTTGACAGAGCTAAGTGCTCATCTCATTATCTGTGAGGGTTTAGGCCCTCCTTAGAAATAACTTTTTTCTTTCTTTTCTTTTCTCTCCTGCCCCCTCTTTTGAAAAAGGGTCTTATTGTATGGCAAATGGAGACCAGGCAGGTCTTGAATTTAGATCTATCTTGAGTGTTGAGATCAAAGGTGTGTGCCACCACATCTGGCTGCAGTAAGCTTTCTCAATGAATTTTTACAAAGGAAATTCTGATCCATGCTAAAGCACTGATAACTGAAAGCACTGTAAAAAGTAAGGTAAACCTGTCACAAAAGTACAAACAATGCATGATTACATTCATATGAAGTATAATCAAATTCAAAGACAGAAACCAGAATGGTGGTTGCCAGGAGTTATGGAGTTAGGATTTAAAGAGCAGGTTTTCATTTGTGGAAAACGTATTTTAAAGATGGATGGTGGAAATGGTTGCACAGTTATAAGAGTTATTAAATGTCATAAAATATATACTTAAAACTGGTTAGAATGGTGATTATGTATTTTATGTCACATAGAAAATCAAAGAGATTAAAATAGAAAAGCAATGACACAGATTCAAAAACATTCTCTCCAATGAAAAATCTCTTTTCATGATTGTAGTGGGATTATTACACACCAGAATAGGGATGCAGAATTTTCAAAAAGGTCTTCATGAATTGCAGTGATTACTTTCAAAACAAGTTTTTCATGTAAACAACAGGTACCAGTTTTTATTCTCTGAATGAACATGTTAAGGTGAAGTTAAACCATCATTCTAGTTTTGGTTCTGTTGCTCTGATAAAATACCCTGACAAAAGCATTTTTAAGGGAGAAAGGGCCTGTTTCTTGGTTACAGTCCATCTGTCTGAGAAGAAGGCAGGAACCTGACGCAGCTGCTTACATCCATAGTCAAAACCAGAATGAATGCACCTGTGTTTACTACTCAGCTTGCTTCCTTCGCTCTTATACAATTCAGGATCCAAATCCACTTTTAGGCTAAGTCTTCCCACATCAATTAATATAATCAAGATAATATCTCATAGATATAACCACAGGGTAAGCTGATCTACACAATCTCTCATTAAGACTCTCTTTGCAAGTCATTTTAGATTGTGTCAAGATGACAATTAAAAAACTCTTACTCGGCCGGGCATGGTGGCACACGCCTGTAATCCCAGCACTTGGGAGGCAGAGGCAGGAGGATTTCTGAGTTCGAGGCCAGCCTGGTCTACAGTGTGAGTTCCAGGACAGCCAGGGCTACACAGAGAAACCCTGCCTCGGAAAAACCAAAAAATACAAACCAAAAAAAAAAAAAAAAAAACTCTTACTCGGCCGGGCGTGGTGGCGCATGCCTGTAATCCCAGCACTTGGGAGGCAGAGGCAGGCGGATTTCTGAGTTCAAGGCCAGCCTGGTCTACAGAGTGAGTTCCAGGACAGCCAGGACTATACAGAGAAACCCTGTCTCGGAAAAACCAAACAAAAACAAAAACAAAAACAAAAACAAAAAACCCAAACAAACAAAAAAACCAAAACTATCTTACTCAAAGTTAAATAGAGTAAAATGGCAAAGCCAAGACTGGATTCTAGAAATAGTGATTCTAATCTTGTGTTCATAAGGCACTTCAAAAGGCTTCAATCCAAATAGTCATTCTGAAGGGCAATGCTATGTCTTATGCTTTTCACATTGCCTTTCTTAGTCCTCTATTTTTATGCCACTAAGTCTGCATTTTATCATTCACCTGAGGTAAAGGGACTCATCTTGGTATGTTTGTGTGGATGGGTGCATATTATTATGAAGTGATATGTATACATGTATGCACACCTGTATATAGGGATTAGAGGACACTCTCAGGTATCATCTTAGTGCCTTCCATCTTTTATTTGACACTGTGTTTTTCATAGGTCCAGAATTTCACTAAGAAGGCTAGGATACCCGGCTAGGGGGCTCCAGGTATCTACCCATCTCTGCCTTCATCTACCATCCTTGGGATTAAAAGAACAAACCATCACATCCAGCTTTCACATGGGTTCTAGGGATCCAAATCTCAGGTTCGCATGCCTATAAGGCAAGCAGTTTACCCACTGAGCTATCTCTCCAACCCCAAATGGACTGATCACAATCTTTCTAGTACTCTGAATTATCTATGAATGGTGAAGTTTCCTGATTGTGAATTAAAACACTGTAAATATCACATTCAGACAAAGAAAACAATTTTCAGTCCTTCCTCTTTTGCAGGGATTATTTTTGCAATTTCTATAGGAAGAATTTGTATATACACAAAAGCAGAGAGACTATTTTCATCAGTAAATTTGAAAATTAGTTGAATGTGGCAATGTCATATCAATAGTCAGGGTTTCTATTCCTGCACAAACATCATGACCAACAAGCAAGTTGGGGAGGAAAGGGTTTATTGAGCTTACACTTCCACATAGCTGTTCATTACCAAAGGAAGTCAGGACTGGAACTCAAGCAGGCCAGGAAGCAGGAGCTGATGCAGAGGCCATGGAGAGATGTTCCTTACTGGCTTGCTTCCCCTGGCTTGCTCAGCCTGCTCTCTTATAGAACCCAAGAATACCAGCCCAGAGATGGTACCACCCACAAGGGGCCCTCCCCCCTTGATCACTAATTGAGAAAATGCCCCACAGCTGGATCTCATGGAGGCACTTCCCCAACTGAAGCTCCTTTTCCTATGATAACTCCAGCCTGTGTCAAGTTGACACACAAAATTAGCCAGTACAAACCTCCATCCTGAATTATTTTGACACACTCTCAGATGACATATTATTTTATTTGTAAACACTGTATATATAACCTCTAAAAGGAAGGATAAAAAAAACCCAACTCAGTAGCCTCACCTAAAACAAATGGTAATTCCTTAATAGGAACTTGACAGATTCACATCTTTCTTCCTTTTCTCAGTTTGAATCAAGATCTAAATATGGTCCCCACACTGTGAGTGGAAGGATGACAATCTGAAATCTCCTTCAAATGTCTCTCCTTTTGTATCTCTATTTCCTCCATGTAATTTTCTGATATTTATTAAGAAATGAGCTTATCAGCCAGGTGGTGGTGTACACCTTTAGCCCCAGCACTCTGGAGGCAGAGGCAGAGGCAGAGGCAGAGGCAGAGGCAGAAGCAGAGGCAGAGGCAGAGGCAGAGGCAGAGGCAGAAGCAGAAGCAGAAGCAGAGGCAGAGGCAGAGGCAGAAGCAGAAGCAGAGGCAGAGGACTTAAGTGTCAAAGAGATAGAGGAAGTGGGGCAGGCAGAGAGGCAGAAAAGCAGATCTCTCTAGAGTTCCAGATTAGCCTGGTCTGAAAAGCTAGTTCTAGGACAGCCAAAGCCACACAAAGAAACCCTATCTTGAACCCTCACCCAAGAAAGAGAGAAAGAAGGAAAGAAGGAAAGAAAGAGAGAAAGAGAGTGAGAAAGAGAGAAAGAGAGTGAGAAAGAGAGAGAAAGAAAGAAAAAGAGAGAAAGAAAGAGAAAGAGAGAAAGAGAAAGAAAGAGAGAAAAAAAGGGAGAGAGAGAACGAGAGAGAGAAAGAAAGAGAAAGAAAGAGAAAAAGAGAAAGAGAAAGAGAGACAGGAAGAAAGAAAGAGAGAAGGAGAGAGAGAGAAAGAAAGAAAGAAAGGAAGGAAGGAAGGAAGGAAGGAAGGAAGGAAGGAAGGAAGAGAGAGAAAATAAGCTGGGCAGTGGTGGTACACGCCTTTAATCCCAGCACTTGGGAGGCAGAGGCAGGTGGATTTCTGAGTTTGGCCAGCCTGGTCTACAGAGTGAGTCCCAGGTCAGCCAGGACTGCACAGAGAGACCCTCTCTTGAAAAACAAAACAAAACAAAACAAAAAAACAAAAAAAGAAAAGAAAAGAAAAAAAGAAAGTTGGTTATCTGACTGTCTCAGTTTAGATTTTGCCAAATAATTCACTTCACTGAGATTGAATATAATGTTCCTCTGGCTTCTTTTACATATCTAGAAATGTGGTCAATTTCAGTATAATTCTTGTGTTTGAGTGTGTCTGTGTATGAGAGAATGAGTGAGGGCACAGGAAAGCCAGAGCAGACGTGTGTAAGGCAGTCTTGGTGTTGAGTGTTGATCCTCCCCTTCTACTTTGAGAAAGAGTCTTTTCTTGTTTTGTTGTTGAAACCAGGCTTGCTGCCCTGCAAGCTTCCATCATGGACTCTCCTTGTCTCCACTTCCCATCTCTCAGTAGGGACATACTAGGATTAGAAATGCCTATGCTAGCAGGGCATGGTGGTGCATTCCTGTAATCCCAGCACTTGGGAGGCAGACGCAGGTGGATTTCTGAGTTCGAGGCCAGCCTGGTCTACAGAGTGAGTTCCAGGACAGCCAGGACTATACAGAGAAACCCTGTCTCGGAAAAACAAGAAAGAAAGAAAGGAAAGAAAGAAAGAAAGGAAAGAAAGAAAGAAAGAAAGAAAGAAAGAAAGAGAAAGGAAGGAAGGAAGGAAGGAAGGAAGGAAGGAAGGAAGGAAGGAAGGAAGAAAGAAAGAAAGAAAGAGGGAGGGAGGGAGGGAGGGAGGGAGAGATAGAGGGAGAGAGAGAGAGAAAGAAAGAAAGAAAGAAAGAAAGAAAGAAAGAAAAATACCTATGCTACTGGGGGATCTGAACTCAAGTCATTAGTCTTGAGCAGGCAAGTTCTTTACCCAGAGCCATCTTAGCCCTCAATGTCATTGCTGTATGAACATATGAAGGTATTTACTGAGCCAAGACTGCCTCGTGGGTAACTGTCAAAGTTAGCTTTTGCTAACCTGACATAAAACTCAGAATACTTTGGAAGAACTAATTTCAACTGAGGAACTACCTTTATCAGATGGATGGGCCTGTGGGCATTTTCTTGATTGCACATTGATATGAGAGAGCCTGGGGCAGATAAAAAAAGGTAACTGAACAGGCAGGGAATCAAGACATAAGCAGTGTTCCTGGGTCATCTCTGCTTTAGTTCCCACCTGGAATTCCTACCTTGGCTTCCCTCGATGATAACCTGTAAGTTGTAAGATATCATTCTTTTCCTCTCCAATTTGCTTTTATTTAGGGTATTTATCACAGCAACAGAAAGCAAAGTAGAACAATTTTGGAATGCACTCCAAACTGTTGGTACAAAATTTCTATGTAACTCTCAACAGTTTAACAGTTACCAGTAATCACTAGCTAGAGTCATTAATTCGTTATGGTTTGCAAAACCTATTTCTTCTTTAATCATTAGCTGGAAGAATTCTGTAGAGCTTGGCAATAATTCAGTGGGCCAGTTCCACAATTTGTATAGAAGGGGCAGAATTATTCTTTGTCCATGCTTACTAAGTTTGAAAACAACCAGTGACAAACTAGTACATTTTTCTTTAAAGGTGGCCAGTGAAACATACTTTAAAACATTTAAAATATACTTTAAGAATTTGAGTTCAGGCCCATATATTGGATACATTTTAATCCCTTGTAACTATCATCTCACATTATTCACACTGGCTAGTAAGACTTTATAACACAATTCTGCCTGTTTCAGGCATTTTTTTTTTTTTTTTAACTTTCTAGGTTCGCATGCTATGTAGCAAACGCTAGGCCAGAGCTCTTTCTCAATCCCCCTGCCCCGGCCTTCTCCATGTTGGTGATTACATGTTACACCAATAAACCCAGTTTAGCTACTTGACTGTCTCAATATTAAAGCTATAAATATATTTCCAAAAATGATGAGGTACTATCTTTATTTACTGTATGCTTTACCATAATCTATCTATCTACCTACCTACCTACCTACCTACCTACCTATCTATCTATCTATCTATCTATCTATGTTTTTTTGAGACAAGGTTTCTCTTTATAGCCCTGGCTATCTTGTAAACCTAGGCTGGTCTCAAACTCAGAAATCCGCCTGCCTCTGCCACCCAAGTGCTGGGATTAAAGGCGTGCGCCACCACCGCCCGGCATGCTATGTGACATTCTTATATGTGCAATTTTAAGAAAAAATTTTCAAACCAGGGAAGGAAGGAAATGACTATAGAGATATGAGGTGAGTCTGGTTCTTAGAATTTTGGCTTTACAGAAGAAACTTATTTTAATTTGGGAGAGTAGGTGGTTTTTGAATTTTTGGCTGACTTCTCCTCCTAAAATGAAATTGTATATTCTTAGTGTTTCTGATTTTTCTAGTTATGAAATATTCTCAAATTAATTATCGGTTACAATGTACATGGTCTGAAATTTGTTAGTTCTTAAGATTATTATTATTTTTTGAGACAGGGCCTTACTGTGTAACCTTGGCTGGCCTGGAGCTTGTTAGGTAGATCAGGTTGGCTTCCAACTCACAAAGATCGACCTTCCTTTGCCTTGCTAGTACTGGGATTAAAGATGTGTGTCACCACACTGGGCTACTATTCTTCAAAGAATCACATATGCAAAAATTTGAGGACAATCCAGGCTATCCAATAACAAAAGAAAGTCATGAAAAACCTAGGGAATAGATACTAGGAAAGTTTCATAAATCATTCTTTTTTTTAATTTTTAAATAGAACTAGTGTGAACACTGCACACAGGCATTCATGTGTGCATGTATGTGTAAACATTAGAAGCTGACAGTGGGAGTATTCCTTTATGACTTTGCTTTTTAATTTATTTTATTTTGTATGTGCATTTTTTGCCTGCATGTATGCATGTGCATTCCAGAGGTCGGTGTTGGGTCCTCTGGAACTGGAATTATAGGCAGTTGTTAGCTGTTATATGGATACTGGAAATTGAACCCAATCCTCTTGGAAAAGTAGACAGTGAGTGGGAGTGAGTCATCACCTCTTCAGTTCATCTATAACTTATTTTTTTGAGTCAAGGTCTCTTAATGAACTTTGAGCTTGGCATTTTGGCTAGACTGGTTAGCAAGCAAGCCTCCTGGAACTACCTGCCTCTTTTCCTTAATCCTGTCACCATACCTGGCTTTTATTAGGTTTTGAGATCTAAATTCAGGTCCTTACACTAATACAGCAAACACTTTATCCATGAAGCCATTTCCCAAGCCCCAGATCATTCTTAATAGTGTTAGAAAAAGTCAAACAAGCAGGGCATAGTAGCACATGGCTGTAATCTTAACATTTGGGAGGTAGTGGCAGGAGAATCAGGAGCTTCAGGCCAGCCAAGGGTACATAAAACCCTAGCTCAAAAGTGGGGGGCGGCGAGGGGGGGGGACTTCAAAAACAATGAATCTTTAAAAGAGATATATAATTACATTACTAGGAATAAATTTTAAATAGTTAATTTATAAAAATAAAAATGTATTAAAGCTCAACCTTGAAAAGTATTATACATTCAGGATGTTCATTAAAATGTAAAGCTAGTGTGTGACTATTGCAGGCTACTCTTAGGTTTAATGAAGTCTACTATTAGGGCTTTAAAAGTCCAATGTACTCTGCTAAGTCAAGAGAATCTCAAAGGCTAGGGCTATTTAATCATAATGTCAAAGAACTTATCTGCTCAATGCTCTCTTCTCCCTTCACCTCAGAATCAGAATTATTCCCTACTCAATTATAAGAATAATCTGTTGTTTAAAATTGTTTCCAAATATACAGAACAGTACATAAAAAAGTAATTCCCTATACCTCCCCCCAAAAAAACTTGAAATAACCTAATTCTTCCTTTCCTAGGATCTGAACATAATTATTATTTGGGGAGACAGGATCTCACTGTGTAGAGTGCAGGCTGCCCTCAGATTTGTGATCCTCTGATCTTTATTCTGGGGTTAACCATGTGGCTCCATGCCTGGTATAAATAGTTTTAAGCAGGGTATTCTTATAGGCAGTTCTGTAAATAGCTATTTTCATTTCAAAATATATCAGGGTTGAAGAAACATAGCCACATTTAAAAAAACAAAAACAAAAAACCTGTTCTTTGCCTTTTAAAAATCCAAACACAGAGCTGCACTGTGAACATGCTGTAATGTACTTAATCATAACCATATGAAGTTAGTCAACTCTTCATTATTATAAAGAGAACTGCTATCCTTTTACATGTCTTTGACCACTCTAAGATAGCTCACAGATAAAGACTAATTACTGGGTTAAAAGATATATAAGCCAGGCATGATGGCACATGCTTTTAATTCCACTTGAGAGGCAGAGGCAGATATGTTCAAGGTTACTCTAGTCTATATAGGCAGTTCCAGGCCACAGAACTAGCCAGAGCTACAGTGAGATTGTGGGGAGGAGAGGAGAGGAGAGGGGATGGGAGGGAAAGGGAAGGAAGGAAGGAAGGATACAAGCAGGGAGGGAAAGAAAAAAGGGAAGAAAAAAGGAGAGGGGAAGGAAGGGGGGAGAAAAATGCTAAACATAATTCTTAGTCTTTACACTCTGAGTAAGGAAAGTAAGTTTGCTATCTTTATTCTACACACACACACACACACACACACACACACACGAAGCTTAATCTCTCAACATTCTTGTTAACTCCTGCTTTATGCTCTTTGCCCATTTAAAACTATTTATTTTTGCCTGTATGTGTGGGAGTGAGCATGCCTTGGCATGTGTGTCAAAGGGATCCAACTCAGGCCACCAGATCTGGTACACACTAAGCCATCCTACTGGCCCTCCTTGCCCATTTTTCAATTCAGTTGTTCTTGTTATTAATCTGCAGTATATTCTAGTAGGTGTTAAAATATCAAGAGAGAGGCGGCACACAAATGGCTTGGTGATTAAAAGCACTTGCTTGCTGTTGCAGTGAACCTAGGTCCAGCACCCCCCCATGGTGGCTTACAACCATCAATAACTACAGCTTGAAGGGATCCGATGCCCTCTTCTCCCTTCTATAGATGATGCATACATATATGATACTCATATACATGCAGCCAAAACACTCATAAAATATATGTCTGTTTTATGCGTGTATGTATGTATATATGTATGTATGCATGTGTGAATATATAAATGAATCTTTTAAAACTATTATGTTTTTTGTCAGTGTTTACATACTTCTAATTCTGTCACTATCCTTTGAAGTTCTGACACTTATGATTTTTGTTGTACTTTCTGGATGCTGGGATTACAAACATATTCTGCCACACCCAACCTACAAAAAGGATTAAGTACCTAACACATAGTGGATTTTAAATGGGTTATGTTTAAAACACATGGTAGGGAAAAAAACCTAACACTTTATGCAAGTATCTTTTTAAAGAAACACCATGAACAACCAGAGTCAAAACAAGGCATTTTCTTCCTCCTACTTCTTTTCTATACCAAAGTGGTTCACCAAATAGACCAAGTCATTTATTTCAAAATTGTGCGTTTCTCTCCACTGTTTCCAGTTTAATCTATAAGCACACTAACAGACTATTTTACTAAAAAATAACAACTTCAATTAAGAGTTCAGAATAGGTCGGGCAGTGGTGGCACATTTCTGAGTTCGAGGCCAGCCTGGTCTACAGAGTGAGTTCCAGCACAGCCAGGGATATACAGAGAAACCCTGTCTCGAAAAAACAAACAAACAAACAAACAAACAAAGGTTCAGAATAAGGGATACAGAAATGGCTCAGTGGTTAGGAGCAGAGGATATGTATGTATTTGATTTCTAGCACCCATGCCAACCAGGTCATAACTACTGTAACTCCAGTTCTAGAGGATCAAACACCTCTGGCTCCACAGGTACCTGCACAAATAGGCACATACCCACATAAAGTTACATGCACATACACATAATTAAAAATAAACTCCTAAAGAAAAATAGAAAGTGCAAATCTCTAGTTGTAAATCTTATCTCCTGTTTATATTGTACACATTACATAACAAACTATTTTAGTATTTATATTGCTATTATGTACATCCTACTACAAAATATGATTAGTTTGGGAACGATTGGTCAGTTTTGGAGACCTACACATTACATAATATCTAAATACTAACTATAGGTTACACAGTGTTAGGTTTTAATGATCTTAAGTCTGAGTGAGAAAAAACAGAAATGTACACAATTACATTGTTAAACAATGGGACCAATGCCATGAAAACAGGCTCTAATGGGAAAGAATGAGTAGTGACGAATTACTGACAGAGTGGTAGTAATGGGGAATTAGGGCAGAGTAAGCAGTTGTGCAAAGTAAGTGTGTAGTAGAGAACAGACAGGTAGAATGCAGGCAAGGCAGTAGAACCAGGTGGTGCCTATCTGAAAGAGCTAGGGTCCTCAAAGAGCCCAATAAGCTACAGTGTTCCATGGAAGATACTTTCAATTACACTATGAAAGTCAGTAGCCTAAGCTAATGCTGATATATTTTGAAACAAAATAACAACTATGAAAACTGATTTAAAAATAAAAAGTACTATGCAGAGCTCAGTGAAAATAGATAGCAGGCTTCATTCAGCCTATTATTCCCAAAAAGCTTGTGTACAGGTCAGCCCTGGCAATATTTGAGTATGGGGGTCATGAGTGTTCCCTCCATCCACTAACTGTCTGACAGGGTGATTCACAGAACCTCAATAGTTTGGGGAAGCAATATGATACATACTAAATTGCTACTTTCCTCTTGTGAACCTAGAATTTAGGTACAAGTAAAGTCAAAAGGCCTCTGTGACAAGTCCTCAATAAAAACTCTGTGCACTATGTCCCCAACCAACGTTGTTTTTTTGTTTGTTTGTTTGTTTGTTTGTTTTGTTTTGGGGTGTTTTTTTTGTTTTGTTTTGTTTTTCAAGACAGGGTTTCTCTGTGTAGCCCTGGCTGTTCTGGAACTTACTCTGTAGACCAGGCGGGCCTCAAACTCAGAAATCTGCCTGCCTCTGCCTCTCAAGTGCTGGGATTAAAGGTGTGCGCCACCACCGCCCTCCAATCAACTTTTCTGTTTTTTTTTGTTTTTGTTTTTGTTTTTGTTTTTTTTTGGGGTTTTGGTTTTTCGAGACAGGGTTTCTCTGTGTGGTCCTGGCTGTCCTGGAACTCACTTTGTAGACCAGGCTGGCCTTGAACTCAGAAATCCGCCTGCCTCTGTCTCCCAAGTGCTGGGATTACAGGCATGCGCCACCACCACCGGCCCAATCAACTTTTCTAAGAGACAACACTTCACATGTAGAGCCAGCTACATTTCCACATTGGTAGGATGAAAATATGTCCTGTATGTCTCCTCTAGGAGAAGACTCAAGGAAGCCTTCATTTGTCTCCCTTGGGACCGTGCCTTTGTATCCTTGTTTTAATCATTCTTGGCCATGTAAGAGTCCTACCCATGTTGGTTTTGAGAGTCCCAATGCAGAAATACCATGGTATACCATGGTATGTCTTCTTCTCTCTCCCTCAGCTCCCCAACTTCAGACTATATTGTTTTGAGATAAGTATTGAGCTGGTGTTCAGGTACAAAAAAGCTGTTTTTAGGGCTGGAGAAATGGTTCAGCAGTTAAGAGCAATGACTGCTCTTCCTGAGGTCCTGAGTTCAATTCCCAGCAACCACATGGTGGCTCACAACCATCTGTAATGAGATGACACCCTCCTCTGGAGTGTCTGAAGACAACTATAGTGTACTTACATAAATAAATCTTAAAAAAAAAAAAAAAAAAGCTGTTTTTAACCAGGCATGGTGGTATACTCTGGGAAGTTGAGACAAGCAGCTTATCATGTGTACTGAAAGCTAGTGTGGGCTACAGTGAGTGTCATTGTCTAAAAACAGTTTTTTAAGGAAACTGGGATGTTTCCGCTGAGATCTTGAAACTATTCTGTGAAGCAGAGAAAAATGACCAGTCACTAAGTGTTGGGGCTGAGGAAACAAGGAAAAGTATGGAAAACATAAATCAGGCTGGGTGGGGCCAGAACAGGTTACAGGGAAGAAATGGCATTTAAATGAATGAGGTTCACTTAAAACTGAGAGAGCATCCCTCTTCTCTGCTGCCAGGAAGCTTACACAGACTTCAGCTGCAGTACTTCTTTCTCTGTAAGGGAGCAGACACTGTCTAAGTCCTCAGCAGACTATGTCCTCACAGGGTTAGAACTGTGACTTACATCATTAAATATATATGCCAAGGATCTTCAAGAATGCCTGGCTGGTAATGAATACTTATTAATAAATGAGGTGCTTAGAAATGGAAACTGCAATCAGGAAAGTCTCACAGAAAACTGGGGAGACAGGAGCACATATGAAGAATTCCATCTTCAGTTTTGAATTTCCTTCAGTTTTCCTTTCTCTACTCTTTACTAATTCCTTTTGTCTCCTTATGATGACATAAATACCAACCATGTACTCGGATACCATGTAGCCAAGGTAATGTTGGTGATTTTAAAAAAAAGACCAATTTCATACACAAAAATAACACACAGGGTATAATGAATACAGAAAGAAAGATAGAAAGATTAAGGCATAGAGTTAGAGAAAGCCAGCCTTCCTCTGGCTGTCTCTAAAACACTAAGAAATAAAGATATAGACATTTCAACACAGAGGTCAGCTTATGAACATGTTTTAGGCTCACCACTACTACTTGCTGGAGTAGAAGATTTAAAAATTTTCAAGACAACCTACTTTTCCCCTAGGCTACTCTAGAATAACTCCTGAAGTTTTGACCAGACTATCACAAATGCTTAAATCCCACTTTGATCCCCAATTTTTCCTACACAATCTTGAGCAAAGTTTTTGTCTTCTTGATGATAATGAAAAAGTCTGCTTTATAAGGTTGTTAAAGTGACATCTAAGTTGACAATGTAGGATGAACAGTTAAAAGTATGAACTTTATTTTTAAAGAGAAGAAAAAGGAAGACATGATGAGATAACGCTCCAAACAGCATTAAAGCTGTTTAAGAAAGCATGTAAAGACCCAAGCAAGGACAAAGCCTGGTTGCTGAGGAGACATAGTGATTTGGGAAGAAAGTGCAGAGAAGCAAGATGTGACCGTGATCAATCACTGGCACTGTACATTCGAGAATGTGTGCATACATGTGTGGCAGAGCGCATGTGCACCACTATAGAGTGAAAAACGGGGTTTGTTAACATTGATTTAATATTTTTCTGTGTGTATGCATTGTGTTCCTGAATGTAAGTTATGTGTACAACATGCATGCAGGAGTCTGTGGAAGCAGAAGGGGGCATAAGATCTGCAACTGGAGTTCTAGATGATTGTGAGCTGCATATGGATGCTGGGGACTGAACCTGGGTCCCCTGCAAGAGCAGTCACTATTCTTAACTTCTGAGCCATCTCTTCAGCTCCTTTGTTTTTTGTCTGAAAAATAATAGGGGGCTGGGAATTTAGCTCAGTGGTAGAATGCTTACCTAGCATGTGTGAGGCTCAAAGTTCAATTTTTAGCATGGTGTCACAAGATACATAACACACAAATAATACTAATACTATTGCTTGAATTAAGCAACAGGCTTTTTCTTTTTCAAGAATGAGTAAGAGGCTAACAAGATGGCTCAGCAAGTAAAGCCACTTGCCACCATGCCTGACAGCTTAAGTTTGATTCCCAGGATCTACATGGTAGAAAAGAACTGACTCCAGCAAGTTGCCCTCTGACCTTGACACACACATATACAATAATAAAACACCAAGGACTCCGTACTCTACAAGAAGAAGTCCCTGTACTTGCATGTTCACTGGAGTTCTATTCACAAAAGTAAGGAAGTGGAACCAGATTTCCATCAACTAATGAGCTGGAAATTAAAATGTGGTACATATACATAATGAAATTTTATTCTGCAGTAAAGAATGAACTCTGCAGGAAAATGAATGAAACTAGAAAATATGCTGACTGAGGTAACAACGACCCAGAAAAACAAGCACTGCCTATTCTCCTTCATGTGTGGACCTTAGCTACTATTTTTATAGTAGTATGATTTAACATTACTGTGTGCTAGTAAAACCCCAAAAAATTCAAAGGGGTCATTAGAGAGAGGGAGTGGGAATGGAACACATTGAGCATAATATAAAAAGGGGGAAATGCCAGAATAAAAGTGTACCAGGGAGGTAAGTGGAAGGATAGGGATGAGAAGGGGCAAAAGAAAGGATAAAAGAGAAGGATAAAAAGGCCTTATAGCAATCTACTTTATAAGCTCATTGAAAAACAATATCGAATGAAGGGTACTCTCCACAGGTATATAATGCTCCTCCAGAGGTGATTAAATGAAAACCCTAGTGCCAGGTATAAGACACCTCCCTTTACTAGACGTTGGCCAGGTAAGTCCCAGATGTTTCTGAAACAATATAGGATACTGTCATTACTCTTGGTTAGCCATGAGAACAGACCTAACTACAATTTTCAAAACATGTATTATCCAATATATAAAGATTAAAACATTACATTGTACCCCATAAGTAAGTATAAATATTATGGCCTTTAAAAAAATAAAACTTTTTTTTTTAAAGATACAATAAGGACTGGGGAAATGTCTCAGTCAGAAAGAACCTAACTTCACTCTCCAGACCCATATTATTTTTAAAAAGCCAGGTGTGCCTGTATTTCCAGCATTAAAGAGGCAGAGATAGGCACATGCTCAGCACAGGATGGCCAACTAATTTACCCTATCTGCTAAGATCCCAACTGATGAAACACTGTCTCAAAAAACAAGGTAGATGACTCCTATGGAATAACATCTGAAGTTGTCCTCTGGGCTTCATACACATGCATGTGTGTAGACACGCTGACACACATGCACATATAATATATTTGAAGTCAGTTCTGGTTTGTTTCCCACTTAAAAAGGAAAGAATAGCACTATAAAAGTACAATTTAATATTGATCCTTTCATAAGGGACTATGACAAGATGAGACCATATTTTCTTTTTTAAAAAGAGACAAAACAAGCCGGGCGGTGGTGGCACACGCCTGTAATCCCAGCACTTGGGAGGCAGAGGCAGGTGGATCTCTGAGTTCGAGGCCAGCCTGGTCTACAGAGTGAGTTCCAGGACAGCCAGGACTACACAGAGAAATCCTGTCTTGGAAAGAGAGAGAGAGAGAGAGAGAGAGAGAGAGAGAGAGAGAGAGAGAGAGAGAGAGAGAGAGAGAGACTGAAAGAAAACAAAGAATTTCATTTTTTCTCCAAGATTTATTTTACTTTTAAATGATTATGTATGTGTGTATCTCTGTGTGGATGTGTGCATGTGAATGTTGGTTGGTGCCTGCAGAGATCAAAAGAGGGCACTGGGTCTCAGGAACTAGTTACAGGTGGTAATAAGCTGTCTGATGTGGTTGCTGGGAAACAAACTCTGGTCCTCTGTACTTGCTTTTAACTGAGCCATCTCTCTAGCCCCGATCCATATTTCCTATCTAAGTGCAGTATCTAATCAAGCATAGTAGCTCACATAGTTATTCCAGCACTTAGGGGACTATGGCAAAAGGATTCCTGTGAGTTCAAGACTAACCTCAATTATAGAGTGATCTCTCTCAAAAACTAAATTACAGTTGATAATTAAGAATCATCACTAGGTGGTGGTGGTGGTGGTGGTGGTGGTGGTGGTGGTGGTGGTGGTGCATGTCTTTAATCTCAGTGCTTCAGCATTCTGGAAACAAAGGCAGGCAAATCTCTGAGTTCGAAGCTAGTCTCTTCTATAGAGCCAGTACAGCTAGGGATACACAGAGAAACCCTATTTTGTTTTGTTTTGTTTTGTTGGGAAGCCAGCAAATAATATCTATTCTAAGCTTTTCATTTTAATTTGACTTAAAAGATCATAACACACCTTACATTTATTTTAAACTTGCTTTTGCAACAATTATACAGTCATGTCATTTTATCCCAAGGTTACTTGCTGGATATCTATATGAACAAACAAACATGTTACACTCTATATACTTTGATTTACAGTCAGACACATTGAGTGATTACAATATGCTGTAATATGGATGGGAGAGAGGTCTAAAGCTGTCAATAGAGTAGACAACTGTTGGTATAAAGATAAAATAATTAGACCTTGAGAATAAAGAACACTGTAAAAACTGGAACATTTTAATTCCAAAGAGCTTGTTTAAACAAGAATCTGTGGCTGAAGAGATGGCTCAGTGGTTAAGAGCACTTGCTTTTCCAGAGGAGCCAGATTTCATTCTCAGCACCCGCAGGGCAGCTAACCAACACCAGTTCCAGAGGATTCAAAGCCCTCTTCTATCTTATGCAGTTACATAGTATAAAACATATAGTCAAAATACCGATACATGTACTTACATAAACAAACAGTAAGCAATGCATCTGTTACAAGAAATCCTGTAGTAGGGAAGGTCCAGGGTGTACTATAACTAAATGATGCCACCAAGAACTCGGAGTCCGAGCCGGGCGTGGTGGCACACTCCTGTAATCCTAGCACTTGGGAGGCAGAGGCAAGCGGCTTTCTGAGTTCGAGGATAGCCAGGACTACACAAAGAAACCCTGTCTCGAAAAAACAAAAAAACAAAAAAAAAAAAAAAAAAAAGAACTCTGACACCTTCTACTTCTGATCTGATATCTTCAGGAAATGTTTTATCCCCTGTGGTTACAGGACAACTGCCAACAGCAATTGGGGCCTCATGTTCTCTTGGTCTTGAAAATTAAAAGAAGAACCATTTTCCCCCAGAAACAGCCTGTCTCCTTCAGTTCAGCCTGACTGGGACAGGTAACAGTTTACAAGTAAATGCAACTGATTGGCTTTGACTAAGTAAAACCTAACCCTGGAGTTGGTGATGAATCATCTAAGAATAAAAGCAGATTTGTTAGGAATGGAGATAGATGATAGGCAGCTAACAGAGTTGATAACAAAGAATAAGGAAACTCTAAGCACTTGCATAAACACATGAAAACCACATATGGGAGGATAGGAAATAAGAAACAGCTTAAAAAAAAAAAAAAGCCAGGTGGTGGTGGCACACGCCTTTAATCCCAGCACTTGGGAGGCAGAGGCAGGCAGATTTCTGAGTTCCAGGCCAGCCTGGTCTACAGAGTGAGTTCCAGGACAGCCAGGGCTACACAGAGAAACCCTGTCTCGAAAAGAAAAGAAAAGAAAAGAGAAGAGAAGAGAAGAGAAGAGAAGAGAAGAGGAAAAGGAAAAAAGGAAAAGGAAAAGGAAAGGAAAGGAAAGGAAAGGAAAGGAAAGGAAAGAAAAGAAAAGAAAAGAAAAGAAAAGAAAAGAAAAGAAAAGAAAAGAAAAGAAAAGAAAAGACAGCTCGGCTCGGCTGGAGTGATGGGAAATCTAAGAATGGACACATTCTGCACTCTTTTTTTGAGTCTGGCCTTTATCTCATAAGACAAGATGAAGTTTAAGTAAGAAAGATACTACAATTAGGCTGTCTAGGTGTATGATTGTGGAAGTATTATCAAGAATATCAAGGGCTGGAGAGATAGCCCAATGATTTAGCCCAATGATTAAGCACATGTAGGTAGCTCTCAATCACCTGCAACTCCAACTCTAACAGAATCTGACACCTCTGACCTCATGTGCACATATTCCTGCTCCCACCCTACCCCATATAATTAAAATAATAAAAATAAGTTAAAAATACAAAAATAGCTGGGCGGTGGTGGCGCACGCCTGTAATCCCAGCACTTGGGAGGCAGAGGCAGGTGGATTTCTGAGTTGGAGGCCAGCCTGGTCTACAGAGTGAGTTCCAGGACAGCCAGGGCTACACAGAGAAACCCTGTCTCGAAAAAAACAAAACAAAACAAAAATACAAAAATAGCCAGAGATAGGTGGGGAGAGTAAGGGAAAAGTTACCTAGCCTCAGTTGGCGTCTATTCAACAACAGTCCAACTGGTAAGGAGAGGAATGAAAAAGAATAGGACAGGATTTAAAATCCACATGTGGATTTCTAAAAACTTAGGCAAGACACTTCTACATTTTTTGTTGTTGTTTTGTTGAAACAGAATCTCACTATGTAGCTTTAGCTGGCCAGGAGCTCACTATATAGATTAGGACTGGCTTGGAAGTTAGGGTATCTACCTGTCTCTCTCTCCTGAGTGCTGGAATTAAAGGTGTATGCCACAACATCCAGCACTAATTTTTTTTAAATGTGTGTGCATTCCTGCGTGTTAGAATACATGTTTACGTCAGAGGACAGTTGTAGGAATCAGTTCTCTTCTTACACTATGAGGATCTCAGGGATTAGACTCAAAGCCATCAGGCTTAGTAAATGTCGTTACCTGCTAAGCCATCTTGCTGGTCCTTATTTCTTTATAACAAGAGAGAAAATTAACCTTCAAACAAATTAGGTAACTTACTTGAGATGGAAAAGTGATTAGAGCCTGGTACAATGGTGTGCATCTATAGTCTCAGCTGCTGGGGAGGCTAAAACAGTAAGATTACTCAAAAACAGCCTGGGTAACATAGTGTGATGCCTTCAAAAAGAAAACAAAATCAAAAGACTATAAACAGCAGTCAGACTGTAATGAGAGGTTTGATGCCCAAAGTCAGGTTTCTTTGTTTCTTTGTTTCTTTGTTTCTTTCCTTCCTTCCTTCCTTCCTTCCTTCCTTCCTTCCTTCCTTCCTTCTTTCTTTCTTTTTTATTCCTGAGACAGGGTTTCTCTGTGTAGCTTTGGCTATCCTGGAACTCACTCTGTAGACCAGGCTGGCCTCGAACTCAGAGATCCACCTGCCTCTGCCTCCCAAGTGTTGGGATTACAGGCATGCGCCACCACCGCCCAGCTATTTTTTTTTTAAAAGCATAAATACACATAAAAATGTTTGTTTTAATGTTTCACAAATAAGCCTGATGTAGTTAGTGGCTTGCACCTATTCACACAGTACTTGGGAAGCTGAGGTGGGGTGCTTCATTAGTTAAAGGCCAGATGGACTATGCTCAGAGTTCCAGGCCATCCTGGGGTACACAGATAGACCCTAGGTCAGAACAAAAATAAGTATGTGTATAAAGCTAGGACTGCCATATCATTCTGTCAACATCACCACAATTCTCTCATTCACCACAAACTCTCGCAGAGCTCATATTAAAATAAACAAAGCCGGGCGGTGGTGGCGGCGCACGCCTGTAATCCCTGCACTTGGGAAGCAGAGGCAGGCAGATTTCTGAGTTTGAGGCCAGCCTGGTCTACAGAGTTCCAGGACAGCCAGAGCTACAGAGAAACCCTGTCTCAAAAAAACAAACAAACAAACAAACAAACAAAAAAAGAAAAAAAAGTGCAGAGATCTCATGTTTGTTGATTTCAAATCTTAACTACAAAGTAGTTATTAAAATAGCCTGGTGCTGCCGGGTATGGTGGCGCATGCTGTAATTCCAGCACTTGCACACACCCCCCCCCAAAAAAAGCCTGGTGCCAATATGAAGAGACCTATGGAAAGCCCCGAACAAAACAGAGCACCTATGATTCAATGATTATTGTATTTTGTTCCTCTCTCCCTCCCTCCTTCTCCTTCCTAGTACATGCTAAGCATACTCATTCCTCAAATGATTTCCACTAAGGTGACAAAGTCATTGAATTAGACAGTATTTTTAAACAAATAGTACTGGGAAAACTTATACTTAAAAGATAAGAATATCTACAACTATAAAACTCTTAATAGAAAACAAAAGGAGAAAACCTTTATGAAGACTGATTTGGTTTCCTTTATGATTTCCACACGACACCAAAAGTCAAACAACAAAAAGAAAAATGAAGTAAACGGAACTTCATCATAGTTAAAAATGTCTTGATAGACTAGAGGTGTAGCTGTAGTAATGGCTCAAGTTGGGATTTTGTCCCAACATGACAGAAAAAAATTTTTTTTTTAAATTCTTGCTGGTTGTGGTGGTACATGCCTGCAATCCCACAGCTTGGGTTACAGAAAGGTCCCTAGTTCAAAGGCCAACCTGACCACATAGTAAGACCTGGTCTCAAAAAAAACAACAAATAAGCAATTTTTTTTTCATATGAAAGAAAGAAAAGGCAGCATAGATAAGTAGAAAACATTTACATTTTGTTGTGGATATAAAGCCTGACCTGGGTTTGAATTCAATCTCCTTCAGATCCCCAACTACAAAATGAAAGGAGAAACAACTCCTGCCAAGTTGTTCTTTGACCTCCACAAGCATGTTAGCACCCCACACACAAGTGTACATGCACACACAAAATATAATTTTACAAAATCACATGTCTGATAGGAGATCAATATTCAGAAAAACTCCTACAACTCAACCACCAAACAGAACTTCTAATTTAAGAAACAGACAAAGGAGTTAGGTATGGTAGTCTATGCATATAACTCCAGAACTACGATACTAAGTATTTTGATGCTAGCCTGTGTATCAAGACCCCTCTCAAAAACCCCAAAGGGACAGATGAGGTGACAAAATGCAAATAAATACAGTAAGAGATATTCATCATTAACCACTAAGTAAATGTATATTAAAACACAATAACCACATACAGTCTTTAGAATGATTTATAAAAGGAGGAGAACCCTTCACACCCCAGAACACAATGTTTGTGCATTACTGGTGGGAATATAAACTTCCTTTGGTTTGATAAATACCCAAACTAAAGAGATGTATTGAACAGGTCATTTTTACCATGTTCACAGCAACATTTTACATAGTAGTCAAAAGATGGAGGCAATTCAGGTGTCCATAGACAGATGAAGATGCAACATGTAGGTCTATACTTAGAATGAGTTTTTCAGCTTTAAAAAAGGAAGAGAATTCTGACACTGTAAGACATGAATGGACCATCGAGCCAGTCTCAAAAACTATGTTTTAGATTCTATGATTGTACTTCTACCTAGTCAAGGTCATAGATACAGTAGAACAGATTTCAGTTGATGAGGTTAACCATGTTAGTATTTAAAGAGTACAAATTTTCAGTTTGGATGAAAGAATTCAATTCCTCAGATGAGGGTATGTCATTTTGTCTCAGAAACCAAACTTATCATGCATGGAACCCTCAGTTCAAATCTCAGCACTAGGGGAAAAATGAATTCTGACTATATGGCCAGCAACACACCTATCACATAAAGTTATCTACTGCATAACTCATGGTGTGCCTGAGTTCCATCCCTGGGAATTCACATAGTAGGAGAGAATCAACTCCTTTAATAGTCCTCTGACTTTCACCTGTGATCTTTGGCTCCATGCATGTATACACAGTAACAAAAAATAAAATCTAGTAAAAATAATTTTTTTTTAGGGCTGGAGAGATGGCTCAGTGGTAAAGAGCCATCTTAACTAAAAGCCTCTTCCAAAGGACCTGAGTTCGATTCCCAACATCCATATCAGGTGCTCCTAACTGCCTATGACTCTAAGTTCCCGAGCACCTAGCCTCCACAAGCATCTGTACTCATATGAACACACAGATAATTAGACTCGTGCACGAGTGTATACATACACATACACAAAATAAAATAAAATAAAAATAGAGGGTGGGAGAGATGGTTAAGAAGTTAAAGCCTCTGACCGTTCCTCCAGAGGTTCAATTCCCAGCACTCACATGGTAGCTCACAACATTCTGTAACTCAGAGACCTGACACCCTCACACAGACATACATGTAGGCAAAACACAACTGCACAAAGTAAAAATAACTAATTAAACACACACACACACACAATTTAAAAACTAATTCAGCAGATAGCAATGGCAACATTGTACAACAGTGTAAACAGGTACAGAATCATACAATTTTCAATAGTTAAGATAGTAAATTTTTTATATATATATTTACCTCGGTAAGTGTACAGACACACACGTACTTGCTAGGTAACCCTTCTTACTGACTTTACCTTACCTACCTAGCTCAGTGGTAGAACATCCTTGGATTTGATTTCCAGCACTACAGAAAAATATTTTAAGATAAACTTTGCTGGGTGTGGTTACGCAAATCTATAATCTTAGCATCTGGGAAGCAGAGGAAATATCCTAGTTTAAGATACCATCTTTGAGTCAGGTAATAAAATGACTAGCTTCTGTCTTCTTGGTTCATTTTATTCTTGCTTTATTCTAACTCAACCTGCTAATGATAGCTTATAAAAAAAAAACTTTAAAGGTTTATTATAACTTGCACAAAAGAAAACTCCAAATTTCAATTTAGCACTCAAATCCTTCTACAGAGACAGTCCCCCATGGAAAATCCCCTCCTGAGAGGAGCAACTCTGCTCCTTTTGTCCCCCTCTCTTTCCCTGGCACTAATCTCCAATTTATACACTTGCTTTTTTTTTCACCCCCACCCCCCACCCCCTGGTCACGAAGTAACTGCTCCAATCTCTCCGTAAATATAAACACTCATTGGCTAGTTGATGTTCCAAGTGTCCCAGGAAGTTATTTAAACTCCCAAGGTCTGGCTAGAACTCCCTCTACCCTGACCTCCCACAGCATTCTCTGTATTAGTAGAACTCACTAGACTGGCTTCTAGACTCATGCATCTTTTTCCAATAAGAACCGTGAGGCAAAGTCTATTATATATTACATTTCTTGACTCCCAACCCCTAGGTCTGGAATAATGAAAACACAAAGCAGACCTTCAATAATTGTACATAATCTGAGCCCTGTGACTAAAATATGAAAACATAATCACTTGATTCTATTGTATTTCTGAAAGTTGACCTGTGACACATCATATATAAAATTCTGAAGCCCAACAAAAGGAAAGAAGGGGCCTAGGCAGGAAAACCACTGACTGGGCTTTAAACCTAAGGTTAGGGCCGGATACAGCACACTTGAGATGCTAATCATGTTGGGACACAGAACACTAATAGGACTTAGGTTTTACAGAACGAACCCAGGCAAGAGTGAGCCAGGCTGTAATTTGACGAAAATCTAGTTATGGACCTAAGAAAACCCTCAAGTGAAATATTACTCAATTTTTATTAAATATGGTGTTGGATGGGGTGGCCTCTTTGGCAGTTATTTTGAGGTAGCTGCCAGGTTCAGAGACCCTTGTTTCTGCTTTCAACTTTATTGTGCAAAGGCCTTGTGGTTGGGGTGAACAGTGGTGTTGAAAGCAACCCATGCAGGAGTGGAGTGAAAAGAGCTCTTTCTCACCTGCAGAAGCCTAGATCCTAGTTTAGGTCTCACCCCTCCCCAGCTAAGTTAAGACCCATGGAATCCAACCTTTCTGCACGCCAAATCGCTAAAGGTTTTTCTGACTCCAAAATTCCAAGACAAGTCTAATGACAGCTATTAAGGATGTACGGCTCATAGAACTTCAAGTCTTTCTTCTGGACTTACAAAGAAGACAATGTGAGTAATGTGTGAGACACAGACGCTACTGAGAGACAAAGGATAATGTTGGCCGGAAAAGCTAATTTATCTGCAAAAAAGCTTCTTCCTTGCTCGTCCCCGTAAGATGTTTGAGCTGGGGAAACAGTGCAGGGGGGTTGGGGGAAAGAGAGCCAAGACTGCTCTGGAAATCAGGCCTACTCCAGAGTACTTATTATGCGTGGTGGTATGTGAGAGGCGCTGTGGTGGTTCAAAGCAGAATACAACACTCCTCGGAGTTTCTTCTAAGACGGTGAGAAAGTTCTCACCCCGGAGGAGAGCGAGCGTGAGTGTGAGTGTGAGTGCATGGAGGGGAGGGGAGTAAACAGCAGAGCAAGAGAGAAGGCACGCCTTTTGCCAAAGTACTCCGGGGAGCTCAGCCTCCGTCTCCGTCTCCAGCAGCCGCTCGGCATTGTCTCCCCACCTACCTGTCAAAGCTCAACGCCAGCCTCTCTCCTCCCAGAGCACTCACCCGGGACGATTTCACTTCGCCCGCGGGGAGTGGCCCTCCCTGCGGCCTGCTCCTCCCCAAGCTCTGGTCCTCCTCCCTGCGGCCTCACGCCCACCCCGCGGCCCCGCACCCGGTCCACAAGGGTCCGCGCCAGGAGCGGTCCCCGAGCGCAGGCTGCGCTCCCGAGCGGGTCCCGCCCCTCCAAGCCCGGTGCTAGGAGCCCGTCCCGGTGGCCAAGCCGGGCGGGGGTGGGTGAGCTGCGCACCCTCCGGCCCCCGAGCGCCGCGCCTCCCGCACGGCCCGGTCGGCGGCGCGCTGTCCGGCCCGCCCCTCAGGGCGCGGGGACCAGCCCGTCCCGCGCCGGCGCGCTGGGCCCTAGACGGCCGGCTGGCCAGCGCCTCCGCAACCCCGCGGCGTCCCGGCCTCAGCCAAGGCGCCACCACGCCCAACCACCGCCCCTTCCTCAGCTGGACGCCCCGCGCAGCGCCGGACGCCGGACGGCGAGACGGCTCTTCAGCCTCAGACACCGAGGGACGCTCACCTCGGAGGCTCCTCCCGCCGCGACTGCTGCTGGGACCGCTGCCGTCGCCTCCGCCGCCGCCGCCCCCAGCGCCGCCGCCCGCACTGGCGCCAGCCCCCGCGGCCATTCTCCTCCAGCCGCCGCCGCCGCCACCCTCCTCCCCTCTCCTGTCAGTGGTTTAGGCTCCGGGACCACTCCAGGTTCCCCCCGTCGCCATTTTGACTCCGACAGGGAGCAGGAGGGGCTCGCCTCGGCGCGGCCCTGGCGCGCCTGCGCCGCTCTGCGGAGCCGGACGGCCCCGCCCGCCCCCGCTGTCGGCGCGCCCCTGTCACGTGACCCGACGTCGGTGCGTCGAGTTGGGGGAGGAGGGGCACGCTGGGGAGGCGCGTTCCTAGGGTCTCAGGCCAAGAGGCGAGTGCGCGCGCATTCTTCTGGCAATGTCTGCCCAAGGGAGGGGCCAAGGGGCGCCGGGTACTTGTTGCAGCATCCTGCACAGCTCCTGGAATCAGAGCGTATTATTCTTTGTATCTAAATGGAATAATCACTACGCAGGGGAAGGCCAGTTCCGCTGTTTCTGGGCAGCCGCCACCCACTGGGTGTTGGCTTAAATGCCTCAAAAAGAACTGTGATTCGGAGAAAAATTCCTTCCTGGCCGACTTTGCGTTTCGGTGGCTTCATTTCTTCTTAAGAATTTCTAAAACTCTTTTGTCCTCTTGGTACGTTTATAGGTAGTACTTTGCTAGTTACCTAGTATTTGAGAAAAAAGGTACTGAAAAGTTTCAACAACAAAGAACTAGGCTGATGGAATTCACAGTGCCCCCCCCCGCGCCCCCCATGGGAGAGCCAGATCTCTTCCATAAAACAGTCCCTGTTTGTGATTTTGCGATAATTACAGCGAGGCGGTAACAAAAACGTCTTACATTTATGGAGTGCCCTACAGTTTTCAAAACACAGTTAAATACATGGTTTCTGTCTGAATGCCAAAACCGCGCTTTGAGGTAGTTGGGACAGGCGTTATTATCACTGTTTTACAGCTAGGGAAGCGGGCAAGCCAAGACAAGAATCTAGACTGTGTCCTTCAGGAATTGGCGTTTTCTGTCTTTTCCCCAGTCTTTGCTGTTACATTTCTTTTTGATGGTGTTAGATTAATTTTTTATGTGTATAAATGTTTTGCCTGAATGTATGTGCTCCACATGCGTGCCCACGGATCCCTTGAACGAGAGTCACAGATGGTAGTATAGTGACCATGTGGGTGCTGGGAATTGAGCCCAGGTCCTCTGCAAAAGCAACAAGTGCTCTAAATCACTGACCCATGTTTTGGGCCTCTTTATGGTCATTTTTTAAAGCACCTCTGAATAAAATCTCCTGTCCTTAGTTCCTGAGTAAATTAACTCGATTTAACCTAATCAATTCAAGATTTAACCAGACCTTAGCACTTATTACTTTTTCAATGGATTTTTGGGGGGCTGGGAGAAGGAGGTATTTGTATTGAGAGCTATATGTAGCCTAGACTAAACCTGGCTTGCTGAAATTGACCTTGAGCTCCTGCTCCTAGTTCCACTGAGAGCGCTGGGATTGCAAGGGTGCATCATCATGGCCCACCAATCCACTTTGCTTGATGACCGACTTCCTTCAGTTGACTGTGTGCAACATTTCTGATGATATTCAAGTTCGAGTTGGTGGAACTTGATCCAATAAATACACCATTTTCCAGTTCAATGCGAGATGGATCTGAAATTTGCTTCTGAGGTACCGTGCCCTTGGGTCTCTGTGAAGAAACACTTGTGGCTCTTGGTCCTCTCTTGCTCTTTCCCTGCTTCCCTTCCCCCACCTCTCCACGTGCTCATGGTCTCTCTCTCTCTCTCTCTCTCTCTCTCTCTCTCTCATTCTCTCTCTACCTTCCCTGCCTCTACTACCCCCTTACTCCCCTCCCCATGCCCTGGATAAACTCTATTCTATACTTAAACAAAACAAACAAACGGAAAAAATCCCACTGTGTTTTGCAAGTCTTTTTTTTTTTTTTTTTTCTTCCTGGTTGGTATATTGTATACACACAGGTTTAGGTAAGTTTCAAAGAATAAAAGCGATGGCCGGGTGTGGTGGCGCAGCCTGTAATCCCAGCACTTGGGAGGAAGAGGCAGGCAGATTTCTGAGTTCCAGGCCAGCCTGGTCTACAGAGTGAGTTCCAGGACAGCCAGGACTACACAGAGAAACCCTGTCTTGAAAAACCAAATCAAACAAAACAAAACAACAACAACAAAAAGAATAAAAGCAATGAAATTTTGTCATGGGTTTGGTGTCTTTTTTTTTTTTTATGTTTGTGATTAAAAAAAAGGATCACAGCCCTTTCTTGTTTTGTTTTTGTTGAATATATGGTTTTGTGTGTGTGTGTGTGTGTGTGTGTGTATGTGTGTGTGTGCAGGGCAGAGGACAAACTCAGGAGTCAGTCTTACCTTTGAGGGAAGGTCTCTCTCTCTTTTTTTAAAAAATTATTTACTAATATGTGATTCCCCTTTGCTATCTCCAAACACTCCAGAAGAGGGAGTCAGATCTCATTACAGATGTGAGCCACCATGTGGTTGCTAGGATTTGAACTCAGGACCTTCAGAAGAGCAGTCAATGCTCTTAACCACTGAGCCATCTCTCCAGCCCCAGAAGGTCTCTTCTTATTTCTGTCCAGCTGGCCTGTGAGCTCTCTGCCTCTCATCTCTCCAAAGTAGCGATGAGATTACAGATGAAGAGTATGGGTGCAGCTTTACATGGGCTCTGGGGATTTAATTCAGTTACATGCCAAGCACTGAACCCCTATCTTCCTAGTCTCTGTTTGGAAAAGAAAATCTGAGCTTTATGGTTTTAATGATTTGGTAGTCAGCTAAAGGGCATAAATTGTTTCTGTCAACTTCTATTTTTTATTTTTTATTTATTTATTTATTTATTTATTTATTTATTTATTTGGTTTTTGAGACAAGGTTTCTCTGTATAGCCTTGGCTGTCCTGGAACTCACTCTGTTGACCAGGCTGGCCTCGAACTCAGAAATCCGCCTGCCTCTTTTCTGTCATCTTATAATAGAAGAACTTTTATTTCTTTGAATATTTTCCTGACTTTTTTTTTTGAACATTTTTAAGTTTATTGTATTTTCCTTATTGATTCGTTAACTGCTTTCTTTCGAAAAAGAGCTCTTCCTGGATTTATTAGTTTACCATTTCCTTGTGCGGGATTTATGCTGCCTCTATTCTAATTCCTGAAGGTCTGTCGATTATAGCAGAAGCTGTCTGTAACAATTGTTCAAAAAAGGATTCTGTTTGCTCCAGCTCTCTTTCACGCTTCCAGAGCTGCCTGTAAGGTGGCTGCCATCTCCCATGAGACTTTATGGCTGCCCTCAGATCTCTGAGAAAGCCTAAGAGCACCAAAAGGAGGACCCCGAAGTTCACCCTGCTGACCAGTATGTCAGAGTTAAGTACAATTGACAACAGGATGCGTGGAGATTGCAGGGTCAGATTCTGATGCCTGACATTGGGTTATGAAACAAGAACGCTGGGCACCTGCTGCCCACTGGTTTCTGGGAGTTCCTGACTCACAGCTCCATGAAGCTGGGCCAGCTCCCGGTGTGCGGCAAATCTTACCTCGCTGAGGGTACTCACTGTGTTTCCTTAAAGAACTCAAAACCGTGGGAAAAGCAGCACAGCTGGCCATCGGAGTCACCACGCCTGATGCCATGCCGTGCAACAACAGCAGCAATAACTAAACTGGATAAAAAGTGTTCCGTTTGCACGGAGATAACCCCACAAAAACCGCCACAAAGGGGAGAGGGGTTCCTCTACAGCCGGTGAGTGTCATGAACTGGCTGCACAGGCGTGAGCAATAGATAAATGGTGGATGGAAAAACGTTTTGAGGGAAACTCCATCTAGTTGGAGCTGAAGGGTAAGTCTTCGTGCAGACCTCCCAGCCCCCCTACACGGTATGTAGCTCTAGTCCATAACAAGCATGGCATCTACAGTCAGCCCCCCCACCCCCACCTTCCCCACAGCTTGGTCTATATCCATTGAACACTCATGGGGGATGGAGAGATGGCTCCACAGTTAGGAGCACTGGCTGCTTTTTCAGAGGACCCAGGCTTGATCCGCAGCACTCGTGTTGCAACCCACAACTAGCTGTAATTCCAGTTCCAGAGTATCTGACACCCTCCTCTGGCCTCTGACAGCATTAGGCATGCATGTGGTGTGCAAACATACTCAGACAACCTTTATACACACAGCTTTAAAAGTCTCTAAAGTGAGCATCGCCAACTTGCTTGTACTGAACCATAAACATAGGAAAAGAACTTATTTCAGAGTTTCCAACAGCAGTCTTAGTTTGCATGGATTCTGACCTGATGAGTAGCACAATTCAGCAGAATTCAGTTTGTGGCTACTTGCCTCGTGATTGCTAGGAAGCAGAGACAGGGAGAGACGAGGAGAGACAGAGAGACTGGGGACCAGGCGTAACCTCCAAAGGTCAGCTTCCAGGGACCTTCTTCCTCCAGCTAATGGCCTGCTTCCTAAACTTTCCACCGCTTCCTTCCCGGAATAGCATCCCTGACAGAGACAATTGTTGAAAACAGGAGCCTGTGGTGCGTACAGTTCGTACTTAAAGGAAAACATGGAGTCGCACATGACATGATCCAGTCAAGAACCTATTCTGAAAAATTTTCCTGAAGGAAGTATTTCCCCTTGTTAGATTTCTCTGTAATCATGACCTCAAAAGACTGTTAATTGTTTTCCTCCGCTAAGAGGAGAATGCCTGGGCATCAGGAAAGAAGAACAGAGATAGACAGAAATTGAGAGGAGAGCCTCACCATTTGAATACGTGCTCAGATGCCTCTGAATCTAAACCAGCCTGTTTTGGTGTTTTTAGGAGCCATTAAGAGGTCCACATACCATCAGCTAGTTGGAAGTAGATAGGAGCAGCGGGCTTTAGTTGTTTACAATCAGAGATCCGAATTCATAGCCAGTTCCTTCTCTTCCTCCTTCTCCTCCCCAGAATTCCACATAGTTAGGAATGTTAAAAACCTGAGACATTTATATCCATGAATTCCAGTTTCTGTCACTCCAGTATCTGGGTTTCTTTTTCATTTTTATTTTTATTTTATTTATTTTTAAAGATTTGTTTACTTGTTTATTTATTTATTTATTATATGTGAGTACACTGTAGCTGTCTTCAGACACTCCGGACAAGGGCGTCAGATATCATTACAGATGGTTGGAAGCCACCACAGAAGTCCCTTCTCAAACCCCTTCCTGGAAGTGTACCATAGAAACAGGGTTTGGTTTTTGTTGTTTAATGTCTCAGAGCCAATTTTATTTCCTCCAATTGCTTTGCATATAGTACTGCTTCCACATGTTTCTTTTAAAGTCCCTGGAGTCTAAATGGTGAGAGAAGCAGAAGTACATTTGTCAAATTATAAGAGGCCGGAGGGATGGCTCAGCATTTAAGAGCACTGGATGCTTTTCCAAAGAGTCTGGGTTGCATTCCCAGCACCCACACAGCAGCCACAAACATCTGTAATTCCAGGTCCAGGGGAGTCAATGGTGTTCTGTTCTGACCTTTATGAGCACCAAGAATACATGTTGTGCACATACATACATACATACACGCAGGTAAAACTCCCATACACAAAAGAATAAATGACTAAATCTTTAAAATTGTTTAAATGTCCAGGACAGTAGTTAATGTTGTTATGCTTAATAAATTAATCTTTATTAATTATTAAGTTAATAAGCAATAAGATTAATAAAGTTTCTAAAAACTAATATTGGAGGACAGCTTAATTGAGTTGGGGAAGAAAAGATTGTTTTTTTTGAGATAGGGTCTCATGTACCCAAGGCTGGCTTCAAACTCTGTGTAGCCAAGATGATCTTGAACTTTTGATTCTCCTGCTTGCATCTCCCATGAGCTGAGATTATAGGCCTGTGTTTTAATTCGAGGGACAAAACCAAACCAAAATATTTTTGTACACAGCTGGTGGGAGTGTGGAAGTGAAAATAGGAAAAACACTTCGGAAAGCAGTTTGGCTTTGCCTAGGAAGGATGAAACGCTTTTGTGCTACCACACAACTAAGATAGACCGGGACACCCAACCCTCCCTAAAGGTACTTAGCTGGTACTTAATTATCATTAGGCAACATTTCATTTGAGAACTATGCCAACTTCATATTAGGTCTCTGTCAGTTATTCTTTAATGTGCTTGTCCCTTTAAATGATTAAAGATGTTAGAGCCTGGCAGATTAGCCCTTTAATTGACAGCTGTCAAGCCCTTCAGGCAGCAGCAGCAGCAGCAGCAGCAGCAGCAGCAGCAGCAGTTGCCTAGGAATCTGACTGAGTAGCCCAAATCAGAGAAGACTGGGAACCAAGTGTGACTTCTGCTGTTGGGTGTTGGGGGCCCTGGCTCCTGAGTCTAGGACAACAGTGAACAAGATCACAGCTGCCCCCAAAGGTATGCTGGGGTGGTAGCAACTGTAACAGTGTGGCAGCTCTCAGACACCTGCTTATTGGAGCAGCTTGTCACTGTGACCACTGTTTTACACCTCACGGCTGTTCACAGAAACTTCAGTCCAGCTAGAGATGCTGAGCAGAGACTTCTTTCCAGCTCCCAGAAACTGTCACAACGGCCACGTCCTCCTATGTAATAACAGCTTTGCTTTGGGAAACTTGGCTTCACTCCGTGTTGTGGTGGCTCTGAGACTTCATCCTGCTTTTGACAGCTTCAGGTAACCCTTGTGTGACCTTGTCTGCAAGGACTGCAGGTGTCTCCCTCCCCCTCAGCAGCTCCCTGGGCATCACAGCACCTCCTGCGTCCTTGACAGCTAGTGTTGCAGCCTTAGGTCTCAGGAAAGCCTTATCTGAATGGTTTCATTGCCTGCTTGTGAGCGGAATGAGCTGGCTTCATCAAAGAGCAGAAAATTCTCAGGGCCGCCAGCTGCAGGCACAGCCAGAAGCAGCAGCTAGAGGGCAGCGGAAGGAAGAGTTCAGGGAGCAGCAGGGAGCTCAGAAGGAGAAACAGGGGCACTGTGGGCTTAGTAAGAAGGCAAGATACCACGGAGAGCTGGAGACGATGGCGAGTGAAGAACTGCAGAGCCAGAAACGGCCGAAGGCAAGAGGCTGCAGAAAGCTGCTAGCCCGAGCTGCTGGAGTTGTTGCAGGGCCCCGCCCAGTTACCGGAGTGGCTAAAAGCTGGGGCGCTGGGCACTGAAAGTTCAGAGATGTAACTCTAGCTGCAGTAAGTCTAGAGCCAGGCATCGGTGGGTCCCAAAGCTTAGAGCTACCAACCTGTGGCTCGCACACCGAGGCACAGGCTGCCAGCCTGATCTCCACGGAATACAGCAAAAACAGTGCTCAGCTGGTTGGTGATATATTCCACTGTTGGGTATAGAGACTTATTCTCACATAGGCCAGGAGATACAACTACCCAGTAAGCGTTCATACAGTGAAAAACAGCAAGGATGGGCCCAAAGAGCCATCAAGACCATGGATTTAGAACTGGTGTTTTCACTGTGGGAACGAACTTTGATCCCCTGTCACTTCCTCTGCGTGGCTGGTCACGGTGGTGCAGCACTCAGGAGACTGAGGCAGTCATGATGTTTTAGCCTGTGCCCTGGCAGCTCTCACTATCCAGGTCGACCGTCCTCATTAGGCCAATTTAAGGGGACAAGGAAACAGTAAACGGCAGGAAAAGGAGAGTTACTCATTGTGACAGCCCTGGCAAGGGAACCAAAAGGCCCCATGCACCTCAAGTCTTTCTTTCTTCAGTGTCTTGACATGAGATTTAGCTTTAGAAGGGAGATGAAAGCTACCCTCTAGGCAAGCAGTCCTGGTCAAAGTATGGGCATGGCCACTAGCCTCGTTGCAGCTGCCATCTCTTAAGGTGGCCTGGCAGGTGTCAGAATTGTGAGGTCTCTTCCTGAAAGATAAGGTCTGCCAGAACCACACCTCCAGCCTTTCCTTTCTCCCAGATTGAGCCTCCCAGTAAAACTCCAATCTCTGGGGGTTTATTGTTTCAACAGTCTGATACCCAAACTGAAGAGCAAAAGCTCCTCTTTAGAATATTTGGTAGCACATAAGGAGCTAATCCTGGGCTATATAGCTCCTTCTAGGACAGCTTGGGTCACATATCAATACGCAGTTTCAAACAGGGGAAAAAAAAAAAAAGTCTGGATGCGGTTCAGGAGAGATGATGAGTGTTGGTCTTGAAATAAAAGGTAATCTATGAAAACGAAAACTGCTTTTATAGTTTTTTTTTAAAAGAAATATATTTTCAAATATAAAAAAAGAAATATATGTATATGTACATAATTTAAATGTGTACCAAAGAAAAAGAATGTGGAACACCAAGATTATCTTTTAAACTGCCCAAGGGCACTTCTGCCTTGAGATTCTTTGTAATAATGGACCACAGTTTCTCTTGGGTCTTTTTATATTACCTCCGTGCCGGCAGCTCAGAAGTGTGTTACCGATGCTACCGGTTACATAACTTGAAAGCTCCCCACCCTTGCAACTGTCTGCCCTTCCGGCTGGCTTATCTGAGCCTCTCTGTCCTTGAGGTCGTGCCTTTGCAAAGACAAACGCCACCAGAGACAAAGGGAGGCACTTCAGTCCTCAAAGACATCTGGTCCTTGAGCAGAAATTAAAGGTGCTTTTCTAGCGGCCACAGTTCAAGATATTTGGACATGAGGCAGTGCAGTGTTAATGTCGTTACATAATTTTCTCGAAGCCTAAACATCAGCTTTTTAAGAGAATGAACACTTTTTAAAAAATAAAATTAAAAAAAGGTGAGTGGGTGAGGGAGTCTTTCATATTCACTGTATACAGAGCTACAGCTCGAATTATGCCCCTTTAAGTAATTATGCCCCTTTAAGTAATTATGCCCCTTTAAGTAACTGCAAAAGGAAGACCTTGCATTGTGGGTCACTGGGAATACACTGAATCCAGGCCCACTAAGCCCTTTATTGAAAATTGTAGAGGCCTAAGTTAACAGTGCCGGGCTTTTGTGACTTAGAGGAACTTAACTGAGGAAGGGTTGTTTGCACCTGTAATTTGAGTAGCTGAAAGAGCTGTCTCCCGGGGTTGGGGTGGGTGGCTTAATTGTGGCTGAATTTGGAGGCAGATTTACTGACTGCTGTGGAAAAGTCATTTAAGTCTGTCGTTACAGAGAAAAACAGAAAAATGCTTGATTCTCCCATCAGTTCTGCTGTGTTTCAAACTTCCCAGTGAAGAGATCAACTCAAGAAACTTTGGAAAATCCCACCAGACCCCTCCCCTCCTGGAAGAGAAAGGTCTTAAAGAACATATGCACCCCTCCCCTCTGAAAGGGAGGGGCTGATTACATTCCTAGACCTTAGGGAGGAGGGACCCACCTTTGGCACCTGAGGGTAGGGGAGGCCCTGGGCTAGTAGACAGGTTCCTCAACTGTTGGCCACCTACAGACAAAGGAAGTCCTCGCCACCTCATTCCCTAAAGACCAATCAGTTTAAAAGTCACACAGTTCTGTCAATCACATTGTGCCTAATGGCTGCTGCTTTGAGAACTGTGTAAAGGCTCTCTGGATGGGCTGTGTAGGGTTGTTCTCTCTCTCCATGTCCAGGGTGCCCCCAGCATGCTGGAACAATAAAATTCCTCTTGCATTTGCATTGATTCCTGGCTCCATGTTCACTTGGAGGGGTCTCCGGTAAGTTAAGACTCGCCAGAGTCTTCCACCAGGATAAGGGATGAATTCAGCCAGGTTTCTTTGCATTAAGAACTTCCTCACTGGGCAGTGGTGGCGCACGCCTGTAATCCCAGCACTTGGGTGGCAGAGGCAGGCGGATTTCTGAGTTCGAGGCCAGCCTGGTCTACAGAGTGAGTTCCAGGATAGCTGGAACTACACAGAGAAACCCTGTCTCGAAAAACCAAAACCAAACAAACAAAAAACCCAACTCCCTCAGTTTCAGGGTGTTGTTTGTATTTTGTTTCTTTTTTGGTTGTTTATTTGCTTTTGTTGTTGTTGTTGTTGTTGTTTTTTCCGAGACAGGGTTTCTCTGTATAGCCCTGGCTGTCCTGGAACTCACTTTGTAGACCAGGCTGGCCTTGAACTCAGAAATTTGTCTCTGCCTCCCAAGTGCTGGGATTAAAGGCGTGCGCCACCACCGCCGGCGTTTGTTTGCTTTTTTTTTTTTTTTTTTTTTTTTGGTTTTTCAAGATAGGGTTTGTTTGTTTTTTAAAGACTGGATTCTCCTGTATTGGCCCGATTGGTTCTGAATTCCTGGGCTCAAGCATCCTAATTATCCTCCTTATTAGCTGACTGCAGGTGCATGCTGCCCCTCGCCCCATCTATACACATCCGTGAGGAAAGAGAGCTGGATGGAGGAGAGGCTGAGAGGCAGACCAGGGGCCTGAGAAAAGGCTCAGTGTTGGAGAGTACTTTCTTGCAGGGGACATAAGTTGAGTTTCCAGTGCCCATCCTCAAGAGATTTACAACTGCTATAACTCTAGCTCCAGGGGATCTGAGTGTCTCTTCCGGCCTCCTTGGGCACCCGCAAACTGGTGCACATAAAAACAAATCAAATGAGTTTTAGAAAGCCAAAAGTCATTATAGAGGAAGAGTGGATCTCTACCGCCCCCTCCGGCTACATGAAATAAAATAAAGCCTATGTAAATGACTCTTAATGAGGCTGGGGCCTCAAAGCCTTTGACCTTTCTTTAGAGCTGGCCCACTTCCAACATGAAGTGTTTTTCTCTTTTAATAAACTGTCTCTGGCCGGGCAGTGGTGGCTGGTGGCGCACGCCTGTAATCCCAGCACTCTGGGAGGCAGAGGCAGGCAGATTTCTGAGTTCGAAGCCAGCCTGGTCTACAGAGTTCCAGGACAGCCAAAGCTATACAGAGAAACCCTGTCTCGAAAAATCCAAATCCAAAAACAAAACAAAACAAAACAAAAACAAAAAAAAAACTGTCTCTGTTTCTACCACCATTTTACACATCCCTGGACCAATTCTTTGTTCCAGGACATAACCAGCCTCCCCCTCTAAGCCAGATCCCATAGTGTGAATCAGGCCATACCTCTCTGCCTCGCTCTAGGACAGAGTTAGAAGACGGGCTGAGACTTGACAGCTCTCAGTTTACAGTACCTGGCTCCTTTGTGCTCCTTGTCATCTATGCTATCTTGAACTAATCCAAGTGATGGGGAACTTCTGCTACATCTGAAAGTTTACAAGTTAGACCGGACCTTACCTTTGTTCTGGGAATTCGTCTGAGACTCCCCACGAGGAACCTGAGGTTTCTCTAGGCTGCTTTCTGAAGCGGCTCCGCTATTTCATCCCTTTACATGGCTCGTGGTGGTCCATTTCTCTCTTTCCTTATCCCCCCCCCTCCCCCAGCTCTCCAGGCTTCGAGGGGAAGACGCCTATTCCCTTTAAGGCTCCATCAAGTTTAGACTTCTCCATATATTGAATTGTTTCTAATGCTCTTCCTCCCACCTTGAGATGTGCTCGTAGCCTTGAGAGCCTTTCATTATAATAAACTTCATTCCTAAAGAGATTTCGTATGTTAGTTTTCCTTTGCAGACAGGCCACTAAGGCCTTTTCTTTTCTTTATTTTTACTATAAGAACCTGAAAATCCCAGCAGGTGCCTTCTGGAAAGGGTTTGTCTGTTTTCTCTAAAAGTGTAACCCCTGGTAAGCTGACCTCATGTTCCAGTGGAAGGCTACACATCCAAGACTATATGGGCGGCACAAAGTAGACTTGATGGGTTTTAAAAAAAAAAAATGTAGGTCGCGTGTCTATCTCGCCAGCAAGAAGGACACGAGACCGCCAGGATCCTTCCACAGACGTTTATTGCGGGGTTGATTGCAGAGGCGAAAGACCAAGAAGGGAAGAGTGGTGCATCTTAAATAAGCCTAGGCTAGACGTGTTTCTACCTGATTGGTGCACACCACGATGCCTCATTAGTATGCTCCGGGTCTGAGCTGCGACCCGCCAAACCTCTACCCGCGCATGCGCAGTAGGGCGCGGAGTGGAGTAAACAGCACATTGCTGATTCATCACAGGAAATGGGCGCCATCTTGTAATGGCGAATGTGGCTTCCTACAGCTCCCCCTTTTTTGTTTTATAAGAAACCAGGCCTAGGGCTGCCGATCAACCATCAGGTTCTTGTTGGACCATCAGGGTTCGAGGCAATCCATAAGTGAACTCATGACCAACACCCTCTCACGTGCAATGAGATAGTCTCTGTGAGGTGCAAGGGCTGTGGCAAACAGAACGTCACCCATCCCGGTGCAATGTCCTTTCAAGGACTCGGGGTACAAGGGCTGACTTCTGCCTGAGTAAAACTAATTCTTAAGCATGGACAGCCATGCTTCAGGGGAAGCACCATTTTTCAATGCAGCGAGTGCCTGTGTAAACACCACCTTGTCGCATTTTTGTTGGGCACGTAGCTTGCACAACAACCATAGCAGAAACACTCCTCCACAGCATATTAGGGCACCAAAAAGACAAACTCCCGCCCACTCTTTAAAGTAAGAAAATGCAGAAGTAAACCAAGAAGTGAAATCTTCAAAGGGAATGGGATCAGCTCGCATTCCGCTGAGGACAGTTTGATTTTGAAGTTGTAGCTGCAATTCTTCCAACTCGGCTGTCCAGTGTCTCCTCTTCAGTGTGTACTGTGCGAGTTAGTCTTGCAGGTACCCAGATAGGATTGTCTTCACTCTGTGGAAAAACACAGATAGCTCCCCTGGATCTTATTAAAATAGGATCCGGGCCTCTCCATTTGTTAAGCAGCACATCCTTCCATTTTACCATCTCTTTTGGTGGAGCCGGCCATTGGCCATGACGTTTAGCAGCAGAATGGCCTTAAGTGTCCAGATTTTAAAAATTCAATGTTAGAAGTGCTATGGATATAATGGTTCTAGGGGAGGAGGGTGATAAGCCCTCAATTCCCCCTTTTTGTTTTGTAATATATTGTTTAAGCATAAGATGAGCCCTCTCAACCATGCCCTGACCTTGGGGATTATAGGGCAAACCACTGATATGGGTAATTCCCATATACCAGCAAAATTGTGAGAACTTTGCAGAAGTGTAGGCAGGACCATTATCTGTTTTTAAAACATGTGGGATACCCCACATGCTCCAGGCTTTAAGACAATGTTGAATGACATGAGCAGCATTCTCTCCTGACAAAGGGGTGGCACATATCACGCTGGAACTTGTGTCCACAGAGACATGTATATATTGAAGCTTACCAAAAGAGGAAATATGAGTAACATCCATTTGCCACATTTGAAGGGGTCGTAGGCCCCATGGGTTAATCTCAACATGAGGCATAGATAAGAAGTCAACACAATTAGAGCATTGGAGAACAATATTACGAGCCTCTGCTCGACTAATGGAGAAACGGAGGCGCAGGGTCTCTGCTGGGACATGGAATGTGTGGGTAATAAAAAATGGGTGTTGTTGGTGAATCAATAGTTGCTGGATACCTTTAAATATGTGAGCAACCTGCCAAAGGGTATCAACTTGTTCCTGCACCATCAATTCTTTGATTAAGGATCATTATGCCACCTTTTAGGTGGGCATTAACATTGGCCTGAAACTTCCTAGGTGGGAATTGCAAGACAAAAGCAGTGCCTCACAAGTCTCCACTGAGGCAGCTCTAAGCCTTTTATTTACTCAACTGTAAATTATTCTCTAATTTGAGCCTATTGGCCAAGGCCAGGCTCAACACTCACCTGTCCTGCAGGGCAGTAGCCTGCAACTGGACCCCATTGTATAAGGGTTGAATAATAAAAGGAACCTGAGATTTGAAGGTTCCCAGAAAAATTCTACTAGCTGTTTTTAGTAGTCATATCTACAGATTTTTCAAACAGTTTAAAAGTAGCCTGTTTGATACCAAATAAATTCCCATTGAGATCTCTTTTTCAATCTTGGGGAGTTAAATTTTGTTTTTACCACTGTATCCAATAAAGCTTGTGAAAAAGTGGCAACAGGTCTATACTGGCCACAGGTGTTTTTAACTTACTCTTGAAATCATCTTAATTGCAAAATATGAGTGAGTTAAGAATCGTAAGCCTTAGATCGGACTCCAAACTTTAGTCTATGGTACACTGGCAGTTATTAACCATAATTCTTTCTCTTGCAATATTAGAGTATAACTACAGTTTTGGAAAGTAAAACCCAATTTTAAGCAATTTATTCTCTTTAAAAATCAATGGCAAATGCATTACTTTCACATTACGAAGTTCAATTTAGAAGTATCTTTAAAGGCCTGTTTTTCCTGAGTTGGGTCATGCCACGTGTTATCATTTAAGATAACTCCAACCCTGAGTTACCAGTTTTAAATTCTCTTTTTGTTACCAATGTAATAATTTTTAATCATGCCCAATAACTTATAAGCCAATACTCTATAGTCAAAACATATTTATACCTTTAAGACCAATCAGAACCAAAAATGAAACTACATGAATCATAAATTTGAACCAAACAATTGTTTTCTAGCTGTAATTCAAGAGAAAAAGCACTTTGTACCCAAAAGGAGAAATAACCATCAGCCTACTTGTCCTAGAACTTAAGCAGCTGCTGGCCCTTTTTTTTTTTTTTTTTTCGAGACACGGTTTCTCTGTGTAGCCCTGGCTGTCCTGGAACTCACTCTGTAGACCAGGCTGGCCTTGAACTCAGAAATCCGCCTGCCTCTGCCTCCCAAGTGCTGGGATTAAAGGCGTGCGCTACCACGCTGCCTGGCTTGCTAGCCCTTTTTAAAAGCAGCTTTTCTCCAGCTGTTCTTGACTGCTAGCTAATTGCAGAGCAACTTAAATCAGCCTCTGCTGTGTAAACTGACACTGGATCAAGAGATGGACTTCCAGCAAATAAAGTTTTTACCTTTTTTTTTTTTTTTTTTTTTTTTTTTTTTTTTACATAAAGCAGAGCAACAGTCACTCGAACCACAAAACAAAGACAGACACACATACACAAATTGGTGCACCAATAGTCAAACAATACACAGAGAGGGAAGAAAATTTGTACCAGTACTTAGAATATCTCCATTGGGGTCCATAGAGGAACCAGGACGTCTCCATGTTTTCCCTTGTCCCCAGGAGTTTTGAAATCCATTTTCCTTTTCTCATTTTTCCACGGTTCCTTTCTTCTTAACAAATCTTTTCAACTGCTTTATACTCCTTTTCAACTCTAATTTCTTTCCCTTTAACAGCTCCCTTAGAGCCACAACAATTGGCTACAAAGTAGAGTTACCCATACTTTCGCTTTTCCTTTTTAGCCTCTTTATCGAGGACTTTATCGCTCCTTCCCGGAGACTTGAATTGGTTCCCTTTACCTGGGACTTACTAGCCGGCTACCTGACTGCAAAGAGTTCTGAACTGCGTTATACAAATGCAAGTCCTTCTCAGAGCAGTTTTTTCAGGATTCTTTTCTTTGCCGCTTACTCCCGCGGCCTTTTGCCCCACTTACCGTGGTTACTTGCTAGCGCTATCCTGACTGCAAAGAGTTCTGAACTGCGTTATACAAGTGCAAGTCCTTCTCAGAGCAGTTTATTTAGGATTCTTTTCTTTTCTTTTTTTTTTTTTTTTTTGTCACTTACCCCCGTCATGTGGTTCTGGATCCACCTCAGAAGTAACTTCCAAGGGGTCTTCGCAGGCCGTTGATGTAAAGGTTTTCCCGGGTTTCGGCACCAGTTGTAGGTCGCGTGTCTATCTCGCCAGCAAGAAGGACACGAGACCGCCAGGATCCTTCCACAGACGTTTATTGCGGGGTTGATTGCAGAGGCGAAAGACCAAGAAGGGAAGAGTGGTGCATCTTAAATAAGCCTAGGCTAGACGTGTTTCTACCTGATTGGTGCACACCACGATGCCTCATTAGTATGCTCCGGGTCTGAGCTGCGACCCGCCAAACCTCTACCCGCGCATGCGCAGTAGGGCGCGGAGTGGAGTAAACAGCACATTGCTGATTCATCACAGGAAATGGGCGCCATCTTGTAATGGCGAATGTGGCTTCCTACAAAAAAAGACTTTAATCCCAGCACTTGGGAGGCAGAGGCAGGCGGATTTCTGAGTTCGAGGCCAGCCTGGTCTACAGAGTGAGTTCCAGGACAGCCAGGGCTACACAGAGAAACCCTGTCTCAGAAAAAAAAAAAAAAAGACAAAAAATTGAACTGGAAGGGAAAGGGGGTGAATCTGAGAAGAGCTGCGGGAGGGAAATATAGAAGATTGAAATACAGTGTACAAAATTCCCACAGAACTGACATAAATAAATAAGGAAAAGTAAAAATGGGAACTGGGGAGATGACTCATTGCTTTCTGCCAAGCCTAACCTTTACCTGAGTCTTCATGACAGAAGAACAGAACAGACTCCTGCCAAGTTGTCCTCTGATCTCCATGTCCCCTTCAAAACAAACAAACTAGCAAACACAAAAATAAAATGGCTGGATATCATGGTACCTGCCTGTACCATGCACTCCAGAAACTAAAGAAGGAGAATCATGTGAGTGAGGCCAGCCTGGTCTACATAGTAAGACTCTTGTCTTAATACATATGTGTGTATCATATGTATAGATATAAACATTTATATGTCATATAATATACATAATATATTTAATATTTTACATACAACATATTATCTCTATATAGATAATATATACAATATACAATATATAAATATAATGGATAAAAATAAAATTTTAGAAAAAATAATAAAGGGAATGCCAGGACAGGTAAACGGGAGTGGATGGGTTGGTGAGTAGGGGGAGGGGGATGGGCTAGGAAAGGGGACAACATTTGAAATGTAAAAAAAGAATATATCTAATAGAAAAAATAAAAAGTATACAGTGGTGGGCTGAGTAGAGTGGGTCCCATAGGCTTATATATTTAAATTCTTAGTCCCTAGTTGTTGTGGATAGCCCTGGGCTCGTACTTTGATGTTAATTCCACTCCTCAGAGGGGTTGCAGATGAGGAGTTGCCTTGTGAACCGTCACCCCACCTTGACTTTTCAAATAAAGGCTTGAGCCAATGATTGGGCAGGAGGAAAGTGGGAGGAGCAGAGTCTAGGGGAGGAGCTACAGGGTATAAAATAGGAGGAGGAGGAGCAACGGCAGAGGAGAGAACAGGAGAGAAGAAACTAAGAGAAGAAAGGGGAAGAAATGAAGAGAAACGGTTAAAGAGAACCGGAGAGGCAGCCGGGAGAGAAGCTCGGGGCCTAGAGAAACTGCAAGTTGTATGGGATAAAATAGATTGAAACAGAGTAGTAGAGTGGGAGGCCTGCCCAGTCTAGGCTTGTAGCTTGTTTTGTTAACCGCTGAGTTGAGCTTTCTTTTACCGGGTAACTGGGTTGGATACATAGTAGCAACACCTAGTTGGTGGAACTGTTTGGGAAGGATTAGGAGGAGAAGATGCGTCACTGTGGTCAGGATTTGAAGTTTCGAAAGTCCACACCGTTTCCTGTAGGCCTATATTTTTTTAAAAAACTTACTGTAATAAAGATCCATAATGTTTCAACCTTCCTTATAGCCCACCAACCAAAGGTAGGGGAGGAAGGCGGCTAATAGGACATGGGGGGTGTGGATCTGTTGGAAGTAGTTCCATGGGGCAATTTCAATCTTCGTTGTCTGTAGTCCCATCTGTTAGCGAAACACCAAACACAAATCAGCAGCAGTGGCTCCATCCAGAAGAAACTTTGATCATCCGTTGATCAGTACCAGTAGTGGAAGCAAGAAGCTACTGGAACACCACAAGTTCTCTCTACAAAGTCACGACAAGTGATGATCAGCCAAGAAAGCAAGACAAACCAATGTCATAGGCAAAGACCAGCATCAGCAAAGTCCAATGAAGACCAGCAAAGAGTAGCAAGGTGAACCAGTACCAGAGCATTTTCCACTGTCTCTTGGGTTATACTTTATCCTTTCCAAACGTTATATGTCCTTTCAAGTTTCCACTCGAGCACTTTCACAAGACAGCTTCCAGAAAAACACCGTGTGTCAGTAAAACATCCTCTCACATGTCTGCTTCAGCAAAACATTAGTTTCCAGAAAAACATCACATGACAAAACTGGGTCTCCAATGAAACCAGAAATTTCTACTTCAATTTCCAGTTAGTGTGCTCTGTCTCTGTCTCTGCTTCCTGGTATTGTCTCAAGTTTTGAGCTCTTAGTTACTGCTCGAACACCATGCCTGCCTGCCTGCCTATAATATCTTTCCTAGATCCTTTGGCCCATATTTATTTTTATTTATTGTTGAATAACTCTAAAAAACTAAATTTAAAGCTACCCTGGAGTGTCTCGGGTTCTCCTTTTTTTTTTTTTTTTTTTTTTTTTTTTTTGTTTGTTTTTTGGTTTTTTGAAATGAGGTTTCTCTGTGTGGCCCTGGCCGTCCTGGAACTCGCTCTGTAGACCAGGCTGGCTTCGAACTCAGAAATCTGCCTCTGGCTCCCAAGTGCTGGGATTAAAGGCGGGCACCACCACTGCCCAGCAATCACAGCGACTCTTATAAAGGGCAACACTTAAGTGGGGCTGGCTTGCAGTTCAGAGGTTTCATCTATTATCATTACAGCAGGAAACATGTTGACACACAGGTAGACATGGTGCTAGAGAGTCAGCTGAGAGTTCGGATCTGGATTGGCAGGCAGCAGGAAGAGACTGAGAGCCACTAAGCCTAGTTTGAGCTTCTAAGACCTAAAAGCCCACTCAGAGTAACACACTTCCTCCAACAAGGCCACACCTACTTCATCCCACAAGGCCACACCTACTCCATCCCACAAGGCCACACTTCCTAATAGTGCCACTCCCTATGGACCTAAGGGGGCTATTTTTTGTTCAAACCACCATATCTGCTCACCTCTGTACATAAGCGTGCTCAAGTACAAACCGTAACTAAGTTACAGTCTTTGGAAGGCTGTAAACAAGCCAAACCAGAAGCAACAGCTTCCGTTTAAAATGCTCATTCTTCTTTAGTATCAGTTTGTCCAAGATGCAGACCTTAAAAATGTAGGGTTTAAAAAAAAATCTATTTTTTAAATTTTATGTGAATGGTGCTTGCTTTATCTCCAGGTCTGTGCACCACATGTGTGTGTAGTGCTCGAGGAGGCCTGAAGAGGGAGTACAATCCCCTTGAACTGGAGCTACAGATGATTGTAAGCTGCTTTGTAGGTGCTGGGAGTCAAACCCAGATTTGGAAGAGCAACCAGTGCTTTCAAATGCTGAGACGCCTCTGCAGAGCAACGTCTTAATTTGGTTAAAGCACGCGCATGCGCATGTGAATTATCCCCCAAAGCCCCCCCCTTCCCTCGAATGAGTGTGCTGTCTTCAGCTGCTCCTCCCTTCCTGCCCTCCCTCTCTCACTTCCCCAGAGGTCTGTGGGGATGGCAGGGGAAAAGGTGGAGAGAGTCAAGAGAGGACCAGCTGGGCGCTCACTGATGCTAGATGCCATGGGTGCAGGTCACACCCCCGGATAGTGCAGTACTTGTGAGCATCCATCACCATGGCTCCGGAATGAGTCCAGGATGCATCCTGCTGCTGCCACCGCCATGCCGTCTCTCTGAGCGACCTTGCTCTGGCAGTCTTCTCTGCACTCCACATTAACTTTCTCCACGGCCACTCCTGCTACTCTGTGTTACTATGCGTTGTTTTCTTCTGGTGTTCCATATTCTCCCCATTCTCATACTCTGTTCATTTACACTCTCATCCTGAGGGTATAGACTTATCCTCCAGGGTAGAAAGACACTCCTTTGAACATGCAGTCCAAAAGAGGAGGGGAATTGGGGGACCTGGAAATTTGTTCTTTTAACTTGGATGGCAGCACACACACACACACACACACACACACACACACACACACAGAGAGAGAGAGAGAGAGAGAGAGAGAGAGACAGAGACAGAGACAGAGACAGAGAAACAGAGAGAGAGAGACAGAGACAGAGAGAACCATTCATGCAATAAGTCTCTTCTCTTTCAAACTCAGTTGGCCCTTTTAAGAGCTTCTCATGGGGGGCTCCATTAAGAGAACCTGGGAGACGAGCATGGTAGGTGCTTGCATCCCAGTCACAGGAAAGTCCTCCCCAGACACCAACACCATTTCTTTCCTGGTTGTCCTAGTGATACAGTGAACCGGTAGTCCTATCCATAGCAACAAACAGACTGCAAAGAACAAAAAGGGCAAGGTACAGCACTCTGTCTGATAGCAGGAACTTGGGTACACTTCTTGATATAAGTGGGCAGAAAAACAAGGATCTACACATAGGCAGAAGCCGAAGACCAGCCACCACCATGAGGTTGAGGAATCTGAAAGAGCACCGCCCTTAAGAATCATTGTACCCGTGTTGAACTGTGTCGGCATGATAAGATAGCTACTGGGCATGGGTATAATAAGCTAAGGCACTTGTGAGAAGTGGGTGTGCCTAGGTCTCTTTCCTCTGGGGGTGCAGAAGTATAGCAATTCAGATTTTCCCCATACAAGGAACCTGCATATTTGTTATGACGATTCTGCCTATAGGGTAGCTGCTGGTGCTGATTTTTATGATTATGGAAATATACTCAGTTTTTAGCTTTTCTTTGCTAAGACTAGCCAGTCTTGTTAGATAGGCTGGCACATTCCCTTAACCCCGGCCTCTGCTGGCTGAGGCAATAAGGCCAGCGTGGACACTATCTATGGAGACTCTGATTCAAAAGAAAAATAAAAGTCTGTTTGGTATATATCCTACATGAGACCCACATAGGCCAGCAGTGTCGCTCTCTAGAGCTGGGAGAATGGAATTTGCTTTGTTTATTAGATGCCCAGCCTATGGTCTATTGGTATAAGATACCGATAGAAAAGAATCTGAGCAGTTCACCTTGTTCATAGCCATGAATGGAAAGCCAAGAATCATTAGAGAGCAGGAGAAAGCCCGCAGAGCCAAAAGGAATAGAGTTCACCCTAGAGAAAACATAACCACAAAATTGAACAGAGGAGAATATTCAGACCTTTAAATTAATATTCAGAGGGAAATTGGAGGCAGTGGTGCATCTGTAAAATACTAGCAGGTAACTCTTAAAAACGTAAAAGAAAAGAACTTGAAGATGTAAATCTAGGCAAGCACTCTGCTCCTGAGGTATGTATGATCTTAAGATGAAAAATTCAAGAGAAAGGACTAGGGGAAACAGCCTTGGGAACTCTGCAAAGTGCTGGGAAGGGGAAGAAAAACGAACAGTGAGAGAATAATTAAGAACCACAGGCGACTCACCAAGAGGAGCCCAGAATCTACCTACGAGGAATCTTAGATTAAGAGCAGAAAAGCAGACAGCCATCCCTTGCAGTTAAAGTAAGAACCAGCTTGAAATGCCTGGTCTATTGCTAATTTATATGAATGAGTAAAGACATGTATGTATCCAATTTCTGGAGAAATCTCACAAGTCTAAGGAAAAACAAACCCTAAAAAGAAGAGAACAGGAGTTACATGGTCTGAATGAAAATGCCCCTCATAGGCTCAGAGGGAGCAGCACTATTAGGAGGTGTGGCCTTGCTGGAGTGGGTGTGTCACTGGGAGTGGGCTCTGAGGTTTTAGATACTCAAGCCAGGCCCAGTGTCTCACTCCCATCCTGATCTGGATGTAGAACTCTCAGCTACTTCTCCAGTACCATATCAGCCTGCACCCTGCCATGCTTCCTTCCGTGATGATAATGGACTAAACCTTTGAATTGTAAACCAGCTCCAATGAAATGTTTTCCTTTATAAGAGTTGCCATGGTCATGGTGTCTATCACAACAACAAAACATTGACTAAACACACTACATTGGCGTACCAGTTGCTAGAAAACCAAGGAGTAATGACTTAAAAAAAATCATGGACTGAAGACATGGCCCAATGGTTATGGCCCAGTAAGCACACATTACTCTTTCAGAGGACCAGTTTGGCTCCTAGCACCCATATGGGGGATGGGGTAGGGAGTCATACCCTCCTATAACTTCAGTTCCAGTAGGCCCAGTGCTCTCTACTGGCTTCTGCTGGTACACACACACACACACACATACACACACACACACACACACAGAGAGAATGAGTAAATGTTTTTAAAATTGAAAAATTCCAAGATATAATGATTTTGAATTGAGAATTCTTGTAAGTTCATTATATCAGAAACATAGATGAACATGCCTGTGTTTTTCTACAATGTCAGAATATATTGTCTAACAATAAATTCATGTGGTGTCTTAGGGTTTTATTGCTGTGCAGAGACATCAGGAGCAAGGCAACTTTTATAAGGATGACATTTAATTGGGGCTGACTTGCAGTTTCAGAGGTTCAGTCCATTACTATTCTGGCAGGGAAACATGGCAGCGTGCAGGCAGACATGGTGCTGAAGTAGCCAAGGATTCTACATCTTGATCCAAAGCCAGGTAGAAGATTCTCTTCTGCATGCAACTGCAAGAAGGGTCTCTCCACACTGAGTAGAGCTTGAGCATAGGACCTTAAAGCCAATCCCCATGGCAACACACTCTCTCCAACTAGGCCACGCCTCCTCCAATAAGGCCACACCTCCTAATAGTGTCATCCTCCATGGCCAAGCAATCAAACCTCCACATACAATATGGTGGCTTCATTGGGAGCAATTTTCTAGGTGCCCCTGTTTTCTTTGATAGCCTAGGCCCAGGTAAATACACATCCTTTTTTCCCAACCTCAATTATTAATATTGACTCTCAGGTCACACATTACACAGCATACAGTAAGTCTATCACCTGTGTACATATGTATGCATGTATGCATGTATGCATGTATGTATGTATGTACATTACAGAATGATTACAGAATGACTACAAAGGGTTAATATCTCAAGAGTTTTCACTGACAGAAATGCAAGTAGAACCCTTCACACTTGCTGGTGTGTGTGTGTGTGTGTATGTGTGTGTGTGTGTGCATGTGCACAAGCGCTCACATGCACATGCATGTGGGGAGGGCATGGGGCATGTACCTAACCAAACTAGCCTGGAGAGGCTGTCGTGGCTGCAGGGTCAAAGCGAGCTATAAAGTTGAATTCAGCTCCAGAGAGGAAAGGGCAGAATCAGATCCAGATAAAGGAATGGCTGAGGGGAACCCGGAGGAATGGGAGAGGGCACTTTGAGCAGGTCTTATCAGCAGTGGAGACCAAGTGCAGTTGATGTCTCTTCCTGTCCGTTCCCTGCCACACACTGGTGGCCACATGACAGGCTGGGAGAGCCATCACCCTCTCAATACAAGATGTTGACCTCTTCACGAGGTCCAGCTGAGGGAATCACACCCTGTCCTTGGTCTGCTGTCTCCAGTATGTTATTTGGCCTGGATTTCCTGATCTGATTTTAGATACCCATGTGCCTTACAGTTTCAACCCACTCCTAAAAATGTGAAGAGTAGCACAATACACTTTCTACTCCCCAAACAAGTCATTTATTTTTTTATTTTTATTTTTTGATTTTTTTATTGTATGTATTCTATATTTACAATTCATTTCCCTTTTTCTGGTTCCCCACCCCCAAAGGTCCCACATGTCCTTTTCCCTCCCCCTGCTCCCGCATCCACCCCTCCCACTTTACTGTTCTTGTGCTCTCCCACAATGATGTTTTGGTCCATTCTAGCACCAGTGTTCACTCCTTTCTTCTTGTGAGACATTACTTGATATGTGATTTGTGTCTTTGGTGTTCCAAGCTTCTAGGCTAATATCCACTTATCAGTGACTGTATACCATGGGTATTCTTTTGAGACTGGGTCACCTCACTTAGTATGCAAACAAGTCATTTATTATCCCAGAGGTTACTTATGCAATAGGCTTTCAAGAGAAATATTTACGATAATAAATTTCAAAACTTACAATCTATTCTATTTTTCCATTGAGGAATACAAATTTAGTGGTTGGTGATTTCCCATCCTCTCTTCTGGGCCCAGATTCTCTGTACCATGAATATTTTTTAACATCATCATCATTATATTAAATGTATTTATTTTTTGTTTTTTGTTTTTTGTTTTGTTTTGAGACAGGGTTTCTCTGTGTCCTGGAACTTGCTCTGTAACTCAGGCTATCCTCGAACTCAGAGATCCACCTGCCTCTGCCTTGGGATTGAAAGTGTGCACCATCACTGCCTAGGTTAAAAAAAAATCGATTTTAGTCTTCTTTCTCTTTGCTCTTTTAGTTCCCTTTCCTCCCTCATTTCCTTCTTGGCCTCTCCTTTTTTTCTCTTTTCTTTCTCACATAGCTCAGGCTGGCCTCCTGCTCTAACCTTAGCCTAGCATGCATGGCCTTGACCTCCCAATCCCCCTGCTTCCAAACGAATGCTAGAATTACAGATGTGGTCCACCATGCATGGCTTTTCTCTGTTCGTTTCTTTTCATTGTTAAGAATTAGTTTACAGGTATGGAAGAAGAGTTATCACCAAGTAAATCAAAGTTAAAATATACACGTATTTACTTTGCCCTGGTTTATAAAAGGATGAGTTACAACGGTTTTTAGCTCAGTTACGGTCGTAACATGCACGGAGCCTGGAGTAGCAGCACAAAAACCAATAGAAAAGGAAGTTAAAAAACAAACAAACAAACCAGGAAGACTATCTTTGGGAGTTTTAATTCATATTCTAGAGCAGTGCAAAAATCCTACGGTATCTGCCATCTACTAAAAACAACGGGCTATGGAGCAATGCCTACAGATGTTGGCAGCCAGTAGGTCCCTCGCCTTATGTTAGAAGAAGAAAATCGGAAGATCCTGAGTGTGGCTTTGGGGCTGAATAGGTCTGGCAAAGAGTTTGGGAGCGGGCAGGAGGCTGGCCTTGTGAGGACATCGGCGGGAAGTGGGTAGAGAGTGTCAGGGCACGGCACACGCAGCTGAGGAGCAGGGTGGGGTAAGAGCGCAGCCAAAGGGCTGGAGGGGTTGGTGCGCATGCCCACGCCAGCCGCCCGCCCTCCCCGCGGGCACACCTTACCAACGGCCTTCGCCCCTGGCACCGGTGGTCTCCGCTTTGCTCCGCCTCCGTGGCCCTTTCCGGACCTGCCATGTCTCGCCTGCTGCTGCTCTGCTCTTCGCTCCTCCGCCACCGTGCTGTCCTGTTCTTGAAGCCTGGCCACTCAGGCCGCCTCAGCCACTCAGAAAGCCCACAAAACCAAATCCTGTCGCCCACGGTGAGGGAGGGCCCGCCTAACGGTTCAAACGGGTGGGGAAAGGGGGAGTGTGTGCGTGCGTGTGTGTTGGCAGCCTCAGTTGTGGGGTCACTTTGGATGGGGGTTCAGGGCTAGGGTGAGTCCTGGGTAAGACCTGGCCCTCCGTTATGGGCATGGAGGCACAGGGTCCTTGGTTCACTCCAGGGTAATTTACCTGTCTGGTGGCCAAGCCATAACATTTTCTCTAAAAAATGGTGGAGATGTTGGACATCGTTAAGCTTCCAGAATGCAGAGGTGGGAAACTGGCGACTACTGAATGGAATACATTGCCAGGACTCAAGCCGTTTTTTTTTTTTTTTTTTAAGGTCACGTGACAGATTTCACAGAATACTTTTGTGCACCGAAGTGCAGGTATCTGAGGAGGCCAGATGTGGGATCTGGATCTACAGTTGATTGCGACCTGCCTGACATGGGTTCTGGCAAACAAATTTAGGTTCTCTGCAAGAGTAGTAGAAGAGCCATCAAGAAAGATCTTTAGCTGTGTGTCTGAGGAAGGGGAAACGCCCAGAGTTTTGTGCATAAAACCCCCTTAAGCTGGTGTTCTGCTGCTGACCTCCACGCCTCTGTTCATAAGACACCTTATTAGGGAGTGGGTCCTACTCATTCATACTCATTTTCTTCTTTCCCAGGAATCCGCTATCGGGATTATCGTGTTTTTTACCAGCTTTTACATCCCAGCTGCGTATGTGCTAAGCAATCTGAAGTATTTCAAAGGCGAGTAGACCCAAGATGTCGAGGAGCAGCACCTCAGGTCCCAAAGGCTTTCAGGAAAGGCCATGGCTCCTTTAAATGAGAAAAGGTGCTCATTTGAACCTCTTGTGACGATGTAGTCTTATAGCTGTGTGTCTGTGGTGTTCTGCACTATCTTTTTTTGGGGGGGGGCTGTGCATCATATGGATGGCAAACATTATTTGCTTAAGTGGTAAATAAAATGGAAACACTTGTTTGTGCTTAGTCTTGCTTTCTTTTTTACTTGTTTTGTTTTGACTTGAAATGCTAGGGATTCAACCGAGGTCTCAAGTGTGGGAGGCACTCTACCCCTGAGCTACAACTCCAGAGATTGTTTTCTGAACATCATTAAAGCTGACAAAAAGTGCTCTAATGAAAAATTTCACTGAGAAAAAAATCAGTGAGGATTGTTATGAAAGGTTGCACTTAGGATTTCGAGCTACATCAAAACTTTTGTGGATGTGAGTACTTGAATCTAATAACCTCAACTGTGGAAGATTAAACAGGCTTTGAGGCCGGGGTGGCTTGAATGAAAATAGTCCCGTCCCCCCCTCCCTCCCCACACCCCACCGCCCCCCCTCGTCTCATAGGAAGTGGCTCCGTTGGAATGTGTAACCTTGTTGGAGGAAGTATGTCACTGGGGATGGGTTTTAAGGTTTCCAGTGCTCAAGCCAGGCCCAGTGTCACTCGCTCTTTGCTGTTTGCCAAATGGAGGCAGATCTCAGCTTCCTGTCCACCGCCATGCTCCCCGATATGATGACAACAGAACACTTCTTCACTGCTGCTGGGATTGCATATACCCAAGGGATTCTCCAGCATGTAATAAGGACACATGCTCCACTATGTTCATAGTAACTTTATTTATAATAGCCAGAAGCTGGAAAGAACCCAAATGTCCCTTAACAGAGGAATGGATACAGAAAATGTGGTACATTTACACAATGGAATACTCTACTCCGCTATTAAAAACAATGAATTCATGAAATTCTTAAGCAAATGGATGGAACTAGAAAATATCATCCTGAGTGAGGTAACCCAATCACAAAAGAACACACATGGTATGCACTCACTGATAAGTGGATATTAGCCCAAAGCCTGTAATACCCAAGATACAATTCTGCTGGGAGCCAGCCCCAATGGGAGGTGGTGGTCTTCTTCTTCTTCTTTTCTTCTTCTTCTTCTTCTTCTTCTTCTTCTTCTTCTTCTTCTTCTTCTTCTTCTTCTTTCCAAGACAGGTTTCTCTGTGTAGCCCTGGCTGTCCTGGAACTCACTCTGTAGACCAGGCTGGCCTCGAACTCAGAAATCCACCTGCCTCCCAAGTGCTGGGATTAAAGCCGTGTGCCACCACCGCCCAGCTCTGTTGGTTCTTCTTGAGGCAGTGGAGTGTGTGTGGGGGGCGGGGAGATCTTCGGCAGGAGGTGGTGGGGCTTACGAACTTCCAGGTATGACTTTGTCTTACGAGATTCGGGGGTAAGACCTTAAGGCTTTGTCTTACGAGATATTTAGGGTTGCTGTATAATATAAAGTTTACTTACCTAAATCTAAGTTACTATGCTATTGTAGCTGGCCTGTCTTCTATGATCCTCTGAGACCAGAAACTGCAGTTTCTGCCATTTAGCACCTCTCCTCAAACTGTAAAGGATTAAGTAAATTGCCTTTGTACTGTCTCTGCAGGAACTGCTGGGCTCTAACTTTCAACCTGCTTGCTAGCCAGAAGTCACAGGGAGAAAAATGGGACACTTAGAGAAGTGGTTAATGAGTTCATTACTAAGTTGTAGAAAGTTTCCTTTGAAAGGGAAAAGCAGAAAGATCCTAAGGGGGGGGGGAATTCTTCTAGGTGGGGAAAGGTAAAAGGTGTGTGTGTGTGTGTGTGTCAGAGCTTTTCCTTTGTCTTCAGTACTTACACATTTTTCAGAATACATGATCACGTTACAAAGTTCATCACAAGTTCACACAAAAATCAAATCATAAATCAAAATAGAAGTTTACAACAGAGAATGTTTACATGCATATCCATTAGGAGTAATTAGCTAAACATTTGTCACCTGTCTGAGCGCTACAGGCTCACCTAAGGTTTAAACCCATAACTAAGTTATTAGTGAAGTTTTGTATAGATAAACCCAGTCAATATTTTATATCCTGTCCTAGCATCTATAATAAATTGTTGGTTCCCTTTTTATGACCTTTGGTTAATTGTTTTACAACCTCTTGGAATGTGCTCTGATTGCCATCTAAGAGCAACTGGTGACTCTTGGGAGACTGGCAGAGTTCTCATCGCAGTTTTGACTATCAGAAAATGACATGATAGCAGTCCCACTATAAAAGAGCTTAATAATCACAGATATAATTTTAGAAATTCTTATAGGAGCATCAGTAAAACTTAAGTCATCTATTTGTCTACATAGCACCACTAAAAGTCAGTACATCTTCATGGGTCTGCAGAGATCTGCTCCAAAGGGATGTGCTATCACTTATTGATTATTATATGTCTAATAATAACAGGAAAAGCATATTAATAGTAGGAATCTTTCCTAAAATTAGGCCCTCACAGCCTTGCTTAATGAGGGCTCACCTGTCGAAGATTATATAATAATCCTAAGCAGGCCATTTCAGAATGATCACCTGCTAGTATATTAGCTTGTCCTATTATGGCTCCTGACACAATTCACAGACCAAATGAAGCTCAAGAAGAAGGAAGAAAAAGTCCTTTCTAGAAGGGGGAACAAAATTCCCACAGAAGGAGATACAGAGACAAAATGTGGAGCAGAGACTGAGGGAAGGACCATCCAGAGACTGCCCCTCCTAGGGATCCATCCCATATACTGTTACAAAAACCCAGATACTATTGTGGTTGCCAACAAGTGCTTGTTGACAGGAGCCTGATATAGCTGTCATCTGGGAAGCTCTGCCAGTGCATGACAAATACAGAGGGGGACACTCTCAACCAAGCATTGAACTGAGCACAGGGTCCCCAATGGAGGAACTAGAGAAAGGACCCAAGGATTTGAAGGGGTTTGCAGCACCATAGGAGGAACAGCAATTTGAACAACCCACTACCCCCAGAGCTCCCAGGGACTAAATCACCAACCAAACAGTACACATGGAGGGACCCATGGTTCCAGATGCATATGCAGCAGAGGATAGCTTTGTTGGACATCAAAGGGAGGAGAGGCCCTTGGTCCTGAAGGCTAGATACCTCACTATAGGGGAATGCCAGGACAGGGAAGGGGGAGTGGGTGGGTTTGTGAGCAGGGGGAGGGGGGATGGGTTAGGGGATTTTTTTTGGGGGGGAACCAGGAAAGGGGACAACATTTGAAATGTAAATAAAGAATATATCTAATAAAAAATAAAGATAAAAATAAAAAAAGGAAAAAAAAGGACTAAACCTCTGAACTGTAAGCTGGACCCAATTAAATGTTTTCCCATATTAGGAGTTGCCATGGTCACAGTATCTCTTCAAACTAAGACAAAGGTATTACAAATTTAGCTATGCGTTTTTCATATTTTGCTGGTCCCATTTTTACTATGAGAAGACGTGTGTGTGTGTGTGTGTGTGTGTGTGTGTGTGTATTCTGGGAATGAAACGCATGGCCTCTCCGTGTGCTCCAGCCCTGAGTTCTGTAATGATTCATCTTTTCAAGGGCTGTTTGCTACATTCACATAGTCACTCTCCTAATTTCTAATTTTGTTATTCTTAATTATCTTTCAAGTTTGGCACATTAGATATATACACAGCCGTATTCATCATTTTTATTGTTGCTGTAACCAAATGTCAACAGAAGCAGGGGAAAGAGGGAAAGACTTACTTTGGCTCGTGGTATCCATCATGCTACGGGGCTAGTGTGGCGGGGGAGAGCATTCCACAGTCATGGTGGCCAGTGGCCAGGAAACAGAAGGGTGCTGCTGAGAGTCGGTGGGGAGACTATAACCTTAAGGCACACTCGGCTCAGCCTGTGCCTCCTCCAACGAGGCCCCCAGCTTCATCTCCCAGTGATTTCCTATTACTACGAATCCATCGAGGGATTAAGCCACCGATTAGACTGGAACCTCCAATCCCTTCACAAAAGCCCATCAACATGAGGTCATTGAGGGGGGATATTTCATATTCAAACTAAAAATACCTTGTATTTTTTATTTTACAAGTTATCTATTTGTGTGTACACGCCGCAATGTAGAGGTCAGAGAACAACTTCTGGGGGTCAGTTTTCTTCGTTTACCACGTGGGTCCTGGGGTGGGGGTTACACATGGGTTGCCAGGCTTGGTCACAAGTGCTGTTAGGCACTGACCTCTCACTAGCCTGCTTGTAAGCTTTAGTTTACTGTGTAGTTAGGGCGTGACTGCACAGCACTGTTCAACTCTAAGCTTTGATTTCCTTCTCTCTGTAATGGGGACTTAGAATTACCCTTTTGAAGGGAATTTGTGGAGATTAGTTAGCTTGGTAAACAAAGATAAAATAGTTTTCAGCATAGTGACTGCAAGTACATACAAGTTCTTGTTTGCAAATATTCATTTCACACATGCCATATTTTTGTGACATACCAAGAGCAATACAGGGCTTGGAACTTCATGGACATAAAGATCTTAGAAAATTTTCAGCCCGGTGGGTGGTGGCGCATGGCTGTAATCCCAGCACTCTGGGAGGCAGAGGCAGGTGGATTTCTGAGTTCAAGGTCAGCCTGGTCTACAGAGTGAGTTCCAGGACAGCCAGGGCTATACAGAGAAACCCTGTCTCGGAAAAAAACAAATCCAAAAAAAACAAAACAAAACAATAAAAATTTGCATTTTGCTACCTTAGCACTATATTTCTGTTTCAAATTTTATATTGCGTGCTAGGTGTGGTGATACACAACCGTAGTCCTAGCACCAAAGAGATTTTACTGAAGGATCTTGAACTTGAAGCCAATCTGGACTACAAAGTAAGTCCCCTGTACTGCCTAGTTTTGTGTGTTAACTTGACACAAGCTAGAGTCCTCACAGAGAATGCCTAAGTTGAGGAAATGCCTCCATGAGATCCAGCTGTAAGGCATTTTCTCAATTAGTTATCAACAGGGGATAGCTCAGCCCATTGTGGGAGGGGCCATCCATGGCCTGGAAGTCCTGGGTTTTATAAGAAAGCAGACTGAGTAAGCCATATGAAACAAGTAGTTCCCCTCTCCCCTGTGGCCTCTACATCAGCTCTTGCCTCCAGATTCCTGCCCTGCTTGAGTTCTTCTCCTGACTTCCTTTGATGTGGAAGTATAAGTTGAAAAACCCTTTCTTCCCCAAGTTGCTTTTTGGTCTTGGTGTTCATCACCATAGAAACCCTAACTAAGACAAGATGGTACCAGTGTAGTGGGGTTTCACTATGACAACCTGACCACGTTTTGGGGAGGACTGTGGAAGGACTTTGGAACTTTGATCTAGAAGAGCCATTGGGTGTTGAGAGCTCAATGGGATATTCTGTAGGAGCTTGGAAGATAAGATTGTTGAGAGCAGTGCAGAAGATGGAGGCCTGGCTTGTGACATTTCAGAGGGAAAATTAAAGATTCTTTCAGGGTCATTTGCTTTTTTGATTTAAGATTCTGTGGTTCTAGTTAGCTGGGGCTGAAGAATCATCAGTGATTAACAAGTTATCAGAACAACTGATGTGAAACCTTCACATTACTGGGACAATTGATGCTGGTTAGTTGGAGCTAAGAAATTAGCAGTGATTAAGAAGAAGCCAGAAGCCGGGTGGTGGTGGCACATGTCTTTAATCCCAGCACTTGGGAGGCAGAGGCAGGTGGATCTCTGAGTTCGAGGCCAGCCTGGTCTACAAAGTGAGTTCCAGGACAGCCAGAGCTACACAGAGAAACCCTGTCTCAAAAAACAAAAAAACAAAAACAAAAAAACAAAACAAAAAAACCCCACAAACAAACAATAAGGAAAGGACATCCAGAGACTGCTCCACCTGGGGATCCATCCCATATACAGTCACCAAACACAGACACTATTGTGGATGCTGGGATGTGCTTGCTGAAGGGAGCCTGACATGACTGTCTCCTGAGAAGCTCTGCCAGAGCCTGACAAATACAGAGGTGGATGCTCGCAGTTAACCATTGGACTGAGTGTGAGGTCCCTGAGGGACGAGTTGGAGAGGCAGGAGGAGGGGGGGATGGGATAGGGAGTTTTTGAAGGGGAGACCTGGAAAGGGAAAAACATAAATATCCAATAAAAAAGAGAGCAACATCACTGAGGTGAAATCTGGGAAAGATTTTGAGAGCACAGAGAAGCTTTGTTCCAGAGATAGCCAGGACTTGATAATATATAAGAATCACCCAGGTGATATTGATTTTGAAGACATGCAGGGATCATGGAGAGCAGTTGAGGCTTGGCGCAGGGAATAGAGCCCAGGCGGGGCTACTGGTGAAAGTACAGCACAGTTACAGCAGAAGACCCCAGCGTTTTGGAGATGTCAGTACCTTGGAATGACCACCAAGAACCACGGAGCAGAGCTGGCCAGAGCTGTGTGCTAGAGAGAGCAGAGCCAGGGAAGTGTCCCAAGCCCCTCAGAGGAGTCCAGAAGATCATGATTTGTGACTATGCTCTGATATTTCCCTCTTCAAGTAAGAACATACCTGACTGGGTTAACCATGGATAACCCACACTTTAAGTTAAAAAAAAAACAAAAACAAAAAAAACCCCAAAACTTTGGATTTTTAAAAAAGATTAGATACTTTAAAGGGACTGAACTTTTAATATGTTTGAATTTGTAAAGTTATTAATGCTTTTTATGTGAGATCTTGGGGATGAATCCAAAAGGAAGGGTTGTGACTTACTAGTGATGTGTTTTTGTGTCAAGTTGACACAGGTTGGAGTCATCAGAAGAAGGAGCCTCAGTTGAGGAAATGCCTCCGTTAAGCGATAGAAACCCTAACTAAGGCGACCCCCCATCTCCAAAACCAAAAAAAATTTGGTGCTTTTGTTAGTGTTTTTTTTTTTTTTTTCAGAGAAACAGCCATTAGAGAGCATGTGTTCACACGGGCACACGTATATGCGGTTGATTACTTGTGTGTACGTAGAAACTGGCTTAAAGATTTAGTTTGTGTAATTATGGAAGCTGGTAAATTCAAAAAGTGTATACAGGGTAGCACAGCAGGCTGAAAGCACAGGCTAAAGTTGTAGTTAAGGTTGAAGACATTCCAGGAAGAATTCCCTTTAAAGGGCTTTAAAAGAATTTTATTTATTTATTTATTTATTTATTTATTTTGGCTAGGGTCTGTTTTTGTGTTGGACACAGGGTCTCATCTGTGCTGAGCAAGCACTTTGAGGGATTCTAAACCTTACCTTCCTTCCTTCCTTCCTTCCTTCCTTCCTTCCTTCCTTCCTTCCTTCCTTCTTCCCTCCTCCTTTTATGAGGAAGTAGCCCTGTCTGTCCTGAAAATCACTATGTAGAGCAGGCTGTCCCAGAACTCCACAAGCCCCCTGAGTTGCGAGGGTTAAAGGCAAGAGCAGCCACGCCCAGCTTCATTCTTTTTAAAAAGCTTTAGCTAAGTGGATGAAGCTGGTCACAGTTGTCTTGCAGAAAATTTGTTGATTTGTGGAAGACTAATCTCTTTCACCTCTCATGGAAACATCTAGTGTTTAGCTGAAAAGATAGGTGTCACAGCTTATCCAAGTAGACATAAAATTAGCCATCACAGCTGGGTAAAACAAACTGTGGATTAATTAAATCACCATGTTAAGAGCTACAATTGCTGGTCACTAGTGGCAAAACTGCTCTTAGGCCTTTACAAATAAAGTAACCAGTAACTGTTATATTGACCCAGTATTTTTTTCCCCTGATAATCTTTATCAAAGAAAGAAAATGGAAATAATTTTAGGAATTACAAATTTGGTCCTTTAGGAACCAAAGACTTACAAAGTCTTACAAAGACTGAGAAGCCTATGTCTCTACCCAAACTCCAACTTTTTTTTTTTTAAAAAGATTTATTTATTTATTATATGTAAGTACACTGTAGCTGTACTTATTAGCTTTTTATTGACAGGTGATGCTTCCACACAGTATGTAAGAGATTCTCTCTAGAGAACATCATAAACAATGTATATGATATTTACAGCAAACATTTTATGGGAATATTGAAATATTTCTTTTTCAGTAGGATTATAATTGTGGTCTTTTCCCCTGTGAGGGGATGCACACAGGCCTTTAACTCAAAATTCTCCTTTCTTATTAACCTCCCGAGTGCTGGGATTCCAGGTATGTACCATCAGGTCTTGCCAAATTATTTTCAATATAGAAAAAATATTATTTATGTATGTTTTGCTTCTCTGACACACACAGGTGTGTGGTGGTTTGAATGAGTTGTCCCCATATTTTGGGGTACTTGAATACTTTGTTATTGTAATTTTTTTTGAGACAGGGTCTCATTATATAGCCCTGGCTGTCCTGGAACTATGTAGACCTGGCTGGTCCAGAACCCAAGGAGTTCCACTGTTAGATCTCTAAAATGGGGAGAACCCCACGAGATAGGGAGACCCCCGTACTCAAGTCTCGGGATAAAGCGACGCCCAAAGAATCAGCCAAAGACCGTCTTGCTGCAATCACATGAGGTCTTTATTGGGGTTCCAGTATACTGGGATCGATTCATAACCGCGCAGGGTCAGAGATCGATCCCGCGTATCTGGCGCAAAGAGTATTTGAAACCAAAAAAATCACAGAAGGGGGAGGGGTAGGGGGAAGTTAGATAAGGAAGTTACACATAGATCATGAGGCAATTCATCCCTGAGGACCAGGTGTAGCTGCATTCCACAAGATGGAGTAACTGCATTCTGCAGGGTGGATTAACTACATTCCGCAAAATGGATTAACTGCATTCTGCAATAGGTTGGGCAAGCGTCAACTATCTATAGAATGCAGAATAACCTTTGTGGTTAGCTAGTTCCTGGAATAGGGGTCAGAAAGGGTAGGAATTACAGAGTTACAAAATGGTAGCGCTTTGGCCTTTTAAAGCAGGATTTTCTAGGGGTAAATAAAATTTTGAGGCAGAATCTTTCACCACCTGCCTCTGCCAAATCCTGGGATTAAAGGCATGCAACATCATGCCCAACTATAAAAACATTATTTTCAAGGCTGTGTTTATGTTTGAAGATTTGATGCTATGGAATATCACCAAATAACAGGTAAATCAATTAATTCTGAAAATTCATTTTCTTTACTGCAAGACTAATAGATTGCCCTAGACCTATAACTTTTAGTTTTTCCTTTATTTATTGGAATCAATAAATCATCATTTAAAGGGAATTTTTATTTTTCAAAATGCATTATTTTGTGTGTATAAGATGTATGTATGAGTGCACACATCCCACTCCCACAGTGTGTGTGTGTGTGTGTGTGTGTGTGTGTGTGTAACTCGGGACCATTTGTGGAGTTGGCGCTCCATTCACCATGGGTTTCCTGGGTTGGCCTCAGGCCATTTTGCCTGACAAGCTCTTCCCTGCTGAGCCCTTCTCACTCTCCCGGGCTTGCCCTTTCCTCTTAGTATTTATGTTCTTCATAAAACAAAAGCCAATTAGTCTGTTAGCCCCCTGATTTTGATAGAGGTAAGTTCTGCAGAGTGACATCACAGAACCACACTACTAGTGTTATTAGAAACACAGCCTCTTAGAAGCCCTCCGGGCTTGAGGTTTCTTGCATTTCTTCATTTTCTGTCATGGTGATCTGACATGGTGGTGTTGTCTTTATTAGTCTGCTTTCCTTCTGCTGAAGTCAAATGCCTGAGGCTGCTTAGCTCAAAAGAGGTTTTTGTTGAATCCTTAGAGCAAAAGCTCCAACCGGGCACTGAAAAATTCATCAGCTTTTATTTTCTTTTGGATACTGGTCCAAAGTGTATGCATCACTTGGGTCTCTCTCTCTCTCCTTCCCCCTCTTCTTCCTCCTCCTCTCCGTCCCCTCCCCGGCCCCTCCCCTTTCCCCTCTCCAGCCTCTCCCTTCCCCCTCCCTCTGCCTCCCCCCTTTCCCCCCCTCTCCGGCCCCTCGCCCTCCCTCTCCTTCTCCCCCAACCCCCATTGAATTCCCTTTCCCCTTCCACCATGAAGCAACTCGCTGACTTGCAAAAGTCGTGTGTTTGGTTGGTTGATTTTGTTTTCTCCTCATCTCCCTCCTCCAGGCAGCTGCCAAGATCTACGGCTTGTCTGCCTTGTAGTTTTTCCTCTCAAACTCAAGGAAAATTGTCTTTAAACTTCTTTCTGAGTCCATCTAAATTTTTTTTTTTTTTTTTTTTTAGTAATGTTAAGAATCCAAAAGGAAACATTTTTCCTGGTAACAGGATAACTCCTGCAGCAGAGGGAGAAACATTTGACACAATAATAGCCAAGATTTCTTCTCTATATTTATATCAAATACCAAATCATAGACCCAGGAAGCTCAGAGAACACAAAATGGGACGAGTGCCAAAGACCACACCGAGATGCGTAGTTCTAAACTATAGGAGAACCAAAGACGAAGACTTTCTGGGAGCAGTGAGAAGGACAAAACATTTCATCTCTAGAGCAACAGAGAATGACAGCAATGGAGCTGGAGAGATTGCTCAGTGGGTAGTGCTTGGTTTTTGTAGAGAACTAGGGTTTGTTCTCAGCACCCACATGGTGGCTCACAACCACTCATGACTCCAGTCCCAGGGGATCTGGTCTCCTCTTCTGACCTCCACAGGCACCAGATACGCACATAGTGTACACATACATGTATACATGTAAAAATAAATATACATACACATACATGAACACACATGTAAAAATAGACCTAAATAATGAAGATGATAACAAAGTTCTCAGAAACCATGGTTTACAAGTGATGTTTGAATGCCAAGTTGAGCAGGAGTGAGTTCGTGATAGGTAAATTGCGTTGTCAACCTGACCAGCGTTCACCTAGGAGATATATCTCTGGGCATGTCTGCTAATGGGGTTTTCAGGGAGATTAAAATATGAAGGGAAGATCCTCTCTGGATGTGGGCTGTGTCATTGCATGGGCCATGGCCCTTGGCCCTGGACTGAATCCAAAGGAAAATAAGAAAGCAAGCCGAGCACTATCGTTTCTTTTTCTCCCTGACTATAGTAGACACATTGCAAGCAGCTGCCTCATGCTGCTTCCTTATCCGGAGTTGGTTTTGCTACTGTGCCCTTCCCAGAATGGTGGACTATCTGGCAAGCTATGAAGCTACAAAGCTTTGACTGCTTTGTCGGGTATTTGTCTCAGCAAGTTAGGGAGATCTTACTTCAGAAGTAACCAAGGCCATTGGGAACTGATGAGCAGGCTGTGACAAAGGACCCCAAACCCATCAGGCCTCCTAAAGACACCGCTGGTTGATGGCTTCTGTGGCATGTCCCTGGTATTTATGGGGTACTCTCTGGACATGGTCACGTGGCCACCAAGTTTGCCTAGACGATCCACTATGTACTTTGGCACCATGGACTATTTCTGGAAGACAGGTCACCATGCGACTGGGACATGGCTGCAGCTGTCATCGGGCAATCACCCCATTACTTTGGGGTAGGGGCTACTCTGATTAGCACGGCCTGCAGCAGCCTCTTTCTCTGTCCTCACCAGCCTCCCACCAAGAGCATTTCTGTGAATCTGTAATCCTCTAACAGGCGCCCCAGGTCCCCAGACTCCAGGAAGTAAATGTTAGATCCCAGAGCAGATGCTACTCAGATCGTGGCCATCTGCAGCCTTCTCAGCCTCTGCTCTTAGATTTGATTCTCTGATCATTGCTGCTACAGGGACAGATGGACACCCTACAGAGAGCCTGTCTGTGAATCTGTTGCCCTCTAACAGACTCCCCAGGTGCCTGGAGTCCAGGAGAATGACAGGTACCTTAATACGTAATTTCCCAAAGGAAATTTACAGGACCCAAACTACCAGATTTTGACCCTCATCCTCAATCCCCCTTCCCCAGTGGCACAGGAATTAAAGACAGCCTTACTGCAAGCGGGTAACCTGAACTAATTATCAATCACGTGGCAAAGAGCTTCCCTCTTTTTTGGATACCTAGAAGAAGGAACCCCTACACTGCTTTGTGGGCCTGATCTCTCCTCATAACCCCTGCCATGCTGTTTCTCCATGGCACTAATAAATCTTTAATACGCTATCACAAAGGACAATCCCTCTCAGTGTCCCCCTGGAGCAAGCAAGCCCCCATGATCACTGTGTACTTCTTTGGATTTGGTTCTCAGAAGAAGCCACGTCAGAAATCCCCAGAGTATGTGTTAGCTAGCCCCACTCTTTGTAGCCAGGACATGGTCTGGTGTGTTGACCAGAAGAATCACGCCCCCTAGAGAATAGATAAGTGCTCTCTGTAGATCTGATTTCCTGGCTTGGAAGAAATTGAAATGGTCAAGAAGTTCCTGAGTTGGGTCACCCCCAGTGTTTTAGGCTGCCAGAGATCTGAGGTATGAGAAATCGGGGAAGTCAACTGTTGGTGAGAAGCAGGTTGTCCTGAAGGGCGTGGTGAGAAGGACAGTGGGAACAGAGCTCTTCATGGACTCAGTGAGACTTTTGCTTCGGTGACGTCTTGCTCCTGATGTCACTCGGTGGTGTGCCTTTTGAAGCTTAAGCTCGTCCGTGTCAGTTCAGGAGCTCTCCGAGAGTTTGGAAATGGAATAAGTAGCTTCTAGACTAGATATCATTAGGATGGTACCCGTGCTTGACCAATGGCCGTACTCCACCCAAAATAGTCCTTGCTAAGAAGGTAATCTTAGCTTCTCGCCGGAGGCATTCACACATTTTCCACCAGCTGACCAGGAGCTGAAACCTCCAGCCCTTAGCTGACAAAAGCCCTGCTAGTAACCAGCGTGCCTTCTAATTGTGGGCTGCAAGAGTCAATTCAAAATGTTTTACAGATCTAATTCTAAAGCACACAACTATGAGGTTTTGCGAAATGACTTGTGGTTAGGTAAATATGTCAACTTGACTGGGTAAGGGATGCTCAGATATTTTGTTACATGTTATTTCTGGGTGTATCTAAGGGTATTTGGGGGAGGGGGAGAATGATTAACATTTGAATTGGTGGACCAAGTAAAACAGAAGGCTCTCAGCAACGTGGGTGGGCATTATCCAATCTGTTTGGGCCTTGAATAAGACAGAAAAAAAAAAAAAAAAGACATAGGAAGGTTGAATTCCCTGAAGACCTGAGATAAGATTCCTAGCAGTCGTTAAAAGCTGGGCACAGTGGTTCATGAAGGGACTGTAGCATAGCAACCGTGGCTCCAGCAGGCCTTGCCCTTCTCCCCCTCCGAGTTGCTAAAACCATTAGATTACCTTCCTAAAGCCAGCCCTCACAGTCTGTTCCCTTATTTGGCCCCTTCCTCTCCTGAGGCTGACTACCAAGGTCCAGCGTCAAAGTACTAAAATCCGGCAATCCAAAGCCCCCTTTGGCTCACCTTATTAACATGCCCAATGCAGGGCTTCCCCTTTTACCTTTATGTTTATGATTGCCATCTGCCTGGGGGCCATATTGTCTCCTCTCCATACATAGAAGTCTTTTGTCCTCTGGGACAAATATCCCTCCCTGTCTCCCTTATTCCCTCCCTCTTCTCCCTTATCCTCTATCTCCTGTCATTGTCTCTTATTCCCTGCCCTCTGTCCTTCTGGGGCAAATAAATCTCCCTTATGCAGAGAAGTTGGTTTGGGGGTGTCGAGCAGTTCATCTCAGTTTTTACAGTAGCATGGTAATGCATGGTCAGCCAATGCAAGCTGTATCCAGAGTTGGGGACAGAGAGGCTCTGCCTCCGAAGATGAATGTGGAGAGTGACTGAGGAACGCACTCACTGTCACCATCTGGTTTCATATGTACCATTGTGCCCTGCGTTCCTTACAAACTTACATGTATAACACCGCCCCCCCCCCCCCGATACAGGTTAAAAAATATTTATTAAGATAAAAGCTATTGTAAAAAATTATATATACAGGTCTTTGTGTAGATATACATTTTAATTTCTACAGGCCCAGGACTCAAATTAGCTTTTTTTTTTTTTTTTTTTTTTTTGGTTTTTCGAGACAGGGTTTCTCTGTGTAGTCCTGGCTGTCCTGGAACTTACTCTGTAGACCAGACTGGCCTCGAACTCAGAAATCCGCCTGCCTCTGCCTCCCAAGTGCTGGCATTACAGGTATGCGCCACCACGCCTGGCTCAAAATTAGCTTTTTAATTAGTCCCTAAAAAAAAAAAAAAAAAAAAAAAAAAAAAAGGCTATTTTTAGGTAGGTGTGGTGGCATATGTCTTTAATCCCAGCACTCAAGAGGCAAAGACAGATAGATCTCTGTGAGTTCGAGGCCAGCCTGGTCTACAAAGTGAGTCCAGAACAGCCAGGGCTATTACACAGAGAAACTCTGCCTTGAAAAAAAAGAAAAGAAAAAAAAGAAATAGGTTGTTTTCATCAGCAACATTCTATTGCAAATGCATGCATGCCACTCATTTAGCGATTGTCTACTGTAGCCTTCATGCTGCAACCGCATGTTGAGAAGGCGCCTCGCTGTGACCGACTAGCCCATCATCCTCCCGATCCGGTCCTTTAACGGACAGTGTGCTGCTGTGTGAGTCTGATGCACTAACCTCAATGGACCTGCCTGCCTGTTTCCCCAGAATGGCGGCGCTCTTTGATTTTTTTGCTCTTAGCGATGCGCGGAAGCTCCATTTGTACGTTATCCCACTGTTCCCTTTCCTCCCTTCACATCTTGGTGGGTGCTCCTTCTAAAACGTGAGACCTGGCATGCTTGGCTCTCTTCAAACTCTATCTCAGCACTTGCACTTAGAACTCAAGAGAAAGAATCTGGATGGTAACGTACTCATGTTAATATAGAAAATGCTTTCTTCAGACACACCAGAAGAGGGCATCAGACCCCATCACAGATGGTTGTGAGCCGCCATGTGGTTGCTGGAAATTGAACTCAGGAACTCTGGAAGAGCAGTTGGTGCACTTAGCTGCTGAGCCATCTCTCCAGCTCAAAAATGTTTTCAAAATGAAAACACGCTGGAGGTCCAAAATTAGGAACAGAGATAATCTGATATGGTGGCACATGCTTCTGGTTGTTCAGGGGGCTCAGACAAGAGTTCATGGAGTGTAACTTCAATTTTTTTTTCAAACTTTATTTTTAGTGATGGTTCTTAAATGCGTTAATCTCCCTTGTAGCCCGCCACCCACCAGAGGTAGGGGGAAAGAAAGGGTACGGGGGAAGTGGACCTCTTTGGAAAGGATCTTTGGAGCAACTCCGGTGTGTGTTGTTTGGAAATCGGCAGTTTAGTTCTTTAACAGCCTTCTCATCGAGGTGGGGTTTTAATCTTCTTGAACCTGCATAGGCTTTTATTGTGTAACTCTGTGAGGGTGCCGTTTACACGGCAGAAGGAATACTCCCCAGCTTTCTCGGCATAAGCCTTAGGAGATGGTAGCTTTAGCTTGCTATCTTTTTGATCATTCCAGAAGGTCTGAGGTACCACGTAAGAAGTCCAATTATCTAGAAGCCACCCTGGAGGTACTATTTATATGCACACTGTGCCCAGACTTTCAAGCCAAGGTGCCAGACATGTTCATAATTTCATCTTGGACCCTCCAGCCCATCCATCTGCTACTGAGTGATCAGGTAACATTGGTAGATGCCGTACTGAGCAGAAAATCATCCTGCTGAGTGAGCTCAGCCCAAATTCCTGACCAATGTAACTGTGAGCTGTGGGAAAATGTAAGTAAAAAAAAGTCAGTAAGGAACAGTTACTGATCACTATCTAACAGTAGATAAGCTGAGACTTAATGTGCATCAGGAGAGGAGGTTTTGAGGTACATAGATTTGGGCTAAGAAAAGAACTAATGTATATTTGGTTTTTTTTTTTTGGGGGGGGAGGGTGTTGTTTGTTTTGAGACAGAGTTTCACTGTGAAGACTTGGCTGTCTTGGTAACCCGCTTTGTAGACCAGGCTGGCCTCAAACTTACAGAGATCCACCTGCCTCTGAATCCCCAGTGTTGGGATTAAAGGCATGAGCCAGCACTGCCTGGCTAAGGGGTTTTTGTTGTTTTTTGTTTTTCTCTCTATGTGCTAAATCTTGTGTATAAGGGTTTTTTCCTTGTGTTTTCTCAGGGTTTGGTTTTTTTTTTTATTTTTTATTTTTTTTTATTTTATTTTTTTCCCCCGAGACAGGGCTTCCCTGGCTGTCCTGGAACTCACTCTGTAGACCAGGCTGGCCTCAAACTTAGAAATCAGCTTGTCTCTTCCTCCCAAGTGCTGGGATTAAGGCATGTGCCAATATTGCCCGGCGTGTCTTTTCACAGTCTTAAGAAAATGCCTGTTGCTTATTTTGAATGCATACCAGAGTAGCATAGATCTGGTGTTTGGAAGAAAGGAGGTTCTCATAATATCAATTACTTATCTGTATGCCTATACATCTATAACTTATAAGTATACATGCACATATATCTGTGTGTGCTGTGTAGACAGACATATATGGTTAAAGTATATTTTTAGGTAAATATAGGAAAGTTGGTTTGCTCAGGCAGTGTGTATGAGAAGAGCATCCATTCAATGGTGCAGGCAGAAAGCTGTGAAAACTGATTGATTTTTGTTTTTAATTAGCAGACATCTTAAGATACTACTGAATCCTATAGCAGGAACTGTTGGAGTTTCCAGTGGAAATCAAGATAGTTTTAGAAAGAGACAACCTCATTTTCTTTTGAATGCTACTCTGGTATGCATTCAAAATGAGCAACAGGCATTTTCTTAAGACTTCGAAAAGACATGCCGGGCAAAATTGGCACATGCCTTAATCCCAGCACCTGGGAGGCAGAGACAAGCTGATTTCTGAGTTTGAAGCCAGCCTGGTCTACAGAGTGACCCAGTTCGTATATCATTGCATGATGGTCACTTAGGCCTTGTCTGCCAGAGTGCGCCCCATCGTGAAGACTCACGAGAACAGCCCCATTCATTTTTACCCCATGCCAGAGCAATACTAACTACATGGAAGTTTCAAGGGACCAGAAAGAGGATCCCTGTCACTTGGGATGTAGTTACTTGTTAGCAACAGTGAAATACATTTTGATTTTTAAACAGTTTAAATAATTGAGAAATAGGTATCCAGGCGTAGCATCTGGTAATTCATTGGAAATTACTAAACTTTACCAGTCTGAAATGAGAAGTGGACCACAGCTCATCCTGTGCCTGCCCCTCACGATGCTCATGCCCTGCCCTTGTCCCCAGGTGCCTTATGTACCAACTTGCTGGCAGAGACACCATTGTCCTTTACAGTCTCGTCCCTTGGGGAGAGGTTGGAGCAAATGTCCTCAGGACTCCCATTAAGCTCCTCTTGGGAATTGGTGGCGCCATTCTCTTTAGGTGATTATGAGATTTTTCAGTCAAGGAAGAGAATATTGTAAATGTTAACCTTTGGGGAACATTTTCTTGGGATTAACCAATATGTAGTGGGTAGGTGACACCTCTTTGTTAGGAGTTATCACATATGCTAGCCATGAAACTGGGGTAAGCTAGTTACCAGAATTCTGATTCTCCTTTGAAGCATAATGTGTTTGTGGCACTGTCCTTTGTGTGGGAGCACTGAAAATAAAGAGGAATGGTGTGGAAATGTGAGGTTGTGCTGGTGTGTGGAAAAGCCATAAAGATAGCTATATATGATATATGATACATCTATCTATGCATCTGTTTCTATCTATCGTGTGTGTATGTATGTATATGTATGTATAGATCTATTTATCTAATAATTTATTGTCTCTGTCTCTATTGTATGTATGTATGTATGTATGTATGTATGTATCTATCTATCTATCTATCTATCTATCTATCTAATCATTCATTATCATTTCTATTGACTCTATCTTATCCATGTATCTACATATCTACTTATCTATTTATCTCTTTCTCTCTCTCCCTCTTTCTTTCTTTCTTTCTTTCTTTCTTTCTTTCTTTCTTTCTTTCTTTCTTTCTTTCTTCTTCCTTCCTTCCTTCCTTCCTTCCTTCCTTCCTTTCTTCCTTCTTCCTTTCTTTCTTTTTTTTTTGATTTGTTTTTTTTCGAGACACGGTTTCTCTGTATAGCCCTGGCTGTCCTGGAACTCACTCTGTAGACCAGGCTGGCCTTGAACTCAGAAATCCACCTGCCTCTGCCTCCCAAAATGCTGAGATTAAAGGCGTGTGCCACCACCGCCCGGCCTTTCTTTTTTCTTTCTTTCTTTCTTTCTTTCTTTCTTTCTTTCTTTCTTTCTCTCTTTCTTTCTCTCTTTCTTTCTATGTCCTAGCTACTGTCACCAGGGTCACAGAGTTCCTTTTGTAACTTCTTGATCTCATTATTAAAAGGATTTAAGGAATGACATGAAAGGGACCTAAAGGACAACATTGAAAACAAACAGAGCAGGGAATCTGGAGCTCTTAGTCGTTCCTTGGAAAAGACAGAGACTTTAATCATGTAGGATACAGCTGGAGGACAAGGCAGGTGCACTGTGAAATAAAACCTGGACGCTCACAGCGTTTGCTCCTTCCAGCTTTTATGGAAGGGTGTGATTGTCCTCCTAAGGTGACATGAACCTTGGGCACAGGGCACTGCTCCACACCGGTGTGCCCAGTGCTCAATATTCCTTGGCTTAATGCAGTAGCCGGCTGAGAGCTAATCTGTGTGGCATAGTACTGGGGGCAGACACCTTTAAGGAAGGAAGAAAGACGAGCTAATTGGATTTATTGCTATCCATTTGCCTTTTAGGTTTTTTTGTTTTGTTTTGTTTTGTTTTGTTTTGTTTTGTTTTGTTTTGTTTTGTTTTTTTAGAGACAGGGTTTCTCTGTATAGCCCTGGCTGTCCTGGAACTCACTCTGTAGACCAGGCTGGCCTCGAACTCAGAAAACTGCCTGCCTCTGCCCCCCAGAGTGCTGGGATTACAGGCGTGCGCCACCACCGCCCGGCTTGCCTATTAGTTTTATGGCAGCTGTTCCTGAGATTTTAGGGTCCGAGCCTGGGCTCTGGTGGCTCTGAGAGGCTCAGCCGCCTGTCCTTGGAGCACAGACTACAGTGGCATCTGATGATAAAGAGCACAGAGAGGAGGTTTACTTCATGACCGCATCAGAAAGATGCCGCAAGCTAAGAGGTCCAGTGACCCCTCCCCCCCCCAAATCCTGTGGGACTGACATGAAGTTTGCCTTTAAATAAAGGACAAAGAAGCACTCCTGGCCAGAGCTGTGTGAAGTCTACTCCTAGGAGACAAGTCCCTCCTCTGGCTTTCACTGGGGCTTCAAAGGTCTGTTTCCCCAGCAGATTTCTGGGAAAATTTAGATTCTTTGGGGGCCAGAGTTTTAGTCATCTGGTAGTTAGAGTCTCTTCCTGTCCTCACTCCTTCGAGGAAGGAGGAAGGTAAGGCCGGCTGGCAAGAGCAATTAACAGCATTTATCGACTGAGGCTTACCTTTTCGCTTTGGGCTGGGAAGGAAGCACTAGCTGTATTTACTACTGTCCACTTACCCTTTAGCTCTGCGGCCAGTTTAGAGCCGTTGCTGCTGGTTCACCTTTACCCCTGCAGTTAATTATAAGCAGCCTATGTGCGCTCTTCCTGCCTTGGAAGGTGCTAGTGGTAGTTTATTATGAAGAGCAATGGAAAGCTTGTGCTGAAATATTAGTTAGAAGTAGCTTGGAGATTTTCCACGATCATGCTTGAAGTCTACCTTTTTACTCACTTGGTAAAGATTTCCCGTCTATCAGCATATTACTGATCACTGACCATGTTATTTGTCTCAGAGGACACTGATATATATTCATGGTATTCATATGCCTGAGTGGGTGCCTTGGAAGGGTCTGACTGCAGAAGACAGTTCTGTTCCCTTTCTTCCTGTCTAGTCGCCCTGATTACTATGTCCCTTGTAGCTGAGGCTACCCCACCAGCAAGCAGTACAGCAGACGGTGCATCACAGGCTTCCAGTGCTATAACTTGGGTATAGTTGGTTGGAGTAGGAGTTGTCCCATATGACCAAAGATGAACCAGGACAATTAATAGGTATTTATTTTTCCTTTTTCTTAAATATGAATTTAGACAAATGGTACCCCAATACAACAGAGCTGGTGTTAAGATTCAAATGCCAGAATGAATCGGTAAGTTGGAGAGACTCCAAGAGATCACATGAAAGCCAGTCTTAGAGAAGACCCCATGGGATAGCAGGAGAATGATGTCATTTCTAGTGTGGAAGAGCGGGTGTCCACGCATGGGCTGCTGTGAGTCATCTCCTCTTGCATCCAGAACTGCTTTATACTTGTACCTGGGCTTCTGTGTGTGGCTCTCTGGGATTCAGGTGGAATCTTTAATTTTTGTTTTGTCTTGTTTTATTCGACTTGAACTAGGTAGTATTTGTTAGTATTCTGTCTAAACTCCACCCCATAATTACCTGGCAACAGCCAGGTATGTCCCGCCCCATAGAACTGGCCCACTATAAGAGGGGCTGCTTGCCCCTCCTCTCTCTCTCTCTCTCTCTCTCTCTCTCTCTCTCTCTCTCTCTCTCTCTCACATCACTCTTACCTCTCTACACTCTCACCTCTCTGCCCCTCTTAGGCTCTCCTCCCCTCTCCCCTCTCTCCCCGTGGTCATGGCCGGCCTCCACTCCTCCACTCCTCCACTTCTCTCTCTCTCTCTCTCTCTCTCTCTCTCTCTCTCTCTCTCTCTCTCTGCCTCTCTCTGCCTCCACTACATCATTAACTCCCATCCTCTTCCCTGAATAAACTCTATTCTATACCATGTCCGTGTGTGTGTGTGTGTGTGTGTGTGTGTGTGTGTGTGTGTGTGTGTATGTGTGGGGGGGTCCCTCAGGAGAAAGAGGTGCCTGGGCATGGGCCCGCCTAGGCACCCCCTTCCCCACACCACCATGCCACACTCTCTAATCCCCTTCTCTCTCTTTTATAAACCCATCATTTGGTGCTGAAACCCGGGAACAACATTAACCCATCAGTATTTCCCTTTGTTAGTTTCCTAAAGAAATAAAATGTATAGACGTAATAGACGTAGCCAAGTGTGGTGGCATGAACCTTTAATCCCAGCACTTGGAAGGCAGGTAAATATCTCTGAGTTTGAGGTCAGCCTTGTCTACGTAGAGAGTTCCGTGCCAGCCAGAGCTATGTAGCGAGACTGTGTCTCAACTAAACAGGCAGACAAAATATTCATAGATAAATATTCATAGATAAATCATAGTATAAATTGATGAAGCTTGAAAATAAATTTACCCAAGGCATAAATACCCCCTACCCCAAAGTCATCACAGGGTTTGCTAAATATGGAGAGTGTACTTTTAATGAGGTTGGTTTCTCTGAGGTTGGTGAATCACGGAGCTGTCTGCAGTTGGCCATACATGTTAAAATGTTCATGACCTAAGGTCCGAATATTATCTTTCATGCTGTAGACATTCATAACACCCCTCATATGGTGCATTTCAGAATTGAACAAAATGGACAATTCCCTGATGTCATTCCTACCCACATTAATATACAATTTGCATGGAAAACCCATTAAACACTTTGTAGCTGCTTGAAACTCTAATATACAGAAGCAAATTTTGTTTCTTTATTACGTTTTTTTTTTAAATTTTGAGAATTTCCCACAAGCACTGAAATTCATCATTTCCATCTCTATTTTTCTCTACTCCAATTCCTCCTATGTCCTCCCTCATTCCCCCTCAAGTTCATGACCTCTTTGTCTACAATTACTATTGACACACACACACACACACACACACACGCACACGCACACGCACACGCACACGCACACGCACACGCACACGCACACGAGACACACAGACAAACAGACACACACACTTAAAGTTGTCAACACACATAGGAATAGGAAACTTCAGTTAAGGAATTGATTCCTTCAGATTTCCCTGTGGCCATACCTGTGAACTTTGATTTTTAATTGTTAATCGTGTAGGAGAGACCAGCCTCTTGGGTTTAATACCATTCCTAGGCAAGTCAGCCTGGGTTATATATGAAGTTTAACTGAATCACCAAGGAGTGCAAGCCAGTAAGTCACATTCCCCCACGGTTTATTAACTCCTTGGCTCCCTTCCATGATGGACTGTGATCTGTGAGCCATAAACTCTATCCTTCCCAAGTCATGGTATTTATCACAGCAACAGAAAGTAAAGTGTGACCCTCACTCCGTATACACAGACAGCCCACTCCGCCCCTACAGGCTCTGGAAACCTACTGGGCCTCTTTATTGTTGCTATTGTGTTTAAGGCTGATCAATTAGAATTGGATAACCTTTCAGGAGGGTTGTCCCGTGGAAGACTGGTTTTCCCTCTCCCAGCAGTCATTGACTTTAGTTCTTCATCATGGAGTGAGGCCGTGTATATTTTCCCCTGTGTGAATTAGCATGCTGATCGTTGTCATTATACAGATCTTGTTCAGGCCGCATATTCAAGGTTCTATAAATAAAACACAACAATGTTAGTTTTTTCCAGAAAAACATCTGGGGCACTAGGGCATCATTTTGCCTCTTTTCTAGAAGGTGAGAGAGGAGAGGCATTTGGGTGTTCTTTCCCACTTTTGTTGGCGTTCCAGAGATATTCCCTTCTCGAGAAATATCAACATGGGATAGTTCCATGTGCATGTCACAAATTCATTATATCCTCCCATAATCTAAATTCAACCCCAAGATAAGAGGACTCAGTTATACCACTCCTGAGCACAGATCCGAAGGCCTCTATATCCCACGGTGGACACAGCTGCCTGACCATGCTTATCACCCTAGAAGTCCATTAGTGGATGAATGGGTAATGAAAATCTGGTATTGATTTTTCTTTGGTACCTTGCCACTGGGTTTCACCGTGTCTGTACTAGTTTATATTCTGACCATTATATAAAGCTTCATCTACCTCCTCCTAATCCTAGCCAGCGTTTGTTGGTGATTGCCTTGTGACGATAGTCATTCTGATGGGGGCAAACGGTTTTAATTTGCATTTTCATGATATTGGAAATCTGTATCTTAGTTGCAAAATGTTTATTATTTTAAAGTGTGTGTGTGTTTGTACATATGAGTGTAGGTGCTCAAAAGGCCAGAGGTGTTCCACAGCCAGAAAGCAGAGGTAGAGGCGGTTGTAAGCTCCCTGATGTGGGTGCTGAGATTTGAACTTGGGTCTTCTAGAAGAGCAACACATGCTCTTAACCACCGACCCATTTCTCCAGGCCCTTTACCGGACATTTTTGAGATTTATTTCTTGCCTATTGATATTTCTTCTTTAAAAATTCTTTGAGAACTTCATACATGATGTTCTTCGTGCATCTATATCACTCTTGTCTCCTCAATTCCTCCCATGTTTCCTCTCCAATAGTCATGACTTCTTCTTTAATTATTACTGTTACACATGTATAAATATGTAAGTATACACACACAAACACATACATACATATATACAACCCACTGAGCCCATTTAGTATGGTTTGTAGGTATCCAGAGATGACCTCTGTATTTCTTCTTTTGAGACCTGTCTCTTTATTTCATTAGCCCATTTATTGACAGTATAGGACTTTTTTTGTGCCTATTTAATTTGTTTTTGAGACACAGTCTCACTATGGTTGGCTGGAACTCTCATGTAGAGTCATCAGTCTAGTCTCAAAGTCCCAAGGATCTGCCTTCTTCTGCCTCCCAAGTGCTGGGATTAAAGATGTGCACCACTCCACCTGGCTTTGTACTGTTAATTTTCTCAGTTCATTGCATGTTTCAGATACTGTACCCTGTCAGGTGTGTAGCTGGCAAAAACTTCCTCCCACTATATAAACTGTCTCTTCACTCGACTGACTATTTCCTTTGCTATGCAGAAGCCATTTTTTGTTTTGTGAAATCCAGTTTGTGCATTTTGAAGATTATTTCCTGAATTTCTGGTCCTTTTTGAAAAGACCTAAATCCTGAAGTGTTTTGCTTATATTTTTCCTTATCATTGCTAAAGTTCTAGGCTGTATGTGAAGGCTCCAATCCATTTCTATTTTTGTACCGGATGAGAGGAACAGGCTGATTTAACTCTTTCATATGTGCACACACACGTTACCCTGGACCATTTTCTCCAATACATACTTTTGACAGTTTGGTTGAAAATTAGGTGGCTGTCAGGGCTTAGGCTTCCTCTCAAGCAGCCCTTTACTCTATCCCATTCAACTACAGGTTTGCATTTGTTACAGTGTTGAGGTTTTTGTTGCTGTGGGTCTGTTGTGAGTTAAGATCAGGGACTGTTGTTGTTTGCATTGCTCTTTTTGCTTAAGATGGCTTTGGTTATACTAGGTCTTTCATACTTCTATATGAATATTAGAATGTTTTTTTCCGAGTTCAGTGAAGAATGTAATTGATTTTTTTTTTTTTTTGGTTTTTTGAGACAGGGTTTCTCTGTGTAGCCCTGGCTGTCCTGGAATCCACTCTGTAGACCAGGCTGGCTTCGAACTCAGAAATCTGCCTGCCTCTGCCTCCCAAGTGCTGAGATTACAGGTGTGCGCCACCACTGCCTCGCCGTGTAATTGAATTTTAATAGAGATTGTGTTGACTATGTAGATCCTTTGGTTCTAGCCACCATGCCTTCCCTCCCAGATAGATTATATTACCTTAAAACTGTGAACCAGAATAAACCAGTTCTCACTGAGGTTGATTATTGATCACAGTGAGAAAAAAGTCATATACCATATAAGAAAATAAAAGAACCTCGTAATGTTGGCTTACTCCTGCAATCCCACAATTTGGGGAATAGAGGCAGGGGATAAGGAGTTCAAGGTCACCTTCAGCTACATAGTAACTGAGGCCAGCCTGAGCTACAGGAGACCCTGTGTCTTAGTTACTTTTCACAGTTCCAGGGGGTAGTTGAGTCTCTGACCATCACTGTAGAGATCATGGCAGCAGGCATTCAAACATGGTACTGGAGCAGTAGCCCAGATATTATATGTTGAGACAACAATCATAAGACATAGAGAAAGAGGTTCACTGGGAATAACGTAAGCGTTTGAAACTTCAAAGCCAGTCTACCTGACATACCTCTACAAGGACACACCTCCTAATCCTTCCCAAACAGTTCCATCAACTACAGAACTTTCTATATATGAACCTATGGGGCCATTCTCATTCAAATCACCACATCCTGTCTGGAAAAAGAAAAGGTACACTAAAGTCTCTTTTTCATCAAGCCATGGACTTAAGAGAACACAAAGGGAGAGGTCAGAATGACACAAATTGCCTGCTGCTGCTGAAGTTGTCTCCCTAGGGGAGATATAAAATAATATTTACCCCTCTTCCTAGGGTCAAATTCTCCTCTGAGAATCAATGAGTTCATTAGGCTCACTTAAGGAACAATGGGTGAGGGGTTATGAGAGAGAGTGGAGATGGCCTTAAGGAAGCCACCCTGGGAAGCCTGCCGCCAACATGGATGTCTGTGTGGTTAGAGCCCTATCCTTAGTCCTTCCCAGCCTGTATACTTCTGGTCCCTGCCTGGGGCAGCATGCAGTTAGGACAGGACTGTGTACAGCTGATTGGAGGGAATAGCTGGATCTTTGGGTGAGGGTCCATCATGTTCCCCTCCTTATCTTTTATAACAACCTACAAGCCAAGCTGTGATGGATGATCTTTTGCAAGTGGTCATAGTGGAGCTCATGAGGATGGTGGCACTTTGAGGATAGTCCTATACAACACCCGCACCATAGGAAACTGACAGAGAGTTTATAACTGGATGACAAAATCTACTCCTGCAGATTAATAAGGAAAAGAAGACAATTTGTCAAGATAGAGTTGAATTGGAACTTCATAGGAAAGGAAGCCAAGTATAAAATAATCCCGTGAAATAGGCTCAATTTACTTGTAATTGGAAAATTGCAAATTAAAAGAGAACCTCCTACACAATTATCTGAAAAGCTTAAATTAAAAAGGCTGCAATGTCTAATATGGCCAAGGACGTATAGAAGTACTGGTGGAAGCATAAGTTGGCACAGTCATTTGAAAGTAGTTTAGTATGTTTTGCTGAGGCTAAAGATAAAGTGAATGTATGAATAGCAATTTTAGACTTAGGTATGCACTCAACTAGATTAGTTACTTTTCTATTGCTGTATGTGGTAGCTTGAATGAAAATGGCTCCCATAGATAGGCTCAAAGGGAGTAGCACTATTAGGAGGCGTGGCCTTGTTGGAATAGGTGTGGCCTTGTTGGAGTAGGTGTGGCTTTGTTGGAGGAAGTGTATCCCCGGAGGTCTCAGATGCTCAAGCCAGCACCAGTGACTCACTCTCTTCCTGCTGCCTGACAGTCTGGATAGAGAGCTCTCAGGTACCACTCCAGCATCATGTTTCTTGACATGGCAATAGTGGACTAAACCTCTGAAGTGTAAGCCAGCTCCCAGTAAATATTTCCTTATAGGAGTTGCCGTTGTCATGACATCCATTCACAGCAATAGAAACCCTAACTAAGGCACTGTAATAAAGCACCACAACCAAGGCAATTTATAAAAGGAAGGGTTTGTTTGGCTACAGTTCCAGAGGGAAAAGCATTGGTCATGGCTGGGAATCATGGCAGTAAGGTGCAGACGTGTCAGTTGGGGCAGAAGCCAGGATCTCACGTCTTGAACTGCAAGTATGAAGCAGAGATAGTGAACTTGGGCTTATACAAGTCTTTAAGCTCTCAAAGCCTGCCCTACTTTCAGCGACACACTTCCTCCAACAAGGCTGTACCTCCTAAACCTCCCAAACGGCATCGTTGATCAGGACTGAGTATTCAAATCCCCAAGTGTATGGAAGGCATTTCTCATTCAAACAATGGCGTTCTACCGTCTGGCTCCCATAAGCTCTTGCCCATATCACCATGCAAAATGCATTTAGTATAGCCTCAAAAGTTCCCATAGATGTTCAGTCTCAGATACTTTAATGGTCCAGAGTCTTTTTCTTAGGCTCAAGACAGTCTTTTAATTGTAATTCATAAAATCAAAAAAGCAAATTTCATACTCCTACATACAATGTCATAGGATATACATTACTATTCCAAAGGAGAGGAATGGGGACACAGGCAAGTGCTGGGACAGAGCAAGACGGAAGCCTATCTGGGCAAACACCAATTCTTAGACATGCCTGATATCTGAGACTTTAGTTTCAAAGGTCTTAGATGGCCCTGCCCGTCTAGCTTTGTTGCCTGCAACGTACATCTCTCTCTCTTGGGCTGGTTCCACTGTCTATCTGCAGCATTCCATGATAGATGGTTCTGGCATCTGCAATATCTTGGGGTCTCCATGGTAACCCAGGCTTCACTTTCACAGCATCTTACAGCCTCTTGACCTATTAGGGTCTTCCGGCAGGGATTCCCTACCTCATGCTGGTCGGCTCTCACAGCTCTCTGAAGCCAGAGAGGATGAATCCATGACTCACCCATCTCGCATTCTTCATGTCTCTAAAGCCCATGTCTCGAGGACAGCACTGCTGAGTGTGAGTACAGCTTGGCATGGACTCTCCTCCTTTTGTATTACACTAGCAACACCTTTTGTTTATTCTTGCTTTCTTTTCACAAATGATCTCATTACTGATGGTTGTGAGCCATCATGTGATTGCTGGGATTTGAACTCAGGGCCTCCAGGAAGAGCAGCCAGTGCTCTTAACCGCTGAGCCATTTCTCCAGCTCCCCACCCCCACCCCAGGCCTCTTCTTAATGGTGTAAATCTCCTTAATGATTGTACCCTCTAGTACATTCTTTGGCTGTAACATTAAATTTTCCAATGTTCCCTTTCTCTTTAAATTGTATGTTTTAAAAGTTCTCTCTGCCTACTTGTTCTTTTTTCACTGTAGACTTGCATGAGCATTGCCAGTAATGACCACACCACAGATTCAACGCTATGTTATTTTGAAATTTTCTCTACCAAAGAAATCAGTCCATGTATTAGTTATTTTTCTGTTGTTGTGATAAAACACTCTTTGACTAAGGCAGCGTAAGAGAAAACCTTTATTTGGGCTTTTGGTTCCAGAAGGGTAAGAGCCCATGATGGCGGGGAGCGTTGGCATTGAGAGACGAGCCTATTGGGTGGAATAGGAAGCAAAGGACTCACTCTTGAAGTGCGAGCACAACGCATCATAAACGTAAAATGGCGCAAATATTTAAACCCTCAAAGCCCACCCCAGTGACATTCTTCTAGTAAGGCCACGCATCCTAAACTTACCTGACCAGAGCCAGCAACTCAGGATCAAGTATTTAAACATCTGAGGCTATGGGGGACATTTTTGTTCAAACCATCTGCCTTAGTCAGGGTTTCTATTCCTGTACAAACATCAAGACCAAGAAGCAAGTTGGGGGAGGAAAGGGTTTATTGAGCTTACACTTCCATGTTGCTGTTCATCACCAAAGGAAGTCAGGACTGGAACTCAAGCAGGTCAGGAAGCAGGAGCTGATGCAGAGGTCATGGAGGGATGTTTCTTACTGGCTTGCTTCCCCTGGCTTGCTCAGCTTGCTTTCTTATAGAACCCAAGACTACCAGCCCAGGGATGGCACCACCCATAAGGGGCCCTTCCCCCTTGACCACTAATTGAGAAAATGCCCCACAGCTGGATCTCATGGAGGCATTTCCTCAAGGGAGGCTCCTTTCTCTGTGATAACTCCAGCCTATGTTAAGTTGAAACACAAAACTAGCCAGTACACCACCTTTTAACTAGCCTCTGGCAAGTTCTCAGGGAAAAGGGGCGAAGATAGCCAGATTCTTTCCCAAAATATCACAGGAATAGCTACGGAAGCAGTCACTGTTAAAATCCTTTCTTCTTTCTGAAATTTTTTGAGCCAGTGCTCTACAGTTTGATCTGCTCTCAGCACCATTGCCTTATATCACAGGCTAGAAAGATCGCTGGTTATGGGATCCAACCACGTATCTCATCCACATTCCCAAGCCTTCCACATCCCACCACAGAACAGCAAGGTCAGGTTCATACCTGCACACACTATAATACCCAACTCCTGATACAATTTCTGTATGAGTCACTTATTTGTGGCCTGACAAAACACTGTGACTAAGGTCACTGGCTGAAGGAAGAGTTTTTCTAGGTTACCGGTTCCAGACGGAAGAGAGTTCACCACGATGAGGAAGCGACCAACAGCAGGCATGGAGGTAGATCAGCATCCTCGATGACAAGAATAAAGCGGAAAGAAGAAGATGGCGGTAAAGCCAGGCTCTTAGCTCTCAAATCTCGGTTCCAGCTGCATACCTCCTTTAGCAGAGCTGTACCACCTAAACCTCTGCAAATAGAGTCACCAAGTGGGGACCAACTGTCCAGATCTCTATGTCCCCATAAGGGTCATAGTGTCACAGGGTCATAGTTCATTTAAGTGATGGCAGTGTGTATTGTGTTTCAAGGTGAATTTTCCCTTCTTGATTCTTAGCTTTCACACACTGAATCTCAGGCTCTCTCTCTCTCTCTCTCTCTCTCTCTCTCTCTCTCTCTCTCTCTCTCTCTCAGCTAGTGATAAGGGTGATACTAAAAAAGCTAGAGAAGAATTATTTTCTTCCATCTTCAGCCATTGGAGTTTCCCGACAACTCCATTTTTACTTCATTTCTCACCAGTACCAGCTGTTCCCTAAGAAGCGTTTCCCCAGGATAGGAGTGTGTATTCTTCCTGAAATATTGGTCTTTGACGAATGACCACTCAGATCTTGGGGATTACACCTAATAGATCCTTAAAGAAATGAAGAACCGAATCCTGCCTGCTACTTTACTGTCGGTGACAAGCTTCAAGGGCATGCAATAAATTTGACCTGAGCATTGACAGAGTCCAGAGAGGTAATTCCAGACATTAGTAAGCTCATAAAAATAATTGGGAAAATTCTTCTAAAAATGATGTTGCCCATATGTTCAGACGTAGTCTAGTGACTAATAATTTTTCCTTGATCTTCTGTTCTTTTAAGAACTCATTTGTATAAAGAGAGTAAAGAAAGCAATTACCCTCACAGTCAGATTTGTAACTGTTGAGAAGGAAGTAGGGACTTCTGACTGGGAGGGAAGGGGGAGTTCAAGGCTTTTTGTAGTGGTGGCATGTTTTGTTTCTTGGCCTGGGTGTGGTTACATGGTATTAGCTTGATTAACTACCATTCATTAAGCTGTACTTTTATAATTTGCATGCAGCAGATCTGCCCCAGAAATGGGAATATCTTCCCAGCTCCTCAGTGCATGTCAGAAACCACAGATGGTGCTGAGTCCTGCATGTGATATCTTTTTTTTCCTATACAGACATACTTATGTTAAAATTCAGTCTATAAATTAAGCACAAGATCAACATTATCAATTTCTTATAATACAGACAGTTATTACAATGTATTGTAATAAAAGTAGTGAGAATGTGGGTTTTCTCTTTTTAGAGAGAATCAAATATTAGTGCATATATATGTATATGTGTGTGTTTGCCTGCACATATAGATGTGAACTGTGTGCACACTACTGATGAGGTCCAGAAGGGGATGCTAGTTCTCGTGGAACTAGAGTGATATACAGTTTATGAGCTGCCATGTGGGTTCTGGGAACCAAATCTGGATTCTCTACAAGAGCAGTCAGCACTCTTAACTGTGGAGCCGTCACTCCAGTCCCTGTTTGAATCACAGCTGATGCAAGTAATTAAAGCTGCACAAAAGCAAAGCCAAGATCAGAGGCAGGACTGTCCTTTGCTGCTGTATTTCTCAGTATTAATGGCTTTAAGGGAGATTCAGAAACAAGGCTTCAATTTGTCCTGTAATTATCTGTCTTAAGGAGACACAATGTTGACTGTTCCTTTAAGCCCCTGGAAAATATCTTTTGACTTATTAGAATCAGCTTTATGAAGATTAAGGAGTGATGGTTTTCTTGACATATGGATGTTTTTCTAAAGAAAGAATGTATAACCCAGACCCAGATAAACAACCATTGAATATTTGCTCTCTTCAGAGACGACTAGCACCAGATCTTCGCTACATATCCTGGAGCAACTGCAGAAACCAGGAGAGAACAAAGAGAACATTCCTGGGGGAGGGCAGCTGTGGGGGCAACAGAGAGGGGACTAGCAGAGCACAGGTGGTCTGACCAGGGGAAATGGGAAGGGGGGCTATAATGAGGGAATGCAGAGAGAAGGGCAGAGGAGGAAGGTGGGTAAAACAAGAGTAAGAATTTCTGGAAAAGCCATAGGGAATTATACTCTTAACTGTTTATCTAAAAAAGTGGATAATATACGTAAATCTGTGTATCAACAGATAGTTTAAATGAAAAATTCTTATCAAATATCTAATGAAACCTCCAACACCAGGCATGAGAAACCCTCTTTTGAATTGGTTGGTTAGGGTTGTCCAGAAGATTCCTCAAATTTTGCAGACTAGTGTTACTGCTCTTGGTTGCTCTTCAGAGGTAGAAGGTAGGTCTCTATGGTGAAAGGCACCATGCACTTCAGATACAGGGCCTAACGAGCCCCGAGCCGAAACACACCTGAATGTCCCCTCCCTGAGTATTAGCTTTCATGGTCCCAGAAGGTGCAATGCAAGTCTTCAAAGGTGAGAAGAAACTAGCAGTCCTACCAGCTGTGACACCTATAAACTACAACAACAGTGAGGCATAATAGCCCTAAGGGTAAAGTAGTGGCCTGCATACCTGGGTGGTGACCTATGGCTCTCTAATTGGAATTAAGACCTGTTCAACAGGAGGGAAGCCATACCCTGTACTGGAAACCTAGCCATGGCTAGTAAAGTCATGGATCTTCAGGGAGAACCTACAACCTTTACTTTACGAAGTTATATAATCCTCCACTACATTCTCTGTATTTGTCCTTATGCTCACAGACAAGTGTAGTCCTCACTCCTCACCAAGGAAACTTCTTCTAGCAGCAGATGGGAGATCATTACAGAAAGCTACAACCAATTGAAATGCAGGGGTAGAGCCCAGTCCCAATAGATACAAAACAATTCCTGCATCCAAGGCTCAGGGAACATTGCAGGAGAGTTTGCTGTGAGACCATGTCTCCTAGTAATGCTAGAAGCTATACTAATAAAGTCAGCAATATGACTGCCTAAACGTGAGTGGAACAAGGACAACAGTGATGGACTTGCTAAAGTGGGCTAGGAGGAGACCATGTGGTTCCAAGCTTACACAAAAGCCTACAGGCAGCTAGGGTTGCTGAGAGTGGGAGAAACGGTCTCCCCCAGGGAAGAGCACACGGAACAGTTACCCCTGCAAACATACAAACCAATAACATTATTATAGACTGGGCAGGTTCTACTTAGGAATACACACACACACACACACACACACACACACACACACATATTCATATATGCATAACAACAAATAATTTAAAAAGAGATCATGGTTAGAAATTTGAAAAAAGAATAAGTATGGGGAGCTGGAGAGATGGCTCAGCAGTTAAGAGCACTGACTGCTCTTCCGAAGGTCCTGAGTTCAAATCCCAGCAACCACATGGTGGCTCACAACCATCCGTAATGAGATCTGACGCCCTCTTCTGGGGTATCTGAAGACAGCTACAGTGTACTCACATATAATAAATAAATAAATAAATAAATAAATCTTAAAAAAAAATAAGTATGGGTATATGGAAGGGTGTGGAGGGAAGGGGAAAATAATGCAAATTATATTATAATCTCAAAAATAAATAATTTAAAATAAAACATTTAAAATATAGAAAAAATAAACGAAGAGAAACTAAGAGAATATAAAAAGTGGCTCTGCGTGATTCACCTGTGTAACAAAAAGATATGGGTGTGAAGATTGACATCTGAAAACGTAAACAGTTGTCCCCGGGGAATTTTGAAAACGGGAGGTTAAAATATTTTGTATTATTTTAGAAAAAAAATGTATACCATTTTTGTGGTTAAATACCTGTGTCTAAAGTGCTCTTCACGGATTGGGAAGTAGGACCTGTTGCACACAGTTGTGTTGACTGTGTCTTCAGCGATTCTAAGACTTAGCAATTAAACAGGACTGTTTTTGCCCTTAATGCCTTCCATTAATGTTTTAGGGAGAATAAAGTTTATAGTATCCCATAACTCACAGAAGAAATAGGACTCCATTTCTTTCTCCTTCCTGCCTGTTTTTCTTCCTTAAAAGGCATTTATTTATTTATTTTATATAGCACATATATATATATATATATATATATATATATATATATATATATATAGTATGTGCATGATTACTCACAAGGGGTCACCCCACTCAGCGTATCATAATAAAATAATAGCAATGATATCTGTTGTTACAAAGAATTGACAGTGTGCCACGTACTCCTCCACAAACCTTGCAAGAGTTAACAAGTTTGGAACGTAAATACATAACTGGGCTCAGGAGCCCATTTCAGGATGGAGAAGATGAACAGCACATGAGCCAGATTTACCTGTCTCCTTTGTCGGATGCTGTGTCTGTGGCAGCATGGGCCCGATGCTTCAAAGGTTTCACCAGGCTAATTACCCACAGATTGTCAGAGCCCTACGAAGCATCTAGGATTTTTCCCGAGTTTTATATTGTATACACACTACAGGGCTGTAGGAGAGGTCACTTGCAGCTACAGTCACTAGGAAGTTTTGCAACTGAGAAGGAAAACTGCCCTTTGAACGACAGCTGTGGCTGGCCAGGCAAGCGGGCAAAGGGTTGCTGCGCATGCCCACTGACGTGAGGGTAGAAATGAGGCGGGAAACGGAAGGGCGCGCATTGGGGTCAACAAGGGAACACACTTCAGACAGATTCGAGTTTCTCGGAGAAAGGTTGTTTGAGAATGACAATATCCTTAAGTGGAATGTTCTAGAACAGAGTGGTGGAAGGTCCCAAGAAACTGAAATAGAAGTGACATGAGTCTTGGGCACTAGTCACGACAGATCGGCTAACTCTGCGCAGTTTTTCTCTTTTCTACCTGGAATTCTCTTCTTACTGTCTTTGAAGTGGGGGGAAAATGCCCATTTTATTATATCTTTACCACATGCCTAGTACCACGCTAAACACTTTATACATGAGTTTGATTTATTTCTTACATCAGACCTTTTGTGATAATGATGTCAATAGCCCACTTTACAGAGAGAAGAGGTTTGGTGTATAAATGGGTTCTTTTTTTTTTTTTTTTTTTTTTTTTTTTGGTTTTTTTCGAGACAGGGTTTCTCTGTGTAGCCCTGGCTGTCCTGGAACTCTCTGTAGACCAGGCTGGCCTCGAACTCAGAAATCTGCCTGCCTCTGCCTCCCAAGTGCTGGGATTACAGGCATGTGCCACCACGCCCGGCAAATGGGCTCTTTTCTTATCATGGAACATCACAAATTGAGTTACCATTAGGGCAATGGTCAGGAAATTTCTTTGCACTATAGATATTCTGTATGTAAATTGTGGATGTGTGTCTGTGTGCGTCCACATGTGTGTTGTGCATGTTTGTGAGCGTGTACATGTGTGCATACGTTCACATGGAAGCCAGGGCTGACTTCAGTTGCGGTTCCTCAGGAGATGTTGCAGTTTGGCTCCAGTTTGGTAATCAGGTCTCTTCCTCCCGTGTTCAAATTGCAGGTGCGTATCACCGTGTCAGGGACCTGGCTTAGAAGAATAAATATGGTATAACATGGCAGACATGTATAAGCTATATATGTAGCTTATGCAGGGAACTTTGGGTGTTGAAATGAAGAAGACATTTCTCTGGAGTGAATTGATCAGAGAAGAACTCATGGCTGAAGTAGAGGCTGTGTAGGGAGGGTTAGGCAGATGTTCAGGGCAGCTGTGTAGGGAGGGTTAGGCAGATGTTCAGGGCAGCTGTGTAGGGAGGGACAGGTAGATGTTCAGGGCAGCTGTGTAGGGAGGGACAGGTAGATGTTCAGGGCAGCTGTGTAGGGAGGGACAGGTAGATGTTCAGGGCAGCTGTGTAGGGAGGGGCAGGTAGATGTTCAGGGCAGCTGTGTAGGGAGGGGCAGGCAGATGTTCAGGGTAGCTGGGTAGGGAAGAGATTGACAGAAGAGAGACCTAACGGGGAAGGCACAAGGACAAATGTGAATGTATTGATAAGGTTTGGAGTCTTTCGCACATACAGCTTTCGAAGATTAAACCATGCTGGGAGCAGCAAGAAGAATTGGTTAAAGAGGAATGAGAGGGGCATCTGGGAACCCCTAAGGAAGGGATTTCCTCGCTCTGGACATGATATCAAGAAGCAATGGATGCATGAGTATTGCACAGTTAAGTATGGATGGAAAGAAATGAGTTCGGGGGGTAGTTCTGGAAAGGAAGTGATGACCCCTGAATCCCAGTCAGGCCACATGTGTGAAAGAAAACAAGTCTGGGCAATGGTGACCAAGGCTGAGTGCCTGATGAGGAGAAAGAAAATTGGGCGGGGCTTGGAGAATAAGGCCGGGCTTATGTGTTCTGAGCTGACAGTGCCGATGGGGTGTCTGCATATAAACATCTCTCAGGCAGTTAAGAACACAAGCTTGAATCTTGACAGACTCGGAGGAAAGGAACTGAAAATCTTCACCATGTCAGCTGTAATCGAAACACAGGAGTAGACGAGCTATCCAAATGACAGCGAGACCACCCAGAAAGGCCAGGACCCCCAAAGGCAGAGCCTTGAGAAACAGATAACAGCACTCGTCGGGTTCCCTGCACTGTAACACATTCCTGAGATCCACCAGCTTGTCAAGCAGGAAGGGTTGTTTGGGCTCAGTTAGGGGGATTTCAGTCTCCGACGGAGCTGGAGGTGGTAATGGCTTTCAGGACTGTAGCTGGGGCAGCAAATGTGTGTATGTGATGGAGCGAAAGTCCCTCGCCCCCTTCCAGCATCCCTTCCCCACCCCTTCCCAGCCTCCGGACTGGGAACGCAGCTCAGAGGCACAGCACTTGGCGTGTGAGATCCTGCATTTGCTTCCCAGAACTGGAAAACAATTAGGGTTGAGGCACTTCCTTCATGGCCTGGAAGCTGTGAGAAAGAGGAAGGAGCTGGCATCCCACGGTCCCATTCTAGAACATGCCCCCAGTGACTTAAAGTCCTGGTACTAGATAGATCCTACCCCTTAAAGCTCCTCGACTCATGGTTGCAACCCCCAAAGTCCATCAGAAAGCACAGATATTTACAATACGATTAAAAACAGTAGCAAAATTACAGTTATAGAGTAGCAACAAAATAATTTTTATGCTGGGTGGGGTCACCATAACGTGAGGAACTAACTATTAGAGGGTCGCAGCATTAGGAAGATTGAGAAACACTGGCTTAAAGGGTGCTCTATTCAAGGCGCAATGCTTTTGGGAGATATTTAAAACTGAAGCTATAGCAAATGCTGCCTTCAATAAAAATCATTCCATGCCCAGTCAGTCATGTTGCTCTGGACCCAGAGAATAATACATGGTTGAGTACTTATTATTCTTGTAGAGGACCCAGGTTCGATTCCCAGCATCCATATGGTGGCTTATAACTGTCTATAGCTCCCGTTCCAAAGGATCCCATGCCCTTTTCTGACCTCCACAGTCACCAGGCATGAATGTGGTGCACATACATACATGAAGGAAAAATACTCATACACCAAAATAGAATAAATAAGCCCAGAAAACATTTTATAAGAAAGAGAAAAGGGTCTCAATGAATTGTGGGTACTTTTGTGGAATGCGTGTAATTTAGAATACACTGTAATCCAAGAAGTCAGAAAGACATGGATGGTGCCTTGAGACTCAATTGAATCATACTGCCTAGTAACTAAATTCTATTTTCCTGGTTGGCAATAGTCAGCACTCAGAAGGCAAAGATAGGTAGATGTCTGTGAGTTCGAAATCAGCCTGGTTCCAGGCCAGCCAGGGCTATACAGGGAGACCATGTCTAAAAATAACATCCATTCATTTAATGATTTTGCCATTCTGGGGATGGAAGCCAGGGCCTCCCGTGGGCCTTATAGGCTTAGCTCTACTCTCCCTTCATCTCATGATCTGAGGCGCACGCGTGTGCACATGTGTATAAGAAGCTGCCAAAGACCCTCAAGCAAATGTGCTTGTACTGAAGGTAGGAGTAAAATTCAGAAAGAGGAACAAATGTTATGAATGAATTGAAGCAGATATGAAATGGGAACAGGTAAATATGAAAAATGTAATTAGGTATGGGAAAATAAAATATTTACATCATTGAAATGGAAAATTAAATCACTGAGATGCATAATAGATCAGACACAAAAAGAGCCAGTGACTTCAGAGATAAATGCGGCTCTGTGGTAAAGCACTCGCCATCTAGTGCATGTTAGCCCTGGGTTTGACCTGCAGCCCCGAAAAAGGAGGTGGGGGGAAGGAAGGAGGAGGACCAGAAGGGGAGGAGGAGGAGGAGAAGAAGAGAGGAAAGAGAAGAGAGAAGAAAAGAGGGAGATTGGAGAGGGGAGGGAAGGAGAGGAGGGGAGGGGAGGGGAGGGGAGGACGGAAGGGGAAGGGAGGGGAGGGGAAGAGAGGGGAGGGGAGGAGGGGAAGGGAGGGGAGGGAAGAAGGGAGAGGAGGGGAGGGGGGAGCGTGAATGGATTTTGAGTGATTCACTCAGACTGCATCATGAGGCTGAAAAGGTAAGGGGTATGAAGGCGCAGTTAAGAGAAACCAATAGAACGAGACCGTCTGCAGGAGCAAACCGGAGCTGAGGGTCAGCAGAGGGAGGAGATGGCAGAGAAGGGAAACGCAAGCAAAGGCCGCACATTCTCCTAGAGTTACGTTTTCTGAGTCCTCAGATGATAGAAAAGGTGCTTTCAGTACTGAGAAGGATAAAGAAAATCTACAAGAAAACATATGACATTAAATGTGCAGAAAGTCAATAATCCACCCCAAAGTTGTAAAATGACTAAAGGAGCAAGTTTTAAAATTTGTATCATTATCATCATCATCATCATCATCATCATCATCATCATCATCCCATCATTACCATCATCGTTTTGTTTTTGTTTGTTTTGAAATAGGGTGCTGGAACTAAAGGCGTGTGTCACTATGCCTAGCTATGAGTGTTGTTGCTGTTTTAAAAATCCAGAATGAGAGCAAACTTCTCACAAATAAAATATTGCAGAATGCAAAAAAAAAAAAAAAAAGAGAGAAAGTATTGAAGAAACAAAATAATTTTGAGCTAGAATAATTCAACCAACTAAATGCCATCAAATGAGGGGTGAAAGAGAAGCAAACACTCTCAGACTCAAAGGTCCGAGTTGGGCAGTCCTACGGCTTTTGTCATATTTATGTTAGAGAATGCCTAATCACACTTATTTAGTGTATGTGAGTGTGTGTGGGCGAGTGTGTGTGTGCGTGCACCCATATGTGTTGTGTGTGCACCCACATGTATGCGCATGCGTGTGAGTGATCAGAGGGTCACGTGTGTGTGGGCTGGTGGTCCATTTCATTGAGTGGTGGATGATGATTCTCAGGTTTGGTGGCAGGTGCTCTGACCTCCGAGCCGGCTCTCCAGCCCCTTGTCCCTTTTACAAGGAACTGGAGTGGGACCCTACGGAGGGTGCGGTGGACGAGGGCCATCGTGAGGGCAGCGGCTGGGAGAGGACCAGATGTGGTTAGTGTTGACCAGATCACCAGCGAGTCTCATTTACAAAGCAAACCGAAACTCTCCCTAACAACAGCACACTGGGGATTCACATTCAGTTGAGAAGAAGTGATAAATATTATAGTTTGCTAGAAGGAGTCACAGCTGAAAATTTATTTGAAGAAGCAAAACAACCAGTAAAAGACCAGAAGCCTTTCAAATCGGCAGAAGGAAAGGGACGTGTTCAAGTTTTGCATATTAAAAGCACAGTTACAGAATAAAGGGGAAAAAAATGAAGGAATAATAGACTAGGCAAAGCAAGAAGGTGAACATGAGGCGAGCATTTCTGGAGAAGAGAGAGAGAGAAAGAGAGAGAGAGAGAGAGAGAGAGAGAGAGAGAGAGAGAGAGAGAGAGAGACAGCATGTTACTGATGGAGATCATGGGTCTAAAGGCAAAGCCTCGATCCAGTTGCTGATTAAAAGAGATAAGACTTGAAACCGCACAGATTCTGGGGAAATAAAGAGCTGAAAAGGATACAGAAAGCAAACACGGATTCAGAAAGGCCGCCGCCTCTGTCGCCGCCACCGCCGCCGCCGCGCACAAAGCAAAAGTTCGAGCAGGCTTGCTGGAGAGGAAGAATAAAGATGCAGCGATTAACAGGAGAAGCCGCCAGCAAGATGGAACAATTAGGCAGGTTTCCGCTTAACAATGCAATCTTTGATTTACAAACCTGTTCTTACTTATCTGTAGATAACGAGACGGGCAGAATTATGAGGGGAAATGCATAAAAACCATAATCCAATTGGGACAAACAGGTAGGTAAGTTTGCAGAAAACAAGCAGAGGCAGGAAGGCCCAGTAGTTAGGACGTTCCTTGCTTGTCTAGAGGAGCAATCTGGCCTCCAGCTCCAGGGCATCTGACACCCTCTTCTGGTCTTCACACACACACACAGACACACACAGACACACACACAGACACACACACACACACACAGACACACACAGAGACACACACAATCAAAAAATAAAATAAATCCTTTAAAAGCTAGAAAAGAGCTAGAAGACCTCTATTTAAAATCAACGGGGCTGGATTTGTGTCTCTGCGTTACAGCACGGGCTAGCCTTGGACAAAGTCCTGGGTGCAGTTTCTAGGGCCACAAAAACCAAAGAAACAAACAAAAAACCCAAACCCAAACTGACTCTTATTTACTTATTTATTTGTTTATTTTATATTTTATTTTCTTTTGGTTTTTCTAGATAAAGTCCTTCTGTGTAGTCCTGGCTGTTTGGAACTCACACTGTAGACCAGGCCGGCCTCCAACTCAACACGAGATCCACCTGCTTCTACCAGTCAAGTGCAGGGATTAAAGGCGTGCACCACCATGATCAGCTTCTGTCTCTCTCTCTCTCTCTCTCTCTCTCTCTCTCTCTCTCTCTCTCCCAAGAGAAAATCAGAGCGTTAATTACAAAATGATTCAGAAACAATTGCACCCCTCCCTATAAGACAACACTGACAGGTAAATATGTTGCTGCATTATGTAAATGTGTAGCACTTATGAGTATGAAGTGTCCTTCCTTATCCTTTTTTGATAACTTTTGGTTGAAAGTTGATTTTATTTGATATTAGAAAGGCTAATCCAGCTTGTTTCTTGGGACTATTTGCTTGGAAACTGTTTTCCAGCCTTTTACTCTGAGGTAGCGACTGCCTTTGTCACTGAGGTGCATTTCCTGTATGCAGCAAAATGCTGGGTCCTGTTTACATATTCAGTCTGTTAGTCTATGTCTCCTTATTGGGGAATTGAGTCCATTGATGTTAAGGGTTAAGGAATGGTGACTGTTGCTTTCAGTTATTTTCTATGTTATTTTTATGTTTGTGTGGCTCTCTTCTTTTGGGTTTGTTGAAAGATTACCTTCTTGTTCTTTCTAGGGTGTAGTTTCCCTCCTTGTGTTGGAATTTTCCATCTCTTATGGATTTGTGGAAAGATATTATGTAAATTTGGCTTTGTCATGGAATATCTTGGTTTCTCCATCTATGGTAATTGAGAGTTTTGCTGAGTATAATATAGTAGTCTGGGCTGGCATTTGCGTTCTCTTAGGGTATGGATAGCCTCTGCCCAGGATCTTCTAGCTTTCATAGTCTCTGGTGAGAAGTCGTGTAATTCTGTTAGGTCTGCTTTTATATATTACTTGACCTTTTTCCCTTACTGCTTTTAATATTCTTTCTTTGTTTTGTGCATTTTGTGTTTTAACTATTATGTGATGGGAGGTATTTCTGTTCTGGTCCAGTCTATTTGGAGTTCTGTAGGCCTTTTGTATGTTTATGGGCATCTTTTTCTTTAGGTTAGGGAAGTTTTCTTCTATAATTTTATTGAAGATATTTACTGGCTTTTAAGTTGGGAATCTTCACTCTCTTCTATACCTATTATCCTTGGTTTGATCTTCTCATTGTGTCTTGTATTTCCTGGATGTTTTGGGTTAGGAACTTTTTGCATTTTGCATTTTCTTTGACTGTTGTGTCAATGTTTTCTATCTTCTGCACCCGAGATTCTCTCTTCTGTCTCTTGTATTCTGTTGGTGATGCTTGCATCTATGACTCCTGATCTCTCTCCTAGGTTTTCTATCTTCAGAGTTGTCTCTCTTTTGTGATTTCTTTATTGTTTATACTTCCATTTTTAGATCCTGGATGGTTTTGTTCAATTCAGTTAGACTCCAGAGAGTCAAATAACCCTATTAAAAATGGGAAACATAGCTAAACAGAATTCTCAACTGAGGAATATCAAATGGCTGAGAAGCACCCAAAGAAATGTTCAACATCCTTAGTCATCAGGGAAATGCAAATCAAAACAACCCTGAGATTCCACTTTACACCAGTCTGGATGGCTAGGATCAAAAATCAGTTGACAGCAGATATTGGAGAGGATGTGGAGAAAGAGGAACATTCCTCCATTGCTGGTGGGATTGCAAGCTGGTACAAACACTCTGGAAATCTGTCAGGTGGTTCCTCAGAAAACTGGACATAGTACTATCTGAGGACCCAGCTATACCACTCCTGAGCATATATCTAGACGATGCTCTAACATGTAGTAAGGACACATGCTCCACTATGTTCATAGCAGTCTTAAGCTGGAAATGTCCCTCAACAGAGGAACGGATACAGAAAATGTGGTACATTTACACAATGGAATATTACTCAACTATTAAAAATATGACTTCATGAAATTCGCAGGCAAATGAATGGAACTTGAAAATATCATCCCGAGTGAGGTAACTCAGTCACAAAAGAACACACACGGTATGCACTCCGTGATAAGGGGATATTAGCCCCAAAGTTTGGAACATTCAAGATTCAATTCACAGACCATATAAAGCCCAAGAAGAAGGAAGACCAAAGTGTGAATGCTTCATTGCTTGTTAGAAGGGGGAACAAAATACTCACAGGAGGAAATATGGAGACAAAGTGTGGAGTGGAGACTGAAGGAAAGGTCATCAAGAGACTGCCCCACCTGGGAATCCATCCCATATACAGTCGCCAAAGTTGGATGCCACGAAGTGCTTGCTGATGTGAGCCTGATATGGCTGTCTCCTGAGAGGCTCTGCCAGAGCCTGACAAATACAGAGGCGGATGCTTGTAGCCTGAGCACAGGTTGGAGAAGGGACTGAGGGAGCTGAGGGGTATGCAGCCCCACAGGGGGAGCAACAATGTCAACTGGCCAGACCTGGACCACCAACCAAAGAGTTCATATGGAGGACCCATGGCTCCAGCTGCATATGTGGCAGAGGATGGCATTGATGGACATCAGTGGGAGGAGAGACCCTTGGGCCTGAGGGTGTTTGATTTCCCAGTGTAGGGGAATGCCAGGTTGGGAAGAGGGTGTGGGTGGGTGGGTGGGGGAGCACTCTCATAGAGACAGGGAGAGGGAGAAGGGGATGGGGGGTTGTGAAGGGGAGACCTGGAAAGGGGAAAACATTTGAAAATATCCAATGATGATGATGATGATGATGATGATGATGATAATAATAATAATAATAAAGAACTGTCCTGTTTAGCTGGAGACATAGACATGGATGAGGGGAGGGAGCTCACTCCTACTTCCAAGAGCAGTGGAGTTACAGCTGCTAAGACAGTGGTTCTCAACCTGTGGGTCGACACCCCTCAAGTTTGCACAGCAGATATTGACATCACGACTCAGAACAGTGGCAGAGTTACAATTATGAAGTAGCAATGAAATATTTTTATGGTTGTGGGGGTCACCACAGCACGAGGTTGCAGCATTAGGAAGGCTGAGAACCACTGTACTAATCTGACCAGCTGTTCTTGATGGTTCAGGACTGAGGGGACACTAGACTTTTAATGCTCTGTGGGGACAGTTGCAGGCCCATCTTACCCTTAGCCACCAAAGAACAGAGACTCCTAATCTAAAGATTAGACAAAGAAAGAAGCTAAACCATCCTTTTATTTTATTTATTTATTTATTTATTTATTTATTTATTTATTTTGCTCAGACAACTATCATCTTAATGCTGTAACTGGATGAGAAAATTGTTAACCAGGGGCACACTTTTCATGGTAGGTGCAACAATTCTGGAAAACAATCATCAAGTCAGTTCAGAAATATTAATGAAAGCTAGGATCAAGTTTATCCCGGGAATGTGACAGTCCTTTAGAAATCTATTAATATAACATATCTCATTAACAGATGGAAGACATGATGACCTATTTCACAGATGATTTATTAAATTCAGTACAAGTTGGTGGTGCACCTGAAGATGGCGCTCTACGGGAGGCTGAGGCAGGAGGATAGTTTGAGCGCAAATGTTGAAGGCTAGTATGTTCAGTTCAGCAACATCTCGGCTCAAGAAACACAAACACAAAAATGACTCCACATAGACATCTGGTTTCCCTTCCCCACAGTGTGGAAGCTGTCGCTTCTGCCCTCATAGCAAGAGGAAATGCCAAAGCTCACTGCGGTTCCTAGATTTACCAGAGAATTGAGGCCAGAGCTCGAACTGCAGGTTGCAGTTTTTTTCATGGCTGTTGCTAGGAAATGTCAGGCATCGGAGTACTTAACAACCACGGCACGAGGAAGCCACGCTTCTTCAGAGGCTTTGTGGAAGACACTTGCTGGCGCAGTGCTTGTCTCCAGGACTTCAGTCATCGTGGCGCTCCCATAACCTCTGCTTCCATCGTCACAGAAGCTCCCTTCTGGTGCGCATGCGCCTTGCAGACATTCTACTCCATTATGGCCCTAACTTGCTGAGAAGACGGTGTTTTCAAATGTGGTAATAGGGTGATGTTCTGGGTGAACATATAAATTTCAACTCGCATGCACACACACGTGCACACACACACACACACACACACACACACACACACACACACACTCACCATCAACAAAGCAATACACAAACCCTGGATGAACACATGAGCCCAGAAACTGTCACTCTATTGAGTGAATGCATGAAACACTTTGATGAGTTCTGGCGAACTGCTTCAGCGGAGGGCAGACAACCTTGATATGCAAAGGTGTTCGGCAGGCGCAGGCTTGGGGAGGCTCACACTCATGCGCTTTGACCTCTAGAGCAGTGGTTCTTGATCTGTGGGTCAAGATCCCATTTTGGGGCTTACACGTCAGATGGTCACCACAACACGACGAACTGTATTAAAGGGTCGCAACATCAGGAAGGTTGAGAAGCACTGGGTTAGAGGCTCCAAGAGATTCTTGTGGTGAAGGGGTAAGAAAAGCATGTTGATTCTGGCAGGGAATAAGAGGACCAAGCACCTTAGGATCCAACTAGAGTTGTACTGTCTCCATAATGAAGGCCTTTTCTCAGGGAAACAGCTTTAGTCAAACCTTGCCCGAGCGCGGGACAGGGAACCAGATAGTTGGAGCTCATATCGCACTTTTCTGCCTCACATAATGGTTGTGTAGGGGGTGGGGTGAGGGCGAAGAAACTCTTCTGCAGGTTACAGTGAAAAGGATCCACTGAAAACATGGGGATTTAAGCATAGGACTATAGACTCCTCTCACGTAACACCTGCCCACTGTGTCAACGGGGGCCCCAGTATATTAACTGGAATGTAAGTAAGAGAGGCAAGTCAGTCTATTTAAAGAATTTCTAGGGAAATGTAGATAGCAAGGGGGGGAGGTGGGGGCAAAGAAGGACACCAAAGGAAACTGAAGCCTGATTCATACAGCTCCAGTTAACAGTAAACACCGCCTAACTCCTAAGTAAACATGAACCCTCCACGCCAAATGCTCTTGACTTCAGTTCCTGTTACCCAATACATTTGATTACAAGGCATGTCTAGTAATCAGTAGTAGTGAGTTACTCTTACTCCCTGAGGCAATTAGCACAGATTCCTTCATTTACTTCATGGTTCTGGAGTTTCCTGTCCAAAACTGAGCATCCCAATGACTTGGGCCTCTGGCGAGGGTCCTGGATAGCAACGGAAGGAACCTTGTTAGAGTAAATTGTTTACTCATGAACTGTGAAACAGAGATGACAGAACTAGACTCCACACTCCTCTTTGTGGCCTAAGCTCCACCCATAAAGTCCTCCTTCTGAAAGGTCAATGACAGGTCCCTGGAGAGTCGCCCCGGGGATGAAGACGTTGGTGCACAGATCTCTAGAGGACACTGTTCGCATTTAAAGCAGGTCAGCATGCCGGAAGGAAAGAAATTACACAAGCTGAAAGGCAACGCAAGCACTGGGAGCAAACACAGATACGGCAGCTCCGGATGACGAGATTAAATAATGATTTGATTTAAAATGGGTGTGATTGTAGGGCTAAGGGACCGGCTAGAAGAGCAGACGGCAGGAAGAACAAATGGGTGATGTGAGCAGAAAGCAGGACGCTCCTTCTAAAGGAAATCCTAGAAATAACAAGCTCATTATGGGAAGTGCTTGCTGATGGGAGCCTGATATGGCTGTCTCCTGAGAGGTTCTGCCAGAGCCTGGCAAAGACAGAGGTGGATGCTCGCAGCCAACCATTAGGGGGTCCCTGATGGAAGAGTTGGAGAAAGGACTGAAGGAACTGAGGGGGTTTTCAGCCCCACGGAGGGAGCAACAGTGTCAACAGGCCAGACCCCTTCGAGCTCCTGGGGACTGGGCCACCAACCAAAGAATACACATGGAGAGACCCCTGGCACTGGCTAATTACGTGGCAGAGGATGGCCTTGTTGGACATCAGTGTGAAGAGCAGTCCTTGGGCCTGAGGGTGTTAAGGCAGGAAGACGGGAGTGGGTCGGTGGGTGGTGGAGCACACTCATTGAGGCAGGGGGATGGGGAATGGGATGGGGGTTTCCGAATGGGAGACCTGGAAAGGGGAAAACATTTGAAATGTAAATAAAGAAACTATCCAATAAAGAATAAACAGAAGAAAAAGCCCATTATAATAGAAATGAACAATGTCTTACTGAGTCATCTCCAGAATTCTACGACATAGACCGAAGCTTCAAACTATGGATTTTTGGTTAATGGGTTATTACCATTGGTTCAATTGCAACAAATGCAGTATGCTAGCAATAAAGTCTCTCTGTGTGTGGATTCATGTCTGAGTGTGTGTTTGTGTGCAAATCTGTGCATGAGTGGCTTGTGTGTCTGCATGTGTGCATACATGTGTATCTGTGCATGAGTGTGATTGTGTGTATGTGTATGCATGGATAATTGCTGATGTGTGTGTAGGAAAATGGAGCATGTATATGGGGACTCTCCAGTCTATCTGCTCAGTAAGTTCTTTGTTAAAAATAACTTTCCATCATTAAAAGTCCATAGCTAAGTATAAGAAACACCTCCTCAGCACACTATAAAAATGTCCTCAAAAACCAGCAAATGTAGTTAGGAGTCTTGGAAAAATAACTCCTAAAATATGGAGTAGGGAAAAGATGTCACAGTACATTTATCCTGTATTATTCTGAAGTTCCTATCCAAAGTAATGAGATTAGATGACGAACATAATAAGGAAGAGTGAAGTAGGTTCTCTCATTATCTGTAGATGTCAAGTTTGTCGATGTGGGACATTTCAGAAAAATGTAACAGGTATTAGAACTTGTAAGAAAGGTTGTCTCAGGTTAAAAATAAAAAAAAAACACATGCTCTATATTCCAATAAAAATTAATTAAAGAGCCAGATGTAGTGGCATAAGTCTGTGATCCCAAGACTCAGGAAATTGAGGCAGGAGGATTGCCAAGAGTTCAAGGCCAGCTTAGACATAGAGAGTTTTAGGTACCTGGGGTTACATGGTGAGACCCACCTCAAATAAATCAAAATAGAAAATTAGAAAACTTGGTATGAGGCACCATCACATTTAAAATATAAATCAAAACAATAAGCTGCTTAGTAAATAGCTTACAAATGGTGGGGAATGGAAAAACCTACATCAAATGGTCAAAAAGCTAGATACAGAGAAAGAGAAATCATATTCAAAGATGGCAACGCTCAAGACACCAGCTAACCCTAAATGACTCTACAAACTGAACTAAATATCAGTAAAACTTTCAAGTTTTCCCACGTAATTTGGCAAGTTCATTGTAAAATCAACCTGCTCTATAAGTATTAACTCTAAAGCTGGTTATTAAGACACTGTGGTTGCATGGGTTTGCAGTCCATGTGCTTGGGAAACTGAGGCAGGACCATCATGTTTAAGGCCAGTCTAGATAACTTAGTGAGACCCTACCTTAGATTCTCGGATATGCACGCCAAGTGATTTAATGATTGATAATCCCAACTCTCTCATATAAATTTTTATTACTGTTTTTGAATAGTTTTTTTTGTGGGTTTTTAAAATTAAATTTTTTCCTCACAGTATTTTTATTCACACAATGTTTATCTCATACAATGTTTTTATTTACTTCTCCAGTTCTTCTCAGATTCCTGCCTCCCTATCTGCCCAACTTTATGTTCTTTTTCTCTTTTGAAAAAAGCAACCTCTCCCCTAAAATCCAAAATCCAAAACCAAAACAAACAAATAAACAAAACAAAAAACAAAATCAAGAAACACAAAGCCCCCACAAAACTGAAAAACCAAAACAGACAAAAGAACAAAAGAACAATAGACAAAAAAAATAGCTTAAACAAAGAATCATGAAACAAAAATCCACAAAAATACCACTGAGGTTTTTTTTATTGTTTTTGTTGGCCAACTACTCTTGGGCATGGACCTGCCCTAAGTGTGATTAGGGCACTAACACTCTGTCAGAGAAAACTAATTTTCCCTTTACCAGTAGTTATCAATTGCAAACACCTTCTTGGTGAGAGGTTGGACCCCATGCCCACTTCCTCTTCATGGGACTCTGTCTGGATTGACCCTGTGCAGGCTCTGTGCTTGCCGTCAAGGTCACTTGTGAGTCAACCTATCAGTCTATCAGTCCTGTTGTGTCTGGAGGACACGCTCCTTGGAGTCATCCTCCACCTCTGGATCTTTCTTTTGGTTTTTTTGAGACAGGGTTTCTCTGCGTAGTCCTGGCTGTCCTGGAACTCACTCTGTAGTCCAGGCAGGCCTCAAACTCAGAAATCTGCCTGCCTCTGCCTCTCAAGTGCTGGGATTACAGGCATGTGTCACCACTGTCTGGCTGGATCTTTCTTCCTCTTCTTCCACACAGATCCCTGAGTCTTAAGGGAAGGAGTTAATAAAGACATTTCACTTACAGTTGGACGGTCCCAAATCTCTCATTCTCTACACAGTGTTCAGTCTTAGGTCTCTGTGCTAGTTACCGTTTACTGCAAGACACCTGTCTGATGAGTGCTGAGGGAAGCACCTAGCTATGAGTCTAGCAGTATTTCATTAGGAGTTATTTTATTGTCATGTTCCTTTAGCAAAACAAACTAGTATTAGGTTGTCTTCTAGGTCCATGACATAACAAGTCTCAGGTTCTTGGCCATTGGAGCAGTGTCAGGTATTGATTCTGTCTCATGGAGGGGGCCTTAAATCCATTCAGAAACTGTTTGGTTGCTACCATAACATTGTGCCACTATTGCATCTGCATATCCTGCAGGCAGGTCACTGCTGAAGGTTTCAGTTTGTATCTGGGTGATAGTAATAATTTTCTTTCTTCTCTGCTTCTATGCAGAGTATGTTCCAGTACCACGGTTGTTAGTCAGTGGGGGTGAAGCTATTAGTCTGGCACTAGTTTGAATGGAGAAGTTTTAAATTCATAGAAAAATAAACAAAAAAGAAATGAGATGTTAAGAGATTCCTATAAGTCCCCTGTTTGTTTAAGGTTAAAGCTATACCTTAAACAAAGTATATTTAATGAAAATCAAGTCTGGGCACATTGAATCCCAATGGAAAAAAAAAACCCAAAATGACAGTAAATGATCTTGAAAGCACACAGGGAAAACTGACGTGACCAATTAGAAATGGTGGAGACTGGAAGGCAGAGGTGATCACAACAAATCACCTTGGCTTCCCTCTGCCTAAAAATGTGTTTCTCTCTTTATTCACAAGGTTTGCTGCTGTCTTTTGTTTGGCTGCTGATTTTCTGTTGTTGTTGGTTCGAGTCTTGCTATACATCCCAGGCTGATGTAGAACTTGGTATCTTCCTGCCTGTGGCCCCGTGCCCAGGGCATGACTATTTATTTCCCATATGGCTACTGCTCTGACATTTTCATTATTTCCCTTTCAACACTCTAGAGCTGCTGGTGACAAGTTTAGTTGTTGTCCCACAGACCTGTAGGCTGTGTGCACGTCTTTCTAATTGGCCCCCTTTCAGTGCTTCGGATTGGATAGTTTTTATTGTAACCTGTTTAAACTTTTGTGTTTTACCTGTTTTCTGCATTTAATCACTAATCTTTGAAATTTTACAATCTCAAATGTTGTATTAAGTTATTCGCAGCCAGGCATGGTGGCGCACGCCTTTAATCCCAGCACTTGGGAGGCAGAGGCAGGTGGATTTCTGAGTTCGAGGCCAGCCTGTCTCAAACTGAAACTCTGTCTCAAAAAACAACAACAACAAAAAAGTTATTCGCATTTATTGTGTGTGTGTGTGTGTGTGTGTGTGTGTGTGTGTGTGTGCCATGTGATCAGAAGACAACTGGTGGGAATGGGTTCATTCCTTCTGCCATTTGGGCCCTGGACTCTGCACTCAGTCCTCAGGCTTGGAAGCAAGCGCCTTAACCCACATAGCTAGCTCACTGGCCCCTCAAATATTGTATTTTTAAATTCTGAAGTTTCTAGCTTAAACATAGTTTTTATTTCTCTGCTGACATGACTGTACAGTCATCATATCTACCTCACTGTGCAGAATTAGATAGTTTAAAATTCTTGCCTGCTGAGTGTGACTTCTGCATCATCTCGAAGTTTGCTTTCTGTTTTCTCCTCTCTTCTTCTTTTTCATTTTGATTTTCTGAGACAGGGTCTATAGGTCTCTATAGGTCACACTGACCTCAAACTCGCTGTAGTAGCCTAGACAGGTCTTAAATTCGTAACCTTCCTGCTCCAGTCTCTTCACTCTGAGACTACAAGTATGTACCCCACATCCAGTTGTCTGTCTGTCTGTCTGTCTGTCTGTCTGTCTGTCTGTCTCTTTTTCTCTCTCCTTCCCTCCCTCTCTTTTTATACAATGGGTCATATTTCCTACTTTCTCTTCCTTCCTTCTTTTTCTTTCTTTCTCTTTCTTTCTTTCTTCTTTCTTTCTTTCTTTCCTTCTTTCCTTCCTTCCTTCCTTCCTTTCTTTCTTTTTTTCTTTCTTTCTTTCTTTTTTTTTTTTTTTGGTTTTTCGAGACAGGGTTTCTCTGTATAGCCCTGGCTGTCCTGGAACTCACTCTGTAGACCAGGCTGGCCTCGAACTCAGAAATCCGCCTGCCTCTGCCTCCCAAGTGCTGGGATTAAAGGCGTGCGCCACCACCGCCCGGCTCTTTCTTTCTTTCTTTCTTTCTTTCTTTCTTTCTTTCTTTCTTTCTCTCTTTCCTTTCCTTCTTTCTTTCTTTCCTCTCCTTTCTTTTACCATTTTTTCTTTTTTTTCTTAATAGATCCATTCCAAGCATGGTGACCCAGACGATTCTGTGTTCTTAAATCAACCTGGGCTACATAGGAAGACTGAAAACAAGATTCCACGCCCCCCCCTAAAACTCCACCAACTTCTGGGCTCAAGTGATCCTACTGCCTCAGCTTTGGAACTATAGGTGTACACTAAACCCTAGGTATCCTGTTTCTTTATATATCAAATATGTTTGAATTTTATCCTAGATATTGTGATTCTTATATTGTGGAGAGTCCGTGTTCTGTTATATTCTGACTATAAATTCGATTCTCCTTCCCCAAATACTTCCAAGACCACCCATCTTCTCTTCCACCCAAATCCACATCCTTCTCTTACTAGAAAACAAACAGGCATGTAAAAATAATTAAATAAAAATTGGATAGGACAAAACAAAGAAGCTGATGAAAAAGTAAAAAAAAAAAAAAAAGGAGTGTTGACTTAAAAAAGTATATGTTTAACGAATTACATAAAAACTAACTCTTGGAAGGCGGGGCAACGGGAATATTTGCTTAGCTCTTTTATCCCTAGTTTGGTAGTTGTGGTTTGTGTGTAGTCCTGCTTGTATGTGGTTCAGAAATCAGGCAGAGATTTGGCTTGAGATAGTTTGTATAGCCTTTGCTTTGGTTCCTTCTGATAATTCTCCCTTCACTGTCCACCAGCTGAGTCTTTTAAACTACATGGCTTGCTATTTCTGGTAAGAAATGCTTTGAGCACGCTAGCAGGGTGTTCAGGATCCTTCAGCCCAGCAAGGGAAACTCATCTGGGTCATTTCTCTCTTCCAAGTGTTGATGCCTCTTGAGAATCTCTCCAATACTTTCAGAGAGTGTTTTGGTCTTTTATCTGGGGTTTATAATTATTGTCTGTGGGAAGACAGGTCTGACAGAGTCATTTCATTTGTCCATAGTGGAAACAGAACCTGGAAGGAGTCTAAATTGGTACAGTCACTTCAGTGAGGAACTTGACAATAGCTAGTGAAAATTGAACTTACTCTTGATGACTATTCTCTTTGCACATAAGGACGTATGCCACTGAACTTTGTTCTTTGCAAAAGAAAAATGTTGCAAATAACCTAAAATTCCAATCAACAAAATCATGAGTAAATTAATTGTGGGACATTTCTGTAAATGAGGAAACGGGCTGTAGGGAGGCTTAGTGATAAAGTACTTGCATGCAAGTGATAAGGATCTGATGTAGAATTGTCAGAACTTGACAGGCAGTCGTGGTGAAACCTTTAATCAACCCTGGGAAGGCAGAAGCAGGCAGATCTCTGAGATTGAAGCCAGCTTGGTCTACAGAACAAGTTTCTGGACAGTCAGGGGTACACAGAGAAGAAGCCTTGTCTTGACAAACAGGACAAAACAAAACCAAGTAAAACAGCAACAACAATAAAAAGAATAGCCAGAACTCATGTAAAGCTGGGCGTGGCAGCATGCCTTGTAGTCCTGTGGTGAGACTCAAGATAGGAGGCAGGGCGGAGAATCCCTGCAGACTCGTTAGCCAGAAGGCTTGTCATACTCATATCTGAACGAGAGAACGTACCTCAAACAAGTTGGAAGGAAAGGACAGACACTCTGACCGTCCCTCACTGTGTGTATCCATGTCACACACATACAAAGAGTCAATAAGCTAGTGCTTAATTGACATGACTAACTAAAAGTGCCATGGTAAGCAGGAAGATTTATAAATACATCTATATGTATATATGCATATGGATAAATCACATATATATCTATACTTTAATACTTATAAAAGCTTACAATATGGGAACTAGATTCTGGGTATGTAGCTCATTTGGGAGAGTGTTTGTTTAACCTGCATGAAGCCTTGGGCTTGATTCCAAGCACTCCAAAAACCAAGTATGGTAGGGCATGCTTAAAATCCTAACACCCAGGAGGCAGAAGCTGGAGTCTCAGACGCTCAAGGTCATCCTTGGACACTTTATGAGTTAGAATCCAAGCTGAGATGCGTAGAACTGTCTGAACAAAACCAAGCCTACCTATCTATCATCTACCTACGTACCTATGTATCTCCATACCTACCTATCTATGAGACAGGGCTGGGACATAGCTCAGTAGAGTGCTTACCTGGTCTGTGTGTGCAGACACAAGAATAAAAGAATATACATTTCAAAAATTAAAACAAAACAATTGTATGTGTATGGGTGTTTTGCCTGCACGTATGTCTGTGTAACACATGTACACAGTGCCTGTAGATGCCAGAAGGTTTTGGGCCCTTGGAACTGGAGTTACAGGTGGTTGTGAGAAGAGCAGCAAGTGCTCTTAACCACTAAGCCATCTCTCCAGCCCCAAAACATATATCTTTGTGGATCTAGGTACAGAAAAAACCCATTGTACTTAATTATATGTGTATGTAGAGAGGGGACTTGTGCATGTGTGTGCAGGTGCCCATAAAGGTCTGAGACATGAGACTTCCTTAGAGCAGCAGATGGTTGTGAGCCACCTGACGTGGGTGCTAGGAACCAGACTTGGGTCCTCTGGAATGGCAGTACGAATTCTTAACTGCTGAGCAATCTCTTCAGCCCTATGGTAATTTTTATCATATTTATAAACTGTTTTATTTTATTTCTAGAACATAAATATTGGGTAGAGTATAACAAAATTAAAGCTCTGATATGGACCAGGTAATAATATCAGTTTTCATCCTATTAGTCACCATGCTTCATTTTAGAAGAAAGAGTTTATTTGGGCTTATGGTTCCAGAGGGTTTGAGTCTATAGTGGTGAAGCAAAGGCATGCTGCAGGAGCAAGAAGCTGGGTGGGGGGTCACATCTTGAACCACAACAGGAAGCAGAGAGAGCAAACCTCAGGTGGTGGGTGGCTTTGAAGCCTCAAAGTCTGCCTCTAATGACATGCTTCATGTAGCAAGGTCATACCTTCTAGACCTATCTAAACAGCACCACTGACTTGGCACTAAGTAGTCAACTGTTGAACACTATGAGGAAATCTCATTAAAACCACCCATTGGGCAAGCTGGGAATAGAACTCATAGTTTTTAACATGCTTGGCAAATACTCTACCACTTAGTTATAACCCCCACCATTTCAGTTCTTTTAAAAAATAGAATTTTCTTTCTTTTTTTATTAGATATTTTCTTTATTTACATTTCAAATGTTATCCCTTTTTCTGATAGAACTTAATTTTTAAAAAGATTTATTTATGAGTACACCATAGTTATCTTCAGACACACCACAAGAGGGCATCAGATCCCATTACAGATGGTTGTGAGCCGCCATGTGGTTGCTGGGAATTGAACTCAGAACCTCTGGAAAAGCAGTCAGTGCTTTTGACTGCTGCGCCATCATCTCTCCAGCCCCATTTGAGTTCTTAAATTGACTTATTTTCTTATTCTTAAATATACATTTCCCTTTCCAAACTTAATATTTCTAAAAAGGGCATAGTCATTTATTAATGATTGAATTATTTGCTTAATGAAACCATTTGTGTGTGTGTGTGTGTGTGTGTGTGTGTATTTGTGTGTATTAGAAGGCCAAACTCCAGATCCCACATGTATTAGAGAAGGATTTTTCTACTGATCTATTGTAGTGGCTACTCCTGGTTGTTAACTTCACTATATTTGGAATGAACTACAATCCAGAATTGGAAGGCTCACCTATGATCCTAATCTCAGAGACACAAGTTTCTGACCTGGATCTTGGCATGGAGATCCTGAAGCATAGTGGCTATGAATTCCAGAAGATTAAGACAAGGAGATCTCTGAGTTCAAGGTCATCTGGGATTAAAGGCACGGTGGCATACACCTTTAATCTGGGCCACACCCTATGCTGGAGACCTATATAAGGACTTTGGAAGAAGACTCTCTTACTCTTCCTTGCCTGCTTGCCTTGTGGGACTGAGCAATTGCTAGATCCTTGGACTTCCATCCACAGATGCTGCTGCTGCTGGCTATTGTTGTCGAGTTGGACTGCAGGCTAAGTCATCGACAAATTCCCTAACTATATAGAGACTACCCATACGTTCTGTGACTCTAGAGAACCCTGACTAATACAACTATACACTCAGTCCTCCCTTTCATATTTCTATGTTTGAGGCATTTACTAACAGTAGAAGGAAAACATTTGGAGAAAGAGTTGAAGAACATTATATCACAGAAGTCAAATGAAAAGGGAGTTTTCTTTTAAGATTTATTTATTTTTATTATTTCTGTGAGTACACTGTACCTGTCTTCAGACACAACAGAAGAAGGCATGGGATTCCATTACAGATGATTGTGAGCCACCATGTAGTTGCTGGGAACTGAACTCAGAACCTCAGGAAGAGCAGTCAGCACTCTTAACTGCCGAACCATCTCTCCAGCCCTATGAAAAGAGAGTTTTGGAAAGAGACAGGGAGATACTTCGAATGCTGGCCCCAAGAGAAAAAGTAACTGTCACGGGTAGCAAAGAATTATCAGAGACTCCTACAAGCATCTATTATGGCTAGGAGTGGACCTCAGGTAGGACAGCAATGCAGCTGGTGATGTGCATTGCTCTTGCAGTAGGATGGTTAGTCCAGATTTTCCTGGGCAGAAAAGTTCTCTATATGCTAGATATTCACTTACCTAGAACAAATGGGAGCACTTACAACTACAGGCAGGGCTTAGGAAGCAAAGACATTTGATGTGGCAAGGAGAAGAGCCACAATTTCTGCAATGGACAAAAAAGTAAGAAAGGGTAGGGGCCGGAGTCAGGGAAAGGAAGGGGAAGAAGATAAAGATAAGGAAGACCATGTCTCCCCGAAGGAGTAAGCCGGAGCTTGTGCTGGTATGGAGGATCTGGTTGTGGAGATTGTCCAGGCTGGCGAATTAACCCTCACGAGCCAGAAGCCTGAAGCAGTGAGCGTCGAGGCTGAGGAATAGTGCCAATGGTGCGTATGATTTGGGACTTTGAAAGGGCCTGAGGAGAACTGATCTGAATGGACCAGAGGCCTGTGAACATTCTGAGCAGTACGGCCAACAACAACCGTTGTTCCTGTGTGTGTGGGTGCCCTAGACTCTCACAAGGATACTCATTTAATCTTGACAACGACTATTTGTGAGCCACCATGTGGTTGCTGGGATTTGAACTCAGGACCTTCGGAAGAGCAGTCAGTGCTCTTAACCGCTGAGCCATCTCTCCAGCACCCTGACAACGACTTTTGATAATGATTATCACGCTACTGTGTTTTTTTGTTTGTTTTGTTTTTATGAGAAAATCAAAACATAGGAAAGTGATAGGTCTAGAGTAGGAACATGAAAGGCAGGTCTGAAACCCAGATCTGGATTCACCCAGTTGGACATGACCTCAGCAGCAGCTGGCTCTCAATGTGGAAATAGATGTTCAGTGACAAACAGTGACCTCAGGCAGGGGGCGGGGCATAATTTCCAAGGCATAGTTCCTCCTTTGTAATGTGTTTGTCCAAGCTCCTTTTTTTTTTCCTTTCAAATTTCAATTACCGTTTTCTTTATTAATGCCTCAAACTTCCCAGAAATTTCGGAATAAATCCTTGAGCTTTCCTCTAATCACACAAAACGGTTTTCATTTTCTCAGAAAAGTTCATTATATTCATATTTTGTTCAGAACCAATTCCATGTATTTTTATTTTATTTACTCAAGATGAACTGTTCACCGTCGTTCTTCACAGAATCATTTTTATCTTTGCCTGAGACGGGGCTGTGGTCTGGGGAGTGAGCCGTGGTAGAGCGCGATAGTCTGGGCAGGTAGCTCAGGCTATCTACTAAGGATGCAGTCGCAGGGGCATCCTCAAGAGTCAAATGGCTCTCTTTGCGGTCAGACAGCTCTGCAGTACTTGCACCACGGACAGCTCCCTAGACGGCTGTTTTCCAGGCCACTTGGAATACCTTGATAATTGTTCACAGTACTTGTTTTTAATAGTCGGAGATCTGGATAATTAGTACATTTCTCAGAGAATTTACTATTATTTCCTTAACTACATAGCATTCTTTCTGAGATGGAAGAGCATTGATTTTTTTTTCATATTAAAAATCGCTCATCAACTTACAGTTCCTATTTGCTTTTGCTAACCCAGTTTGCTCTGCTTGTTACCCCCGCCCCCCCCGCCCTGCCCCCAGTTTTCCAGGTGAAAGACTTGAATGAAGATTGGTTCTAATGGCTGGCAGCTAGTCTTCTCTTCCAGTTTCTGATTTTTAAAAGAACTCTCGCCTCCGTTGTATTATTTCACTGCCCATTAATTCTGGGTGGCAGACCCGATTTTATTGTCCCCATTTTACAGATGGGGAACAACCATAGGCTTAGGGGAAGCAAGCAATGGAACAGGGTCTGGGATCTGGTTCTTCCAAGCTCAGGCTTCCAATGCTTTTTTACTTTGAGGTGGACTCGCCAGAAGTCTTCCTATTACTATGCATGTTGCCCTTTTGATCGCTTCGCTTTTCCATTGGTTTCTGCTTCCCAGATAGAGAGAGGGGCTTCCTATGGCGCCCAGGTTGGACTGCTTGCAAGGAGCATACCTGGGTCCTTTCTGTCTCCAGTTTCTCCTCTTTCTTTTCTGTGGACCTTTACCATCTATGGAAATCTCCTCCTTTCCCTAGCTCCAACCCACACCCCCTCAAGTCTTCACACAGCCCCCTGGCAGTGGGACCTCCCATCGCTGCTCAGCAGCAGGAGAGCCCATCCGCCAGGGGAGGCAGAGGGCACGGAGCGCAGCACGCCGGGAAGCCATGCAGAGGGTTACTTCTCCATTTCCTTCCTCGCAGTCCTCGGGAGCACCGTCGTCGCCCTCCGGCCCGGCTGTGTGCAGCCCGCCCCGGATCCGCCTCCCTGCCCTTCCTCCCGGAGGCTGAGACGCGCGTGGGACGCACCTGTGCTCCTCTCCGGTCACCGCGTCGAGGCGCCGGGGGCTGCTTCGCCCGCAGGATCTACGGGCCTGGAGAACGCCAATGGGGAGATCCAAATGGTCGGGGACTCCGGCACTTTAAGAGGCTTTTCTCTGGGAAACACCCGGCCCCTCCGTGCGCCTTATGAATGGAAATACTCCTCCCCCGGTCGAGCCCATTTCCCCATTTCACCAGGAGCCGCAGCTCGCTCTCTCCTTTCGGTCTCCCCGCCCACATCCACGCGGGCAGCTCCAGGAGGGGACGGACAGGAAGCCTTTGGCCGCCCATTAAATCCCACCCATTTCTCCGGGGGCGATTTCCTAACCTTCCGGGACCGAATTCTGCAATTTGATGTGCGTTTTGTCCGAATGGTAGCGACACGGGCCTAAGGGAGGGGGAAAGCGAGGGGGTGGGGGGTGGGGGGTATGCGCTCTTTTCCTCGCAACATCGCTGGCGGAGCGAGGGAGCTCACACGACACAGATTTTGGGGCAAAGCCTTTCCATCTGGACAGCACCATGTCCACCAAAGCGGAGCAGTGTAAGTAGCAGCCGGCCCGGCGTTCGGCCCGGCCTCCGGCTGGGAGCTATCGCAGCTGCGGCGTTTGCGGCTGCTGGGAGACCTTGGCATTGTGCTGGTGCGGGGGTGGGGGCTGAGGTTGGGGCGGGTGGCGGGTGGGGGGTGGAAGGAGGTGGGGGGGGAGGGTGGACGGCGGAGGCAGCGCGGCGCTGTCCCCGGTGCTGAAAAATAATGCAGTCTACTGGGGCTAGCAGTGGGGTTCTCCAGCCCGAAGACCCCGCGAGATGAAATTAAAATGGGGTCATTCTCGGGGAAAAGAGGCCTCGTATCTTTCAGATAAACATTTCAGTATCTCTTGTTGGAGTGGGGGAAGGGGGGCAGCGGCAAATCAGGGGCGGGGAACTGTCAGTTGCAACCAAAGCCTGCCTGGCCTTCTGAGCATGCCCAGTTCCTGGTGCTGGAGCCATCGGGGAGTTTGAGTCTGCAGTTTCCACTTCGGGTGGAAGAGGCAAGAAGGGAGAGAGGGGGGCAGGGAGCAGGGAGCAGGCTGAATTCTGCATTCAGTATAAAGAAAATTAGTTCGTGCATAGCAACACTGCTCCTTGGAGCAGTTAACCTCCACTGTGTGGGGGCTTACAAGACAGTGGAAGGGGCACTGGGAAAATGATCTAATTGATTTAATGATTTTTCCAAAGAGCAGGCTTTCTTTGTAGAGCAGCTTACACAAACTCTAATAGCACAGGAGGACTTTGGTTGTACCAATAATGACTGACTCCGTGCTTGGCTGGTAACAACATGGTAACTCCATGCGGACGGAGGACGTTTCCAGCATGGTCCCCATAGTAACTCCTATTGCCATGTGCACTGGTAGGCCTTGGGTATGTACTTGGTAGGTTGGTTGATTTGACTGCTTACCTGAGTGCACTTCAGGGATTCAGAAACTTAAGCTTTTGGCTGTAAAGAAATGATCGTTTTAATAAGCAATCAGTCGGTATTTCATACACGAGTATCCAGAACTTATTTTTCTAAATGATTCTTTGTTTCTCCCAAAGCAGTGCACATTTATTCTGATAATGCTGCTACACTTCTTAAGCCTGTGTAATTCTTCTTTGGAATGGTACTAATATGGATTTGGAATGTGTTAGATAAAATGTTGTATGCCATTTATCCACCGCATAAGACTGAATGGCCGAAGATCACACAATGTCCGGACTGAGGCTTCTTTAGAAATTGTGTGTCTGCTTTCCACCAGAGCTTTCGCCATGATTTTGAAATCCAGACCATCTGGGTGTAAATGTTAGTTCTGCCTCTGTTTGACCTTGGGCAAGATAACTGACCCCCCCCAAACTTCATTTCCTCCTCTGTAGATCTGGGGCAAAGCTGCTGATAGTGTGGTTGTGATAATAAGTGAGAAAATACACACGAAATATTTCATGATCCCAGCATATAGCATATACCCAATATATGGCAGTGACAATGCTACCAAGCATTCCCTATTTCAATTGTCTATCTCTTCTAAGTAGTAAAAAAAAAAAGTCCCCTGTGATTCTTTTTTGCCTGTTTCCAAGAGTCAAATGTACCCTCAAGTGAAATTCTGTTTCTACACTTTCAAAAATAATCGAATGCACTTATTTCACAGTGTGTGTAACAAAATCAGTGCAGAGATTCTTCCTTGAGGACAACAGTAGTGCCCCTGAAAACTTTATTGTACTCTGGTTGTCAGGAAGCCCCACCACCTGTCATTTGATTCTGTAACATATTATATAAGTGTTTTTAGGTTAAAGCGAGAAGATATCACTGTCCTCTTATGGTGCTTTCTTCCCTGTGTTGTATTTCGATGTCTGTCTCATGTTTTGTTTTGCCTTTTTTCTGGGCAGTCAATTCTAGGATGGAAAAAAAATTCTAGATCAGGGCTTGGCTATGTAGTGCAGTTTGTGGACTGGAACACAGCTACTTTACACTTGTTTGCAAGACAGACGATTTTGTCTACAGAGAATGAACTGGACATGTTTTAGTTTGGACTAAAACATGTGGATTTGAGCTGTGCATGCCCTTCTGATGACCTGTGAGACCTGGGTCAATTAGCTTAATAGTTTTGTGCCTTAGAATCTTATCTAAAGTATGGAATCACAGTAATAGCTACCATTGGAGGGCAAAGGGAATACATAAAAAGATGCTATTTGGGGCCTTATAGACATATTTTACATTTAGAATTCGGAATTTATTGCTTTTCCTCCTTTACGCACTAACACGGATGGATGTGATGTGCACTCCGGAAAACAGAGCAACAGCAGGAAAAGCAGCATACTGAATGACGGCAAATAGCATTTACTAAAGCGAAGTTGCAGATTGCAGTTTAAACTTGGACTTGGTAGGAGTCCAGCTATTTGGAGAAGAGAAAGAAGAAAGGACCAAAAGGAAGATTTTTTTCTCTCTTGTACTGGGTGTGAAGATCACCAGAGGGAAGAGGAGAGACAGGAGAAGTCCTTTTCTCCTCTGCAGTCAGGAACATGCACAGTACAGCTTTCTCAAGGGCCAAGTAGGGGGAGGATTAAGCTTAATATAATGTAACAAGATTATTCTATTACTCTTTTTCTTGGAGCCTCTTGAGAAGTGAAGGTTCCACATACAGGAAGTAGATATAGTTTGGTTGAAGCAGCAAGAGGAAGTACTTGCCTTTCAACCCAAACAGATTACGTTTGCCTCTGAAGTGTAGAGTATCAGAGAGCTGGGACAGACGGTCTTTATTTTGTACGCAGTAGCATTTTCTTATATGCGATAAACAACAAATGCAAGATAAGTCAGTTTTAGGGAAGATGTAGTTTGAGCCTGTGTGAAGCCTCCAGTCTCTGCTGTCTGCAGAGCTTGCCCGATGACAGGAGGTGAAAGCGCCCAGCATTTTCTCAGGCAACTGCAGGAGATTCAAGTTCTTTTTCCTCCTTGTGGTCCCCAACTTCTCTTACAGAGTCTATTGTGGTGAAGATGTTTATACAGCATGTGTAGACATGGGAATGGGTCATGATCTATCTGGGTTTCTCAAATGGATTCTACCACCCCTCCCCCAACTTTTTCTCTTTCTGTTAGTAGTTAGCAATAACCAACCTGGAATGTGTGTGTGTGTGTGTGTGTGTGTGTGTGTGTGTGTGGTTGCCTTTTAGCATGAAGCTTTGCTTTGGACAATGGCAGAAGTAATGTCTTGGGGCTCTAACGACAGATTGGTTTGAATCTTGACTCTGCCTCTTGCAAGCTCTGTGACCTTGAACAAGTCAGTTTAACTCATTTGAGTTTTGGTTGGATCGTTTATAACTCGATAGCTGTTGTGAAGATGGACGAAGACGACCTGTGAGAAGCGCTTAGCACAGAAGGCTGGCCCACGGTGTGGAGTGGAGAGATGTGGCCTGCTTTTATCATCAAAAATAAAACCATGTGCTTGCTACCAAAGTGGGGGTGGCATATAAACTTTGAGTCTAGCTTTCTAGAATGCAGCATTTTTTTTTAATAAGTGGTAGTATTTAAATGGAACACAGACTATTGGATGAGACTGTACTCCTTGTCTCTCCTGCATGGGCACTCCTGGAGTGGGCTGCCTGGTTACCTACACAGAACCGTTTTAAGGCATGAGCTACCTTTCTCCCATCCTTTGTGTTGTGATGACAGTGTGACAGTTAGTAAACATGAATCCTGTATCTGAACACCCATCATGTCTGTCACATTTGGAAATCAGGTACTAATAATTTCAACTCAAGATACCTAATTATGTAATAGAAACATGTGCGTTATTTTTAATGTGCTCATTAACTCAGTATCTTTGTCTTAATAACTAGACGTAATTTTGATTTCGTTAGAGAAATTTAAGTTATATTTGTGCATGTGTGAGTGTGTGTATGTGTGTACTTGCACACCATGGGATGCCTGTCCAGGTTAGAGGACAACTTTCAGGAGCCTTTCTGTCTACCGTGTGAGTTAGAGGACTGAACGTGGTTCGTCAGGCTTGGCGGCAAGTACTTTTACCTTTACCTAGTGAGCCATCTTGCAGGCTGCAGACAAGGTCCTTTAAACTGAGCAGTTTAAGGTTGAAGCTGTTCCTTCCTAGGCAAGCCCAATCTTCCTACTGCATAAACCAATAGACAGCTCACCCCCCCTTTTTTTTTTGCACACAATAAAGTCACCAGGATAGAAAGGCATTCTTCCTTTGAACACAGGACTGTAATCTACCGTCTTGAAAAAAAAAATCTTTGCATAACACCATAGAATAGCTTCTGGCAGGGGAAATGCTTGTTTTTTTTGTTTGTTTGTTTTGTTTTGATTTGTTTTTCATATACGCAACAATTAGAGATTTGTGATTGTAAAACGAACAATGGCTTTTAGTTTATGTTTTACATGACTCCCCTGTGTTATTTGATACTAGTTAATGCCTTCCTTAAACTTCTTTAAACTTCCTTAAACTCTCCCTGCTCAGACCTTTTTTTCTTTTTAGGGCTATGATTTGTTTTTAAAATATTTACCCAAATTTCCATATTTAATCCAGTCTCCTTTCCCCGCGTCCCCAATAATATCAACCATCTCCCTCATGTTTATTACTCCCCAATACAGCCTTCTAGTCCAAGCGTGTCTCTTGAACTAGATGCCCCAAATCTCTCCAGGCATCTAGCATGCAGATAAACAAACTCCCTGTATTGTCTCAAAGTGGTACATTTAAAAAAAAATGTGAGCGCCACCGTTTGTTTCAGTCAGACAGTTACGGAGTCTCCCAAGGTTTGCACCCTTCACAGTAACTCTCCAGAAAGTCACGAAGTTCTTCTCTTCTGGCTCACCCGGCATCATATCTGTTCTATAGTTTCACTGTGCTTGCAGTGGGCTGCACACCATGCTCTCTGTCTGAAATGTTCTTTCCCTCCGTGGTCCTGTGGCGTGGCTGACGCTGACTTAATGCTGAGCGTTTAAGCTCCACTGCTCTGTGCTCCTGTCCATCTCCTCTGTGTGTACTTAGACGCCACACTGGTCTCCAGCAATTAGCTTGCTCATTAGTTCCCTTAATTTACTTGGTGTGCCTATTATTTTGTGTGCTTACCATAGCTCCTGGGCGTGCCACGTTACTGGTGCACATTTTACACAAAAACGGTTTCTCGAAGAAATAAAAATGATTGAGGGTGGATGAAAAAAAATTTTTTTTTGGTGTGGAAGTATTACATAATGAAGTTCTTGAATATGGTTTTGTGCTTTACTTTGTATTATTATGAAATTTGGCTCTCTCTCCAATGTGACTATTGCATAAAATATGTTTTTCAAATGGATTTATAATTGTCAAAAATACTTGAGAATATAGTTGCTTAATCAAATGTTGTAGTGTTTATATAACAAGTGACATTTTTATTGAATATTGAATATGATTTTGATTCTTTCTAATTAGCTAAAATTTCCTTTTATTATGTTTAGCACAATAATTATGATTCCTAATTGGTAGGCTGTCTTAGTTCTCAACCAGCCAATTGGTTTTTGTAAGATAAAGTGGCAGTACATCTGAAGTCTGAGATCCTTTGAGATGTACTTTTCTTTGGATCCTGTTCAAGTTCTATGCACCAATTGTCCAGCTGTGTGTAAGACTGAAGTGGAATTCTTTTGTGCTGTCATGATGTGTTAGAACCATGGTTCTCAACTTTTCTAACTCTGTGATCCTTCAATACAGATTTTCGTGTTGTGTTGATCCCCAACCATAAAAGGACTTTCATTGTTACCTTGTAACTGTAATTTTGCTGCTGTTATGAATTGCAATGTAAATATTTTTGGGGATAGAGGTTTGCTGAAGGGGTTGAGACCCACAGGTTGAAAACCACCATACTAGATGTTCATGTGCATTTATTGCTTATACTCTGAAGAGATATGACAACTTCACGGAAACGAGTAATGCTGGCTTAGATATGAAGCCTACTGTGTCAGAAATTGTATAGAGCTAGCTAGCACGTACTCACCAACACTCTAGCTTTCAGTGGTAGGGAAAGCTCAACCATTTTCTGTAGCTTTTTTCATCTCGAGCATTCTATTTCTGTCCTGACTGTCTGTCCTTCTAACCCTTTGGACGGCACATATATCGTCATGAGTCTCACTTTAAATTTGACCTTGGATTAGACACAGGGAAGTGTCCAACACCTCAAGGTATCTTTCGTTTTCATCAACCCAAGAGACTGACACATGAATAAAATTGAAAGGATGTGTGTACACATATACATTAATGTACATGTAGTGTTCTTTTAATTGTAAGAACAAATGGGCTTGCCTGAGAAGTAGAAAAAGATGATAACTCATAATCATATAACCAATTTGCCATAAAGGGTCATATTTATTTGGGGCTGGGGAGATGGCTCAATCATAATCCACATTAAAAAAGCTGGGTACACACACACACACACACACACACACACACACCAGATAAAATAAAATAAAATAAAATAAAATAAAATAAAATAAAATAAGGTAAGGTAAGGTAAGGTGAACTAAAAGCCAGGCATGGTGGCTTGCACTTTAATTCCTGCACTAGAGAGGTGAGATAGTATATCCCGGGGCTTGCTGGTCTGCCAGCGTGGCCTTCTTGGTAAGCTCCAGGTCCCTGAGAGACAGAGAGGATGAATCTCTAGAGATGAAGAGTTTATGAAGCTGTCCTTTGGTCCCCACATGCACTCCTACACAGGAGTCTCCCTGTTCTGCTCCACAAGAGAGTTAGTTATTTACATTTGAATCTTAACCTTTCACAGGGAAGATTAGATATTTATTGTTTCTGCCTTCTTATGTCAAAGGCAGTTTGGTATATATCACTTCTAATGTTAACTTTGAGAGAGAAGGATTAATATACTGGTACTCTGGCGCTGTCTCAAATATGCCTTAGGTACATCACTTCCTCTTCTTGCCACTGCCAATTAGTTATGGAATTTAGTGTAGCATTTCTTCATTACGACAGCCTTCTTTTTTTTTAATTTTTTTATTGGATATATTCTATATTTACATTTCATTTCCCTTTTCCTGGTTCCCCGCCCCCCAAAAGGTCCCACATGCCCTTTTCCCTCCCCCTGTTCCCCCATCCACCCCTTCCCACTTCCCTGTTCTGGTATTTCCCTACACTGATCCTTTGAGCCTTTCCAGAACCAGGGTCCACTCCTTCCTTCTTGTCAGACATCATTTGCTATGTGGATTGTGTCTTTGGTGTCCCAGGATTCTAGGCTAATATCCACTTATCAGTGACTGCATACCATGGGTATTCTTTTGAGACTGGGTTACCTCACTTAGTATGATGTTCTCCAGGTCCATCCATTTCTCTAAGAATTTCATTAATTCATTATTTCTGATGGCTGAATAGTACTCCATTGTGTATATATACCACATTTTTTGTATCCATTCTTCCGTTGAGGGACATCTGGGTTCTTTCCAGCTTCTGGCTATTATAAATAAGGCTGCTATGAACAGAGTGGAGCATGTATTCTTATTGCATGCTGGGGAATCTTCTGGGTATATGCCCAGCAGTGGTATGGCTGGGTCCTCTGGAAGTATTGTGTCCAGTTTTCTGAGGAACCACCAGACTGATTTCCAGAGTGGTTGTACCAGCTTGCAGTCCCACCAGCAGTGGAGAAGTGTTCCTCTTTCTCCACATCCTTGCCAATACCTGCTGTTTTTCCTGAGCTTTTAATCTTAGCCAATCTGACTGGTGTGAGGTGAAATCTCAGGGTTGTTTTGATTTGCATTTCTCTAACAACTAATGATGTTGAACATTTTTTAAGGTGTTTCGCAGCCATCCAGATTTCTTCAGGCGAAAAGTCTTTGTTTAGCTCTGTACCCCTCATAAAATTACAAAGTCTCTGTAAGGCAAAAGACACTGTCAAATGGACAAATCGGCAACCAACAAATTGGGAAAAGATCTTCACCAACCCTACATCTGACAGAGGGCTAATATCCAATGTATACAAAGAACTCAAGAAGTTAGACCCCAGAAAACCCTATCCAAAAATGGGGTACAGAGCCAAACGACAGCCTTGTAACATACCTCCCTGGTCTGCTTCTGATGGCAGATCTCGGTTGTCAGTTTAACATACTGTGAAGAGGGAACTTTGATAAAATTCTTCCACTATATTGGGCAGTGAGCAAGCCTGTAGGGGAATGTTCTTGATTGATGATTGATGTGGGGAGAGGTTCAGCCCAGTATGGGTGGTGTCGTCCCTGGTCAGGAAGGCCTGGGATATAAGAAAGGTAGCTGAGTAAGCCGGAGGAACATGCCAGTAAGCCGTGTTCCTCTGTGGTCTCTGCTTCAGTTCCTGCTTCCAGGCTCCTGCTGGAGTTCCTGTCTTGAGTTCCCTTGATGATGGGCTGTACCATTTAAAGCCAAATTAATCCTTTCCTTCTGCAAGTTCTTTTTGGTAAGTGCTTTATCACAGCAATGCAAAGAAAATTAGAGTACTGCTCTTGTCAATGTATTGTCATGCAGCAGCATGGACGACCCATCAAAAATACAGAGACTTTGCTGTCCGTGCCCTCAGCCTTAAAACCCGTGGGTAACTGACCATCACCACTGACCTGTGTCAGAGCTCTCCTACTTAAGGAACGGAGCGAGCACTTTCTACGCAGTCGAATACTGAAATGTATGTAGGGTAACTGCTTTTCGGTGATAGCATAACAAGGTTCCCAGAAATGTTCCTTTTTGCCCCACTACTTAAAAAGCATATTCTAGGTCTTCCTCACTTCCTCCTTTAAAGGTCGAAGTATAAAAGGACTCATGGCCTATACTTACCTAGTTAGTGCAGAGCACAGGAATCTTTCTCTCCAAATATGAATATTCCTTTAGCTTGGCTCATAATAAAGGCAAGCTTCGGGCTGACTGCTTCTGCCAGCTGTGCTCCATAGGAATAACTCTTAAACCTATTGGTCTTCATCCTCTACCTGTGCAGCCGAAGGGAAAAAGGAGAAAGGAAGGAAGGAAGAAAGAAAGAAGGAAAGAAAGGAAGAGAGAGAGAGAGAGAGAGAGAGAGAGAGAGAGAGAGAGATGGTTTGTGTGGCCATGTCTCCATCTTCTGTGGCTTCTGTAGAAACTACCAGAACCTGAGTGGCTTAACACAGCAATGTCAAATACAGCCCAGACAGTTGGTGCTTTTGTCTGTCTTCTTCCGAGAAGTGGGTCTCATGATGCAGCATCCTGTAGGCTAGGGCTTGCCATTCTGGCCTTGCATCTCAGGTCCTGGGGTGACAGGTGTGTACCAACACATGTGATTTCTTGTCTTGTTTTTTTTTTTTTTTAAACTTTCATAAGAACACACTGGCATTTCTCTCTTAAGTAAGATATTCTTTTAGATCCTGGTAGTATCCAGCAACAAAATATCCATCTATCAATTGTTTATTAGGTTAAAATACTTATTTTATTTTTACTTTATGTGTATTGTGAGAACTTGCATGGATGTGCATGGACCACTCACGTGCTTGGTGCCTAAGGAGGACAGACATAGCGGATTCCCTGAAGCTGCTTCTGACGGCAGTTGCGAGCCACCATGTAGATCCTGGGAAATGAATCCTGGTCCTTTGCAAGAATAGCAAGTGTTTTTAATCCCTTAATCTTCTATCCAGTGTTTGAAGTCTATCTATCTATCTATCTATCTATCTATCTATCTATCTATCTATCTATCTGTCTATCTATCTACTTATCGTCTGTCTTTCTATCATCTATTGTCTGTCTGTCTATCTATCTATCTATCTATCTATCTATCTATCCACCCATAAGCATGATCGAGTATTGAGTTAAATTCCTTCTCTGCATCCATTGCAAGCATATGACGTCTTTTAACTTTATTATAATTGGAAAACTTTGAGAAACTTTGTATTAATAGTAATTGGTTGGTTGGTTGACAGGATTTGGAGGAGGTAGAGTAGGGGTGAGCCCTAGTCAGGATTTGGGAGCAAGCTTCTGGTCAGGATTACGAGTGAGTTTGGGACACTTTGTCTCGCTCTGCGGCACAATAGTGCTGAGACTGCTCATTCTTAAAGGCTTTCTGCCTTTTTTCTACTGGGGTGACATTTGGTATGTTTTATTTCTCACAACAATAACAATACATTTCACATATGTTTTCTGTTTTGTTTGTATGGGGTCATGTGGAAGTCCCTATGAACTCAAAAGTCCTCTGGCTTGGTATTTGCTTCTCTTGATCATTTCTAGTGTGGTGTGTTTATGCTTTCTCCCTGGGCCTCCTACCCATTAATTTCAGCCTTTCTTATTCCTTGTTTTTTTTTTTCATTAAAAATTTATTTATTTATTTATTGTGAGTTTTGAGTTTCTATTAACTTAATTTTTTTATCAACATATGCGTTTCTTATATTTTTGATGTTTCCTTTGGTTGTAGCTTACAGATTTCTGGTCACAGATTAGAGATATTATCATTATTTTCAAAAAATTCTGCAATAGAACTCATGCTTTGCCAAGAGCCATTTATGGTGTAAATTCCAACATGGTCGAGCATTTTGTTTTTCAGTTTCGTTATTGATTTCTATTTCTATTGCTCTGTATTCCAAAGATGGTGAGCTGCCGTTATTATTTAAAATCTTCACGTTGTCTTGGTTTTGCTCATGTTCCACTCGCACTTGAAAGACTGCTGTAATGTCTATCCCTGATCAGAACATCACACTTGACAGATATCTACATGATTGATTTTGATTAGCTCTTCTGCACTCTATTGATTATTCGTGCACTTGACTGGATTGGGAGAGGGATGTGGAGGTCTTTTTGATTAGTGTGTTTCTGTCTGTTCCTGCATCATTGCGTGTTGCTGCTCCTGGAAGGTACTCTCGTTCTATTGGGTGCAAAAATACCGGTGACCAAAGTCTTCACTGAGAACAAAGCCTTCAGCATTGTGGCACACACATGCCCTTCTAGGAATACTTGGTGGCCTTGTCAGGCATCAAGATGATGGTCCTGTTTGCTTCTTTGTTTGCTTGTTTACTTAGTACATTGTCTTGCTTTTAACTCCTTTGAGTTTCTTTTGTTTCAGGTACATATTTTCTATTCTGTATAGGGTTGGATTTTTCTTTATTAGCTAATCTGAAAATCCCATTCTTTCAGTAGGTGAGTTAAGCCCATTTATATTTGCTGATATGATTAATACGTTTGGCTTAGTTCTATCATTTATTTATTTTTTACATATTTTATATCAAAGGCTTTTTCATATGGAGTGGGTTTTTAATTTTCTTATTAGTTCTAGTCATTAAATTTATTAATTTATTAATTTATTAATTTCTTAATGTGAGGGCAATTAGTCCTATGTTTGGGGGGGTAATTATTTCTCTACATTGAACAATATTGGAATCATTTGTAGCCTCTACTTGCCCAGTATCTGATATAAATATCTGATATAAATAATATCTCTTTGTTAACAATTAATGTCTATTTGTGAGTCGTATCTACATGCACTATTTATTCCCCAGGCTTTTCAGCTTTTTCCTAATTGTACGGTTGTTTCTGTGTTCTTTCCCTATAGTTATGTCTCAGCCTTGCTTTAAGGGCTCACTAACGGCACCCCACCGCTTATTCTTTCTAACAGATTCTACCAGAAGGGCTCACAGGCTCAATATGCCCTGAGTTTTGACAGGTTTATGAGGGTTTGTTTATAGCCTTGTACTTGAAGACTAGGTTGGGTAGATATAAAACTTTTGACTTATACTTTTTGGCTTTTTCTCATGATCCATATCTTATGTATGCATTTCTTTTAAAAATTTGTTTATTTATATGTGTGAGTCCTTTTCCTGCACATTCACCTGTGCACCATGTGCATGCCTGGTACTCATGGAGGCCAGAAGAGGGTCCTGGTTCCCTGAAAGCAGAGTTACAGATGGTTTGTGAACCATCGTGTAGGTGCTAGGACTTGAACACGGCTCCTCTGGAAGAACAGCCAGAACTCTTTCTTACTGTGCTATCTCTCCAGCTACCACATCGTTTTTTTAAAAAAAATTATCTTCTGAATAGATAATTTTCTGTTGTTTAAAAAAAATCTATATGTTTTTTATCTTTAAAAATATTTATTTGCTTTGTATGTGTTTATGTGAGTCTATAGGCATCTGTGTATTTGTGCATGCATGGATGTCAGAAGAAGCCTCCAGGCATCCACTATCATTCTTCGTGTATTCCTCTGAGGCAGGGCATAGTGGGATCCAGCAATTTGGCTGCTCTGGCAAGGCCTCACATCCACAGATATGGTCTGGCTGGAATGCAGACATGCCATATACCTTTAATCCCTCTGACTACTATACGGACATGCTCTCAGCACACATCTTTGATCTCTCTGGCTGGAATGCCTTTAGTGTACAGCTTTAATCCCAAACAAATGCCATCTAATTGAGGGGCAGACAAAGCAATGAATCAGAGAAAATTTGACAGGATGAGTCAGAGATAGGATATTTCCAACTCTAACAAGGACAGGAAAGAGAGGCTACTTAAGGACAGTGAGGGAGAGAGAGAGTCAATTGCATTCAGCTCAGTTGAGTTGAGTTGAGTTGAGTTGTTGAGTTTGTTTGAGTGCGGTTGTGCTCAGTTCAGTTTGGAGCAGTTCAGTTCATGGAGTTCAGAGGCAGTCTTTCCAAGCAGAGTAATTCAGTCAGAAGCCAAGAGAAGCCAATTTGAATCAGTCAGCTTGGAGAGGAGTTTTAGTCAGAAGAGATGAGTTCAGAACCAGGTGGCCAGAGTTCAGAAAGAGCAAGAAAGGGCAAGTTTATTCAGTAATAAGTCTCAGAGGCTGAAATATTCTAGGTTAGCAGAAGAAGGCTGGAAGCTGAAGCCTTGAGGTTCAGACTTGCAGAAGATCAGATAGTACAGAGGTTAGAAGCATCCAGGTGTAGGCTCTGGGAGGGTTAGAACAGGAATATGCTCTGGGATCAGCAAAAGCCCTGTATTCATAATTTGGGTACGGCTCTCATCTCATCCCTTCATCTGAGAAAATAAAAGTGACATTTATATGTACATCAGGGTCTCTCCCTGAACCTTGGGCTTACAATTTCTCAGCTAGGCTAGAGGCCAGCAACTCTCATTGATCTTCCTGTCGCTGGCCCCTCAGAAGGGGTTAAAAGTACCTTCAGGGACATCTAGCTTGTGCAAGTCCTGGGATCTGAGCTCTAGTCCTCATAATTATTCTGTAAACATTTATTGATGAGCTATCTCTCCAGGTTTGCACTTTAAAAAACTACTGGCACAATATGCCTTTATTGGTCACTTTTGAACTAGTATATTTGTGGTGATTCTGCACATACACTCATGAGAGTATTTACTTAGCCCATAACTTGAAATGTTAAATATAGATTAAAAAATGGATACCATTTAGTTGAACATTGTTATCTCATGATTACCATCTTATTATATGCATAAGCATTAGCTTATAATCATAAGCATTTGACTATATCAATCTGTTTTGTTCTGTTTGCCAATTTTGGAAATAGCTTCATATAGTAAAATCAATCGGTCTTCAAAATGTTAGCTGGATGGATTTTCCCAAACTTATACATGCATGTAGGCGCTACCACAGTCAGAATGACAGGACCCTCACCATAGAGGAGTGCCTGTACTTTTGACCATGATCTGCTCCTTTTACCCCAGCTCTAGAGTATATCTGTCATGGAATATTGCCCTTTGTAGAATTTCCCATAAATGGAGTTGTTCCATCACTCAACCATCCATATTTATCTTTCGTTCTTCTGTTTCCTTGTTCAGCTGAGACAACCAGTTAAGTTATAAGGAGGAAAGGGTTTTAAAGGTCATTGCCTGTGTTTGTTTTGGGACTGTGGCGAGCCAGCCATGTAGCTGAGAAAACCGCTTAGCTTAGCTCATGGCAGTCAAGGAACACAGAGAGGAGAATCTGGGTCCCTAGTGGTTCCTACTTGGGCACACACCAATGACTTAATGAAGGTTCCACCACCTCCTGAAAGTGCCACAGGCTGGTCACCCTTGGGAAACTCCTATCCAAACTAGAGCGTGTTTTGATTAGCACAAAGTTTTTGAAGGTCACTTGTGTCATTTGCCTTGTGGCTCTGTAGTGTGTCGTGGTGTGTGCCCACTGCCCTTCATTTACATATTCACCGTTCAGTAGATATCCAGATAGTTCCCAGCTCTGGGACCTTGTGAATGGTGCTGCTGGGAATGCTGGTGTATGTGCTTCATGTGGGATTTGTTTTTCATTTTTCATTTTTCTGAGCCTGCATCTTACTATGGATTCCATGCTGGTCTGAAGCTCACTATGTGGTCCAGATTGGCCTTGAATTTACAGTAATTCTTCTGCCTCAGCTTTTCAAGTGCTGGGATTGTAGACATGGCCCAAGTGCCTGGCTTTGGATATATGTCTCACTTGGTGTGTGTGTGTGTGTGTGTGTGTGTGTGTGTGTGTGTGTTGCATGTATATGACTATACAAATATACATGTGTGCACCTGTAGAGGCCAGAGCAGGATGTCAGGGTGAACCCTGTGGCTCTGTCTTATTTCCTTCAGGCAGGGCCTCTCCCTGCACCAGATGCTAGGCTGGCGGGCCAGGGAGCAACTGGAATTCTCCTGTTTCCATGCTCAACGCTGAGGTTGCAGGCACAAGCAGACGTGCCTGGCTTTTCTTTGTGGGTGCTAGAGATTTGAACTCAGGTCCTGATGCTTACACTGAGTCATACTCCTTCCTTCTGTTTACACCCTTTAGGTTTAATGTCTGGAACAGAATTGCTTGATATTATGCTAAATGAATATTTGTGTTAAATGATGCTGCCCTACCCTTTTATAAAATGGTTGTAATGTTTTTGTACTCTCACCAGCAATGTAGGAGAGGGTTCCAAGCATCCTTGCCCTGTATTTAATATTCTCCACCATTTTAATCTTAACCTTTCTAGTCAGGGCATAACGGAATCTTCTGTGTTTTTAACTAGCATTTCTCAGAGAGCTAGTGACATGCAGTATATTTTCTCTTGCTTATTGGCCATTGGGTATCTTCTTGTGGACAATGCCTGTTCTAATCCTGTGGCCATTTTTTTTTTTGTTTGTTTTTTGTTTTTGTTTTTTGAGACAGGGTTTCTCTGTGTAGCCCTGGCTGTCCTGGAACTCACTCTGTAGACCAGGCTGGCCTTGAACTCAGAAATCCGCCTGCCTCTGCCTCCCAAGTGCTGGGATTAAAGGCATGCGCCACCACTGCCCGGCCTCCTGTGGCCATTTTAATTGAAACTTTCAGATTTATTGAGTCATAAGAGTTTTGTGTAAGCCCTAGGCTCAAGTACACTTTCCTGAAAAATTTGCTTCCAGTATGTAGCTTACCTTTGGGTCTTATTAACTATGACTTTTAAAAAAAATGAGTGTGTGTGTGTTCACATGTGTGTGCAGAAGTGTGTGCACCTGTGTGGAGGTCAGAGGACAACTTTGGCTCAGGAAGGCCACCCCCTTCCTTTCAGACAGAGTCAGCTCTTGACTTGGAGGCTCACCGGTTATACTAGGCCGTCTAGCTTGTAGCTTCAGGGACCCACTTGTTTCTGCCTCCCCAGTGCTGAGGTCACAAGCGTGTGCCACCACACCTGGCACTGAACTCAGGTCCTCGTGGCCGTGAGTAGGCATTTTGCCAAGGGAGCCAGCTCCTCCGTCCCTAACTCTGACTTTAAAGATGTCAGCTTTTACATTTCCTTGTTACTTATGTAAATTTTTCTTTTGTCATTTTTTCTTTGATATCCTATTTGAGAAATTTTTTTCTCCTGATCATTGTCGCAAATATTTTCTCCAACGCTGTGTAGAAGTTAAATTGTTTTTCCTCTAACTTTCAAGTCTGTGAATACTTTAGAGTCAATTTCCATGTGTGGTGTGAGGTGAGGTTTGGGGCTTATTGTTTCTCCATACAATATCTATTCATTCAGGCTCCATTTGCTATGAAAACCATCTTGTCTTTATTGAAGTCCCCGGAGACCTTTGCAGAGAACCAGTGAACCGTGGATGTGTAGCTTTATCTCAGTGTTCCATTCTGTTTATCCATCTGAGCCTCTCTGTTTATTCTAAGACACACTGCCTTTGCAAGTCTGTGTCTGACATTCTTTTTTCAAACTTGTTTTAGCTTCTTTGCTTTACAGCTAGGTTTTAAAGTCTTGGACACACACACACACACACACACACACACACACACACAGGAAAACACACTTGGGGAGATCTTATTGAATTGCCCTTTGCAATATTCTCTCTTTAATTAAATGTTCTCCTAAGTGCTTTGGTGAATGGAGTTGTTTTCTCAGTTTTGTTTCTGGGGGCGTGGCTTGTAGTTTAGTGGTAGAGTGCACAAAGGGCACTTGCAAGTCTCCGGTTCCATCTTCACGTCTAACAGAACAGAGCAAGCCTGACATCGGGGCTCATTCCTATAAGTCCAGTGCAAGGGAACTAATGTAGGAGGCTTGGGAGTTCCTGGGATAGCCTGGGATACATTTTGGGTTCCAGGCCATCCTGAGCTACAGTATGAACCCCTGTCTTTTTTCCGGTTTTTCAAGACAGGGTTTCTCTGTGTGGTCCTGGCTGTCCTGGAGCTCACTCTGTAGACCAGGCTGGCCTCAAACTCAGAAATCTGCCTGCCTCTGTCTCCCAAGTGCTGGGATTACAGGCATGCGCCACCACACCCGACTCCGAACCCCTGTCTTAAAAAAAGAAAAACAAACAAACCCCAGGCAGTGGTGGCACATGCCTTTAATCCCAGCATTTGGGAGGCAGAGGCAGGCAAATCTTTAAACTTGAGGCAAGCCTGGTCTACAGAGGGAGTCCCAGGACAACCACGACTACACAGAGAAACCCTGTCTTGAAAAACTAAACCAAACTAAAGCAAACAACCCCTCACAAAAAGAACAAAACAAAATCCATAATAAACAACTGCAACAAATCCTGCCAAGGGACTAGGGAGATGGCTCAGTCTGGGGATTACCTGCCACACAGGCAGGAGTTGGGAGTCCTAACAGTCATGTAAAAAGCTGGTCCTCACGGCACACACTGGTAACCCCAATACAACTGCAGCAGAGATGGGAAGATGCTTAGGACCTATTGGCCATCCAATTAGGCCAATTAGTAAACTCCAGGTTCAGTGGGAAACTACCTCAAAGCAAATAAGGTGCAGAAAGACGGGAGAGGAAATCCAGCGCCAGCCTCTGGCCTCCACGTCCATGCACAGGAATGTGTATGTGTGCACAGGCGTGCACCCACAGACAACACATGAACACAGGAATACACACACACACACACACACACACACACACACACACACACACCAAAAGCGAAAGCAAAGGACAAGCCACCAACAATAACAAAGGCAACTTCAGAAGTTTGTCTTCTCAGTGCAGTTGTTGGGTGAGCGTGCGGCACTGAGTTCTGGCTGCTTTTGTGTTTTCACTGGCGCCCCGGCCATGTTTGCTTGTTAGGCTTAGCAGCTTGGTTTGGAGGTTATTTGAGGTTTTCAAAATACACGATCATGTGTCTTTCCTCCGTTACCTTTTATTTCTTTTAATTGCCTAATTGCACTGGCTCAGACCTTGGGAACAAGGTTAAATGAAAATGGTGTAGGTGGGTGTTCCTACCATGCTCTGCTTTCTCTGCCACTGCCCGCTGCTCTGAGCCTCTCTCAGGATTACACCAGCCTTGGATTACTGAAATTAACCCTGCTTGGTTAGAACCTATGTCCTTTAAAACATGGTTGAATTCAGTTTGCTAATATATAATTCTCTCTCTCTCTCTCTCTCTCTCTCTCTCTCTCTCTCTCTCTCTCTCTCTCTCTCTGTCTGTGTGTGTGTGCCTTTGTATAGCTCTAACACAGATTTCTTTTGTGACCTGAAAGGAGCAGGCATGTCTTCCCAACAGCACACACTCAGTTAATTCTGCAGAGCTGAACGTTCTCCCATCTGGCTCCTTTTTTGACACTGTCAACCTAGAGGTACAGAGTTCAGGAACAATTTCCTCAATTATGCCCTCTCCCCACCCTCATATGCCAATCCAAGGCCTGTGTGGCTTCACCTGAGCCCTCCAGGTGGCCCTCTGCAAACCAGAACCTTGCAACTCTCCTCAGGTTTTCTTAGTTTGTTTGAGCCTTTTACAGAGCCCAGGGAAACATGCTTGCCGGTTTCTTATAAAGGACATTGCAAAGATTTCAGATGAAGGGATGCCCAGGGCTGAGGCGTGGGGGGAGGGGCACAGGGCTCCCATGCTCCTTCTGAGCTCGACACTTTCCAGAAACCTCCATGTGCTCAGTTGTCTGGATGCCGCCAGAACCTGTCCTTTGTGCTTTCCTAGCGACCTCGTTGCATAAGCATTAGTGAGGCCAACATATGCTCAGGACTGAAGAAGGTGACGCACGGCTCCCAGATATGAGCAAGACTCCTTATGAAACTGGACGGTCTTATACCTACTCCGATAAAATATGCCAGGCAATTTCTAAATGTCTAGCTCTGAGACAGAAAATGAGAGGAGATTATGGAAATCTGAGGGTTTTTTTTTCTATGTCTGATTGTTGAGAGAAAAAGGAATAGGTTGAGATGGAGAAAGATATATATGTATGTGTGTATATATGTATGTATGCAGGTATGCATAGATGTATATGTGTATGTGTATGTGTATGTATATGTATATGTATATATGTGTATACACACACACATATAGTTTTTGAAGTCTGCTTCTGCACTCTCAATGTTGCTTCAAGAAACTCATGCTCTTAACTGCTGAGCCATCTCTCCAGCCCTTACCTTCCTTATAAAGCTGTTTAAAGGCCACACATTTCCTTGTAAGTCCCGTGTTAAGAGAATCCTCTTCTCCTATCTTTTCTGTTTGTTTTTCTTTTTCTGGACAGTGTCTCGCTGGCTTTGAACATGGCTGTGATGTGGTCCTTCTGCCTTTGTGGCTTCAACACTGAGAGAACAGGTGTGTGCCACCATGGTGGCCCATAGATTTTGATAGGTTATATTTTCATTATTGTTCAGCTCAGAATATTTTCTAATGTCGCTGATTTGTTTATTAAACTATTTTTGAGCCTGAGAGTTCTTTGGCAATGAGGTTAATTCCAAATATTTGGGATTTCCCTGGATATGCCCATTGTTTTTGATTTCTAACATCATTTTGGTCTGACACAGAGAACACATTTTGTGTACTTTGATTCTTTTTAACTTTTATTTGTTTTAGGTTCCTAAATATTGTCTGTGCTAATAAACGTTTCTTGTATAATTGAGGAGAGTGCTATTGCAATTGAGTGATATATTAAAGTCTATTTTTTTTATGAATTTTGCTTTATTTTCTCTGTCAGTTATTGATTAAAGCGTGTTGCAACCTTTACCCCTGTTTATGCGGTTTGTTTTCTCTTTAAGTCTATCAGCTTTTGTTTTGTGTGTTTGCAGCTGTGTTTTTGGGGTCATAGGCAATGTTTTCCTGTTCGTTGTCCTTTTCATTGTTAGGAGGCCTGTGCTTGGCCTCTGTTCATGACTGCTGTATAGGATATTGATATTGTTACCATGATCTGCTTTTGCTGATTGTGCGATAGATTTTTTTTTTCCATCCATGTCTTCTTAACATTCCAGACTTTACTTTCCACGAAAAACTGCCCTGCGTGTTGGCAGTGAGCTGAGGTGCCCAGGCTAGCTCGAATAGAATGAAGATTCCGGGGAGTGATTGGAAACTTCATTGTGCTTCTTTCTCTCTGTTATTTTCCAGCTAGAGATCAGTGGTTGGGCTGGAGATGTGCGGCCCTGAGGGCAGGGTGCTTGCCTACTGTGCATGAACTTCAGTGTTGTCTCCAGTGCTGGATAAGCTGGGTGTGGCAGCACATGCCTGGGACCCCAACACTCGAGGATACAAGAGTATTAGAAGTTCAAGGTCATCCTTAGCTACAGAGACAGTTTCAGGCTAGCCTAGGCTACATAACACCCTGTTTTAGAAAAAAAAAATAACCCACAAATGTTTGCTTTAGCAATGATAATGTACAGTTCTTTTACAATAGTTAAAAACATGAACGTGTACTGTATAAAACACGTAAGTGTACTGTATAAAACATGTAAGTGTGCTGATTGCATAAAAATCTAGCAGCCTGATAGGCTCACGTCTCTGTTTTATAATTGTTTTTGGTAATTATGTCTATATATGTTATACGCTCCCCAGAGCAGCATCATAGCTTTAATTTTCAAGTTACATGATTAGTAAAGAAATTAAGAGAAAACAGCTTATTTTTTGTTGTTTTGTCAAAGTTTTTCAATTTTTGAAAGGCTCCCTCCATTTCCCTCTTCCCCCTCTCTTTCCCCTCTCCTCCCCCTTCCCCTCCCCCCTCTCCCCTCCCTCCTTTCCTCTGTTCCTTGTTTTCTCCTTTTTTAACTGGGAAGTTACTTTTCCTTTTTCTCATGAAGATTCAAGTTTCCACCTGATCCCATTTCTCATTTGTCCCACCAGCTGCTTTGATTTGATTTGATTTTTTTTTTTTTGTAGTATAAATCTGCTGGTGACCAAACCTTTAAACTTCTTTTTATCCAAAGAGATCTTTATTTTGCACTTAACCTTTCACGATAGTTGTTTTTTCCTGCTGCATTCTGATTTAGCAGCTTTCTTTTCAGTAGAGATGCTGTTCCATCCGTCCCTCGTGGTCGCAGAGGGCATCAGCACTGCCCATCGAATGCCGGAGTTTTTGGCGTTTGTGTATAAAGTTAATGGAGTTGATGTAAAGTTCTTTTTGTCTCAAGGCTTTCAAGGCTGTTTTATCTTTGTTTTTGTTTTTTGTTTTTTCCTGGTTCAGGGACTGTGTGTTTCCCACTGGCGTGGGTTCCCAATGTGTTTACTCCTGTGTGTCTGTTGTATCTGAAAATGTCTGTCTTTTAGCAAATCTGGGGACTCTTTCCTGACTAGTGCTTCGCTTGCTCCTGCCCATTGTTTTGTTGGCTCCCCGTGAAGGGCTCGCTGGACCTGCATCCTGTTCCCCTCCGCATCCCCCAAGCCCCCAATCTTTTTCTTATATTCCACCTAGGACACTTTCTATTAATCATCCCTCCGGTTTTGTGCGTTCAGCTGCTTAGCCCATCTGGTGATTTTTTTTTTTTTTTGGTCCCAATCTGCAGTTTTGTTTTTCCGCTCTAGAATTTTGATCTTGTTTTTCCTTTATTTACTTTTTTTTTTAAAAGGACATTTTTAAATTTTGCCTACCATTGTTGTGTCTGTGTGAGTGGGTGCGTGGCGGTCAGGGGAGAGTTGTCTTTCCCTTGCCGTGGGCTCCCTCCGAGAGCGTCCGCCTGCCCTACCTGCTTTTGTTCCCTTTTTTTTGTGTGGAGACTTTCCGTTTCTCTGATGAGAGTTTTATGCACTGAGAGTGTGCTGTATTTCATCTAGGACAGGTGTAGGGATGGCACTGGAATCTGTTTTATTTTCTGACAGTTGTTTCTTTTCAGGGTTGAACTAGACTGACTTCCTTTTCTTCTGAGAATGTGTCATTATTCTGGTTTTTTGTTTGGTTTATTTGAAGCATTGCTGGAGCTCATGAATACTAAGTTGTGGGAGACTTTGAGTTTTCTTATCTCCTGCCGAAGAATGTTGTTTATTTTGGTAGGCCATTTTTTTTTTCCAGTTGGAAGTGACTTGCAATCTCAGTCCTTCCCTTCCTCACTCGGTCCCTCCCTCCCTTTCCAGATCTCCCACTCTCCAGCCCCTTTTGGTTTTTTCTTATGACAGGGTCTTACTCTAGAGTCCAGACTGGTCGGAAACTCCTTCTGAAGCCCAGGCTGTCCTTGAACTCGTGACAGTCACCCCGCCTCAGCCTCCGAAGTGCTGGGCGTGACCCACCCAACCCAATCAACTCAACCCAACTCAGTGGCAGACTCTCTTGTTCCCTCAGCAGCTTCCTCGCAGGACACGGTCTCCAGCTGAGCTACCCTTTGCCTGTTTCTCAGAGGACAGTGAGAGACTAGACGCCTAGGGTGTGAGGATTGTGAGGTAGGTGTCTAAGGCTCGAGGACTGCCTCTCCAACTTTCTCCCTTCACAGTTCCGCCACTTGTCTTAGCATTTGCAGTTTGCCAAGTTTCTCTTTCTAATTCCCCAGTCCAGAAAGATTGTGAGTATTTTTTTTTTTTTTTTTTGGTCTGCCCCTACAGTGTAGGCTGTCTCCAAGTCACTGCCTGGAGGTGGGAACTGACTTCCTGCCTCCTTCTCTCATGGTCCATGTGCCTTGAAACATGTCTCTCTCTCTCTCTCTCTCTCTCTCTCTCTCTCTCTCTCTCTCTCTCTCATACACACACACACACACACACACACACACACACACACACGCGCGCGCACCAATAAAACATGAAATAAAAGTAGTTTCTCTTCATTTAAGCACTGTCCTTTGTGCTTTTTAGTCTTATATTTCCACTGATGTCATTTTGACTGATGTAGTCTTCAGTATTGAAATATTTACCTTATTTTTCCTCTCAAGAGTTTTTCAAATTTTTCTTGTTATGCCTCTTTTATCTGGTCACCTAACTTAGAATTTTTAACAACACAGATGTAGTAGTTTTCTTAATTACTTTGAGCTTGTTTAGAAATATTAAAGTGTGCTGTAGGTTTTTATCTGCTTAATGGACAGACCTTACTGCTTCTTTGTTTTTAATGATTTGTTTTTGAGTTTGTAAAATTTATATGTTCGATATAAAATTTGAAAATTATATTGTGGGGCCTTTAACTAGAGCTGCTTAGTGGATGGACTGCCTCATATCCATTTTCCCTATGACTTCCTCACTTATTATGAATTTGTTTTTTGTTATTTATACATATTAATATATGGTATTTTATGTTACTCAGTTTTTAGGTTAAATAAGTGTTCCCAGTGGTTCTTTTGTTTGCTTTTAAAAAATTTAAAATTATTCTTTGTTTATTTTGTTTCTTGAGACAGGGTTTCTCTGTATGCCCTGCCTGTTTTTGAATTTGTTTTGTAGACCAGGCTGACTTCGAGCTCACAGCGGTCTGCCTGCCTCTGCCTCCCGAGTGCTAAGATTAAAGGCGTGCGCCACCACTGCCTGGCTTAAGTGTATACATGTGTGTCCCTTTGTGGTTTTGTATGTGTGAGTGCTGGTACCCCCAGACCTTAGAGACAATGGGTCCCCCTGGAGCTGCCTGACGTGGGCGCTGGGACCTGAAATGGGGTCCTGCCAAGGAACAGTAGACGCTCTTAGCCACCCACACATTTCTTTCTCCCGTCCCATTTATCTTCTTGCGCCCTTGTCTTTTCTGAGTTTTCCTTTTGCCTCCTTTGCCCACTTCCTCTTGTGCTCCCCCCATCCTCCTTGCCGCCCCTCCCCCCCACCTCCAGACCAGAAGTCTGCCTCTTTGCTTTGAGCTCGTACCACCCGAACAGCCCTTCTCCGCCCGATGGCTCTTTTCAGATCAGTCAGCTACATTTCCCGCAGTATGGATCGAGGATCGACCGTTTGGGAGGGTTCCTGTGCTGAGGACCACCAACTTCTCTTTCGTGTCTTCTGTATGAATGCTGATGACCTACACACGTGTAGCTGTCATCAGCCCGACCTCACCCTGTGCGTTTGGATGGGGGATGCCCTCTTCTCTGCTTTGCTACACATGCTCAGTGGTCTTTGCTCTTCTCATCCCCAGGGGCTTGCCTGGTTTGAATGGAAAGCACGCTGGGAGCTGCCGCCGCCGGGACCCTCTTCCTAGAACCCTCCTCCTCTTGTGGCATCTCTCAGTGAACTTTCTGGACACTCAAGTCTTTTTCTCTAGTCTTTTTCACTTCTTGGCTAGATGGCGGTTACCTTTAGAAGTAGATTCGTGTCTGACCACCTACTCCTGTTTCTGGGTCCAAAGGCGGCCACGACAGCCCTTCCTTCTTTAATAATAGAACAATCCGCTAAGTCTGTACAGGAGCCGCTTGTACGACTGAATCTTCCTTGTACCACCAGGGCTCGCTTGAGTTGCTTAGTGTAGGTCTGGGCAGCACATACTCCGGATGAAAGTGAAGAGCCAGGGAACAAACACCAGGACAATTAGGAAGATACGTTTAGGGCGAGTGAGGACAGTCACAGGGGTACCCAGAAAATCCAGAGATGTTGTCTTCTGATCTGGGTGCTGTATGGGGAAGTATGTACAAGTAATTGTATGCTCCCTCTCATATTGTGAAGATGGACTAAGTGAGGCGGTCTCTCAGACATGGCCTCAAGCCATCCTTGAGAGCCACTCCTTTGAAGGTAACTAAGCAAGCCAGCCAGTTTTAAAGAGGGAGACACACCCTGCTTGGGGCTTTGCAGCACGTCGGTAGGAGAGAGTTGCACTGGATTTTTTTGGTTTAAGCTCACTTTTTACCTTTCAGTACTAAGAAGTAGCTCAAAATAGAACACTTCTGTGGGGTGAGTGAGTGTCCTTAGCTGTTGGAGGACGCCGTGGGAGAGGGTAGGAACCTCACTGACTCAAGAACAGATGAAAATCAGGACCAAGCTCGCCCAGGAAGTGCATAGTGGGTTAAAAGCACAGCATATGGGGTATGGGGGACTCTCTGTGATGGCAATTTTTGCCCGTCTTTTCTTAGCTGCACTCGTCTGACCTTGGCAGGTTACTATCCGTACAGGATGCACTCCCGGGTCCTGGTCCTCTCAGGAGAAAGGATGCACCCACAGACGTCCAAACACACCATGGACTCTGTTTGTAATTTGCCTGAACATATTCTTCTGCGTTGGTAATAGTTTGTTTCAGGGATTTTGAACACATTGCTTCATTTGTGTCTTGCTTGCCGTACTGCTCTTGAAGGGTCCAGAACTATTTGTTCTTTGATCTTTCTTTCTTCCCCCCCTTTATTTAAATAATTTGAAATGGGATGACCCACTTTTTTTTTTTTTCAAGACAGGGTTTCTCTGTGTAGCCCTGGCTGTCCTGGAACTCTCTCGGTAGACCAGGCTGGCCTCGGACTCAGAAATCCGCCTGCCTCTGCCTCACAAGTGCTGAGATTACAGGCATGCGCCACCACTGCCCGGCATCTTTGATCTTTCTTAAGCACTGCAGTATTTTGAGAAATATCCAGCTGCGTATAGAATCTTTTTTTTTCTTTTGTCTTTAGTTTCTGACATCTTGCAGTGATATACACTGTCTACTTTTCTTCCTTGTGATGGACCCATCTAAACATTATTATTATTATTATTATTATTATTATTATTATTATTATTATTATGTGTGTATGTATGAGTGCATGATGTGTGTGGGGCACATGGGCCGTGGTCACAGGACTGCTTTGTATGGTCAGCTTTCTCTTTCCACCTTTACCTGGGTCCTAAGGATTAAACTCGGTTTCCAGGTTTCAGTGGTAACCGCCTTTACCTGCTGAGCCATCTTGCTAGTTCGTGGTGAGCCCTTTTAATCTGCCTTTACCTAAGCATTCCTTAATTTCGTTTAGTGGCTTCACCTCCTCCGGCTTTTTGACTTTTAGTTTGTATGTCTTTTCTGGTACTTCTAGTCCAAGTTCAGACTCCCGGAACATTGTTTCTCCCTCATTTTGTGCCCCTGTCTTTTTGCTGTGCTTGGGGGGAATTTTCCCAACTGTGTCTTTTAGTCTTGCTGTTGATTATTTCTAAAATCATGTTTCAATGTTCAATAGCTCTGTTTTCTTGTCATTTTCTGTGCGTTATTTTTGGAAGGCTCACCAATGTTTATTTATAACCAGAGTACTGCCCTTGGTGATATTTATAACAGCTTTTAAATTTTTTTATTTGTTTATCTTATGTGTATGAGTGTTTTGCTTGCATGTATGATATGTATGTCTGGTGACCACAGGGGCAGAAGAAGGTGTTGGGTCCCTGGGACTGGAGTTACAGACAGTTGGGAATCACCATGTGGGGATTGAATGTGGGTCTTGGAAGAACAGCTAGTGCTCTTAACCTCATCTCTTTAGCCCCTTATAACAGTTTTAATTAATTAACTAATTAACGTGTGTGTGTGTGTGTGTGTGTGTGTGTGTGTATGTGTGTGTGTGTGTGTGGTGTGTGTGTGGTGTGTGTGTGGTGTATGGGTGTGTGTGCAGAGGTGCATTCACCTATGTGTGCCTGTATAGGGTGAAGGTCCAACACTAAGGTTGTTCCTTTATCACTCTCTAGCTTGTTCTTAGAGGCAGCATCGCAGGGAGCCAGAGCCTGTCATTTTTTTATCTAGAATGTCTGGGCAGTGAGCTGTGGAGATCTACTTGTCTCAGCCTCCCAACCCCAAGGAACCAGTCCTGTGACACCATCCCAGGCTTTGAGTCGGTGCTTAGCATCTGAGCTCGGCCCTCATACCTGTGTGGAGAGGACTTTACCTGTGTAAATACCTCCCCAGCACCTATAATATCACACACACACACACACACACACACACACACACACACACACACACAGTACTTCTTTTTCTACTTAGATTTCCATCCCTCAAGGTAATTTGCTGTTTCTTCTGTCCTCTCTGTTCTTTATGTGGCCGTCCACTCAGATTTAGGGTTAGATTTAAGATGCTGAAGTGGACCATTAACGGGAGGATCTCTTGATGTCCCTGTGTTTAGGTCAGGTTTATAGGAGGAGGGAGTAAAAGCAGACCTCCAACTTCTAAACTGAAGGTTGAGGCTGTTAGATGCTGAGGTCGAGGGTTAGCTTAGCACCGTGGTCAGCGTTTGTAGTTCCTTGAACTGGCGGATCATCTTGGCTTTGATAGGTTACCCCTATCCTCAGATGAGCATAGTCTCCATTAGAGTCCTCAGAGGCGTGGTTTTGCTAGGCAGTGAGCTCCCGATGTGCCAGGATGAGAGAAGAGTCCTTCCAGAGATGTTAAGGACAGAGGCTTTAGCCTTCTGGTTAATCCTAACTGTTCTCTACCATATCTTTTAAAAACCTTGTTTTGCCTCCTGTCCTTTCCCCTCATCTGTAGGTGCAGAGTTCTGTGGTGTGGCCAGTGTGCCTTAGGGAATTCTGAGATGCGCCTCCATTTTTCCTCCTCTTTGCTGCAGCTGTCCCGGGATCCAACTTCCTCCGGCTTGCCAAATCACATGCTTCCTACCTATCGGCTTCCAAGCTCTCCCGATTTTGTGTCTCCTTCTTTCTGTTCTCTTTCATACACACATAACACACACACACACACACACACACACACACACACACACACATCCTTATAATGTATGCAAGTGACCTTTCAGTGAGCATGATAAATGACATCCTAATTCAGACCCCCCCCCCCCATCTCATCTCCTAAGACTTACTTACTTAAGACTCATCTCTTCAGAGAGCCGGTCTCAAAGTCACTCTATGCAAAAGACATACCTTCACTTTGTCTTCATTCTCTGTTTAGTCCCTTACATATTTCTTCACAGACCTTTAAAGACTGCTGTCTTGTTTTTATTCATGTCTCGTTCTTTTTCTAGCTGCGCATGAGGTTGGCAGTGAGGATTGTCTTGTGTACTGTTGATGGACTCTTGCTGCCTGAGTGAAGGAACAATTTATAGGTGGATGGCGTGCATTTTTAAAACCGACAACAATTTCCTCAGTGTTCTTAACTGTTAAAAAAAAAAAAAAAAAGAAGAAGACAGGGAAGTAAAGCCAGTGCCTGCCTCAGAGAACTGTCTTGAAATTTACAAATGGACAAAGTGCTCCAGACACTGCTGGGGACATGGGGATGCTGTAGAAATGCTAGTTATGTTTCTTAAAAATGGTCCCCAATAAGCTGGGCTCTTCTATTTAATAGGGGTTCAATTTTGGCAGAGTGAATTTCCCTGCAGGATGGTGTGAATTACTCCTGGATATTGCATTGTCTGCTCTAAATCATGGCACATCTGAGTTTTAACTCCAGACTCATCTTGGCTCTCCAGTTGGATTTGGGCATTGTCCTGGAAGACAGCTTGTTTCCCCAGGAAAGTGGGATCCCACAGATTCCCAGTGGTTGTCCACACGGCCCGGTGTTTGAGGACTATGGTGGCTGCAGTTCAGGCTCTTCTTATTTAGATGGTTTGGGAAGAGCTGAGTGGAGTTGGTTTTGGCAGTGGTATTTTCCTTTGAGAGTGATTGATACAGAGGGGTGGCCTTCATATCTCTCCTGTCCATCATGCCGGGGAAGTGAAGGTGCCAGAAGCCTGGAGCATCTGGTCATGTTGGGTTCACATCAGGAAGCAGAGGCATGAGTGCTGGGCTGCTCAGCCCCCTCTCCACTTAGAGACCTCAGGATCCCCCGCCACAGGAGCGCTCTTACCCACAGCTAAGACCTGGGTCCTCCCACCAGCAATGAACTTAGTCAACATTATCTCTCACAAGTATGTTTATCATGTCCCAGATGGCTGTGTTTTTTTATCAAGCTGACTCTAACCCTGAGAGTGATTGGCAATTCAGATTTTTCTTGAGTATTTAACTTTGCTGTAGAAATGTAAAGAACGTCACAGAGTCAATATTCTGTGTTCTCCAAAATGAATCCTGCTAATGATCTCTTAAAATTCTAGTTTTTTTTGTTTGTTTGTTTTGTTTTTCATTAGGGAGCAAAGTGCAATTTAGAAGAGAGATCATAGCACCTTGTAGTGTCTGTTTGGTAAATCTGTACTTGTGGATTTGTGCTGTTATGGAGTAGGTCTTGCGTTTTTCTCCCACGAAACCTCGAGTATGGTATTCAGGTGTCTTGTCGAATCAGTTGGGGACCACAATGGTTGGATCTCGTGATGCTTTGGAAGGTGCTTAGTAACAGGGCTACAGACTCTGCCAGTCTGAAATTTTGATCTTTGGAAGGTGCTCAGTTAACCAAGTGCCATAATTAGCCCTGTTATGGTAGACAGGATGGGACCCTATTCCTTTCAGCGCTCCCCGACCATCAACCCTCTGGTCTAAGAACTGCATCTTCTGAATTACTCTCCACCATACGGAGAGGTAAATCTGACTCACCAGAGTTCTTAGTTCAAGCTCTCCCGACCAGCAGAGCACTAGGCACTGACTTAGCAACCTTGAGTAAGTGGCTCTTCCCTCTCTAATTGCAAGTGTCTCATTTCCAGAAAGTAAAATGTTTCTGTGTTTATGTCCCCGCCCCCATAAGACAAGAGGTTAATTTACGACTTACAAATTCATATGTGAGAGCTCACTGAGTGGCTTTAATCAGCTGCATACTTTTAATGAGCTAAAAAAATGTGCAGTGGGCCACAGCTGGTTCTAGCATCTCTTTCTAGGTGGTGTAACAGAAAATGGCTCTCTGGTTTACTTTTCTTGTCACCTCAGAGTTCCTATCAACTAACTTTCTCACTGAAAATGTGGGAGTAAGACAGTCATTATCTTCATGTTTACTAGCATTACGCAGTTGCACATCAGAATTGAGAACTATCATTGTACTTTTCTGGGATCTAGAGGACAGGGCTGGGCTGGGATGAGGTTGTGTGGCAGTAATTGTTGCTTTGTTAGTACCTCAAAGTTTTTCATCAATGTCTGTTAAATGAATAAGCACATGAGGGTCTTCTACTTTGTGCTTGCTTTGCTGTGTATGTTTAAATTTCCCTAAATTTCCAATGTCTTCTTCTTCTTCTTCTTCTTCTTCTTCTTCTTCTTCTTCTTCTTCTTCTTCTTCTTCTACTTCTTCTTCTTCTGTTTACATCTTCAGTGCTCAAAACCAAACTGGATAATGCTGGTGGAAATATGTTGAAGAATGTAAAGTGGTGGTGGTGGGGGGCTGGAGTTCTGTGACGAGGAACGGGGATGTTCTTTGTTGACCTTTCTTGTCTGCTGACTGTTGCCAGGTAAAGCTGGCCACCTGGAGCTTAGGTGAACCGAAGGATATGTGTGCGAGGGTCTGGAGGAGCCTAAGGAGGCGGCGTGTGCCTTCTGACATCTTCACTGCTTTGACTCTGTCTCCTTTGCCTTACCCTTTTTCTGCATATCTTTTGTGAGGTTTTGCTTTTCAGTGAGGATGACCTTCCTCTAAGGGGGAGTGACAGTCTTTGATCAAGGATTTGCACAGGACCCTGGGTGCCCAGCAGAGTTCTCAGGCAAGGCTTTGTTGCTTTGTCCCCCCACCCCACCCCCCGCCCACATTTTAATTTTTTGAATATCTCCATCATGAACTACATTTGTGTATTATTTTCTATTTAAAGGACAGAACATTAGCCTAGGGAAGGAAAAGGAAGTGTGTGTGTGTGTGTGTGTGTGTGTGTGTGTGTGAAGCCTGCAGTAGCCAATTAGAATTGAAACATTCTTTCATTGTATGCCAGTCATTGTGCTACAGAGTTGCTATATACAACCCCATGAGATAAAAACAATTGCCCTCATTGTATAGATTAGGGAATTCACACTGAGTGAAATTCATTGCTTTGTCCACGGTCCCACAGCTAGTACATAGGGAGCCAAAATTCAAGCAAAGACTGGTATCTACTTGCTTTTCTCATTACCACGATAGAATAAATGACAGAAGAGACTCAAGGAAGGGGAGATTTATCTTGGCTTCTGGTTTCAAAAGAACCCCAGGTTATCACGGCGGGAAATATAAAGTGACTGGTTTGGTTGTTGGCAGCTGGTGTACACAGGGAAGGCTTGACTGGAAGGTTGACCATGTAAGAAAGGAGTCAGGGGCATTAGTCCCTTTCAAAGGCTGCCTTTGGGGTCCCATTTCCACCCGCCAGGCTCCTCTTCCAAAGAGCTGCAACAGCATGGAGGCACGTGTTCAAGGACTGAGCCTGTAGCTGGGCAGGGTGGTGCGTGCAGAAGTGGCCAGTCTGCTCTGCATAGTAGGTACCAGGACAACCAGGCTGCACAGCGAAACCTTAACACAAACAAACCAACCAAAACAAAGCCAGAGGAGGGGCATTCATGCCACAGCCTTCTGCCCTGGTCACCAAAATGCAGCCAGTGACAACTTTACAAGTCCACATAGTCTTCTTCGCAGTCCCAAACTGTTTAAAAATCCAGGCTCCAAGCAAATTGTTAACCGTGAGTCCCTGCAAAAAACGAGCAAATGAAACACCCAAACAGACATCCCGTACTTCCAAGTGTATAATGGCGCAGAGCGAACACGGCATTCCTGTTTCAAAAGGAAGAGATCGGAGCATAGCTGGGAAACATGGGGTTAAAGCGAGACTGGGGCCCAGCAGGGGAAACAGAGCTGTAACCTGGAAGATGCATGCTCAGCACGTGAGGCATGTGGTGCACAGAGGCGCAGCTCAGCGGGCTGGGTAGCCCTGCTCCTGAGCCCGGCCATCGGCAGCACACGTGGGCTGTCTGGGGGGGGGGGATATCACTCTCCTTTATTTAATTCAGATCATGTCCATACCCCCAAATAGTGATGGGTTTAGGGGTTTTGAGAAGAAAGTGATACAAGGGGTCCTTGTGATGAGTACTAGGTAGACGGGGCAGAAAGCCTTAGTTACACTTACGATTTAACTAGAATTCATGAAAAGACTAGACACTTTAAACTGCTTCACTGTACAAAGTTGTGTGTTACATTCACCTGATTATTCAGCAAATGTATATTCAGAACCAGACACTCACAATATGCTGCATATACGACATTAAAAGCAATGCTTCTGATAGTCCAGTGTGGAGACAGCTATTGAGTTATTGGCAACATCACTCGGTACGTGCCAGAGAGAAGCCCGGGACTGTGAACGCTCAGATAACTTGGGCGAAGTGGATGTGTGCTAGGGTAGGTTAGCTGTCTGCAGGAGTCATGGTTGACCTGAAACGTGGGGAACTCTTTTGGGAGCCTCCATGCAGAGAGGTAGAGATTGCATTTGTGAACAGAATGATGTTTAAGGAAGAACGTCGTGTGGGCTTTTGCAAGTTAGAATGGTTGAGGTGAGATACACAGGGAGAGAGTAGGAACGGAGGCTTGACTGGAGAGCAGGGAACAATTCTTCTTGGGCTTCATATGTTAATAGAATTTCAATGAACAGAAAATGAAAAACATTTGAATTCTGGAGAGATTGCTGTGGATGTCATACTGAAAAAGGATCAGGGTGCAATCAGACAGATTATTACAGCAATTTATCTCAGAAGGAGATTGTGCACATTTAATTCAGGTGATATTGTGAGGAGGGAGAAGAAAATAGATCTTGAGAGATGATTTCATGTTAGAGCCAATATGACTTCGAAAAAAGAATCTCATTTCTATTAATACAAAACAAGTAAATAAAGACAGATATGCAGTGATAATTAAGGCAGACATCCTATTCTGTAACCTATGCTTGACCAAGAAGACAATAAGGTATCAGACACAATTGTTGCTTAAACCCCTGTGGTGATTATAGCAATCCGATTTGAGAACTATGTCTAGATGCTTTTTATTTATGTTTACAGTTTCTTTTAAAAATGTTTTACATTTATTTACGTATTTGTTTAGTCTGTCTTTTTGGGTATGCGCATGTGTGTGCCATGGTGCATATTTGGAAGCCAGTGGACCACCCTGTGGAGTTTGTTCCTCTCTTTCTTCTCAGTTGGATATGGGGTCTGGGGATCAAACAAGTCCTAAGGCATGATGACAAGTGTCTTTACCCACTGAGCCACCCTGCCAGCTCCATGCCTGTTATTCTTTAATGAAATATTAAACTGACAAGAAGATAGTTTAAAAGGGGGCCACACCAAAGCCACTAGCGAGTTGACACAGCACAAGAAGAAACTGATTAAAATTAAGGGAGAATCAGAATGAAGACCATCAGATTTACAACATTACTAACAAAGATTGGCAAAGATTGTACTGGAAATGCTATTTTAATTCTCATTTGGTAAGAATCAAACAACATGAAACAAGAATCCCCCTAAGTCAAGAAGATATTAACTGGCATGTGGTAATACATTAATGCAAATGAGAACCCATAGTCCATCTAGGGCTCTCTGTAGGGTATCCCGAAACTCTGACACTCAGCCTGTTAGAACAAGAATCGGAGAAAAACAGAGCGAGCATTCAAATATAACAAAGAAATTATAAAACATTTAAATATATGCCAAGAGAAAATTTTTGAGTTCTGTTGGGAAGGAAATTAACCATAAAAAGAATACTGCATTCTTTATGTAATTTACATAATAAATTGTGCATGGAAATAATTTATACAAAAAATAGCAGAATATTTAAGGAATTTGAAGTATGCATAAGGAGGTGGGATAGCTGACATTTAAGCCACTGCTACTGCCGACTATCCGCCATGTACAGATGGGGGGGCAGTTTACAACAAAAAGTGAGGACAGGTCTACCTTCACAGACCGAGAGGTAGTTGGGAAAATGGATTTGCAAACATAAGACTAACTGGGACCATCCAGATCAGCTTACAGTTACTGACAAATGCGTGTAATGAAGCGATTCCATGAGTGAGTGGTCCTCTGCGTGCTCAGAAAAGGAGCAATTGGTAATGTCTAGTTAATTAGAAGGCTCCAGGAATGATGGAAGAGAGTCTTAAGAGCTAGTGGTGTGGTCTTAAGGTGGATTCCAAAGGATGAACATCATTTGAGTTTTCAAGGAAAGGATAGACTAGTGAAGCAGATATATTGAGTTGTGTGTTTCTGAAATATATATTGGAAATTTAGTCTAATAGCTCATCTGCTTGCTACAGTGTTGGGATATTGAAAGTGGGATATTGAAAATGAGAAGGATTAGGGGAATATTATTTCATGCATATCCATTGAATGTCCCTAAAACACTAAAATTAGAGTTAGTTCTCAACTAGAGAACAGGGTGGTCTGGAAAAGTATGGCTCCAGGTCTGCTAAATGGCCAGTTCTGCCTAGCACTAGCTCTGTGGCTAAGGTCAGATCACTTACTTCTGGCGTGCTTTGGTTTAGTAAACTAAGTGGGAAGTGATATAACACAAAAGCTTTTACAACACACACACATGCACACACACACATGCACACACTAACACACTCACACACACGATTGTCGATACTCAGTGATGTTATCAATGCTAATGATGTTTACATCTTTCTAAAGAATATCTTATTAACTATCCTAAATAGCTTTATTTGTTCTTTTAGAGCAATGTTTTTATTTTATTTTATTTTATTTTATTTTATTTTATTTTATTTTATTTTATTTTATTTTATTTTATTTTGATTTATGTAGTACAGGCTGACTACAAACTTGCTGTGTAGGATGGTCTTATGTGTGCCAGGGTTTTGCTTGTGTGCCTCTGGGAGAAGGGTAGAAGAGGGTGTCATATCTGCTGGAACTAGAGTTACAGATAGTTGTGAGCTGCCATGTGGGTGCTGGGAAACAAACCCAGGTCTTGTGGGAGAGTAGCCAGTGCTCTTAGCTGCTGAGCCAACACTCCAGCCTGATCATGAACCCTTGATTCTGCTGTTGGCTCCTTTCAAGTGCTGGGATTATAGGTACACACTACCAGATCTCACATCCCCAGTCATTGCAAAGTTTTCCATATTTGTGTATTTCATATGGTCTATATTGAAAATTGGTTCTAAGGAAATACAAAGACATGTTCAGGTATTAAGGGGGCATTCTTTTGCAGCATTAGAGATGTATTTTATTTTAAAATTATATGTATATGTATGTGTATGTGTATGTGCATATGCATATGCATGTGTATATGTCACATGTGTGTAGGTGCCTGTGGAGAAGAGGGCATCAGGTACCCTGGCTCTGGAATCAGAGGCAAGCTGCCTGCGGTGGGTTCAGGGAACCCAACTCATGTCTTTTTCAAGAGCAGTGTTGGCTGGCCTCCCTGAACCATCACTCCAGCGCCTTTATTGCTTCACACAGAATAGTGGCCCCATCCCAACCCTCACAAACATCAATAGATCATTGGTGAAATAAATTAAGATTTACTTACAAAACAAAAAAGAAGTTACAGAGTGATTGAAATGATGTATAAATCTATTTCTGATGTATGGGGAAAATGAATTCTGAATACACACACACACACACACACACACACACACACACAGAGAAAAATTTCCAAGAAGGGCTCACATGTTGAAATGTCATGTATGGTTAAACAGAAGCCTTTATGTGATTTTATATCCTTCATTGTGCTCCTCTGATGATTTTTCTTAACTTTGAGGATAGCCTTGATAATTAAACATTTGAAATTAGTCCTGGGTCATTTTCAACACATTTAGTGACATAGGAACATGTTTAAGGTTAAAAAGCAGATTTGGAACTTGTGTGCTATACAATTCTAGTTTTGTTAAAACACTTTTATGTCTGCAACCAAGTTTTCTTCTGTGTTTTGTTTCTTAAAACAAAACAATGTAGCATCTAAGACGTAAAGCCGCAGAGAGCTGAGATGGGATTAGGCATGCTCAGTGAAAACTAGTACCTTCTTTGTGAGATAAACCTCTTACAGCCGTTTTGGGTTTTGCTCGTTTTCATCTTGCTTTGGCAGTTGGCTTTCTGGGCTGTTGTGGACGCAGAGTTTAATGGCTGAAAACAGCCACTGTCTTGCTGAGCACCTCTTCATCCCCCGCCCCGCCCCCCTTTACCAGGACTCGGCACAGGCAGTCCTCACGAGGCCCTGGGGGCTCTGCAGTGGTGAGCATGTATGTGCATGCCCACTTGGAAGAGGAAGCGAATGTCATCTGAACAAATACACAATTACAAGTTGTGTTAGCCATTGGGGGGAAATACCCTAACTCGTGTATTATATAGAGAAAAATGGAAGTGTGGATCAGGGAATCCGTTCAGACGGGAACACTGGCAAAGGCCTTTTTGAGCAAGAGGCACATAAAGCCGCCTCTGAGGTGCGAATGGACCTCAGACACTCAGGATGTGGGGACAAGAAGTCAGAGGAGAGGGCGAGCACATATAAAGTTTTCGTGTAAAAAGAAATAGCTTCGTATGAGAAACTGAGCAGGAGCAACTGGCGCAGCTGTAGGGTGCGTGGTCAGGCCGGAAGTGGGTGGGAAGAAGTTTGGGTTTTACTCCCAGGGCAGTGGGCCGCAGATTATACGAAACAGCCTTAAAAGGCCTCGTAGGCTTCTCCAAGGAGAAAGAAGGGGGGCAGAGAATCTGGAAGATGAGCTGGCATTGAGTCTGTCTGGAGATGGTGGCAAGCCATGGAGGAGGAAGGATGAAGAGTCTTTAAAGGAGGTATCTTTCGGGGGTTGTGTTTGTAGGAGATTGTGATGGACTAGCTTAGAGGCAGACAGTATGAGGGTGTGGCTCATCCTTTGTGTGAACTTGGTAGATCACATAGATGGTAGCAGGGTTTTATTTGCGGGTGGGCGGGGAAGGGAAGGATTATGTAGCATTTGGGTGGGTTTACTCTGAGGTCCCTGTGAGATTCCTCAGTGAAAAAACTTGATAAGAGGCCCATTGTTCCTGTGACATAAGCATCTGCGATGGAGATGTGCAGTCAGACTGTTGGGTCCGTGGATAGAACTGGCAGTCATGCGGGTGCACGGGGCTGCTTAGAGAGAGAAAATGAGGGTCAGTGGTTGAGCCCTGATAATTTTCAAAATTCTGGAAGCATCGAGATGGCAAAGCACTCTAGGAGGGATGTTTCTCCAAGGTAGAAGTCTGGGGGAGTATGGTGTTAGGGAAAGCAAGGGAGTGGACTGACTGTATGGGAGAGCTGAAAGGGTTACTAATGCCATGGGTGACTGGGAAGTGTCATTGGATGTGGCACTCGGGGTACTGGAGAGAAGGGGGGTTGCCAGAAAACCAGATTCAGGGCAGTGGTGACGGTGGGAGCCAGATGGGGTGAGTGAGAGGACTAGGGAGGGGAGGGAGGAAGGGGGAAGGGGAAGGGGGAGAGATGAATGGTGTAGGGGGGGCGGGGGTGGATGGTGGGCTCTCATGATGACCTTGGTGCTTGGTAGCAGGAGAATGAGACACAGGTCAGTTCATGTTATGTATGGCAAGTGAGAATGTTCGGGGCGCCGTGCTAAGTGACCGGGAACTGACTCTCGGGCGTGAACCTCTCCACCTTACGGATGAGGAAACCAAGGTTTAGTAGAGAGGAGCAGGAAGTCTTAATTCAGGGCTCACACCTTTCTTCCTTTCACTTAGAGACTCTCCTCTGTGTTGTTGTATTCAATTTCTCCAGCTGCCACGGAGCACCACAGATGGATCTGCTAAAACAGCAGACATTTATTTTCTCACAGTTCTGAAGACTATCAGTTCAAGATCAAGGTGTTGGCAGATTTGCTTTCTCCTGAGGCCTCTTTCCTTACCTCACAGATGGCCACTTTCTCACCTGTCCTCACTCGGCCCTTCCTCCCCCTCCCCCATTCCTGATGTCTCTTGTGTGTCCCAATCTTCTTCTTACAAGGACACAAGGAAGATGGTGTTCAAAGAGCACACGGCTGTGATGGCTTCATTTGAACTTGGTCACCTCTTTTAAAGGCCTTATCGCCAGCTGCACTCAACATTTTGAAGTTAGGTTTTCAATTTTGAATTTAAGGGAATGCGATTTCTTATGGAATAAGCCTTGGCCAGGTCACTCAGAACATTCTGACGGTGTAACTAGAACAGAATAGAGCGAGAGACTGCTGGACAGATGCGGTCCTGCGGTCAGTTGTGTTTGGAGATGATTCACACGCATCCAGTCTGCTGGTGATCGGAGGCTACAGTTACAGTGCAGAACACATGTGGGCCCAAGAGCAAGACTTCTGAGCTTTGATGAGGCCTTGCGTCCTCCTGGGCTTATGAGCCAGTCAAAACATTCTTCTGTACAACGCTGAAATGCAAATGGCCTTTATTTACATCTTTACCACAGTTAGAGGCCACTACTTGTCAGAGACGGTTCTGATTATTTTCTTTCCCCTTCCTCCTCCCCTTCTTCACCATCTTTTTTTTTTTTTTTTTTTTTAAAGTGCACAGGTGTTTTGCCTAAATGTATGTAAGTGAATCACGAGTGTGCCTAGTGTTCGTGGAGGCCAGCAGAGGGCGTCGGATTTCCTGGCACTGGAGTTATAGCTGGTTGTGAGCCGCCATGCAGATGCTGGGAGTCAAAACCAAGTCCTCTGGGAGAGCAGCCAGGGCTTTGAATTGCTGAGTCGTCTCTCCAGCCCCCTTATTCTTTTCAAGTAGTCGAGAAGACATCTATGAGGGCTGGAGCTTTGTTGGTCTCCCAATATAGAAAGTGATCGGAACATTTCCCGACCTGTTGTGTAAACTGTCTTTCATGATGGCGGATTTATTTGTCTTTACCCTTTTCTTTCTTCTTTTATCTTCATTTACTGGTAACTTCCTGAGTATTTATTAGGTATCTGGAATCTAAGAATATAAGAATCCATATACACACATATGTATGTATGTATATATGTATATATGTACGTATGTATGTATGTATTTATATATACGCATATACATGTGTGTATATATATGTATGTATATACATATGTACATATTGCCATATATATGTTATGCACACACACACACACACACACACACACACACACACACACAGAGGGCGCCAAGTACTAAAGCTGTTCTTAAGGTATTGACTCATCATTCACTTAAGTCCAGTGGCTATGGGGTACCCACTTAGCACTAGGCAATGTCTTAAGACTGGGATGGGAACATAAGTAAGATGCCTCTCAGCATCCACAATTTGGTATAGAGAAATAAACCGGTGAGTGAACAGAGAGAGCTCTATGTGAACATGTAAACGATGCAAAGATCTCAAAGGAGGAAGTGGCCGGAGCGTCTGCTTTCCCCTGCGTGTTTGGAAACTCATTGAAAAGAGCTGTTGCTGCATCTTAACGGAAGTCTCCATAAAAAGAACATCCATTCATCTCATAAACATGTCTGAATGCTTGCAATCATTGTGCAATGATGGTTTTAAAGCTCTCGAATCATGAGCGAGCCATTGAGTTGGGGGATCTTTGACCTTTCTCCTCATTTCAGCTTATTGTCCTCATCCTGAACTATCAACTTCCTTTTTAGGTAGTAGAAGGATGAATGATATTCCTGAAATTCTCCACAGAGACCTGACGAGTGTTAAAACTTGAGAAAAGTCACAGTAATAAAATACCATTGTGATAGTGGATGAGAGAGAATATAAGGTGGCCTGGCATATATGTCCGATATTGGGAGCTTAGTCCTATACATTAACACAAGTTCTCTTGTAATGTCATTATTGAAGTTATGATGCACAACAGGTCAAAGACATTTGGAAAAAAATGGATTTTTGTGGATAATGTAATTGATATATTTTCTGGTATTACCTATTTATAGTTTATCTCAGAAAATTTGTTTATAACCAAATCCTGTGGGTTAAATGAAATAATAGATATTAAAGTTATTGCTGTCTTTGGAGATGATGATAGAGGCCTTTTATATGCAATGTAAACTTATTTCATTGGGAAAATGCTGAGAAGCAGAAGGGGGAAGGGCGAGTGTGAGCCATGGAGCCTGTAGACTTCAGATCAGCGGTTAGCCCAACAACTGCTGACAATTGTTTTGATGTTGTATAATGAATATCTACTGTGTACATGCTGGCTTAATCGAAGAACTGTCATAGTGGAAAAAGCACTGGATCACAAGTCAGGAGAGCTAATCGCTACCCACCTGTCTGCCTCCTTGTCCTACCTTTAAAATGAAATGGTATAGGGAAAGGGCTCTGGAGTTCCCCCTGTTGATACTTACTGTTCTGTGGTTCTCCGTCGCACACCTGTCCAAAGCATTTTGACTTTCTTTAAGTTGCTCAAGCCAGCGTTTCGGTTAGATGCATCCAGGAGCTTACTCCCACTGGCTGTTGGGAACAGCAAAACCTTGCTTCTCCGGGACTCGATATGTCTTCTGCTAACCGCTGACAGTGAGCCATACCGCCTAAAAGGCTCCCCGGGTAGCCTTAAAGATTGAAAGGACAAACGGACATTATTGAGAACTCTGTGGAAGAGGAGACCAGAGACGTTGATCATCATGGCTCCTTGGGATTTGCAAAGAGGAAGGACTAGAGCTGGGCCATTCACTCCAGCCAGGTCAAAGGTCAGGTCAGGAATGTGGACAATGCTGGTGACTCCAGGTAGGTGTAGGAGGGTATATACACATGCTTAGTCCCTCCTGTCTTGAGACTGGGAAGCCAATCTCAGAAAGCTATTAGGATGGTTCCTAATTTATGCAATTCATTGAAAGAAAAATGTGATCTTTATTGTTTGTGTTTTTAATACCTCATAGTCACTGTGTTCTTCCTTGACACTCAACAAGTAAATATATTCTCACCATAATCATGCAGGTAGGCATTCATTAAACACACTTTCATAATCACTACTGAGTTAAAGAAAACCCGATTTTAATTGATGCCAGTGCACAATGGACGCCCAGCTTTTTGGGTGTTTTAGAGTGTTGAGTTTTTTTTCCTTCATATTAACTATAACTCTCTAGTGACAGAGATTTATGTTTACTATTATTTTGCTAATTGGAAGCTAATCTGGAGATAATGAGGAAGAGATTAGAATAATGCTTCCCTTAGTGATTGAAAAGGAATAGACAGTTCATGTAGGGATATCAATTCACATAACTAAAAATAAGTTTAAGTGTTGAATGCAGTTATAAGAAATTAAGTGTTTCATATTAGGGTTTCTATCATGGAATTCCAGGAAAATTTACATGTGTTTTCAAAAGTATGGATTGAGTTCTTGTTTGTAGTTATTCACTGTGTGTTTGATACATATTACAAGAAGGTCCTTCTTTTTTTCTTCTTCTTTTTTTTTTTTTCTTTTTGCTTTTATCTAGTTGCTTCCAAGATCCGGTACTTGCAGGAATATCATAATCGAGTTCTCCACAACATTTATCCCGTACCATCAGGAACTGATATTGCAAACACCCTGAAGTACTTCTCTCAGACCTTGTTAAGGTAAGCCTTAAATACCCTTGACTTTGAGAGAGGTATTAGGTAGTACTGCTGAATTTATTGGGACCTAATTTCACACTGAATTGAAAGTCTTAAAAGGTCTTAGTTTTCTAGTGCTCTGACAGAAGAGTCTGGACTCCAGTCCTCTGGGTGAGTCTAGCATATCAGATCCCAGCTTACCTGGAAACGTGGTGGTGGCATGGCTGTAGCCTGCCTCATCAGTTGCGTGTTCTTTCAGGAGACCTACAGATGCTTCAAAAAAAAAAGGAGTCATATGTTTGACATGAATAGCATAAGGTTAAGGGGTGCAATTAAAATTGAGAATGAGAAACACTTTGAGTTTAAAAGAAATAGAGAGTTTCATGGCGATTTAGGTTTGCTGCTAGTACACCCTGGTTCTCTGATTGGTACAGTAACAGCGGTTGCTTCCATCCTATACATCACAACTGATCTTAGGTCTAAGGAGGACAAGGGGACAACAGCTCAGGAGTTCTCTTTACTCTGTCTGCTTTTACTACAGGACAGAGGGCCACTCCCCTTCACCCTTGCTACTGAGGCAGACAGGCAAAGACAGGACTTTTCCAGCAGCATAGCTATCTTTGACAAAGTTGAAGAATTGTGAATGTTTTCCTGCCCATTACACCCCAGTGCTTGGTCTCTCCATTGCCACAGGTCCTCTGTGAATCTCCTTCTGGACTTGCTGCCTTTTCTGGCTTTTAGACAGCAGCAGGAGTTCTATAAATCAGGTATGGAAGGACACACTTTGGCGTGACTGCCGTGGGACCAGGGGTTTCCGTGGTCTGTCACTTTTGTCCTCAGACTGGCTGACCATAGACAGAGAAGCATACTGTGCACATCCAGTTGCTGATCTTCTGCATCAATATCTACCATTCATCTTTGGATGTCTTCTCATCTTTAGAGTCTTTGCTATTCCTGTCCAAGTGTGAAGGGATTCTATTTACCAGCTTGGTGATGTCTGTCAGGCATTCACAGTTGGTTTAAGACCCCAGGGCAGGCCATTTCCTCATTTCAAAAGAGACGGACTAGTTATCCAGGTTTTCGTGGTAATAATCAGATGGACGTGTGAACAGAGGCATCCTATTCCGTCTTCTACATTTTCCTTTTGCTTTTGTGAAGAAATTATGACATCTCTGTTGGCTTCAGAGCTTAGCACTCATGACTTTGCATCTGTGCCAATAAGTTAGGAGATGTAGGATACTGTTTTAAGTTATGTGTGCCAGTCATGAGGGTTCTGCTTTGGTCATTAGGATGAGGTCACGGTGACAGCATCCTCATGATGGAACTGGTGTTAGGGTAGTCTCTTCAAGTGGCTATTATAACTGAGCATGGTCCACTTTAAAGGGGAGTCAGTTTCAACAGCTGCTAGTGGTGACAGTGCCAATAGCTGTCATCAGTCAGCTACCTATATTTCTTCACATCAAGTTCTGCTCTTAACTCTTTAAGTGTGACACTTCCTTTAACCCCCTGTAATTAGATAAAGGTACTATTGTACACAGTTCACAGATAATGAAACTAAGTTACAAGAGCAGTCCAGTAAGTTGCTCAGTGTTACATATGTATCAGTATTGGAGTCATTAGGTCATCGGCGATCCTAATCCACAGCACACACCATTACACCCGTGCCCTGCTGCTATTCTCTAGTCACTGTCACACAGCAGGGACACTTCTTCATAAAAGCGTGATCCAGCCTTTGGGAACACCAACATCTATTATATAAAGTCCGTGGAGTGGCTTTGGCTATCTGTGAAATCAAGGGAAGAAAGGGAGTGTGTAGGGTAGAGATTTGCCATCTCTTCGGAATTTTTGTTCAACGGAGCGGAGCTCAGTTACAGCAGTTCCCAGCTGTCTCAGTTCCACCTCGCCCTCACAAGGTAGCTGCAGGCGGTGGATCAGAGAAGGGCTGGCAGACGCTGTTGCTAACTACAGAGTGCGCATGTGCACAAGACACTGAGGCATGTAGTATATCACAGATGGGACTTGAATAGGAATATTTACAGGTCAGCTATTTGGTCCAAACCCTATGAGTTTCTATCTTCTCTATGTCTACTGAAGCTTTTTTCCCCAAAAACAACAACAACAACAACAATGCCCTAAACCCTAGAAATATAAAACTTTTAAGTCTAAAACTTTTAACTCTTGTTCTATATATTGAACCAGGTTAGAAGCCCGTTGGGGGTTGGCAGCTTCATTCATTCCGATTATATCCAGATTCCTCTTACAGAAGCTAGTCGAAAGCTTAAGCCACATGCGATGAAGTAAGTGTTTGGCTCTTTGGTTAGACAGCTCTACCACAAACAAGGCGGTTCCCTTGGCTTTTGTGTAATTCTTACATTCGGAATTACTTGTTGCCTCCAGAACTCAGGTTCTTGTAAAGGAACATGATGACAAAGCTGGGGGCTGTGGCTCATGTCTGAAATCTCCAAACTAGGGGTTTGCAGCCAAGAGGACTAAGACACGGGGCAGGTCTTCGTGGCACCATTTTACAAAATCCAGGCGGCTTTATTTGGACGACGTGGTTAGGATTGCATCGTTAGCACAAGTCGTCTGACGCCTATGCATTCACGCAACCTCAGTGACTTCAGGAACGCTTTGCATGGGTTGGAAAGGCTGAGGTTGGCCTAGATGTTTGATGTCAGTCAGTTTAGTCTACAGGAGGAGAGAGATTGACTAGATCAGCCGTGGTGTCTGCATAAGATAATTCGTTTGCCGGGGTTCTCTCGATTCTAGTTGGATGAGTCCTCTGTCATATTCAGCATACTAAGCCCTTGTGCATAGAGCAGGTTTTGTCCTATAACAGGGGACCCCTTGAATGGAGTTGTGTGAAATTTCAGCCAACCTAGGCATTTTCGGGAGCCTTTCCTGTCTCAAGGAGTGACCGAAGGTCCCAGGTAGCATTACACATTACAATGAGCTGTGCTCATTTTAGTTGAACAGGGTTCAAAGTCTGGCAGTGGACAATTTAGTAGAGCTTTATCACAGAGGTTGGTTTGCTTGTTTGCTTCTCAGCATTAGGGGTGGGACGGAGATTGGCTGGTCTAACCTTCTCACCTCATACAGAAGCACGTTGTGATCACATTTAGATCATCCAAGGTCTTTAAGCTTGTCTCTACCAGCTGGATGCTTATATGTTCCTTGTTTCCTTCCTGCTTCAGACTTGCTGATGGAAATCTTCCTTTGTATCTCTCTTCTGGTGTTCTTGGAACCGCTAGAGTGTAAACCTTTACATTTGCTACCAGCTTGTTAGAAAACATGAATATATTTTAAAAAGAGATTCTAGTCTCAGTCCAGTAGTCTTAATTAAATAGGGGTTTCTAAGGAGACACATGCACATACCCAATTTGAAATCCACATACAGTTTTAGATCCTGGCACAGTCAATTTGTTTAGTGCCTAGATGCAACATACATGTCAAAATTCTTTTTTTTTTTTTCAAAATTCTTAATTGTGTAGAAAGTCGATTTGATGTATTAATTTTCGGTATAAGAAAGGCTTAGGGGCACTCAATCACCTTACCTTCCAGGCCATAGGGGTCTCCTCTCTTCTTGACAATGGAAGCCAGTGCTCACAAAGAAGGCTAAAAGAGGGAAAGGAAACGTGATAATTTGGCTGCAATGTCTGACTCTTCTGACAGGGCATTCCTAATATTCTTTTTGGTTGAATCTATAAATAGACCTTTGGGAAAGAATTTCAAATGTGGAAATCTTTGGTCGTCCCCAAGTTAAACAGTTTGGTTGGGGAAATAAGAATTTTTTTTCTCTGAATAAACTTCATGAAACATCATAAAACCACAGTGCATTGTACATTGATTCATGAGCCCTTCCTGAGTTTTCCCACAAATGAACACATTTCCTTACATTGAGACATGAATGGTAATTTAAAGCTGGTTTCATGGATAACTCATTTCCACCATTTTTTTCCCTCAACCTCACCTACTTTGCTAAATCTGAAGGCAGCGAAAGAAAGCTTTACTGTTTCCATGCTGACATTCTTCCCTCTCTGAATGTAGGACACTGTGGTTGCTGTCACTTGGGACTCCCACATGAACAGGAGGGAAAAATATCACAGCAGTAGCCTCCAAAGTTATTCACTAGTGCCTGCCACAGTCCATCTAGCTTGGAGCACTAGTAACATGGAGTAAATCACGTGTCATATTTCCCCCACCAAGGAGGTGGTTGGCCAGACTTTAAATACCACGCATTTATGATATTCAATATTTTTTAATTGACTAAGGGATAGTATTATTTTCTTGAGAGGATGCTGGCAGCTAGCCAACTTATGCCGCCATTTGGGAAACTATATTGGCATACCCATCTTGTGATTGTAAAGGGATTTCAGGAATATAGACTCCTGTAAGACTGAAAAGAAAAATGTTGGTGACTGGGCTTATCAATAATATGGCATGTAAAGATGGTAATCTGAGGAGTAATTTAATTTTGTGGGAAACTATAAAGTCTGATGCAAATAAAAATGTTCCTTATAATAGATGTAGGCAGATCGTGCAAGGTGGAATACTCCCAACCCATTGTACAGTGCGAGGATACAAAGCCTAATATAGCACACACTTAAAAAGGTAAATTAAATCCCTTTTAACAAAAACAAACACAGCAACTCCCACGTTCTTTCTTGCTAAGACGTATTACATAAGTATTCTGAAATTATCTTTATTATCAATTGTTTTCCCTTGGACACTGGGTAACAGAAGACAGAGGAAATCGAGGTAATTTAGGCACATAGAAAATAAAAAGCATGTAGTCATCTCTTTTACATTGTAACATATATCTGCGCTAAGAGTAAATAAAAAAACAATATCAACCCGACGTAACAAGCATGCCGACACTAACCAGTTCTTCACGTCACTGTGATACGATAGATGCCACACCATTAGCTGAGCATTTAGTAATGGATCCACACAAGTAAGTATAAAAGGAGGTTATCTTCATGAAACGAAGCATTGCATAACTGATTTCTATTTCGGCTGGCAAATAACTATACGATAGGAAAGCACTTTAGTGCTGTAGACTGTAAACGTCATAGTGCATAATGGTTGCCTACTAATAAATGACATAATCTAATCTTTAAAACCTAAACATTTGGCTAAGCAGTAATTACTTTCACTTTTAAACCAACAACTTTTCTGCCTTATAACTTTTACTAAAAGTTTTTGTAGATTTAAGTGGAGACTAAAAGCAAAACTATTTTAGAGATTACTTTTACTCCCCTTAAACTTTTCTTTTTAACTTTCTGAATTATCTTTTCTCTAGTGTTTAGTGAGTTTTGTTGAATAATAAAGTAAGTAACAGCAGGGACATAAGATCTTGTTGTATGCTGTATAGCTTTTTAATAGATAATGCCTGCCTAGCTTTTAGAGTTTTCAAGGTAACTATTTAATAAACCACTGTTTGTATTCATAAAATAAAATGTTTCCTCCCCAACATGCCAAATTAAAACACACACACACACACACACACACACACACACACACTAACATTAGTTCACCAACACATGCTATGGGCCATTTACTATATATTATTTTATAGCTTTTCTGATGTAGTTTAGTTAACACTTTAGAAATATGTATTATTTCTAAGTTCATATGCCTGTTTAAACTTCATTATCTCAAATGATACTGACAGAATGTCATGAAACAGTATCATAATATACATATAGACATTATTTTGATGCAATAAACATGTGATTTTTAAGAGTTTCTTAATAAACGCACATGTTTATTCTTTGCTAAAACATGTTTCTGCAAGTGCCATACCTATATTTTGCAAGTTTCTGTTTACACGACGAGCTAGTGTCGCTGACGAGGTCGCTTCGTAAGCTCCCCATGATTAGGAATGAGAGCCCTCACAGATGAAGCTAAGCCGGCGTTGTGCCAGGGAAACCTTTCCTTCACCCAGTTGACAAACTGTGAAACATGGGTCTGGCACTGAAACATGCATTTTTATATTTTTGCTCCTTATAAACCAGATAACACATGAGATGCAAATGCAGCTTCCACAAAGTCCACCTGTGTTGTTGGCACCTGGGGCACGTCGCTGTGCGCCAGCACTGGCTCTGCAGACCGTGCCGCCGTGGCGATTGCATCTTATGTGGGATGTATCTGGTGTTTTATCTATTTGTTTTAGAGTGTCATTTCAATGTAATGTGCTGTTCTTTGTGTCTTTGTTGTCTCTTTTTTTTCTTTGTCCCCCCAACAGCATTTTGTCCCGCACAGGGAAGAAGGAAAACCAAGATGCCTCCAATTTGACAGTGCCCATGACCATGTGTCTTTTTCCCGTGCCATTCCCACTCACCCCATCTCTAAGACCGCAGGTCAGTTCCATCAACCCTACTGTTACTCGCTCCCTCCTTTGCAGCGTCCTGCGAGATGCACCCTCAGAACGCGGCCCGCAAAGTCGTGATGCTCAGTTGTCAGACTACCCTTCTTTGGACTACCAAGGCCTCTACGTGACTTTGGTGACTCTCCTGGATCTAGTTCCTTTACTACAGCATGGCCAACACGGTGAGCACTCTTACTGAAGTCTTTGGAGATGTCCGTGTGTGCTTAATGAATATTTACGATGCCGAGCAGAGGGCTGGGAGAAATGTCGAGATTTATTGTCGTAAGTCTCTCGAAGGGTTTTATGTGTTCGAAGCCTTCCTGACAATGAAACTTAATCATGGTACTTCCCATCCTGACTGTCTGACTGCCTGGATAACCAGGGTTGCTATCCAGGGGTTTGCAGGGGAGACAATGGACCGGAGACAGGAGGATATAGCAAGCAGCTCCCTCCCCTGAGCAATTCATTGTGAGACTCTCTGGTTAAAGCCACAGTTGAGAAGCTGAGTTTAAAACCTTGCCTCAGAAAATGTGAGAGGTTGAGACTGCCGAGCAGTCTCTGATCCTTGACTGATTCTGGGAGTTTCAGGGGCAAACCAAAGTTTCTCTCTGGGACTCATTTTTTTTTTTTAACCTGATAAAGAAATGCCCAAGAAGTCTTCCAAATTTATCTAACAACCAGCAATTACTGCCAGCCACTGGGGCCAGATGTTTTATTTAGCACGTGGTGTGTCGGTGGTGTTTAGAGTGGCCACGCTTCTGGCCTTGTCTTTCCATTACCTTGCTTGCTCACTCCGTTCTTGTAAACCATACAGAGGAAGGCTGGGGTGTCTTCTTAGCCATCCCAGATGGATTCGGGACTAATAGAATTAAAAAATGTATGGGGAGTAGAGATCTGAGTGGGTTTTTTTTCTTAAAGTACTTTAAAAACCCGAGATGTCTTTAAACTAAGTCTAAAACTTGGTAAATGTCTTTAATACATTTGCCATTTGGTCCCTGAAAGTATGATAACCTGTTTCATTGTACAGAAAAGCTAGCTATGAAAACCGGTGGGTGGATGGGTGGGGGGTATTTTTTTTTCATAGAGCTACTTGTCTGTCCTAAATGAATGCTTAATGGCTGATTTAGTATTAAGTGTTCGTAATTAAAATGTCTTAAATTGTTTACTTTCATAAAATGACGAAATGGCTATCGCTGGATTTGCTTTTCATGGGCTTACAATGTCGTATTATCGTGAAAATAAAAGTGGAAATCTCTAACATTGCTTATTGTGAATCCCTTTGCTGGGGTAAACCTATGTAGCCTCTTGAACTACACTCTTCTCCCAGTCGGAACCAGACTGTGGGGACTTACTGGTTGCAAATTGACATATCTGCTGAGACTCACTGGAACCTTTGCTCTGTGTTACCCAGTCTTGAACGCAATATGAACTTAAGTGTTCCTTGGAAGGTCCCCTGGGTTAGAGTAGATGCCCTTTTATTTTTAAGATCTCCGGATTGTGGTATTTCACGTGGTAAATGGCAATCCACATAATGTGTGAATCTTGACAATGATTTATGTCTTTGCTTTCATGCCTATGACTGCTTTGTGACCTTATCTTGATATTTATTTATTGTGTTCTTGTTCTGCATAATAAAGCTTAGGAGCTAGGATAAAACTCCCCAGTTCACTCTAGTGACTGGTGTAGAAAATCCAGAGAGCACCATTTTGCTCAGGGCTGTCTGTAAAAAACCGAGTCATGAGGTAACTCGGAGCGCGCAGTTCTTCAGTGGGAGTCGCTGAGCTGCGGTCCTGCCGGCTGATGTTGTGGGGCTTCCTTGGTGAGCTGAGCTGAGAACGACGGCTTTTTCCATGCTTAGAGGCTCTGTGCTCACTGTGGCCTGTAGGAATGAGCAGGAGCAGTTCGACTACAGGTGGATTGTGATTTGGGCAGTCACTATTCTCGTCAGATCTCAGTGTCCTTGGGTGGAAAATGCCCCAGGTGGACTTCGAGGCCCTTTTGATGCTACTAGTCTGTAATTAGGCTTCTCAGCCGAAGCCTATAAAGTCTCAGTGGATGTAGCTGAGGTGTCACTTATGCATGGTCTTATGTAACTCACACTAAAACACCTGTGAATTTTCCACCCCTTGGTCTGAGCTCAAAGGCAAGGCCCTGGCTCTCCAGGCTGCATCGACCACATTATCAGTTGGCAAGGCCCATTAACTCTCATGACTATCAGGAATAATTTTAGGAATGCACATGGTTCTGGAAGACAGATGTAGGCCAAAGCAGACCAGAGTCTAAGACTCTGATATGTTAATGAATACAGAAGTGATCTATCTTCATGTCAAGCCTTGGCTGATGGCCTATACTTTGAGAGGTTCAGAAAAATCACAATGTGCATCAAATGTAATAGATTTATTATTCATACATCCTAAAGCTAAATAGTGTGGTTTGTTTTTGAAGGTCCTCTATTTTCACGTCTCGTGCAGGTAACATGCTAGTGCTATTAATGGCAATAAGTAGTAGCTAATGTTTCTGGAGTACATGCTATGCTATGCTATGCTGAGCTCTTTGTATTTATTTCATCTAAACCTTCTACGGAGCCAGGTAGGTATTGTTATTATCTGCATTTTAAAGTCTTGAGAGATTATTTTGAGGGAGGCTGACTTTCTGGAGAGTTAACAACTAACTATACAGGGTTGTGCAATACCACCAGTTCATAGCTTCCTTTCTCTGAAGCACACAGGATCTGAAGGTTGCAAAGTATTTCACTGCAAAAGACTTCAGTGTTGCTGGACCAGTGTGGCTTGGTCAGTAGAACAGAAATAGCCAAGTTTTATTTCTAATACTGCCTTGGATTTTTCTGAAGATCCTAGTGGGCACATCATTATGTTCCGGTTATCTTTATGAAATGCAATGGGGCTTTTAAAAACAAGATGGAGGGATGTCACAATTTCACTTTCACTTAGAAAGTGCTCTGAGATTACTGGAATCAGTGGGGTCATCTGAACAGCGAGGCTTAGAGATGGCTGACACACTGTTGAGGAACTCACAGAACAGATTTATTTCTTAATATGTTCACCACACCAACTGCCACGTACATTGCACGTTTCCTTAGCAGCGTGTTTCAGAACTCTCGGTAGGAAGGGAACCATAGCTGCTTTTGTAATTTGAAATCAGCTTATTAAAACTTAAAATACAAGGTTAGCAGATTTTGTCAATGGCACCCTCGTCAGTGGCTGACTACTTCCTTTTGTTTTATAGATCTTGGACAGTCAATATTTTATACGACCACGTGTTTGCTCCCCTTTCTCAATGATGACGTTCTGAGCACTTTGCCCTACACGATGATCTCAACGCTAGCCACCTTTCCTCCATTTCTTCACAAGGATATTATTGAATATCTTAGCACATCTTTTCTACCAATGGCTATATGTAAGTTCAATCTCATCTAATCCTGTATTATCTTTGTGTATTGTACACATAGAAATTGTGCTTACTGGTACAGGCATTTCATTTTTCAAGATTATAATGGAATCACTTGGGATGTACCCCATACTATGATCTAAATTCCATCGGTTCAGCATTTACATTATGTTGGAAGTTGAAGACGTGAAAGATAATTATACCTTAGAATCATTGTATTCACTCAGTTTGCCCTTAGGAACAAGAAGAAAGACTGTGTTAAAGCATTCTGTGTTTCCTACATATAAATTACAGTGTCTTCTTCCACATTAGAAAGAAGGAGGACAGAGTGTTGTCTGGTGTGAAAACTACTCTCGTCTGTATGTGAAAGCAGTTGGGTGGACTGGGAATAGCAGAAGAAAGTAGGGATATATGGACTCTGGTCCCAGCCCTGTCCCAGGCTGCTATAGAGTGCTGTGCAGCTCAGTTTACGTGGCTAACATCTGATTCAGTGCTGAAGCCCGGACCAGCTTTCCTTCTCGGTATTTTGATGACAAAATGAGTCAAAACTTATGGTACACTTTGAAAAAAACCCAGAGCCCATGGCTCCTATGCAAGATACAGTCACAAGTCTGGGACCAGTCTTGTATGAATGTGTGTGTGTGTGTGTGTGTGTGTGTGTGTGTGTGTGTGTATGTATGTATGTATGTATGTTTTTGGAGGCAGGGTCTCTTCAGTCCATGTTGCCCTGGAACTAAATTGGCTATGTAGTCAAGAATGGCTTTGAATTCTTGATCTGCTGTCTTGGATTCCTGAGTGCTGAGATTGTGTGTGTGTGCCACTGTACCTGACTTTTATAGATATAATTCTGTAGTCTTCACAGACATGAAAGCAAAGAGAAGACTGAGTTGTAGCTTTTATGATGATGGCCTCCAAAGCATTCTTTTTTATTTTTATTTTTATATTTACTTTTATTTTTATTTTTGTTTTTGTTTTGGTTTTGGTTTTTTGAGACAGGGTTTCTCTGTGTAGTCCTGGCTATCCTGGAACTCACTCTGTAGACCAGGCTGGCCTCGAACTCAGAAATCCGCCTGCCTCTGCCTCTCAAGTGCTAGGATTAAAGGCACGTATCACCACTGCCTGGCTTTACAGATGGACTGTGGATTAGCCTGTTTCAAGGAGTAATCTGAAAAAATATGATGGCGTTAGAATTCAACAAATCTTGGCAAATCTCAGCTCTGCCACTGGGTAGCTATGTGAACTGAGGCAGGTGACTTAATCTTTGATTTTTGTCTGTAAATTAATAATCATAGGTGCTTTGTGAATAATCATAGCTGCTTCAGGCATAGTAATTGTAACTGCACCTTGAGGTGAAGGTTTAGTCTGGGACACTGGTAGGTGCCACCTCTGGACCTGGCACGTAGTGGGTCTTATTTCTTCTCACACCTTTTTTTTTATTTTAAAGATAGGTACATAGTGTTTTCCTATATACCCTGGTTGGTCCAGTACTATGCCACTCATGGCTATCCTCCTGCCTCAGCCTCCCCAATACTGGGAATGTATGCCTGTGGGGTGCCACAGCAGCTTTCCTTATCTTGATTCCTTTTTTTTAAATTTTAAAGATAAACTAGCTCTATGGGTCATGTCTAGCATCGATGCTAGTCATATTAATGTCATGTACTTACGCCCTTATTAAAGTCACTGCTGTGCGTCAATATGTGGCCAATACGTGTTTCTTTTTGGCTACATTATCTATCTTTTTTTTTTAATGTTCATTGTTGTTTTGACTGCATGTATGTCCATGTGAGGGTATCTGATTATCTGGAACCATAACTATAGAGAACTGTGAGTTGCCCTGTGGGTGCTGGGATTTGAACTCTAGATCCCTGGAAAAGCAGCAAGTGCTCTTAACCACTGAGCCATCTCTTCAGTCCCCGTTGGCTTATCTTGTAGCCAAGTTTAATCTAGGTATGGAACTGTGATTTTCATGTGTTTTTAGCAAGGAATCTGACCCCTATCCTAATCATTTTGCAATGGGGGAAAATGGGCAGGCTGACCATGTCATTCTGGGTTGTAGGATATTGCATCTTTACCTGTGTGATCTCTGGAAAAGCAGCCAGTGCTCGCTTGTGGATATAGTCTTAGAATTTTGTGATCTTATTTTTAAATAAACAACGTCAACTGTTAAGCAAATGAACAGGAATCTTTTAAGGCCATGTCTTCCTAATAGTGACCTAGTTCACTGCGCCCCTAGCTCTTAGATTAAGTTGGTAATTTGGGGAGAGACATTAATGTAGTGAACTTCTGACATTGTACTGAATTGATCAGGTATTTTCGGCTCATTTTTTTTCAGAGCTGGTGACTAATTGCTTCTTAATTAGAGGTCCCCAGACATAAACCTTGTCATAGAATCCTTTCTTTACACAAATGTCTGAAGCAAATGAGCATTAAACCTGAGCGATGCGAATTTAAAAAGAAAAAAAAAGTGGATTTCTGTGTTTTTTTAGTGGAATAACTTGATATCCATTGGAAGGTATGATGTAGTCACTTCACACCTCTGGGACTTAGTGACTTTTCAACTTTAAAGGGGGGGGCAGTTTCAGAAAACAAGTTGGCTCTCCCTGGTTCTTTGTGGCTTAATAATTCTCGGTTGAATAATATCAATGCTATTTTATATAACGGGCACATACCTCTGTCTAACCCAAGGGTGGACCTGGCTCCTATGTGTGTTTTGACACTCTGGCCTTGGTCTGTTAGCTCAGCCTTGACTGCTTAGCACCTCCTAGTAGTTCAATAGTAGTCAATCTTTGTCATCTTTAAGTCTTTGAAATATAGTGTCAGTCTCTACACGCCTTTAGATGACTGAGGCTTTTTTTTTTTTTTTTTTTTTTTTTTTTGGTACATAGACCCAAAGACAGAAGGGATGTGCTTTCAGATTCCTGTTAAAGTAGTCTGAGGTGAGGATGTGCCTCTCATTATTTTATCCACCGTTTTGGGTAGTTATTACAATATCTAGAGCTTCAAACGGAAACAGGACAGGGGCTTTTAACTTGGTCGAGAATATTTTTATTTCAGTACAGATGTGTTAGGAGCAAAGGCGCTGCATTTTCTGGATGCTTGATCCTCTAAGCCAGAAGGACTTGCTGGAAGTGAAGGTGCAGTTTTAATTATAAAATTAAACAGCACTTGGAAGGCTGAAGCCGGAGGATCGCTACAAGTTCAAAGCCAGTGAGACCCTGTTGCAAACAAGAAAGCACAACGCTAAAAAAATATGGACAGGAAGATGTTAAAAAGTATCTCTTTGGTCTGATATTCTCATAGTGAATGGATAGCATGGATCATTTTTAAATGATTGTCATTAATGATTATATAATGAATGATTATATAACTCATGATTACATAATTAATGATCATATCATTGTCTGTATTACTTAGATGAGGCAGTTTTGACTTTGAAATGGATCCAGTTCTTCAAACCAAACATTGGCTGCGTAGCATATAGGCTGCTCACGCCATCTCCGCTGCCCCACTAATTGCTTATGCTTTTATTTTTAAGTAACTCCTTTTGAGGTCTTATAGCCTATCAATTTATTATAAAAATTCTCCTTGACATGTTTTTTTAAACTCATTTCATAAATAAAATATAGCTCTATTCCACATGTGTGGAATCTACTTTGTTTATGAAGAGATATTAGAAGAGTTACTAAGAGCTGCAAAAAAAAAAAATCATTTGCACATCACCATGGAAACCTCTCTTTTTTTCCGATAAAGAACTTATGATTGTGGACCCAGTTGAAATACGGATATCTGGAGGATGATTCTTTGGTGTAGGTCTAAGTGCCCATTAGTGTAGGCTGCTTATTTTGTAGAAAGAAATAATGCTGAAGAATTGCACACCCTGACCCTGTCTGCTATCTAATGCAACTTCTTTCTTATCGTGCATTTCCTCAGCCACTGACCCTCAGGAAAAAGAAAGGATCATCAGATCTTTGAGTTGACTTAAAAACAATATATTTCTTCATTGAGTATCTGGTTCCAGGCTCTAGGCCAAGGGCCATTTATTGTTTGGTTCCAGCTACTACGTGAGACACGTGGTATCGTGTTATGGTCTCTGTGTGGTCCTAGCTGTCCTGGAACTCACTCTGTAGATCAGGCTGGCCTCAAGCTTAGAGATCCACCTGCCTCTGCTGCTGAATGCTGGGATTAAAGGCATGCACCACCACTACCAGGCTTAGTTTTACGGTCTTATGAAGATTAATCTTACACAGACAAAAGACAGTAAAAGACAAACTATTGATGCCGTGTGAATAATCACCATAATGTCTGTTCCTCTTTTACTTACTCTCTAACGAAGTAGGTGTTGCTGTGAGAACTGTCTGGGACCACACAATTCATTGGGGGCAGAATTATAGTCCTTTGGCTGTTGACAGCTCTCTTTCCCTAATTTAACTTTTATTTTCTAAGCTATAAAATTGTCACCAATTATAACTCCCCCTGTCTACATCCTATCTTTGTTGTGAGACCATGAGAAGAAAGCCATATGAGACTTGAATTTGAATATTCTACGATGTTGTGCAAATATGTAATGGATCAAATGCACAGGCAAATCCTAGATATAGCAATTCAGTCACATTGCAGCAAACACTGACACTCGTCTGCCGAGATTGTTCGTATTCTTCAGACGAGGCTCTCTCCTATACACTGAGGCCGAACCTTCCGTGGCGTATGTGATAGCCCACAGAAAACCACAACAGGGCTTGCTCTCGTGGTCTCTGTGCAGTTAGGCATCTAGCCTCCGTGTCTCTTCACTAACCCAATTGGCAAGCATTTTAATGAGTCTTGGGACTCTGGTCCCCTCTCTAAGTGTAGCTGATGCCTTCTGAAATCACGGCTCTCTCTTAACAGAGGTCGTCCCTCATGGAGCACAGCCCAAGGCCAGTGACAGGACAGGCTGCTTCACTATCCAGATGATGCTATCTGGCCAACGTAGGAAGTGACTGTGTCATATGTCCTAGGAGTTTCTTCACCCTGGGTGACTCCCTTGTCTTTATCATTTAGAAGACTATAAGGCCAAAGGGTTTATTTCAGTGTATCCTATCTCAGACTGTGTCTTATGATAGTTAACTTGGATCAGTCTAATGGCTTCAGACCTGGCCTTTCTGCTTCCCTGGTTAGGCTTCCAATCACCTGTTCTTTACCCGAAACCCAGAGCCACCTTCCAAATGTGTAGATTAAACCATGTTATTTCCCTCCTCCAAACCATGCAGCTTCCCGTCACCAGGTCAGTGGCCTTATTTAGCCGAGTTCAGTGACCTTATTTAGCTCACAAGAACCTGCGTGTGCTGGCTGTGACGAACCTTTCTGCTTTTGTCATCATACTGTATTGTCACATGACCAATTTGCATGTCCACCAGCCTTTCTGATTTTACAAAGGCATCATCAGGCTCTTGTGCTTGCTGTAAATGGTTTCCCTCCTCTTGGAGCCCTTCTAAATGCCGTCGTTACATGTTTTCTTTAGGTCTTAGTTCAAGTTCCATATATTTCAAAGAAAGACGAGCGCATGTATATGTGTGTGTGTGTGTGTGTGTGTGTGTGTGTGTGTGTGAGAGAGAGAGAGAGAGACTGAGAGGTATGGGGAGAGAGACAGACAGACAGAGATTCATGGGAGGTCAAAGGGCCACATTTGGGTGTCAGTTTTCCGCACCTTGTTGAGGCAGGACCTTCTGTATTGCTTCCACTATCTCTCTGTGTACTCCAGGCTAGGCAGCCCAAGGTTTCTCGTGGGTTCTCCAGTCTCTGCCTGCTTTCTGGCTGTAGGAGTTTCTGGGTCTTCAGATGCAAGCCACTGTGTCTAGCTTCTTCTGTGGGCTCAGGGCAGAGTTTATATCATCAGGCCCATGCAGCCAGCGCTTTCGCTCCTTGGGCCACGCCCTGGACACTCCGTATTCCCTTCTAACCTAATGCAGAACGTCCCATCATCTTGTCTCTGTTTCCTTGCCCAGCTCCCCCCTCCTCCCTGGCGGATGCTTGTCCTTTTCTGTGGATCAACACTGTCCACAGAACTTTCTCTGATAATGGAAATGCATCATAAAAGTCTATGCTGCTTCATACTGTGGGCACTAGCATATAGGGTTGCTAAGCATCTATGATGTGTCTAAGTGAGGTTGAAGAATGTAATTCTAAATTTTATTTAATCTTCGATAATATGCATAGCCACCTACAAGGGTGCAGAATGGTGCCTGGTGCATTTCTATGAAAATGGTAGTGTTGATTGACTACGTGAGCGACTGGAACATTAGTTATGACTGTCCTTGTCTTTTACTCTCATTGTCCCCGTGATAATGCTGGTGCTTCCTGCAGCTGGTGCAACTCTCACTTATAAAATGGCTTTCATTATCTGCTTACATTTAAAGGCAAGAATCGTGTAAGAACCACACATCCAGCACATCATCAAATGCAGGCACTTGTTATGGGATTGGTACTGTTCATGGGAGGAAGGCATGATGGTATTTTTTGTTCTGGTGCTACTGGGGGAATAGCAGAAAGGCCTGGAAACTTTAAATTATATTTCCCGAGGACAGTCGTCTTTTCCCTTTAATTTTTATGTGTTTTTGGTTTTTTTTTTTTTTTTTTTGTGTGTGTGTGTGTGTGTGCTCTCATGGGATTGAGCTGCGTATCTGTTTACATCATGCCTTTTAAACAAGATTCAGTAAATGATGTGTGCTTGTGCATGCTTATTAAATTAGAGCCATGGTGATTTTATTTGGTCTTGTAGAAGGCTTTGAAATTGCAAGATGCCGTCTGTTTATATAAGTATTGGAGCCAATTTCCTGGGGCTTGTGTCCTAGGGGAACTCTTGGCTTTATGGATGGCCATACTTGAGGGACAGCATAGATTTGCAGAGGTAACAGGGACATCCAAAGGTCGCTAAGCCATCTGGGCAGTTCTCCAAACAGACTTCACTTAAATCATCCGCGACAGTTGGGCATCTCTCCCATTTCTAAAGGCCTCCGGGCACAGTGGCTCTCAACCTCTTTGAACAGTTTTCATTGTTGAAAAATGCTTATTATTAAAAAGTTTGAGTTGAATTTAAATAAAGGTGAAAGCACTTGTCACCAAAAGACTATACATGTGGTGAGAAAGAGAGAGACAGAGATGGGGGGGATTGAGGAAGGGGGAGAGGAGAGGAGACCGGATGAGAGGAGAGGGGATGAGAGAGAGGAGGGGTTAAGGGAGAGGGGAGAGAAGAGATGAAAAATGAAGAGGAGACAGACAGACAGAAGATATTCTTGTATTTTTATGTTGGAGTTGGCATTCCTTTCTTCCCTTCTTCAACAAAGGGCACAGGAGTATTGCATATGTGCTCACCCTTCCAAGCACTGGGTACTGGCCTGGGCACCCCATTGCTCCCCTCTCTCCCCTCTTACAGAGCTCCTCCAAAGCAGATCTAAGGCCAGCCTGCTGAGCTGCACCCCATGTGCTTATCAGTTGAACAGAGTTTCCCATTCCTCACGCAGGGGTCTGAGCTAGGATCTCCAGGAGTGGACCTTACAGAGCTGAATATGAAAAGGCTAAAGATGGAAAGTGTTTGATTCCAAGTTCTTCCTTCGTTTATCCTGCTTGATTAGCCATCCTCGCTTATCTCTGTAGCGATTCTTGTCTAACTATCAGCGCTTGTTTACAGGGAAGTGTCAAACAGATCTATGTTCCTAAATATACCACCTGCCCCGGGAGTTAGACACACGCAGCCGTAGTGATTAATAAAAGCAGACTCTGGCTAGCAGAACTCAGTTGGGGGACCTGTTTTGTTTGTTTGTGTCTCTCAAGCCTGTTGCAAAGATCGCTGTCCTTTATGGCACCAGAAGCTCTGGATGTAGAAACGAAATAGAATCCCGTTAAACTTCCATCGTCTCGGCTATTGCCGGGCAACCCTGCACTTTGATGTTTCTGTTTACTGGGTGCCTTATTGCGTTGTCGTGTTCCTTATGGATGTAAATGAGATGTGCTCTCCACACACTGTACGTCAATATAAAATAAAATAAAGCAGAGTTTGAGATTATCTGCCTTTTGCTGGCTGGCTGGCTGCAACAGTGGTCCTTACTGTGTAGAAACAGTGTCAACTGCTGAGTCTTCACCATGCACTGCTTCTTTGTGCTTGACAGCTTGATATATAGGCGTATCTATAAGAGGTTTCTCCTGCTTGTTTGGTTGTCTTTGTGGTAAAAAAGGAATTCATTTAACATTTTAATCTTAATAAAAGTCTTCCTTTTGTAGGGGTCCTCTCTCAATTATTGCTGGGATAAAAATATCCTTTGGCAAAAATGTGTTGTACTAAATAACTTTCATCAGCGCTAATTTTGAGTACTTATGGAGCTACGGAGTCTATTCCATTAAAAAGAGACGATTTTAATATAGTGTTTGATGCCATCGTGAACGGGCCACTTAAAGATGTGTTAAAAACCAGTGTGCAAGTGGGTATCATGATTATACAACAATTAGGGGAATTTTGAAGACTATTTACTTTGCAATTGTGGACATTTGTCAACGTAGGATAAATGTTATTCACAGTTATTCACAGTTTCAAAAAAAAAGCGCTTTGTTTCAAACAACCCAGCCCGATGCGAAGAGGATAAACTTCGGAAAGCCGAAATCAACTCTCATGATAATGAAGACAGCTGTGTAGTGACCTATGAGCACTGAAAATCATCTAAAAACCAACATGATCATTTTTATGATTTGCTATTTAAGATTTCTATGTCTCATCGAATATGATGTTATATGTTATATGGAGTGTCATTGCCTAGCTCTCTAAGGGTTAATATGTTCTAGGTGGGCTCCCACTCGCTTATGAGGTTAACCATTAACATGTTTATGTGCCCTTTACATTTGGGAATAGCAATCACTCCTAAGCACAACTCTGACAGGTTTTATACCTTCTCCATGTAGTTATGCATTAGATGCTTTTTCTTTCTTTCTTTCTTTCTTTCTTTCTTTCTTTCTTTCTTCCTTCCTTCCTTCCTTCTTTCCTTTCTTTCTTTCTTTCTTTCTTTCTTTCTTTCTTTCTTTCTTTCTTTAACAGTGGCATGCGATGGTAGCATTTATAAGCAAGAAGTTTTGTGGTTTTATCTCAATTAATTTCTATTGGCTGTGGGGCTGGGGCTGTGGCTTAGTTGGTAGTGTACTTGTACTAACAAGTACAAGGCCCTGGAGTTGATCACCAGCATTACATAAACTGTGTGTAGTTTGTGCATGCCTGTATCCCCAGCTCTGAATAGTAGAAGCAGGAGAATCAGGAATTCAGGGTCATCCTGAGTACACAGAACGTCTCAGTTACAAGAGACGCCATCTTAAAAAAGAAATAAAGGAAGAAGGTGTCGGTAGTTCCTCAGTTCATTTGGAACTTTCTCAGGAAGCTCTGTCAAGGGTCTTTGTAAGAGAGCAAGTATGAACTCATGTCTAGAAATTGATTTGTATCTAATCGAAGAATTTTGGTTTCAGTGGGTTCCTCCAGGAGAGAAGGCGTTCCAGCTCATGTTAACCTCTCTGCATCCTCCATGCTCATGATTGCAATGCAGTACACTTCTAACCCAGGTAAGTGACCAGCTTACACCATCACGAGGCAACACTCACAAACAACATAGATCCGTTCACGTGAGAGCATCTCTAGGCAGAACAGACAAGAGATGTGTTAAACACAGACTTCTGAGTTAAAATCAATTTGTCTCTTGCTAGTAGTGATGATTTGGTTTGCTAGGGAACATTTTAGAATGTTTGAGGATTAAGTTTCAGATAACTGGAAAGTAATGTCTATATAGATAACACTAAGGCTGGTGTGCTGGTTTCTGCCTATATGCTTAGCACTTGGGAAGTTGAGGCAGGACGGTTGTTCTTAGTTGCAGACTAGCCTGGGCTATAGAGTGAGATCCGGTCTTACACACACACACACACACACACACACACACACACACTACATGTATTGATTCATATGCATATATACATGTGTATTGTATATATTTACTGCACTTTAACCACTAATGATAACCAATGATTTGGGTAAATTTGCTTTATTAATGCCACAGAAATATTTCTAAACATAAATCTTTTACCAAGTTTCAGGTTTTTCATGGAAGAAATTGATGAAAAGGGATGTACAATTTAAAGGGATAGAAAATAATGTAATGTTCTAATCGTAGGAGAGAAAACAGTGGTCTCCCGTGGCCTTCTCCTTTAGTTGAGTAGCAGAGGCATGATTGCCACGTTTGCTTCTGTGTCTCGGATCACCTGTGGCATTGGATGGGTTTGCCCATTGTGGTGGTGTTTGTCTGGGTAACAGCAAATGCATCTGGAGGAACTGACCTCCAAGGCGGCTAGCTCTGTGAACTCTGGTTTTATTTTCATTGAATGTTTGTTTAGGAAATGACAACATTTTATGACATAGTATTTAGTCTATTTAAGTAGCATAATAATTGAGTTTTTGATTTTAAAACTTTAAAAGTAATATTTTTTAATTCACTTGCTGAGAATTTCATACAACGTGTTTTGTTCATATTCATGATACAGCTCGGTCCTAGTGTCACCCTGTGTATAGTTTTGGTTGTTGTCTTGTTGTTAGTTTGAGATGGAGTTTTTATTGCTATCTTGCCCAGACTGACCTCCTGGGTTAAGACAGTTTTCTGTCTTCGGCCTCCTAAGTCGCTGGAATCAAGACAGACGCTGGCTTCTAGCCTCTGTTTAATTCACCTGCGCTCCCATAAAAAAGCTTAAAAACAATGAATACTTAAAGTTCTGGAAGCCAGGAAGACCAAGGTCCTAGCAGACTCATTGTCTGGTGAAGGCTTACTTCCCTGGTGCATAGGGGGCCATGTTTGTGCTGGCTCCTCTCACAAAGGAAGGAGGTAAAGGCTCTCTGGAACTGCCATTATATAGACACTGTCACATTTCTTGGGGTGCAGTCCTCATGACCTCAATGCCTCCTAAAGACCCTGCCTCCTAATATTATTGCATTGGGGTCTAGGATCTAACATGGATATTTGGGAACACGGGCACTTGATTTCCCAGTATTCTACTCCATCTCCCTAGTTTCACATCCTTCCACACCTGAAACACATTAATTCCATCTTGACAATCCTGCAAGTGTTAATTCATCCCATTATCAGCTCAAAAACCCGAGGTCCAACGGTTCGTAGAAATACCATCCAGATCCATTACTGTCGGATTTGAGGCATGATTCATCCCAGAATGCTCTGCTCTTCTGTATGTCATGTGATCACGTGAGAGGGTGGGGCTGCAGCTCCGAGGCAGAGCCCTTGCTTCTCATAGGCCAGCTGAGGGTTAAGTCCCTAAACAGAAGCAGACAGACGTGTAAACAATGAAGTACACAGGTGGGCCAGCCATCGAGGAGATAGCCCCGCCCCAAAGGCAGAAGGGATAAGTTCGAAACTTAGCATGAAACCTTAGCCCTGTACATCTTCTTCAACTTGATACTGTTCCTTCTAGACCCTCTGTGGAGGCAGTCCTATCTTCTCTGTTGTTGCTGGATAAGGGTTTGGCTCCGTAGTGACCCTGACACTATAGCACTGGGCAGCCTGGCCTCCATTGGTCTGCTGGGAGTTACCTTAGTGGGGGCTTCCTGTGGTGGGTGCCCTCACGTCTACCTCCACTTCACCCCACAGACTGGGGTCTGGTGCCCATGGCTCTTTAGGGTGTCCTTTCAACTTTAAGGGGGCATATCCATGCACCCATGCTTTGTTGAGGGCAGTGCAAGCTACTTTGGGGCCTAAAGACCTGCAATCTGACGGGTAAAGAATAAAGCATCAGAGTGCAGGAACGAGGTATAGGCTGTAATGTGAGGTCCTCCACTTGCTTGTGGGCTCCTAGAAGTCATTTTGTCCTTGGTTCCTTGTTCTCGTGGCCTGTGATGATTTCTAAATTGCCTTTGCGGGTGTTGGACCACAGTGCCTGGCTTTTCTGGTGAGGGTTGATTGATGTGTTTTCTAGCTCCCTGGTCATACTCCCAGTGGTCCCTCCTGAAGAGTTTGCAAACTTTCACCTAGTTTCTTCTTTGATGAACATTTCTGATTGAAATCATTTCTCTCCTCTGGGATTTTACTATAAACACTCAGAAAGCAATAGCAAAAAACAAAAATAAAAACACAAACCAGGTCACTGAGCACTCGCAGAAGGATTTCCTCAGCCAGTTTCATCTCACACATAGTCTCTCCCTTCTGTAGAACGCCAAGACATCAACGTAATTTGACCATGTTCTCTGTCACTTTATGACAAGGCTGGCCTTTTCTCCAGTTTGCCATCGCGTGTTCCTGTTTCTGCCTGACACCTCCTCAGAATCGCCTCTACTGTTCACTTGCGTGTGTGTTTTTTAGACCAATATCCAGTCTAGCGTGCTTCCAGAACTGGGAAGCTGTGCTCTTCTCTTCCTAAGACCTCACATAGTTGTCTTTCATTGTCATTCAGAGTAACGACAACTTTTCCAAAATGTACCTCAGAATGCTTGCAGTCCCTACAATTACCTAATAATGCTGAAGCGGCTTCCACATTTTTACTATTTGTTCCAATAGCACCCCAAGTCTTAGCACTAGTTCCCTACTTCAGTATGTTTTGGGGTTATGTTAGTCCTTTGTTTCGTTGCTGTGGCAAAATACCCAACAAGGAACTCAAGGGAGTAGGGGAGTTATTTTGACTTGCCGTTTAAGGCATGCACACCACACTGCCAGGGAAGCCATGATGCAGGACTGTGAGGCGTGTTGCATCCACAGTCAGGAAGGGTGAGAGGTGGATGCTGGAGTTTCTTTTGTCATCCCTGAAATGGCTCCTACCACATTTTCCCTCCTTCAGTTGAGTCTCTCTGGTAGCGTCCCTAGAAACACACAGCAGTTTGTCTCCTAGGTAATGCTAAATCACACTCATAAGCTCTCCAGATTAGCTCTGACAGGGATACTTTAACAGGTACCGTAATGTGAATGGCTTATGTGATTAAACGCTTATTTCTCATGGTTTCAGAGTGTAGGGAATTTATTTTGAAGTTGTTGATAGATTTGAGTGTCTGGTAGGGACCCATTTCCTGGTTTGTAAGCAGATTTGTTCTGTCCTTGGGTAGAAGAAAGCTCATGGAGATTCTTCGGGGTCTTTCAAGAAAAGAACAATAAAGGGCTGGAGAGATGGCTTAGCAGTTAAGAGTCCATTTTGCTCTTTCAGAGGAGACAAGTTCAGTTCCCAGCACACAATTACCTGTAACTTCAGCTCCAGGGTATCTAGCACCCTCTTCTTGCCTCTGTAAGAACATTATGTGTATATTAAAGACACATAATTTAATAATTATAATACTATCACTGATAATAAGATATTAAAAAACAAGGTCACTAAGCCCCACTCATGGGGCCTCTGCCTTCACAACCTAAGCACATCCTAAAGCCCCACCTCCCAATGTTATAATCTCCTATCTTAATCTTATACTGCTTGCCTTAAAAGGCCATCAAAATATGACTCATGTTTATTGTATTTTATGTTCTGAAAGGATTCGTCCTTTAGACACTAGCGAGGTAAAGTGTTATCAGGAAGAGTGGGCCCTGCTGTTGGTCAGCAGTATGGCGGAGTGGACATTTTGAAGTTACTTGGATGTGGGTTTGTTTCTGGACCTGGGTCTGCGGACTTCACTGCAAGGAAGAACCAATGTCTGAATGGCGGGGAGAAAGTAAGACTTTATTCATTGGCCAAATAATGAAGAAGAGGGGAGACTAGACTCACAAATCAGTTTCTTCACCATGGGGAGTGGGGTTCCATATGCAGGACAATGGTGTCATAAAAGAAGAATATTCTTGTCTTCTCTGGTATGAGGCAGACCCTTCCAGAACCTTCTTTGAAACTGCTTTTCCTTTCCTTTCCTTTCCTTTCCTTTCCTTTCCTTTCCTTTCCTTTCCTTTCCTTTCCCTTTCCTTTCCTTTCCTTTCCTTTCCTTTCCTTTTCTCTTCATGGTCTGGTGGCTGCAGTCATGGGGACTGGTAGATGTCTTTAGCTTTGATGGGAGAAAAGAGAGACTAGGCAAGTCTAGGGAAAGTTAAATAACCCTTTATTATCTCTCTGGACACAAGTGTCTCTAGGGGTCAACATATTCATTCATAGAATCTTACCTGAAGACCCAGGTGGGGAGGGATGGGCACAGCATGGAAACAGAAGCCACATCTCTTTACCTCTCCCAGCCACTCAGTAGACATCAACAGGCACAGAAGAAGAGTTAGGGTTTTGGCCAAATTGGCTTCCAAGACTTGGAATAATAATTCAGGTGACTGTTACTGTAACCCATACAAAGAAGTATCATTCTCAGGGGAAAAACATGCACGAAGCAGCCTTCTTAGCTGCATAACCTCTAAGTGAATGATGTTTAAGTGAACCACAGGCTCTGGAAACTACCAGGTTTGCTTCGATTTTTACCCCAGTATCACCATTGAAGAGATTTGTGGGGACTGATTTGGCCCTAACAAACCATATAATACCTTATCTGACTCTGGGAGCTTCAGAGGACAGAGTTTCCTGAGCTCCTTTGCAAAAGACACATCGTTGCAGCCCTGGACAAGTCTACAGCATCATGGACGAGTTTTCTCACCGTGAAATAGGACAATTCTTCCTGCTATTTATTAGCTAGTTGTTAAGATCAACAAGTTAAAAACATGAGTGCACATGCTTGCTTGGCCTTGGTGGTCTGACTGGGATGGTGTAAGTGCTGGGTAAATAACAGGAACGGCTACAATGTAGCATTTTCCTCCTGGACTTGAATTGATGGAAAAGTACCGAGATCATACAAAAACACCTCTTTCATTTTCAAATCTGCTCACAGGATAATGTTTATAGCCAACGAGCTATCCTGTGTTGGGGAATTACATTTCTGACTCAAAACTAGTCTTGTGATATGGGAAACAGGTAAGAAGTGAGTGAGCTTCCGCCAGGGTCACTTTACGATCAACTGCATGCAGGTATGCTCAATCTTCTAACAGGGCAAGATGATCGTGTTGCTTTCTACAAAGCTCACATTTGAGAACTGTTGTATCATTCTCCAAAACAAAACAACCAATCAATCAACCAACCAAAAAAATCCACCCACACCCCAAATTCCACAAAAACTGGCTCTGTAATGTTTTAAGTAAGTTGTTTTTTTTTTTTTAAATCATTCTACTGTTTAAATTTTGGTGGAATGGGCATTGATGCAACAAGAGACCACTTGGTTTTGTGGCTGATTGTGTATTACACATTAGACAGCAGGGGCTGGAGAGGTGGCGCAGCGGAGAAGAGCACACATTGCTCCTCCAGAGGTCTCGAGCTCAGGGTTCAGTGTTCGGCTCCTAGCACCCACATCAGCACTCATACTGCCTATAACTCTAGCTCCTAAGGGGATCTTATGCCTCTGATCTCCACTGGCACTCACACACATGTGTATATACCCACCCCATACATATGTGTGGATAATTCAAAATAAAATACATCTTAACGACGAAAAGGGCACTTCCTTAAGCAGCTGACATCGATGGAGTCACTCCTGCGTGCAGGGCTTTCTGCCAGGTACTGTGGAGAGCACACTGACATGTAAGGGGTGGTGTGTCTTTTGGCTCTGTATTTCTTTGGGAAGACAAAGCGTATTCCTATAAACCAGTGCCAATATGGGGTAGCCAGGCGTGGTGGCATCTGCAGCCTCAACGTTAGGAAAGCAGAGGATCCCTGTACATTTGAGGCCAGGTCAGCCAAGGGCCGCAGAGTGAGACATCTTTCACAAAACAGATAATAAACATAGAGCGAGCTGTGCAAAGCACCCACTAAATACTATAGGCCGTTAACTCATCAGAGGAGGACCCTGGGAATTGAAATAACCAGGAACAGCTTCATGCTTCTTGAGCAAAGAAACTATGGATTAGGTTCTGTTCGATACACTGAGTGGGGCATTTTGGAGGGGAAGCAGTGTGAACAGAGGCCCTCTCTAGGTCTGTTCACAGGACAGGCAGCGGAATACTCTGAACGGGGTCCGTTTAATCTACACTGCAGAAGATCAGATGTTGCGTAAGACCGTGTCCTAGGACACTTGCCCGTTCAGTGGTGACATAAGGACAGAGACTCCTCAGTGAAGCCACAAGAGGAGAGATTTAAAACGTAGAGAACAGCACCAAATGCTTCTGAAGAACCAAGACAATTCAGATGAAACACTCCCGCGGGAAGTCTGCAGTGCAGAGACTTCCGTGTTGGGATGGACATGGAAAAGTAACTCACACATGGAGAGAAGCAAACATGAACCTGCCTAGCATGAATGTTGTTCTTTTGCAAGTGAATGCAGGTAAATCAAAGAAACATGCCCTTGTGTGGCTCTAACAGGTTCCCCGTGGAAGACTCCATTGTGAAAATATCACATGCTCTGAACGCGAGAAATGGAGAAATCAAGTTGGTACCCATATGACGTTTCCTCCGTGGTTAGCTTTCATAGTACTAGAGGGTGCTATGTGGTAGGCTGCTAGGGTTAAAAAAAAAAAAAACAGTTTTACCCAGCTATGAACCCTGTGAACTACCACAATGGGCAAGATAGGCCCATGCGTGCAATAGTGGCACAAATATGGCGGTAACCAACTGCTTTCAGATTGGATTTAAGACTCAAGACACAAGAGGGAGTGTATGCCTGCAATTGTAAACATAACTAACAATGAATGGTTAGAGAGTCCCCAGGCCTCGGGCGGGAACCTACTGCTATTGTTTCCCTAAATGGACATGGTATCACGACACCCTCTAAATTCGTATTTTTATGCCTGTGAATCAGAACAGCTCTTAGACATTAGAGAATTTTTTGTTTGTGTGTGTGGAATGGACTGTGGATAGTGTAGACACTCACAATTGGTCCAAGTGCAGAGTACATGTGTGGCGTGCTCAGCATCTATATGCCCCTCCCTCCCGAGGCTCAGGGACCATCGTGGAAGAGGGACAGGGGAGAGTGTAAGAGCTGTAGGTCAGGGAGGACTGGGCTGAAATGCCTTCTGGACATGACAGGACGTCTACACTCAACAACTCACAGAAGATCAAGCCAGTTGTGCTGGAGAGGTGGCTCAGTAGTCAAGACACTTGCTGCTCTACAGAGGATCTCGGCACCCAAGTGGTGGCTCAGAATTGCTACCAGTTTCAGAGGTTCTGGCATCCTTTTCTGGCTTCTGTGGCTCCTTCAAACATACAGTGCACATGCATACTATACATGTATAAATACATACACACATGCATGCACGTACATTCATATATATGTACAAACATACAAACACATAAAAACACACAAATGTCTTTAAAAGTCAAGCCATTTAGCATTCAAACATGGGGGAGAGAGGCTCACAAGGCCCCACCCATAAATGAGTAGCAGTTGACCATTGTTGGCTTCCGTGGAGAGAGAGTCAGTTTTCTTTAAGGATGTGGCCCCTGATCTACCATGATTTACTCAGTGGCTCCACACCCTTGAGTATATGGACAGCAAAAATTGGACTTGAGGGACTATTACAAAAAAAAGGGGGAAAATAACCATAAAGTTGGGAGGGGTGGAAAGTCAGGAGTGGGTCTTGGAGGAGTTAGGGGGAGAAATAATGGGAGAATGAGATCAGATTGCATTGTGGAAAATTCTCAAAGGATTAATAAAAATATTTCACTTAAAACAAACTAAAAATCAAAAACCAAATTCCCTATCACTGGGACCCGGTTCCAGCCAGCAACATCTGCCAAGAGCTTCTGAGATGGATTTTTTCTTTATGATGAGAGGGTAGGGTTATTGATCAAGTGGTAAAATTTCTGTGTCACTTAGTAGTTTCCAACCTTGGGGAGGGGAGGAAGGAAAATCAGCACCAGTTTTCTAATTCCACATGGCCTGGTGTTGTGAGGTAACGTGTGGGGATCGCTCATCACAACATCTGACAAAGAACAAGTTCACTCAGAGATGCCGAGCTTGCGTATGACCTCACCCTGAGGCTTCCCCTTCTTAGCTGCATTGGTCCAAGTTTACATTATGTAAGGATAATTGCTGGAGATGTCTAGTATTTCCTTTGCTAGTGCAATTTGCAAAGTACTTCTGAATGGCTTTGGAATAAAGCTTGGTAAAGCTAAGGGCTGGTATGATTTCTCAAAGTGTGATACTTTCCAATTCAATGATTAAAGTGAAAATGGATGGTGAAGTGATTTATTATATCTCCAAGGATGATATTCTGGCACTTACATTTCATTATAAATTATATTGTCTACCTTACAGTGTATCATTGTCAATTATTGGAATGCCTCATGAAATATAAACAAGAAGTCTGGAAGGTAAGTTTTGGGTCAAGATCGACCCATATTTACTAACTGGAGTTATATAAATGTTAACAATTACATATTATGACGATTGCTTTGATCAAATTTATACTTGTCTTATAATTTTGATGTGATTAACCTATACTTTATTTTTACTGGTAAAATTATCACTTAGAGCAGAAATCAAACTTCAAGAACAGAACTTCTTGACAGAATAATTGAATGTATCTTATTCATGGAATTAGGAAAATATTATAATGCTTGACAGTATGATTTTAATGTAAAATTGCTTAAGAATTGTATTTTTTTCAAATAGCAGGCAAGAATTGTTAAGAAATGTTATTAGAAAAATATTTTTTTAAGCATTGTTTGGGATGTGGGCATACACTGTTGTAAAAATCTTTCTTTAATTTGAATCGCATTAGAGGATTAATGGACAGTGCACTTTTGAACCCTCCTCGGGGGCATCATTTATAGGACAAATAAACAAACACATGAATAAATGAAGAAAATGATATGCTAACACAATTTAATCTGTAGAGTGCACCTGTACGATGAGATCCAGGGAAATGACCTGCCTTCTCGATTAGAATTCTCTATTAGAATTTCTACTGCTTTGGTTATATTGGGTGAGTGACTGTTATTTTTATCTGAGGTTGCTGAGTCAATGCGTGTCCCTTCCTCCTGCAGGATCTTTTGTACGTGATTGCCTATGGGCCCTCACAGGTGAAGCCTCCTGCAGTCCAGATGCTTTTCCACTACTGGCCCAACCTGAAGCCCCCCGGAGCAATAAGCGAGTACAGGGGCTTACAGTACACAGGTAAGGAGAGCAGAGCCCCGTGCTGGCCCGTGTGCTCCCGCGGTAAGGAGAGCAGAGCCCGTGCTGGCCCGTGTGCTCCCGCGCCTCACCTTATGCTAGAAAAACCGTATTAGACGGTTTGGCACTGTCCTTTCGGGGACACTGGGTTTCAAAAGAAGCCAATTAGTCCATGCTATTAGGGGAGGTTGAAAGGGGAAGATCAATTGAGCCCAGGAATTTGGGGAGCCATCCTAGGCAACCTAGAAAGATCCCATCTCTTAAGATAATCAAGTGTGGTGCTGCGAACATATGGTGATCTGCAAGCATATGGTAATCCTAGCACTTGAGAGGTGGAGGCAGGAGGATCAGAAGTGCAGTTAGTCTTGACTACAAATCAGGTTTGAAGTCATCATGAACTAAAAGAGAACCCATTTCAAAACAAAACACAACCCAAAGAAAAATAAGAAAAAAAACCCACCCAAACCCCTTAATTATACCAATTAAGATGTGTATGACTTCATAGCAGATTGCCTACACCCCTATCCAAAAGGCCCACATCTTACCTACTACTAAAGTTAATTACTACCAAGCCAGAAGTGATAGAAGCACGGCTGGCTATTCACTATCACTTAGCAGAAGCCCCAGCTGCCTATTTCTGTCCTGACTGTGCTTTCAGTGTCGCCAGGAGAGTCTCATCATGACAATGAAACAGTGACATTAAATGCAATGATACAGTTGGGCACCGTGGCCTACTCTTATGACCTTAGCACCCTGTAGGCTGACCTTAAAGATTCTAGAGTTCAAGGCCAGCCTGGGCCACAGAGTGGATTATAAGACAGCCTGAGCTATATGAAAACCTTAAAAAAAAACCCCAACATTAAAATAGTGACAGATATCTACCAAGAAATGCACGCGCGCGCGTGCACACACACGCGCACACACACACAAGACAGACAAACAGAAAGACTGGCTGGCACAAGGTTCTAGGTTGCTGCTTATATCACAAAGTATAAGAAAATCCCAATGGCTAGTGGATTTTCTGGTGTCCATGTGCACCTCCCCTCAATGGTGTTAAACATCTTTTACTCCGCAGAAGGCAGATTCCAAATGGTATAGCTTAGGATAAGAAGTAGCAGCAGTGGTTTATGAAGAAAAGGCAGACAGAGAATTCGTTGAATTGTTTATTATTATTTTTTCTATTATCAATAGTAGAGAATGTTTCACTGTTGTGAGATGAATAATTGGAATGTAAAAGCCAATGAATACTTAGCACATCAGTAGAATAAAAAGCGAAATGGCTGATATACTTCACGCCGACCCTTTTTTGTAGAGTCCCTGATAAGCTCTCCTGTGATGTTTGAATGGGTGATTAGTACCAATGATATCTATTTATACAATAACTACCTGATGAGGTAGCTGTGTTCCAGGCATTGTAGTTTTGTTATTGATATAGGAGACAACACAAAAGTAGCCTTCATGAAATTGAATACAGCCTAGATACAGAAATTCAGTTTATTTGGCAAATATTCATGGGGTGTCTAGATATGGAAATTCATTTTGTTCAACAAATATTTATGGGGTGTCTACTGCTAGCCAGGTGTTTCTCTGTGTTTCAGTGAGGAAATCAAAACACCTTATAGTCATTAGCTTCTTGGAGATTTCAAGCTAATTGTGGGGGGAAATCCAGAGACTGATTTCTAGGGCCAAGTACTAAGGTAGAGCAAAAACAAATCTGTGGGAACCATGGGAGGGCTCCTAGCTCATCCTGGCCGTTGGCAAGCTGGTGGCTGAGGCTGTAACAGGTTCATAGCTAGACAAGGGAAGAGAAGAGGCCATGAGTGTACAGAACGAGAGTTTAACATAGAAGGAACTTCAGGTAGAAGGGCTGGCGAGGGGGATGCCACAGACAGCTCGGAGATGTTTAGAACTGGAAACAATTCGACAATGAGGTGAGGAGGCCGGCGGAAGGCTGGCAGAGCCTCTGAAAGACTTGGGGCTGTTTTCTAACAACAGAGGGGTTTCCTGCTGTAGGCTCTGGTGGGACTCACGGACCAGAGCATCCCCAATGCCAAATGCTGACAGTCATTCCCATGCTAAGATCAGAGCCATCCTTTCTAGTTCTCTTGGTCTCAAGGAGAGATAGTTTCACTCACAGTCCATCCTTGTAATCATGTGTTGCCTCCCTTGTTCCCTGCTGAGATGCAGGTGCTACTTTGTAGCCAGGCTCCATCCTCGGTGATAAGCGGCTCTCTTAGAATTCCCACACTAACAGACCATGAGGGAGACAGAGAGTCATCGTTGTGGTCTGTGTCTTGCTGTGCGTCTGGCACCAGCTGCCTATTGGATGTTGTTCTTGCAGCTTTGGATGTAGAGACTTCCCCCTTCTGCATTAGCCTGCTGGTACTGTCATCATCCCTGTCTTGACCAGGCAGCCATGCTGTCCAAGGGTAGCTTCTCCAACATTTCTAGGAGATACAATCTCACAGTTGAATTTCGGTCCTCTGGCTCTTTTTACAAACGTCCAGTCCTTCTTCTGAGATGTTCCCTGATCATTAGGTGCAGGGATTGTATTGTAGATGTGTCGGTTGAGGCTAGCCACCTCCCGATGGGTTGTTCTCTGCGTTGTGACCAGTTGTCGTTTTCTGTGGGGTGACCATATGTTGAAAGAGAGGTTTCTTCAGTGAGGTGTGAGCACCACACTTACCAAGCAAAGGGGTTCCTAAACCCATTTAATCTCTAGAGTGCGTGGTTTGTACGCGAAGCCAGAGATCTATGCCAGGTGCCTTCCACTCTCACTCGTTCCTTTATTGTTTGCAGTAGGCTTCTGCTCCGAACCTGGATGCTCTTGTAGATCGGCTGGCCAGCAATGCTGTGCTATCCTTCTCTCTACCTCTCCCGCATGCAGCCTTGCCTGACTTTTTACAGGGCGGCTGGGGATCCAAACTCAGGTCCCTTTGCTTCTGCAGTAAGCACTTCACCGAGTGGGCCATCCACCTCCCCGGCTGTTCCTGCCTTTTATTATAAAAATTACCAATACAAGAGCTGGAGAGATGCTCAGCAGTGAAGAGTACTGGCTGGTCTTCTGGAGGTCTTGGTTTTAATTCCCAGCATCCATACGGTAGCTCAAAACCACAGGTAATTCCAGTTCCAGACGATCTGACACTTCTTCTGGCCTCGGTGGGCACCAGGCACACATAGCAAGTGAAAAATCCATGTAAAACACCCATACAAATAAAATGAAACGAAAGAGAAATTATACAGTGAGTTTCTTGTTACAGCATACCAAATAGCAAATGAGTTAGTCTTTGTAGCAACGTTGTTATTTAGTTTCCATTTAACTGCATTTCTAGACAGCACAGAGCGAATGGGAGGTGCATTGAAAGGCTAAGCGGGATCTGGGCCATCAGAATAGCACACACTATAACCCATGTTAGGGGACTTTCTAGGTGAGTCTGTGAGAGGCTAGACCAGAGCTTTCTGTGGTGCTTTCCCACCATTATGTTCTTTCTTCTCTTTAATTATCTTGATGTTCTATCTACACAATGAGAATCTTGTGAGACTTGTAAGGCTTTGCTGGTGCATTGGATACATGAAGACGACCCCAAGTAAGCGTGTGTGGAGCCCGTCCCAGGGTGCTCCTTCAGCATGGGCTCTTCTTTCCAACAGCAGAGGTTCAGGTTTGCCTGAGTTTGTATTTTATAAAAATGGAAATGTCCCGTGTGTGTGTGTGTGTGTGTGTGTATGTGTGTGTGTGTGTGTGTGTGTATCTGTGTGATAAAGATAACTGTTGTCTGTTTCCTTTTATTGCTATACATAGTCCATAAAATACATGTGCCACAATTCACAATTTTCCTTTCTTCTCTACTGTTACCAAACATTTGGGTTGTTCTTAATTTTTGGTTGTTGAAATACTGCTACTCTGAGCATTTTTGAAATGTCTTTGATATAAAATCTGACACACACACACACACACACACACACACACCACACACACACATCTTCATCCCTACAGTGGACCTGTTGGGCTAAAGGGCACACATGTACTCGACTTTAATAAACAGCTTCCCAGTTCAGTTATGCTAACACACGCTCTCATTAGGAGTGTATATTTATTTATTGTGGTAGCTGTTAAACATTATTTTATGTATCATATTATAGAACAATAAACTATATTTCCTTTCTAATCTACAAGACTTTTATGGCTTCTTTTTAATCTGTGATTTAGCATCAGTCATATTAACTGTACAAAGGGCTTTCAGCATGACATTGCTTACAATGGCAAGTCGCATTTTTATTTACCAACCTATTACAGTTTTATTCAGAAAGTTATTGTCTTAGTCAATGTTCTAGTGCTGTGAAGACACACTAATACCATGGCAACTCTTATAAAGGAAAACATTTAAGTGGGACTAGCTTACAGTTCCGACGTTTAATCCACTGTCATCTGGCAGGAAGCCTGGCACCATACTGGCAGCAGCAGGTAGCAGAAGAGAGAGAGAGAGACTTGGACTGACTTAGACTTTTAAAATTCTGAAGCCAGCCCCAATCAGCAAGGCCACACCTACCCCAACAAGGCCACACCCACTCTAACAAGGCCACACCTACTCCAAGAAGGCCTCACCTACTCCAACAAGGCCACACTTCCTTATCCCTGCCAAGTAGTGCTACCCCCTGATGACCAAGAATTCAAATATATGAACGTATGGAAACAATTCCACTGCCAACCAGCACAGTTATTGTCTGTCCCTGATGCTTGAAATGATTTCCCATAGAAATTCCAATGATTCATCTTACATTAAAGCTTGTGATAGACTGTAGTTGATTTTTTGTGCCAATCAGAAGGATCCAGTTTCAGTCTTGTACATGTGGATATCTGCTTTCCCAAGCCTCACTCGTTAAAGAAGATGTCTCTTTTGTTTTTATTAAGCAATGTATGTCTTTTGGTATCTTTTCCCACAATGAAGCAGTTAATGGTGCTTGGGTTAAACTCTGTCTTCTGTTCTACCCCACTGTTGCTATCGCGATACTCTGCTGGTTTTGCTACTATGATCTGGGGTGTAGCTTGAAGTCAGTATTGTGATGTCTTTAGTATTACTCTATTCGCTTAGCATTGCTTTGGCTGTTTTCATAGGTTTTCGTGTTCCCATATGGATTTAGGATTGATTTTTCTAGGTCTGGGAAGGGTCTCATTGGCGTTTGATGGAGATTGTATTGAATTTTGTGTATGAGTATTTGATAATATGGCTGTTCACAGAGTATTCTGATCCATGAACATCAGCTTTCTATTTTTCGAATGTCTAATATATCTTTCTTGGTCTTTTATAGTTTTCTTTGTAGGGAGCTGTCATGCTGTTGATCGAGTTTATGCCTATGTGTTCTACTTTAGTTTTGAGGCCACTGTGATAAGGATTGTTTAACTAATCTCTTTTTCTAGGAATTTATTGTTGATGTAGAAAGCTACTGAAGCTTTTAAATGTTGATGGTTTTTTGCCTTGAAACTTTAATGAAAGTATATTGAACAAATCTAAGATTCCTTTTTTTTTAATGTGTAGATTCTTTAGAGTCTTTTAAGAGGAGGTTATATCATTGTCAAACAGGCATAATTTAACTTCTCTGGTCCCTTTTGTGCCCTCTCTTTCTCCTGCCTATCGCTCTGGCTGAGTTTTTAAGCATTATCACAAGAGGGAAGATGGAGGGCGATTGTGCCAACCTTCTGAGTTTAAATGAAATGTTTTCCGTTCTCCCCCTCTGTGATATGTTGGCCATACGTCTGCCAGAGTGTCCTTAGGTACACTGAGATATGATCTTTTTATTCCCCTGTTCTTCATAGTTTTTAATCACAAGGGAGTGTTGGCCCTTGTCAAAGATCTTTTCTGAGATGATACTCCTCATTGCTCAGGCTAAACCTGTGCTGATTTCTAAATTTCTGTACCTTTGACCTGTAGATAACTGATAAGGATAAGCTGTAGTCTTCTTCTTCTGTGGCCAGATAACATATCTTGTACTATATAACATTAATTTTTGTATGTACATGTTTACATGTATGTGGTATGTGCATGTGTAAATGCTCATGTGTGTCCACATGTGCACACATGTATGGTGCATGTGAGTGTGGATGTAAGAAGTTGATGCTATGAAATCCAATCTCACTAGATAGCCCTGGCTCACCTGGGACTCATTATGTGGACCAGGCTGGCCTCAAATTCAGAGTCATCTACATGCCTCTGCCTCCCAAGTATGGGAATTAAAAGTATGTGTGCTGTGCCTGGCTCCACCTTACTTTTTGAGCCAAGATCTTTCACTGAACTTGAGAACTCTGATTTGGCTCCACACTGACTGGCCAGTAATCCCCAGGTATCCTCCTGTCTCTCTGCTACCAACTCTGAAATGGCAGGCACACTTTGCTGTGTCTGGCTTTTTTATTTAAGTATTGGGATCAAATTCAGACCATTATTCTTGCATAGCAAACACTTCATTGACTGATCCGGCTTTACAGTCCTACATTATTTATTTATTTATTTAAAAAATTCCTTTAGGGCTGACCATATAAATATTTCTGTGTATTTAAAACAACGTGTACGATAGTCTATATGAAATAAACCAGATGTATTACTGGTCTGGTTCAAACTTTCTATATTGCCATTGCATTTTTTAGCTTAAATTATTATTTTATGTGTATGGGTGTTTTGCCTGCATGTATATTTGTGTATCACATGTCTACCTGGTGCCCAAGAGGGCCAGAAGAGGGCATCGGATTCCCTGGTATTGGAGTTACAGACAGTTGTGTGCTGCCATGTGTGTGCTGGGAGCCAAACCCTGGTCCTCTGCAAGAGCAAACAGTGCTCCTAACCACTGAGCCACCTCTCCAGCCCTGTCACTACGTGGTGTTCACTTACTTCAGCATTTCCAAGAGGGAAGCCCTGAAGGGTTTTTTTTTTAAGGTGATTGTGGATTTATCTAATTCCTCCTTCTTCTGATCTATTTACTTTTGATATTTTGAGATGGTACTAGTAGGTATATGCACATTGCAAATTTAGAATTCAGTCTCTTCCAGGCGAATTGAAGTTCTTACCATTTTTTTGAATGGATGTTTTTTTTTTTTTTTTTATCATTCATGATTCTTACAATGTAAAAATTTACCTTGTCATAAGCTAATGTAGCTGTGCAGGCTTTTGAATGTGTTTGTGTGGTATAACTTTTTCCATGATTTTACTTTCAACCTTTTATATTCTTATATAAAAAGTCAGCCAGCTTTCTCTAGAGATCCCACCATTCCATCTTTCTAGTGCTGCGTTAGAGGCAGGCCATGCACCCACCTGGCATTCAGAAGGATTTGGGGGTTTGAACTCTGGTCCTTAGGCTTGTATGGCAGCTACTTGAGCCATTTGAGTTTTGAAAAGAATGCACCTTTTTTGTTTCCTTTAACGCTAATCTACTGGGGATAATTTTTATCTCTTTGTATTTATTTGAAAAGCATCATCGCCTTGCATTTATTTATGTATTTATTTATTTAGCTTTTTGAGAGAGGTTCTTACTGTGCACACCCAGCAGGCCCAGAGGGTGAGATCTTAAATGTGTTTTCTCTACGTATACAGTTTTAAACTGGTATTCATTTTATTTATAAACCTTGAAAGTATGTTATGAGCTTTATTTTTGTTCCTGCTATTGCTATTTGGATGCACATTATTGGTTGTTGCTAATTTAGAGGTGAACGACCCTCATTTGTTTGTTTGTTTATTTATGTATTTACTTCCTTAGCCACTCGGCTCCGCCCCATCTGGTTCTGCTATTTCTACTTGCCTTTCATGGCACCTCATAGGACTCCTCGACCTGACAGTTGATATCTTGTCAGTTTTAGAAAAGGCCAGGTTTTCTCTTGTGTTGTGTGTTGATATGGTACTTACTGAAGGTATCACCTGGGCTGCTGGATCCGTGTTAGCCAGTGTAACATGCTCTTGTAGTCATCACAAAGACAAACAACAGCAACAACAACAACAACAACAAACTACAGAAAATAATGGCATGTCTCTTCAGATCCAAACCCCTCTCTCTCGTGCCTGTGAGCAGTCCCTGACACGGTTTTAATAGAATTGATGCGATCATCTAATTCAGGTATATATGCAAATAAGATGGAAGAGTCAGCACTTTTCCTGTCCAGCTTCATTCATCTGCACAGTAATACTGAGCTTAATCTCTATCATTAACGACATGAATTCTTCTCATTCTCCAGATGTCCTATTTTATCAATAGTCGCGTTGCTTTCAATAGTTTTGCAGATATGTGAAACTGCCGTGAACATCTTATGCAGTTCAATGATTTGTGTAGTAGCTGGCGACTGTCCTTTCTTGCATTTAAAATGTGTCATTGTTGCATTGTTGCATGTGCCTGATGAGTACGCATGGACTCATGGGCCATGGCTTGTGTGTGTAGAGGTCGGAGAACGTTATGGTCATTTCTAGCCTTTATGTGGATTCCGGGGCTCAAACTCAGACCTCCAGGCTGGCTTGGGGAGCACCTATGTGTCTCTGTCTGGGTTTTGCATACAGACTCTCTGTGCCAGCTCTTCCCAAGCTTTGTACCCACTCACTGCTGGCTTCCTTCTCGGTTCCCTGGTCTGAGACCCTCAGAGCAGAAGGTCTGGTGAAGGGAAGCAGAAGAACGGACACTGCTGCATGCTCGTAACTGCAGGGCCGCCTCGCCCGGGGGTTAGCTGTTGGGATTTGCATATATTGATCAGCTTCAGGACTGCTCATTTCCCGTTACTTAAAGCCCTTATCTTGAAATTTTATCGTAATGTTCATATAAACTGAAATAAATCAAAACCAGAGAAGACAGATAAAGGTTATGTTTTTATGACTTCATCTTTTAATACTTCCTGGAGCTGAATTTTATCTATTTCTCTCTTTTAAAAAGATTAGTAGAGGTTGCTTAGACTGTGGATTTTAACGTTAGAATGATTTCTATTTATCTGTTATAAATGACCAGTTTCCTTTGAGTTTTACAGTTGCTGTATCCAACAGGTTTTGACATGCTGTATTTTTATTAATGATTTTTGTAACTTTTTTGTTGTTGTGTGTATATGTGTCTATCTTGCATGTATGTCTATGCTCAACATCCATGCCTGGTGTTCATGGAAGCCAAAAGAGCGCATGTGCCCTGCAACTAGAGTTACAGATGGTCGTGAGCTGTCTGACACAGGTGCTGGGAATTGAACCTGAGTCTTCTGGAAGGACAGCCTATGTTCTTAGCTACTGAGGCGTCTCTCTAGATTCCATGTGCTATATTTTTATTAATACACATTCAGATTATTTTAATTTTTTATTATTTGATTTTTCTTTCTGGTGTGTATAGGAGTACTGTTTAATTTCTACATCTTTGAGTTATAGCTATCTTTAATTTTTTTTTACCTTAATTTCATTGTGATTAGTACAGGTTGATTTTTCTCATTTAACATTATTTAGTTGTGTCTGTTTGCTGTTTCTAATGAGAAAACATTGTAGTGTTTAATGTAATACCCCTTTTATTTGCATCTTTCAAAGGTTTTCCTGCTATTTGGTATTTAATAGTCTTCTCGTGCTTGAGTGTGGTTGTCTCTGTATTCACTGTGCTTGGGATCTGCTGAGATTTTAGGGTACGTGGTTTTATGCCTCTTGTTAGTACCACAGAAACTCGGATGCTGCCCTATCTAGATAGTCTTTCCTTTTCTCATCCAGGGACTCTAAAAGTATTTAATATTACCCCCAGAGGTTTTTTATATGCTTTATTGTTTTGAGGGGGGCATGGAGGGTGGCTGAGGCCATGGCTCAGCTGATAAAGTGCTTGCCGCACAGGAGTGAGGATCCATTTGCTTACCAGTCCCAGCTCTCAGGTGATCAGCTGTGTGGGATGAGCTGTGTGAGCCCTGAGCTGAGTCACAGGAGCTCTCTGGGGTGAGGCGGGGGGAGTCAGCTCTAGCTCCAGTGAGGAACCCTGTCTCTAAGCATGAGGTGAAAAATGACTAAAGAAGACACTACTGTTGACTTCTGGCATATGTGCATGCACCCAGACACAAGGTCTCCCATAAAAACATGTGAGCACATACACACACAAAACAAGTGGTACTTTAGTTAGAACTGTCTTAGTTCATCAAGCCATTCTTTCTTCTTGCTGTGTCCAATGTTTTTGAAAGCCCACCTACTGATTTATTGATTTGATGTGTTCTGTTTCTTTTAGTACTTCTACGTAGAATTTTCATTTCTCTGTTGGAGTTTTCATTTTAACAATCTGTCTATAGTCTTAAATAAACCTAAAGTAATTATTTTAAAAATCCTTATTCCTAATTCCAAACGAGTCTAGGTATTCTTTTTATACCCCACCCCTGTTATGGGGTACGATTTCTATATCTTTTGTATGTTTCATAACATTTTTTATTGTATACATGTCTGGAACTTGACATTTCAGTCCAGGTTGACCCTGACCTCTTGGTCATCCTTTTGCGAGTTGCCAAGTGTTTCATTACATGTGTGCCACTGCACTGAAAAGAAAAAACCTTCAGAAATGGATTGTTTCATTCTTTAAGCTTGAGCATATTAAAAATGTCTTCCTATGGCTTTACATGAAAAAAATCTCTGTGAAAGACATGTAAACAGTTGTTTATTGTTTTCTGGCATTTAGAATCATGGAAGAAGAATTTTAGACCACTGTGATTTTGTCGGAGAAATCTTTTTGCTTTTCATTTATTTTTGAAGTTTTCATGAACATGTGTGGTTGAATATCTTTGTCTTGATTTTCTTGATTGTAATGTGAAGCACTTTAAATTTTTACGTTTATTTATTAATTTTGTTTGTGTGTATATGTGTACATGTGACTGTACCATAGCACACATGTGGCAGTCAGGGGACAGCTTGTGGGAATTGAGTATCTCCTGCCATGTGAATTCTGGGGCTCGAACTCAGGTCCTCCTGCTTGGTGGCAAGCCCCTTTACCCACTGAGCTACCTCACTGGCTTCCAACAAAGTACTTTCAAGGTACAAACTTGGATACTTTAAAAATTTTTTTCTCTAATGAAGTGCGAATTATTGCTTTTCTTCTAATGTTTCTTGGCATGTTCCTCAGGAATACCAATGGTTATTAAGTCAAACTTTTATCTTTTGCAGTCTGTAGCAATTATCACCACTAATTTACATATTTATTTCTTCTCTAGATTCTTAGTTTTTCAGTCTCCTAACTCTTTAACTTACTACATATGCTAACCCAGGATCAGTTCTACTAGTATATAGTGGCTGTGCAACACAGTAATCCCACATTCAAAGGCAGAGATCAAATTCTGCATAGTAATACTTACATACGAACTAATATGTGTTACTACATAGATACATAGTAATGAATAGTAACACATAGATACTTAGTAGTACAAAGTAATACATAGATACATAGCAATGCATAGGTACATAGTAATATGTGGTAATATATAGATGCATAGCAATACATAGATACACGGTAATACAGACATTTAGGAACACATAGATATTTAACACTACATAGTAACATAGTAGCACATAAATACATAGTAATACATAGACACATAATAAGGGTCTTGTCTCAAACAGTTTCTTTAAGGGAAGATTTCTAATTCTGCCTTTTTGTTTTTAGTTTGTGCACATTTTAATCATGCCTTATCCAAATCCATTTTTGTTCCATTCTGTTTGTCTCCCCTGAGGCTGAATTTCTATGAGTTTCTGCATCTGATTTGGAAAGGCTGTGTGTTCTGCTGCACACAGCTTTCACATTCTTTCTTAGAATCCGCTCATCCGTAGAGTAATTATTTTCAGACATGTTTCTTCTCAGCCTTTTATATGTTTTCTTTCCTTTAATGCATGTTTTTCTTGATCTTTCATTTTTGTTCTTTTTATTTTTATTTCTGGTGTTCAGAATTGGACCCAGGTTTTCAATGTCCCAATATTCATAACCTAAACAGGAGTTTTACATTTTCATATATTAAAATTGATTGGTATCTTCTTTTATGGCTCTTTGTCTCTACTAAGATTATAAAGAAATTATCCTTTTTTTTTTCCAATCTCCCCTATTCTAACATTAAGGATCAAATCCAGAGCCTTGTATATGTCAGATAAGATTGTTATCCAGGCCCACAACTCTCTGCATTTACTCCGAGTTAGGAATGTGGTCTCGCTAAGGCTGACCTGAACTCACTCTAATGCCTTGACTGGCCTTGAACTTCTCCTCCTTCTGCCTTCTGAGGTCATCAAGATTACAGGTCCACATCAAGAGACCCATCAAGACTTTCTCCAATGCAACTAGAAGTTTGATGTTTTATACTATGATCCATTTAGAATGGACATTTGGTATAGAGTGAGAGAGAAGGAGAAATTTCCCCCTAAAGAGAACAAGTTATTCCAACTCAAGTCGTTGAAAAAAATTATCTTTTTCACATTGAATTGATTTTGATTTTCTTCTTTGGACATGGCTTTCAGGTCTGTTTGTAGAACTGTGTATTTCGCCCTACATCTCTTCTAGTGCTACATCCTATTACTCCATTCTGTAGTATAGAGGACCTGAGTTTTAATCCCAAGCACTCATGTAAAACATCAGGCATGGTCGTGCATGCCTGTGGTTTCAGTGTTAGGGTGGAAGATGGGGGTTGGGGTGCAGGGGATCTCTGAGGCTTGCCAGCTGGCCAGTTTTGCTAAATTGGTGAGCTCCAGGATCAGGGAAAGACCATGTCTCAAAACATACAGTGGAGACCATAAAAACTGAGGAAGACAATTGATGTTGATCTCTCCCCATCATGCATGTGTACATGTGTTCGCATGCACACACACTCATGTATGTACATGTGTAAACACACATGAAATATACACATAACCACACCCCCACACAATAAAGTATATTTTAAAATCATGTGGTGTTCTTTGCATCTTCATGGATCATGTCATTTCTACAAAATAATCTGCTTGAATTTTTGAATAAAAACTGGAATATTGACCCAAAAACCACCAGGAGAGAGCTGGTCTCCCAGGAGTGCAGACATGCCTGTGAGCACAAGTAAGACAAGCAATTCTTCTCCAAGGGACCTGCCCAGAGCCCTCAGGACACAGGAACAGAGGAGTACCCTGGGACAGAATCCTTCTGGTTTTCATCTGCACCAAATACTGTTTCCATACCCAAATACCGTCGGAAGCTGGTCTCCCAGAAGTACTGACACAGAGGCCTGCAGGAGGGACAAGCCACAGTCAGAGACAGGTAGACCAGCTAACACCAGAGACAACCAGATGGCGAAAGGCAAGGGCAAGAACATAAGCAACAGAAACCAAGGCTACTTGACATCATCAGAACCCAGTTCTCCCACCACAGTGAGCCCTGGATACCCCAACACACCAGAAAAGCAAGACTCTTATTTAAAATCACATTTCATGATGATGTTAGAGAACATTACAAAGGACATAAATAACCCCCTTAAAGAAATACAGGAGAACACAGGTAATCAGTTTGAAGTCCTTAAAGAGAAAACACAAAAATCCCTGAAAGAATTGCAGGAAAATACAACCAAACAGGTGAAAGAATTGAACAAAACCATCCAGTATATAAAAATGGAAATAGAAACGATAAAGAAATCACAAAGGAGACAACCTTAGAGATAGAAAACCTAGGAAAGAGATCAGGAGTCACATCACCAACAGAATACAAGAGATAGAAGATAGAATCTCAGGTGCAGAAGATACCATAGAAAACATTGACACAACAGTCAAAGAAAATGCAAAATGCAAAAAGCTCCTAATCTAAAACATCCAGTAAATCCAAGACACAATGAGAAGGATAATAGGTATAGGAGGGAAGATTCCCAACTTAAAGGCTAGTAAATATCTTCAGCAAAATTTTAGCAGAAAACTTCCTTAACCTGAAGAAAGAGATGCCCATAAACATACAAGAGGCCTACAGAACTCCAAGTAGATTGGACCAGAAAAGAAATTCCTCCCATCACATAATAGTTAAAACACCAAATGCACAAAACAAAGAAAGAATATTAAAAGCAGTAAGGGAAAAAGGTCAAGTAACATATGAAAGCAGATCTATCAGAATTATACCAGACCTCTCATCAAAGATTATGAAAACTAGAAGATCCTGGGCAGATCTCATACAGATCCTAAGAGAACACAAATGCCAGCCCAGGATACTATACCCAGCAAAACTCTCAATTACCATAGATGGACAACCAAGATATACCATGACAAAACCAAATTTATACAATATCTTTCTACAAATCCAGCCCTACAAATGATGAGATGGAAAATGCCAACACAAGGAGGGAAACTATACCCTAGAAAAAACAAGAAAATAATCTTCTTTCAACAAACCCAAAAGAAGATAGCCACATACACATAAAAATAACATAAAAATAAGAGGAAGCAACAATCACTACTCCTTAATATTTCTTAACATCAATGGACTCAATTCCCCAATAAGAAGATATGAATAACAGACTGGATACATAAACAGGACCCAAGACTTTGCTGCATGCAGGAAATGCACCTCAACAAATCAAAGAAAGATACTACCTCAGCATAAAACAATTTCCCAAACAAATGGTTCCAAGAAACAAAGTGGAACAGCCATTCTAATATCAAATAAAAGCAACTTTTAGCCAAAAGTTATCAAAACGGATAAGGAAGGACACTTCATACTCATCAAGGGAAAAATCTACCAAGAAGAACTCTTAATTCTGAACATCTATGCTCCAAATACAAGGGCACCCACATTCATAAAAGAAACTGTACTAAAGCTCAAAGCACACATTGTACCTCACACAGTAATAGTGGGAGACTTAATACTCCACTCTCATGAATGGACAGATCATGGAAACACAAACTAAACAAAGACACATTGAAGCTAACAGAAGTTATGGACCAAATGGATTCAACAGATATCTATAGAAGAACATTTCATCCTAATACAAACAAAAAGAATATATACCTTCTTCTCAGCACCTCATGGTACTTTCTCCAAAACTGAACATATTCTCGGTCACAAAACAGGTCTTAACAGATACAAGAAGACTGAAATAATCCCATGCATCCTATCAGATCACCACAGACTAAGGCTGGTTTTCAATAGAAACAAAAACAACAGAAAGCCCATATACACATGGAAGCTGAACAATGCTCTACTCAATGTTAACTTGGCCAAGGAATCAATAAATTAAAGCCTTTTTAGAATTTAATGAAAATGAAGGAACGACATACCTAAACTTATGGGACACAATGACAGCAGTGCTAAGAGGAAAATTCAGCTCTGAGTGCCTCCAAAAAGAAACTGGAGAGAGCATACACTAGCAGCTTAACAGCGCACCTGAAAGCTCTAGAGCAAAAAGAAGCAAATACACCCAAGAGGAGTAGAAGGCAGGAAATCATCAAACTCAGGACTGAAATCAATCACGTTGAAACAAAAAGAAGTATACAAAGAATCAACAAAACCAGGAGCTGGCTCTTTGAGAAAATCAACAAGATAGGTGAACCTTTGTCCAGATTAACCAGAGGGCACAGAGACCGTATCCCAATTAACAAAATCAGAAATGAAAAAGGAGATATAACAACAGAAACTGAGTAAATTAAAAAAAATCATCAGATCCTACTACAAAAGCCTATATTCAACAAAACTGGAAAATCTGGATGAAATGGACAATTTTCTAGACAGATAGCAAATACCAAAGCTAAATCAGGATCAGATAAATCATCCAAACTTTCCCATAACCCCTAAAGAAATAGAAGCAGTCATTAAAAGTCTCTCAACCAGAAAAAGCACATGACCAGATGGTTTTAGTGCAGAATTCTATCAAACCTTCAAGGAAGACCTAATACCAATACTCTTCAAACTATTCCACAGAATAGAAACAGAAGGAATGCTACCCAATTCATTCTATGAAGCCACAGTTAAGGTGAGTATTCTCCCTTGGAGATGGAATGGTTTCAGTTTCTGTCTAATCAGGAACTTTTCACAATTTCCTTTCATAGAAGACTTCATAAAAGATATTTTCTACATCTATCATGTTTAATGTTCCAAATAGATTTTAAAAACTGAAAAAAAAAGAACTTGAATATTTCACTGAATAAATGGGCTAATTTGAGAAGATTCATGTTTTTCAACACTGAGCCTTTTAATCTACAGATATATAACATTTCCCACTTGTTTTGGTATTTACATTTTTTCTTCCGGCAATGTTCCCTCATCTTTTGTATATAGCCGCCACAATTAGTTTGTTAAAAATTACTTGTATTGTGTAGCTTGGATTGTTATGGTAAATAGTGCTAGAACTTAATCTTCTATTTGTTTGTTGCTAATGAGTAGAAACGACTTGATTTTGAAGTGAACTTTATACTGAAACCTTGACAAGGTCCTGTGGTAATTTTCCTGTCTTACATGTGAGTTTCTTAAGATTTCATTTCCTAAAAACTACTATGTGCTCTGAAAACAAATATACTACTCTCCCCCCTTCATGTGTCTTTGGGTGTGGTGTGCCTGCGTGGCACGTGTATGTGTGCTCACATATGTGGGGGTACATGTGGGTACTCCTTAGTTCAGAGGCCCCAGGTTCTCCTCAGTCTTCCTTGGTTTTTCCTCCCCATTATTCGCTGAGGCAGGGGCTCTAAGTCAAACCCAGAGCTCACCGATGAGGCTAACCTTACTAGCCAGCTTTTCCTAGGGCTCTCCTTATCTCCACTGCCAAGCCAGGAATTACAGGCCACCCCAACCTGCACCCCTGCTTACATGAGTTCTGTGGGTTGGAACCCCACACACTTGAGTGGCAGGTGCTTTAACTGCTTAGCTGTTCCCTCAGGCCAATGAAGATACTTTAAATTCCGTTTCCTTTTTTAATCCAGGCCTACCTATCTTTGTTTCGGGCTCTCCCTGTGTCCCTCATTTTTTGCACCTGTCTTTTTCTGCCCTTCCTTCCGTAATACCTTGGACCGTACAAGTGTTTGACAGACAGGCTGAGGGTGAGCATCCTTGCTGTCCCCAGCTGTGAGGGGCGGGGGGGATGTATGAAGGCTTCACTTACCATTAAACATGATGCTAGCAATGATTTTCTAAAGATGCTTTTCTTAAACATCAGATTAAGGCAATTCTGGTCTGTTCTTCGCGGAGATTGTTAATGAGTGGAGGTCAGTGGGGATAAATGTTTCCTCTTTCTGCTGAGCTGACCATATGACTTCCTCTTTTTTATGCCCCTGATATGGCAAATTACACTGATTTGATTTGCATTTTCGAACCAACTGTGAATTTCTGGGATAAACTCCACATTTTTATGCTGTATTTTATTGCCAATATTTTTGTTAAATATTGTTGAAGCTGTATTTATGAGGGACATTTATAGTTTTTTAATTGTCACGTTTCAGTGGCCTTGTTGACAGAGTAACACCAGCCTCGTGAAATGGGTGGAACCCCGGCACTTCTCTTTTCTGAGTCTATATCGGTATTCTTACACAAAATCCTAACTTCAGACTGGAGCCATCTGGACTCAGGCTTTTGTTTTTCAGGGAGATTTTCTGTTATGAATCCAATTTCCTTAACAGTTGTAGGGCTACTTGTAGTCCACAGTTCTCATTGAGACGTATTTTAAAATTCTGTCTCTTTGAAGCATATGAACATTTCATCCAATTAATAGCTCCGTTGGTGTCAGTGTGTCTGTAGTATTCCCACACTTTCATTTAAGACATTGGTATCTTATATGTGGTCTCATGATTATTTTTTTCCTCTTCTCCAGACTGGTTAGAAAGCTTATCAAATTCACTGATATTTTTCCTCAAGGAACTGGCTTTTGGTCTTATCCCTTTTTTGAACTGTTTCTATGATTTCAGTTTTATTAACGACTGTTAGTGTCTGCATGGTTTTCTTCCTCTTTCTAATACTGCACTTGATTTTGTATCCTCCCATCTCCACAAAGAAACAACATAAATGTGCCTAGACATTTTTGTGTTTTTACCATGAGTATCTGAAGCTATAAATTTCCCTTTTAATGTTGTTTCCATTGCGTTCTCATGAAATTGTTACATATGTCAGGAATTTGTTATATCCTGGTACTGAACACTTTCTAACAATTCTTGTGAATGTTTATATGAGTTTCATCTTGGGCTAAAAGAGAACTTTAACTCATGTATTGCTTAGAAGTGTTTTAAAATATTAATACTTAGTGATTTTTCTGGATACCTCTGTGTTGCGGATCTTCAGTGGAATTTCAGTGTCATCAAAGAGCTTAAGACTTAAGTTTTGATTCTTATTATGTATCTTAGTAAACATTACTATGTAGTTAAAAATAACGTGTATGGGAATGGAGAGATGGCTCAGCAGTTAAGAGCACTGACTGCTCTTCCAGAGGTCCTGAGTTCAATTCCCAGCAACCACATGGTGGCTCACAACCATCTGTAAGGAAATCTGACGCCTTTTTCTGGTGTGTCTGAAGATAGTTACAGTATACTCATAAAAGTAAATAAATAAATAAATCTTTAAAAAAAAAACGTGTATTCAGGGAGGTGTACGGAGAACCCTGCTATTATTAATTATTGTGTGAGAATCTTGTTTCATTTGCACAATTTTATTGACTTTCTGTTCATTCGTTTTTATCAAAATAGTGAATGAAAGAAGACTGTTGAGACTCACAGCTATCATTATGGATTCCTTTCCTTGGTTCTGTCTATTTAGTAACTCCACCCACATTTAGGGTTGTTCTGTGCCTTGCTCTGCTGTCTCTTTGCATCTTTATGGAGTGCCTTTTTATTTCTGCTCATATTTCTTGTCCTGGGATCAGCTTGCCTGGCCTTTCTGTGGAGACTCTGGATTCCGTGCATGACTGTTTATGTGGCATAGCTTTCAGTTTTTCCGTTTCTTTGTATTTTGAGTGGTTTTCATGTGCACATAATAAGAGCCATGCTTTCCGGAAGAATCTCATTTCACAATCCCTACCTCTTAGAACATTTACATGCAACGTGCCTAGTATCTAGGTCGCTCGCAGTGTGATTGCTGAAGGGGGCGGGCTCATCACGGCCCTTCTCTTTATGACTAGGCCATTTGTTCTTTATTACCATCTCAACTTTTGGGGTTAACTTTTTAATACTTAATTTTATTTCTATACCAGATTAATGGTTCTAACTTCTTTTTAAAAAAGCTTTCTCTAAGGCTTGTCCACCCTCAGATGATAATGAACCAACTCACACACTGATGGAAGAGTCTGTTTTTGCTTGGCTTCTGCTCCTTTCCTTCTTTATCCCAAACAGCCTTTGTTTAGTATATATATTTGTAAGGAATATTTTTATTAGCTGTGGAATTCTAAGCTGAGATTTTCTTTTTTTCTTTTGGCTTCTCGAAGATGTGGTTCTAGGGTTTTCTAGTGTGTATTTTAAGAGTATATTGATTATACTCAACTGTGGGTTTCATTTGTTGTTTTCATACATGTTCTGATATTTTTCCATCTCCTTTACTCCACGGCCGTCTCTTATTTCTCCTCCACCTGCCACTTTCTTTTCCCAGATGGCTCCTCTTCTGTTTCAGAGCCTTTTCTCTGATGAATTCAGGAGGGTTTCTTATGTGTGCAAGGGGAAGGGTGTGGGAGAGAGAGAAGGTAGAGAAGTAGAGGCTGGCCATGGCCACATGGAGAAGAGGAACAAGGGGGAAGAAAGAAAGAGAGAGAGAGAGAGAGAGAGAGAGAGAGAGAGGGAAGGGAAGGGAAGGGAAGGGAAGGGAAGGGAAGGGAAGGGAAGGGAAGGGAAGGGAAGGGAAGGGAAGGGAAGGGAAGAGAAGAGAAGAGAAGAGAAGAGAAGAGAAGAGAAGAGAAGAGAAGAGAAGAGAAGAGAAGAGAAGAGAAGAGAAGAGAAGAGGGGAGAGGGCCAACAGCCCCTCTTAGAGTAGGCTGGGCCTACCTGGCTGTTACCAGGTTACCATGGGGAGAAGCACACCTGGCTGTTGCCAGGTGACTGTGGGGGGTAGAGTCCAGACAGAATACCAGGGGCTTGTGGCATTGCCCTATGTGACTGATTGCCACAGGATTATGAAGATTAGGACCTCGTGTCAGAAGCCTAGTGTCTGGGAGCATGGCCAACGGGTTGGTCCGTTGCAGAATTAATCTGCGGGGTCACGGGAAGTTAAGCCTCGCTTAACCAGAACGCAGACTGCCTTTCATATATGGGTGTGTGTGGTGTGGTGTGGTGTGGTGTGGTGTGGTGTGGTGTGGTGTGGTGTGTGGTGTCTGCATATGTGTGCATGTGGTGTGTGTGTGTGTGTGTGTGTGTGTGCGCGTGTGCACGCACTTGCATCTGCCTATGAGTGTGTGCCATAGATGTGGTTACAGCTGAGCATTTAGCAGTCACTTTTTCTCATCACGTTTACTAACACATCAGTTATGAGTCTTTTCAATTACCTCTGTCCATTGCAAATGAAAGTGTCTCTAATCAAAGCTGATGGCAGCCCTAGCCTATGGACATAAACAAAGTTATTTTGAAGGCACTTTGATGGGCACATCATGTGCATTTAACAAAACAACAGGGGCTGCAGCGATGGCACAGAGGTTAAGAGCACTTGGCTGATCTTCCAGAGTACCCAGGTTCAATTTCCACCACCCACATGGCAGCTCACAACTGTCTATAACTCCGGTTCCAGGAGGTCTGACACCCTCACACGCACACATACAAGCAAGCCCTACTGATGCACATAAAATAAAAATAAATGATAAACAACAACAACAACAACAACAACAAAAACCAAAACAACAGCTATGGCTTCCCCACTAGCACTTATGACCCGCCACCACCTCTCAGCTGCAGGCTTCTGATTGTGTTGCAGCAGCAGATGTGAATTTCCTCCCGTGGAGTGGGCCTTAAATGCAATCAGGAAGTGGTTGACTACACTCATAACAGACTTGGCACCATTTGCATGCTGCCTGGCTCGTTAATACTGTGCCCAGGGGAAGAGCTGGGTGGGCCTGCTGCTGCTAGCTTCCCCCTGCAGTCTGCTGAGCCCCTCCCAGCACTGTGATCTAGGAGGCAGGAAGCTTCTAGACCAGTGTTAGCTTAGCTTCTCTATGTCCCGTCTTGCATTGTTTTTAAGGAAACGTCAGTGGTTGTTTTTATCTTTAGCCCTCTTTTAGTGAGGTTTCTTTTGTTCTTAATGGCTGCTTTAAAAGTTTTCGGCTAGGCCGGGCAGTGGTGGCACACACCTGTAATCCCAGCACTTGGGAGGCAGAGCCAGGCAGATTTCTGAGTTCGAGGCCAGCCTGGTCTACAGAGTGAGTTCCAGGACAGCCAGGGCTATACAGAGAAACCCTGTCTCAAAACAAAAACAAAAACAAACACACAAAACAACAAAAGTTTTTGGCTTTTTCTCCCATTTTTGATTTGATTTGATTTTTGATTTGCTTAATTGATTTTAATAAGTTTTGATGTGTTTTTCCTTTGCTGAATCTTGACTAGAACCTCTTGAGTGTCTATGAACTGTGGCCTAATAATTTCCATCAAAATTGAAAAATTACTTAAGGGGACTGTCCTAGAACCTGTTCTTAGCTCAGTGGCACTGGTAAAAATGGATGGAGAAAACAACAACAACAACAAACCAAAGGAATTAATCCTCTCATACTTTCCCATCATCCACAGCGCAGAGGTCATTAGATCCCTGATCTAGTGTCATGGCTGCCGCATATGCTGATCTGTTTCTACCAGAGCCACCGCGGCACTGTGCTTTACATCTGACTTACTCTCAGAACAGATGGGTTCAGAGAGGTCAGCAGATGCCACTGTGTATAGGCTTTGGCTTGTGGTGACTGGAGTTCAGTAGAAAGGAGGATTGAAGGTTCATTGTGAAACTCAGAGGGAAGACTTCTGCAATGGATTAGTTATGTCTTTCACGAGTGTGGGTTGAAGAGATAGGGTGTTCGTCCCACACACTTGGAACGGTGTAAAGTTTAAAGGGAGTTGTGAAGCTTCCCTGACTGCAGAAGGAGACATACCACCACTCTTCTCAGTCACCTTGTCTTTACTACCCCCTGGAAATGAATAGGATTATTATGTAATCCCTAAACTCCAGTGATTCTCATTTATTTACTCATTTTTTCCTTTCAAAGCAGATATGAATCTGTGATTAGAATACTATTTCCTGTTCCCCTTTAAAATTAATTGGCCAGTTGTCCTGTAAGGTTAGAATATGGCAGTTCAGAGAGGGCCCTACTTTGAAGCATACAAACATTTTACACCATTTAAATGACAGCACGCTGTTAATTGCATTAAACTGTGTAAAGGGCAGTTACTGGTCATGATTGTTTCCTGGTCCATCTTAGATCACTTGCTTGTTTACCGCCCCAGCTCTTTATATATTGAGTTAGGGACTTGTGTACAGGTATCAGCAGACTAGCTGAGGCTCGGTGCTTCAGACAGGAAACTCATCTTCCAGCCTCCATTTGAAGAAGATGGGATGGGAACTGGAATGGTGGAGAATCCCTTCTGACCCATCATGTTGTTTCCTATTAAGCTTCTGGTGCCAAAAACATGGGGCACTTTGCATAGTGCCCCACAGTGAGATGAGCCCAGGCTAGGAACCTAGTGTTGCAGCTTCTAGCCTCAGCTTGTACCAGTCTGTGACCATCCTGGGCAACTTCACCTTCTAGAATTTAACTTAATATGTGACATCAGCTGAAAACCTGCTGCACCTACCTGCAGAGCTGTTGGGGAATCCAGTGAAAATATCTTTGGGGCACCTTGAGAACTTGACATTGTGAGAGTGTATGGTCCTGTATTTTGCACTGGCTTTCCTTCCCAGGGAGAGTGGACAGCATCACCCTACCTTGGCCTGATTTTAAACCTTTTTTTCCCCCAAAGGTGATTGATCCTGTTGGGATGCTATTTGATGATCTTTGTATTTAGGAGAAAGGAAAGCCGTGAGCTATCTGCTGTGGTTTTTACGGGAGCGTACACAACCTCAGCAAGAGATCTTCACTGTCTCTCTTTTGCTTTTCAGCTTGGAATCCCATCCACTGCCAGCACATCGAATGTCACAATGCAATCAACAAGCCGGCTGTGAAGGTACTGCGCCCCAAGCTTGGTCTGTGCCTGCGCTCTCAGTTAGCAACCTGCTTAGTGAAGGAGCGAGTTCCTGCATTTCTGTAAAGCTAGCTCTGCGCTCAGTCTTGAGTACCTCCTGTTCAACTCTGACCAGACAGCATTTGGCCGAGAGTAACAGTGGTCTCTGTGAGTTTGGGCTGTGAATTCACAGCCAAGGGCTGTATGGCATTGAGCTAATTATCTGAAGAATCCCGACAAACACATCTTTAACTGACAAGCTTTCACCTTTCATTGGCTTCTGAGCCAATACATTCAGAAATTCTCCCCTCTCTGCTGATCCCTTCCGAGGGTCTGTGATTAGGACTGTGAGACTTCAAACTGTAAGACCTAGACACATTTGTTAAGTCTTAGTGCAGATCGTGGATGTGGGACAGTTGACTGAGTGGTTTTGGGTTAGCATGTATAAGATCTGAAAGAAAAACAGGGGTACCCCAGCACCCCATGCCTCGGAAACCAGCACCCCAATCACTCACAAGAGACAGACCTGATGCAATTTGCAAGAGGAATTTTTAATTTCCAGAGCTCTGGGGGTCACAGTCTTACCATGCAGGGTAAAAGAAGTGAGCCATGTGGGCTGGCTTGGATTGGCTTTTTATAGGCTTATAACAGAACCCGCCTACCACAAGCTTCTAAGCCAATCAGCTCAAACCATCCGAACCCGAGCTCTCTGAGAACCTATCAGCCTCCCACAGAGGCTGGAAGAACTAGTTAAGTCATTTCCGCTTACGTGGCCGCCACGCACGGGGTCGCGCCCACCCTCCCCCACTGGCAATAGGGGGACCTAAGCGCCCCCAGCCATGCTTGTCTTTGCCATAGCCACTCTGCGGAGGGAAAAGATGCCAGGGACACTCCCAGCCCGAGGCTCGCAGCCAGGACTCTGGAGGAAAGAATGGGCCAAACCTCTGCTCCTTTGGGGTCACCCTAGACTCAGGCACGGGGGATTCCTAGCTTGCAACCTTATCCTTTCACATGCACACAGCAGATCACTGTAGAGGTAAGGAAACAATTTTCTGGACCCAAGTAGCTGGAAAGGTCAGTGGGTGGTTTGCATAAAACTAGAGACAGAGCCAGGTGCTGTAACGCTCAGCCTCGGTCTTCTCTACACATGTTGTTCAATCTCATCAAAACTATGAGTCTTAGAGGATGGATATTCAGAGGCACAGTCACATGTTTTAACAAAATTGCTGGAAATAGAGTTGTGTGATTCATGACACACGAGGGTGGCTTGACCAGGGATAGGGTTTGCATGAGTTAATGTCGCCCTGCATTTACGGGCTCTTTGGAGAAACTGGTGTTACTGGAGTTCAGTTCCCTTGTCTAGCTAACTGTGTTGGTGCCCACGTAATAGAAAACCAGCACCAGCACTTTACAGGAACAAGGAGGAGGGAGCATGGCATTTGGTGACTGTAAAGAACCAACAGTAGGTGTGGAAGGAGCGGCGGCGACAACGCCTCCATCTACGCGCCTCACCTGGCAGACGCTTTCCCTGTGTGCTCATGTCTGGTCCTGGCCTTGAATGACCGAAAACCGAATGGCTCCAGAGAAGGAGCAGACGCAGATGCGAGTGAGCCAGGGACAGAGGCGCAGGCTTTGCCCTGCGCATTTTCCTACATAACCCCATTCTGAACTTCAGAAGATGTGGGGCTCAAGGTCTTTGTCTTTGGCGTGAGGGTGTTGCTGTAAGCACGTGGTGGGTCACGTGGTGGATCACGTGGTTCATGGAGTCGTTAGCTTCTCATAGTGGCTAGGCGTCCAAGGCTCTCTCCTGTTTTGGCATTTTTCCTCCCTTCTTTTTGCCTGTTACAGGTTTCTCCAGTTATTTTTCCCTTGCTTTTATGACAGACTGAGTTCTCAAGAGGCTTCTGGTTAGTAATGCTTTCTGGCCATCTAATCACAGAAAGGAGAAATTAGATTTTCTCCTCTTCTAGGCAGACAGCCCAGCCCACACATCTGGGTTGACCTTACTTTTTATGCCAAAAGCCAGTCCTGGAGGCCAGGCACAGCCAGCCTGCTCTGGTTTTTTTTTTTTTTTTTTCATTTTTGAGATGAAATTTACATAGAAATTGTTTAAATTTAAAACTACTTGAAAGTAAACACTTGGCATTTAGTATGCTCAAAACATTTGCAGCCACCACCTTGATCTGCTAGGGAAACGTTTTCATTACACTTCATTACACGTTTTCTCCCTGACCTATATTATATATATATATATATACATACATACATACATATATATGTATATATATATACATATATATATACACACACATATATATAAAATCATTTCTAGTTTTTCACTTTTAGAAAACTATCATTCTGGACAATGCTTTCATGTGTGGGGCTGTGTTTTGCACTATAGTGGGCCTGGCTCAGTGGGGTTCTTTGCAGACTGGCTTCTCCTAATGGCCCACCACCCCTGGGACACACAGATGCAGGGTCTCCAACACCCGATGTGTCCATCATTCTGCTAATTGGGAAGGAAAGCAGGAGGGACTGTATAGTGTGACACAGATTCAGTTTGTTTAGAGACAGGTTCACATTTTTTTTTGAAGTGAAAACCTGTAATACAGACAAAAAAAAAAAAAATGACATCACGGAATGAGGATTGTTTGGTTTTAGACCCTGGAGCAAGGGACTGAGGTGGCTGTTTTACATATCAAAGCAGATCTGTCCTGCAGGCTCTCCCAGCTGCCCTTCCCCCAGAAGCTCCTCTCTATAATCCAGGCACATTACCATTGCGCTCTCTGTCTCTGCCTCTCCCTCTCTCTCTCTCTTTCCCTCTTTCTTCTCTCTCTCTCTCTCTCTCTCTCTCTCTCTCTTTCTCCCCTCCCCGCCCCCCTGTCTCCTTGGGGCCAGTGAACTTGCTCAGGAACAGCTTCCCAATAAATCTGCCTTTAATATAATCTATTCTGGCTTGAATTGGGTCATTTCACTGATGCAGAAATAGCCTATCATGGATGAGGCAGTGATACAAGTTATTGGAAAATTTTCCTTTATCTGTTTTCCTGAGCCTGTACATTGGGCATAGATTATAAACTGGTTTGTTGTTGTTTTGCTTTTCTTTTCTTTTTCTTTTTTTGGTTTTCTGAGACAGGGTTTCTCCATGTAACCCTGGCTGTCCTGGAACTCCCTCTGTAGACCAGGCTGGCTTCGAAATCCACCTGCCTTTGCCCTCCCAAGTGCTGGGATTAAAGGCGTGCGCCACCACTGCCTGGCCTGTTTTGTTTTTAAGACAGGGTCTCATCCTATGGCTGTGCTTGGCTGAGCATTCACTATGTAGATCAGGCTGGCCTCAAACTCCAAGATATCCACCTGCCTCTGCTTCTTGAGTGCTTCGATTAAAGAATTTTTTTTTTTAAATGCATCAGCCAGACACAAACATATTAGTGGAACAGACCCAGCCAGATGTGTTAATTAAGAAACCTAACAGGTTAAGAGTCAGGCAGCCAGTCTCTAATGAGTGTCTTTCTCACATCCCAGGAATTTTTCCTTTTGAGTGAAATGGAAAACTTAGCTTTATCTGGCAGAACTGTCAGTGACTTATTGGGAAAGAGCATGAAGTAACGGTGCCGAGGACATCCGTGTGGGGTGCACGGGGTGCTCAGGGGCAGCAGATGAGCCCACTCTGTCACAGACACGGTAGTCTGAGGCTTTAACGGTTCGCCCAAGGGAAAGGCACTTTTTAAGTAACAGCCAACCGTCGCCATAGAGATGGGGCGAAAACATGTCAGAACTTAAAGTCTGATATCACATTCCACCGTGAGTTATTCCTGCTTCCATTTAAAGGTCACTCTGTGAGACTGGCTGAAGCCCAGGGGATTATGTAAGAGAGGGTCAGCAAGCCTCATATCACGGCCAATGTGGCCGCTGCCAATGTGGCCACGGTTAACTGTGAACAAACTTTTATCGGAATGCATCTGCTTACAGAGCGGTCGCTTTTATGCAATACCCATATTTATTCTCTGAGCGTTTGTAGAAAACCTGCCAGTGTCTCAGACCAAACAGTAGTTAGTTACAGTGTCTACGGACACATTACATTTACATAGGAAATATTTCACATCATATTGCTAGCATTAGCTAATATGCAGTTTATGAACTTTGTTGGCTGAATTATTCAAATCTAGCAATTTTGGTCACTAAAATGTCCCAAGATTTAAGCTTTGAGTTTTCGGTGGGGTTATAAAGGTCGGTCACATTCCTCCTTCAAATCGGTGAAGACAGCTGAGGACAGAGATGCCCGGGAAGAGTCTGAGGACCAGGCACATTACCTGTGCACGCAGCTAAACCGTAGGCAGGTCATTCTTGAACGCGAGCACAGAATGCAGGATGGGTTTTTGGAAAAAACTAGAGATGTTAATGGATGGAGAGTTGAAGTAGTTAGCTACCTGATTGTTGACTGATTTAAAACATCTAAGCATCCCGACACTCAACTGTAGCATGAAGCGCAATACTCCGCAATAACAAGAAGGCATGGGGGTAAGCGACCTGCTGGCTGGGGTGGGGGTGGGGCAGTGAAATGGAGCCCTGCCTGCGTGGGAGCCAAGCTTCGGGAGTGAGGAAAGGCGCCCCTCCGAGCTAGATTTCCTGTGACTGCTTCCATTGCCCGCATTTTGCTGTCAGCTAATGATTTTGAAATCTTAATGATGGAGTTTCCTTTTCTTAAAGAGAGACTGCTCTGCTTGTCACTCGTGCACCGCCTCTGAGCAACCTGATAACAGGAGGAACTCTCAGCGTTGTGGCAGGAGGGAGGATTTCTTGACATTGTTACTTGAATTGCAAATTGCAGATAGAGGAACCCTGGCAGCCCCATTTACATCCGCAGCGTGGGCTCCCGGGCAGAGCAGGTGGTTCGCGCCGGAATGGGTTTTTCTAAAACAGTTTACTCTACCTCGCTTCTAACACTGTCCTGGCTGACCTCTGAGGCTCCTAGGCTGGGGATTTGGTCCGCAGGAGCAGGAGAGATGACCCTGTCTCCGTCTTTCATTGCAGATGTGTATAGACCCGTCCTTGTCAGTAGCTTTGGGTGATAAGCCACCTCCACTGTATCTCTGTGAAGAATGCAGCGAGAGGATTTCAGGGTAGGTATGAGTCCGAGGACAATCGGACAGCCGGCAAAGTTGTTTGCGCGCGCGCGCTGGCTACTCAGCTCTCCTGCCAGCCCTCACTCTGGCGTTTAGAGGTTAGTCCGTCCGACCTTTAACACAGCCAGCTGTTACGTCCGATTCCAGTTTTGAAAAGTTGCCGCATCTGTCTCCAGAGGTCACAAGAGGGCAATTCCGCGCAGCTCTGATTTTGAAGTAGCCCCGGGAAGAAGGCTGCAGAGAAAGCTTGACGCTGTAGGAGACTGTAGTTTCCAAACAGGGCGTGCCCTCCCTCCCGCAGTCCCTTTGGCCGTGTTAGTTTTATGATCTCACTTGCTTTGTCTATATTGCCCCGATTTTTGGTCGGCATAACAAACATCTGAAAGCATCGTCTAAATACCAACTGAATGTGAGGAAATGCCTGTAATTTGTAGATTGTTTGGGATGCATCAGATGCCTTAAAGGTTTATGATAGTGCTCTTAATTACACTGCCTATGAAAAGCTTTGATCAGAAGTGTGTCGCGCACAGGCATGCGTGCGCAAGGGGACATTCCGGCGAGGCTCAGAAACCAATTTCGTTTTTCCTTCCTAGGGACCACAGCGAGTGGTTGATTGATGTCCTCCTGCCACAAGGTAAGGTTTTCTCCGGAAAGGGTGGAAAATGAGTAATCGTGACTAATGACACGGTTGATTTATCTCCTTTTGTGCTATGTTATAAAGACAGCAACCAAGCCTCCGGTTTTAGGAATATTCACTGACCCGAGGCATTCCATCACTGTCTTGTTTATAATATGCCTAAACACTTAACGACAAGGGAAGGAGCTTTCAATGCTACCAAAAATTAAGGTTAGCTATCACAATTAGTGTTATGTATGACTACAGTCCTGCTGAGTTGTGTCTTGAGGAATTTTCTGTGTGTGGAACAGATGCCTCCGCGGTTGTTGTGGAGGTCGGAAAGGGGACGAAGGTCCTTTTCCCGCTGCCTTTGTTATTGGCTCTGTATGTTGGGATGAGGGGGACAACCTTTAATTGCTCTGAGAGCTTGTTTGCCCCAATCAGTAAGATGGGGGAGGAAGTGTATCTAATGCCTTTTAATGAAAATATTAGAGTTGTGGTGCTCCCCAAAGTTTGTTAGCGTCCGGAATCTGTGTGGTAGAAGTTGAGAGGTTGCCCACAGAGAAGAGGGGATTGCAGCCCACCTACGGGGCTTCATCGAGAAGCAAAAGTGCTTGGGAAAGCTGAGGACAGACATGGGTGGAGAAGCTGGAGGTATTGACCCCGCTCAAGGACACAGCGAGGACTGTGACTACAGGCGCAGGTAGCAAAGGGACTAGCAGGAGAGGCCATGGGAAGACTGATGCAAAAACTGATCACAGCATTTGGCATTTACCTGGAGGTGTGACATTAACACGAGATTATTTAATGCATACAGTAGGAAATCGAAGGGTTATATAAAGTGAGTTTTAAATACTGACTTATACATTTTACTGATTTTGGCCTGGAAAACACCTTCCTCTAATTCTTTTGAGTCAGTGTAACACAGACTGTTCTATAAATAAAGTGTCAGTCCATTTCATGGGGCCTTACTATTTTAAGGGAAAATGGTGATGGATTCTCGGAAAAAAATTATTTTCTACTACTCTCAAGATATCGGTCTCCATGGAAACACAAAATGCAAACTGGAAAGAATTCTTATGTATTCATTAAGGTCAATCTCATTAGTAGACAGCAGTTTGACTGCCTTGCTCCAATGGATCTACTCATGTCTGACAAGAAATTTTTCATAAGTAACCACAGGGTACTTTATACTAGTTAAGACGAATAGCTCAAGTCAGAGTACACTAAGATAAGTGTCTCCTCTAGCCGTGACATCTCAGACCATCTCATGCTGGTACTCTAAGCTCTGCCCATCACTCCACATCACTGTCACAGAAAGAGCAGTGAGCAGGAGCCCAGAGTCCTTGGCTGCTCTGGAGATTTCATTGCCAATTGCTTCTTTGATCCCCAGTAAGCCTTCTGAGTGTTACTGTCCACTGAACAACAAGGTGAAATGAGACGCTTTAACCTGACTGACTTCCTTAGCATATCTGAGGTTGCATCAGATGCGAGAGTATGAGACATAGTTACAGCATGCAGTAAAATCTTAAAACAACTAGAACATCGAGAAAGAGATGCTTTATGCTTTTGAGGGTCAAATAGAGGCCAGTAAAGGTAGAGGGTAACTTATGAAGCAAACCCAACACTTTTGATGAAGTCCATTGGTTTACATTACTAAGACTGTATTTTTTTTTCTATTACCCTTCTTGGTTGCCCTTCTTTCAAACGGGCTCTCTCGCTTTGTTGATATTTTGTGTGCCTTCCCCTTTACAGCTGAAATATCTGCTATATGTCAGAAAAAGGTAAGTGCAAACCATCTGTGTGATGGGCATGATCCTCCTGTGTTTGTGTGTAAGCTCATCCGTCAACATCAGCCTCATTTCTGCTCCATGGTTTCCCACTGTGCCCACATCAGTGTATCTGTGAGGGAGTGCCGCACGCGTGTGAGATTGTGACATCCACGTGGTCTCCCAGGCCATGGCTGCTTTTGCTCACTGCCATATGCTCAGTGTCTTCGCTCAGTACTCTCGATTGGAAGCATGCGTGTAGGTCTGGGGAAGAGGCTAACCACGAACAGGTGTGGGTGACAGTGTAATCCATGGGATTTAAATTTAGGAAGTGACGTTTCCGATGTGCTAAAAATCTTTAATGCATATAGCTTAATATATGTCAAAATATGCCCACATCAAGTACATGTAGAAAATATTCATCTAGGTAGAAGTTGGATATGTGTTTAGCTAAACATTCCTCGGGTAAAACTGCCTTCTGCCATTTTTCGTGGTTCCTTTGGGCCATTCCATTTTATGTCCCTCTCCTGTTTTTTAGTAGTTTAAAAGTTTAGTAGGAAGCAGTATGGTCTTATGATAAAAAGTTTGCCCTGTTGGTTGAGGACACTGGGTTCTGGCTCACTCTATTCTCTCCTGCTTACATGCACCTTGTACAGTTTGTTCAGATGTTTTGGGAGGTTGATCGTGGATCTATGCCTTTTAAGGCCGTCTTGGTTATCGTTATATAACAAACCATCCTGAAATGTACTGGTTACCAGCAACAATTATTTGATTGCAACTTTGTGGTTTTGCAGTTTGGCTAATGAACTCCTCTGGGCTTCTATGCTCCTGGGCTGTCGTTGGTATGTGGCAGGCGAGTCCCTGGTGTGGAATGGAGAAGACTGTCTGATAACAGATGGTCTGATGATCACATATTTTATATGGGACCTTAGCTTGCCTGGGTGAATGGTTGGGATGACAGAGGCATCTGGGCTTCCCTCTTCCCATGAGAAGTCTCACCCTTGAGGAGGTTAGGCTAGACTTGGGTATTTTCTAAAAGATCCAGAAAGAAGGTTGCAAGGCCTCTCGTGGCAGAAGCTCAGAAGTCATAAAACATCAGTTCTGCTGCATGCCACTGGGTAAAGCAACCGGAAGATCATCAAAATGTGTAGGAATCTGTATAACTGATTAAAGCAGTGAATAGTTAGGGTTCCTTTGCTACAATGAAGCATCATGGCCAAAAGCAAGTCATGGAGGAAAGGGTTTATTTGGCTTACACTTCCAGCTCACTGTTGATCATTGAATGTATCCAGGTCAGGAACTCAAACAGGGCAGGAGCTGATGCAGAAACCATGGAAGGGCACTTCTTACTGGCTTGCTCCTCATGGTTCATGCAGTCTGGTTTCTTAAAGAACCCAGGACCACCAGCCCAGGGATGGCGTTACCCACATCAATCACTAATCACTACAACCCGATCTTATGGAGACAGTTTCTCAATTGAGGTCCCTTCCTTCCAAATGACTCTAGGTGTGTCAAGCTGACATAAATTAGCCAGGAGAATTGACCGCTTGTCAACTTGAGACACAAACACCATCTTTATTAAGTTGTAACCTTTCTTTTCTTGTTCATCCCCAAGACCACAAATTAACATCAACATGACAAAAATCAAAGCAACGGCCAATGTCTGGGACCCACTCACAATCATATGGACTCCTCCAAAGGGCTTGAGCCACTTCTCCAGCTCTGCTCTCTCTAGCACACAGCTTGTCTTCTAGGCTCTGGCCAGATACACTCCTTGGTGGTCATCCCATGGTTCTAGAATTTCCAAAATGCTGGGGTCTTCTGTTGCAACTGGGATTTCACCAGGAACCTCACCTAGACTCTGTTCTTGGGTGTCAAGCCTCCACTTCTTTGCATGACCCCTTCAGTCCCGAGCCTTCAACTGCCACTGAGGCCACACCTTCACCAATGGCCTCTCTTGGCCTCTTAACAGTGCCAAGGCTCAGCTGTTCTCCATGACCCATTCATGCCTTCAAAACCAATACTACCTGGGTGACTATTACACCATCAATTGGCTACCAGCACAAGGTACCACCTTGGCCACCTCTGTGTTTGCTGTGTGCTGACTCTCAAGAAATACATCTCAGAAGATTTCACCTCAACAATGCTGGTTCTTTTCTTAATCATCGCTAATTTCTCAGCTCGAGCTGACCAGCATCAAGTATCCCAGTAAAGCAAGGGTTTCACTTTAGTGGTTCTGGTTATCTTGTTAATCACAGCTGATTCTTCAGCTCCAGCTAACCAGAACCACATACCCCTAGTTCGAGATAACAAGTGGGTCTGATAAACTTTAAACTTCCCTCTGAAACATCATAAGCCAGGGCTCCATCTTCTGCACTGCCTTCAGCATTCCAAGCTCCTACAGAATAACTCACCAAGCACTGAACACTCAATGGCTCTTCCTCCACAAAGTTCCAAAGTCCTTCCACAATCCTCCCTAAGACAGCATGGTCAAGTCTGTCATAGAAATACTCCACAGTCCTGGTGTCAACTTCTGTTAGTTAGGGTTACTATTGCTAGGATGAAACATTGTGACCAAAGGCAAATTTTGGGTGAAAGGGTTAATTTGGCTTACCCATCTACATCACTGTTCATCACTGAAGCCAAAATAGAAACTCCAACAGGGCGGGAACCTGGAGACAGGAGCCGGCGCAGAGGACATGGAGGGGTGCTGCTTACTGTCTTGTTCCTTGTGGTTTGCTCAGCCTGCTTCCTTATAGAACCCAGGACCACCATCCCAAGGATGGTTCCACCCACAATGGGTTGGGCCCTCTCCCACTGATCACTAATTAAGAAATTCTCTACAGATCTTATGGAGGAATTTTCTCAACTGAGAGACGCCCTCTTTTCATAAGACTCTAGCTTGTGTCAAGTTGATATAAAATTAGCCAGGGCAAGAAGATTTAGCATCCTACTCTTTGCTCTCAGGATCATCCAAGCCTGAAAGCATTCTTCATCGTAGGCCTCTGTTCACCCTGACGGAATCCATGAGAAGCACTGGCTTTTATGTGCCCATCACAAAGCTCTTTCATTAAACTCATTAGATGGACATACATGCTTCTGAGATGCGCCCTGCTATACCTTCAACTCTCCGTGCGGCTTCTGGGAACAATGTCTCAGCTCTGTATTATTTAGTAATGAGGAGAGTGGTGTCTGCCCTTAAAATCTGCAGCTCTTTGCCTAAAAGAGCCTATGATGTAACACACTCATTCCGAGTCTTAATAAATGGCTTTGTCTCTAACCCCGTCATCATTTTTTTCCCTGAGATCACGTTTTCCTGATGGGGCCCTGGATTTAGTGTTTACCCAGAAACTTTTTCTTGCCTTGAGAATCTTAAATCACCAACTGGGAAGAGTGTCCTGGGTTCAGTATTTTCTCTTTAAACTCTGGTTGTAAGTAGAGTAATTCATTCACCTTTTCTCTCACAGTTACACTTTGTGTGTGTGTGTGTGTGTGTGTGTGTACTCATGCACACGCGCACAACTGTGTTTACCTGCATGTGTGCATGTGGAGCCCCAAAGACTGCCAGGAGGTGTCTTCCTCTATTGCTGTCCTCTTTATGTTTTGAGACAGATGCCCAGCGAATTTGGAGTCTGTGGTTTCAGCTAGATTTGCTGACCAGTGAGACTCTAATGTCCACTCATCTCCCCACCACCCCCAGATCTGGGTCTTATGGATGTATAACATTGCACCCTGCTTTTACATAGCTCCTGGGCATCATAATCTTGAATAGCAAGCCCTTGATGTGCTGAACTATCTCCCCAGTGCCCCTCTCAATAAGAATACTCAGATAAAATAAGAATACCCACATAAAAAGTTCTTCAGCAGACCCTGAATTCCTCATGCCACTTTTCCTGCTTCCCATGACCAGGGCAGTGTGGTGGCCAAATGTTTTACTGCTGGCTGTGTTCCTTTCTCTTGGCCTCAGAACACTTTCTTTATTTCCTCTAAGCTCTCCATGAAGCTCAAGAACCATGTCTTCCAGACTTTATAGCTTTGTAGATTATGTAAGCAGCCACTCGGTGTAGACGGTCTACCACAACCAGCCACTCTGTGGATGGTCTGTCACAGTGGCCACTCAGTGTGGACTGTCTTTCGTGGCAGCCATTTGATGTGTATAGTCTATCCTAGTAACCACTTAGTGTGGTCTATCTACTATGGTAGTCCCACACCCACACTGCCAGGCATACAATTCTCCTCCAAACTCGTGTGACGCCACATCCGTGACCAGGAGGGGCATTTGTGATGGACCTAGATTCTCTGGATGAGGACTCAAACAGTATGTGCCAGAGATGACCTGTGATGCCTAGGACAATGGTCACAGAGAAAACTTTGAGGGGGTCCCTTAGATGGGGAGTATGGTTCATGCAAGAAGAAACAGAAACACTGTGGTCAGAAGGACTCTCCTTGAAGTGAGAAGTAGAGGCTGTGTTTCTTCCTCTGGGTTGGGACTGTGTGACTCTCTTCAGGTAGCAGGACCCCCTCTGTGTGATTTAGGCTAGGTCATAAAAGGCCACATCATTCCTACTCCTCTTGCATAGCTGGTGTCCCTCCAGAATCTTCCCGTGTGCCATGAGAACAGAAGGGCTGTGGTTTGGATGTAGTTTGTTCTATAAGGCTCATGTGTTGGAATTTCATCCCAAAGGTTAAGAGATGGAGCCCAGTGGAATATCACTCGAGCCAGATTGCATAGCTCTTCATAGGTCTCAGAGAACCTTAGCGAGTCCCGCAGAATAGGTTGTTACAGAAGACCACACCTGACCCCTCTTGGTCTCTGGCTTGCCATGTAATATTCCGCCCTGCAAGCACTTCTGCCATTTGGAGACCATCTATCAGGAGGTCTTCATCAGAGCACAGCTCTTGCCTCTGCCAAGCCTTTGGATATCCATAATATGAAGCTTTATGTCTGGAACCAGGTGTATTTTGTCATAGCAGTGTAAAATTAATGACTGTGCCAGAGCATGTGGGGAGGGCAGGCGTAGAGGCTGGAGAGAGAGATGCAGCTGAGCGCATCCTTCAGTTTTCTGAGCCATGGGTAAAGAAGACTCCGGACGTCAGCGCTTCCGGCTTCCGGCTTCCGGCTTCCGGCTTCCGGCATTGTTGTTCTTTAGCCTCCGAGCATCGCAGAGCATCACAGAGCAGAGCCACCCCGCTTCTGTTGCACGAGAATCTCCAACTTGGAGAATCCAGGCACATAACCAAATGGCTGAGGTCCTGGTTGGCTCATTTCGCAGCCGGAGGAAACAGAGTCAGTTCTGTGATCATTTTAAAGTGTTCTAAGGAGCATGTATTATGTTCTTCTCCTTCCACCCCGCTCTCAGTGCTGGCATCTTGGTTTTGATGAATCCCATCAGAGACCTCCTTTCCAAATGACTCAGTCCCTGTCAGGTGGCTCCTGCCCTCTCATGCCTGACCAGGTACAGCTAAGCCCGGCCATTTGGCTCTTTCACCATTCAGTCACATCCGCACACTCATTAGGCGCCTGTAGTTTATTTTCTTGCAGACAGCAGCTATCCTGGATGTTTCACTACTACAAAATAAAAGTCCCTCTCCTCTTTCCTTCCTGTCTTTCTCTCCTTCCCTTCTCCCCTCCCTTCCTTTATCCCCACTCTCCACCTATCCCCTTCTTCCCCCCCCCTCTTTGCCATGCCAGGGACAGAGCTCATGTGTATGCAAGCGCTCTATCCTGAAGACCAACTCACCTAGCTCACCTCTTTTCTGGCTTTCAAAGACCATTTTTCCATCGCCTTTTCCGCCTCTTCCAGTGCGTACCGTTTAGCTCCTGGCTCCCTTTCTAGATCCCACCTCCTGCCCAGCACCAGCCGCGATGGCTCTTTCTCAGTGTGTGTCCCACCTGCATCCCACTTCTGGAGTTCATTTTCACCTTGACTAAGGCCCAGGCAAATATCACATCTTTGTGTGATGACGACTTACTTGTTTACATTAACCGGTGGCTTGGTCATTTGGCCTCGGGTTGACTGGGCAGCTCTTCCGGTTTTGCCCGTCCTCACACATGGAGACACAGTTAGTTGGAAGGTGTCTGGAGGTTGGCTGCTCCCTACTTCCCATGTTGTCCTGCCTGTGACATGCTGGGTCATCTGGCATGGCCCAGATACTAGGTGTCTGAACACTCGCCCGAATGTTGTGTACTGAGGTTCCTGGGGTAACGGTGTTCCATCAGACTCAGGGGGGCAAAGCCTCATGAAGAAAAACTCAGGAGTCACGTGCCCAAGAGTTACACGGGCTACATTCAAAGCAAGCCCACAACCCCATCTCTGACTTAAGACAGTGGGAGAAAGACTCCACTTGTTAAGAGATTAAGCTAGAAGGCCTCCAGAGAGCAGAGTCTGGTCTCAGGCATGGCCCAAGTGTCACCATCTGTCTGGGTGTGACTACGGGAGAGAAGTGGGGGTAAGAAGGTAGCAGTCAGTTCTTGACAATAGCCCATACAGCTAAGGACTCACCTGAGGACTTAGGATTACACCAGGTGCTTAGTGGATGTTTACAAATCCTATCACTGCACTCACAAGATGATTCTGCACCTACTGATTCTGCTTGATGTAACTCCTGCCTGCGTTGTTTATACAGCTGAATGTTCGGAGAGAATGAGAGTATGTTTTTCCTCCTCTCTGTATCTCAAGGCATTTAGTTTGTTCTATATGAATCATAGAAAAAAAATCTCACACTGAGTGTAGATCATCGTGGTAAATGAAGTTTTCTTTCTTGCGCATAGTAGCACAGCAAAAAGAGTTTGAACAAAAAAAAGAAAGAAAAGAAAAGATTCAAAAGACGATGCTAGGATTTGGGGAGTACCTAGGCAGTTGAAAAGAGGGTGGGTAAGTAGCCAACCATAAGCCCCAGGACTGTATTGTGGTGAATGTTGGACTCACACCCACAGCCTGTTTTTTATGTAACAGTGACAATTTCAAAGGAACACAAAGCTAATTAGAATGGTCATAGTACATTTGGGCTGCTGCAGAATGTCATAGGCTGGGTACTTGCAAACAAACATGTTTATTGGAAAGCCCAAGTTCAAGGCACTGGTAAATTTGATGTGTGGGAGGGCCTGCTCATCAAACATGCCATCTTCTCGTGGTGTATTTTTTATAGCTAGCTTTCCTCCGGCCCCTTTCATGGGGGCACCGATTCCACTTCTGAGGCTCTGCCATCATGACTTGTTTACCTCCCATAGGCTCTGCCCCCTAATAGTACCATGCGGGGGGGGGGGGTAAAGATTTCAACATGGGGGCTCAGGGGTGGGGTTTGGAATAAGTGTCCAGGCCACAGCAGCAGCTATAAGGGAAGAAAGGCCGCTGTGCATAGATGCTGAGCAGTACTGCCCTGCTGGTAGAACCATGCTGATTGGGCGGGCAGGAGGCGCTCTCCACCAATAAGAACACACAGGAGTGAAGCTCAGAAAGAGAAAGGCCGTTGTGTGAACTTTCCCCAGGGACACACAGATGTCTCCTCTCCCCAGACAGGGCACCCACAACAGACCAACGTAATATTTCCTCAAAATCCATAGCCTTATGTATAGAGATGGGTGAGAGGTCTCATAAAGGAGCTTGGGTGACTGCAAGCATCTATACCACCAGAAAGTCTAACGCCCCGCATTCCCTGTAGATGGAGTCCTCTCTTCAGTAAATACACCACTCTATATATTCTGGCATTTTCTAACACGTGCAACTGGGGCGGAATTGCCTAGAGCTGTCCGGAAGTGCAGGAGGAGCGGCTAGCCCCGCCCCCCAACATCCCTCCTATGAGGGAATGTCCCCAGTCAATGGGCCTGGTCTTTAAGATCTCATCCAGAGGTCACAGCTGTTCTGTGGCCGGCGAGAGCCGAGCCTCTCTGTTCCGTGCACAGCGCTCAAGGCATCCATGAACAGGGAAAAGTCGGCGCTGACTCGAATGCCAGAAACAGAGGAAAACCACAAGGATTCTTAGTAGAAGAATCACAAGACATCTCAATAGCTTATTTAAGAGATTAGTAAACACATATTATCAATATTTTAAAGTCTATTACCATAAACACACAGCTGCAGTCTGTCGGAAAAGCTGTGACTGTGAAACATATAGAGACTTAAATATCCCCATCTTGTTGCCCTGAGTCGGGTTGAGAAAATGGGATTTTTCTAACACTAGCATCCAGTCAGTAGCCTTCTACCTGAAGAAACGAACTGGCTGTCCCCACTGACAGTTCGCTGCATCGCTGACATGCCTAGGGAGGGTTTGTGTTTGCAGCCCTCCTCCTGACTCCCCTGGGGCGTCTGTCAGGACGGTCCCCCACTCTCCACAAACTCTGAGTTGCTGGAAGCCCAGGGTCTTATTTGTCCTTGAATTGATCCTATCTGTCAAGCTCTCGGGCTTTGTCTGATGATGTCAGGGTGCTCCCTGCTCCCTCGGAGCTCCTAAGACCACTTCCCGTAGAGGCCACCCAACTTCCCTGCCTCTTGTCAGGGCAGCGATGACAATATCCCTGCTCCCCACGCCCCCTGAAATGGAAAGGCATCTCCTGCTGCTGCACCGCTTTTCTCCTTCCTGTGGCTCCGTCTGTTGATCCTTCTGCTGTGGTTGGTGTTGTGGCCAGCTCTGTGACTAGGTCTAGTTGTGCTTTGATGTGTCCTTGTGGTGCTGATTCTATACTCAGTAAGCCTTCGGAGGGGTGGGAGTGGAGAAGGCCCTGCTACAGAGCCATCAGCCCAGCCTAGCGTAACCTCCGCCTGCCCTTGAATGCCAAGGACAGGTGAACTGCGGGGGGAATCGGCTCTGTGAGCGGCAGATAAACGAATTTTTAAAAGGCTTGAGCTGGAAGTTGAAATGTTTCCTTCCTGACTCTGGGGTGCTGTGGCGCGCTTTCTCTACATCACGATTCTACGTTTTTAGTCTTAATTTCTGTTGAGAAAATCTTAAGCATTAGATTCTAACAATCCAGCTTCCTAATGCAGTTCCATTGCTAGACAACACCTTGCATTTTGGAAACCCAGTCACTTCCCGTGGCCCCTTGAGGGTCTATTGCTGCGGGTGTTTATGCAACTTTGTCTCTGAAGCCAGCTTTAATTGGCTTTGCTTTCTCTGCTTTCAGAACTGCAGCTCCCATGTCAGAAGGGCAGTGGTCACCTGCTTTTCCGCAGGGTGCTGCGGTCGCCACGGAAACAGGCCTGTTCGGTACTGCAAAAGGTGTCACTCGAACCACCACAGTAATGAGGTGGGGGCCACCGCAGAGACTCACCTCTACCAGACCTCTCCACCCCCTATCAACACCCGGGAGTGTGGGGCGGAGGAGCTGGTCTGTGCTGTCGAGGCAGTGATCAGGTAACCATGGCTTCCCGTGTGGCTTTGAACTCGACTTGCGCATGCACCGAGCGAGCAAGCCGATCCACTCCAGTTTCTCCTACTCTTTGTAGTCGAGCCATGATGTTTTAATAAACTGTAAGAATTCAATAAATAGTTTGACTGGATGATAATCGTGTACAAGGCCTTGTGCTGGGTACTTGGGAGACACAAGTGCCCTTCAGTTACCTAAGCCAGGACGAAAGAGGAAACCTTTAATTGTAGTAGGCTCTGGTGAGTGCAGGGTAGCAGCTGGCAGAGGGAGCTGGTGTTAGGGTGGTGGGGTGTTAGGGTGGTGTAGCCGAGGCTGGAGCATCACAGTATTAACCAGGAGGAGAGCTGCAGAGCCCGCATGCAGGCTTCCGTGCCCACCAGTGCCAGTACTGAGGTGCAGGGAGCCGGATAGCGGCAGAGCTGAGGTGAACTTCAAAGCTGAGGGATTCAGGCGGCCGGCTACCAGGAGAAAGTAAAGTTTTACACCCCATCCTCTAGATGTGCTCTTTTCAGAGATTATCCAAAGTCGCAAGATCACTAAAAATTAAATAATACCTAAATATACAATTTTTAAGGAGCCTTTGTTTTTTCTCTTACACCAGTGACAAACCATAATGGAATTAGGATGATTTTTAAATAGCACACAGGAAGCATGGGTCAAAATGCAGGTGTGCAGTTCCGCACATTCCCTAGCTGTTTCCAATGTATGTTTTATTTCTGTGACCACAGTTGTAGTGACTCTGTGGTTCTGTGCTGATAACCAATCTGCTCTTTCCATGTTGTGCTGAGGTTTTATATTTACCGCTCTCCAGAGTCCATGTGCAAAACCCACAGGAGAGATGGCTCAGTGGGTAAGAGCGTGAGGACCCGAGTCTGAATCCCAGAACCCATTGTAAAAGACTGGGCATGACCACACAGGCCTGTCATGACATCACCGGGGAACCAGGACAGGCAGGTCCCCACAGTGTGGGGACCTACGCATGGTGGGCTTCCAGTTCAACAGGATCCTCACTAGACAGAATGAGTCGGAGAGCAATGGATGCCCAGTGTCCTTCTCTGCCCTTTGCAGGTGCACACCCAAGAGTATACACCCATATCCCCAACTCACAGGTATATACCACACACCATCACACACACACACACACACACACACACACACACAGAGTAATCATTTGTTTTTCTCTGCCATTGTATATTTATATGGCTTTCATTGTTTTATATTTTATAAACTACTTTTTGATATTTTGTGCACAGGGCTCTTCCTATATAGAGCCCAGAGGTGGGTTAGCTGGTTAAAGAGTTTAAATATTTTCACAACGTGTTGCCAAATTACTTTTGAAAGCATGAGTATCCATTTACAGTGCTAACAGTGCCTATGAAGCCACTTGCTTTGGCTGATCCCTCGCCCACAGTCGTTATTATTACCTTTCACCTGCTACTTGCTTAGCAAGCTTGGAGAGGAGCCACTCCCTGGCTTCCGGAGCCTTGAACACCCGATACCCACTCTTCTTCCAGCTGGGTGCAAATGGCCAGTCTTGCCTCGTGCGGGGTGGTCACATCAGCCTGCTAGGAGGAAGGAGACTCTTGGCCTATCTTTGAGATGGGGGAAATAGCACGGAAATGAAACCAGGGTTTCTGGGTAACTGACAGGGACTCAGAGGACGGTAACCACAACGCTCGAGGCTCACAGGGCGATCGATCCTTCCAAAGAGGCTGTGGTCCAGGATGCGTCTTTTGCATCTTCTCACCTGCCCCCCTCTTCCTTGGGCAGCTTGTTGAAGGAGGCGGAGTTCCACGCGGAGCAGAGGGAGCACGAGCTGAACCGACGGAGGCAGCTGGGCCTCTCCTCCTCCCACCACTCCCTGGACAACACCGACTTCGACAACAAAGACGACGACAAGCATGATCAGAGGCTGCTCAGTCAATTCGGAATATGGTTCTTAGTAAGGAAACGCACCAGACGCCCCCCGCTTTCCTCTTCCTCACCCCTGCACTGTGTCTGAAGTGTCTGAAGAGGGATCGCTCCTGAAAGGAGACAGCAAATAGTGAAGAATTAACTCTGGGATAGGGGAGGGGCGAGGCGGGGAGGTTATACCTTGGGGTAGCGGCTCTCACCTCCGGGTTGTTCGTTATTTTATCCAAGAATGCCTTTCTAAAGTTACAATGCCCATATTTGTCCCCAGAATCCTGGGAACTTTTCCGTTTTAATTATAAAGACATTTATTTTTACAATCAATTTTTGGTACATGTATAAGCTTATCACTTACTAAAGATGAAGGAAGCTAATATAACGAGATGGATAAGCCTGCTTGTTTTTATGGAGACAAATATCGGCAGAATAAGTGATACTGGAAGATGCAGAACATCTTTAAGGTTTTTCTAGGGTGAATCAATATTTTTGATTTTATAATTGTCAGTGTGCCCCCTTCTGCCCCCACCCCCACAGTTTGATTTTAACAAACAAGGCAGCAGCGAGAGCCACAGTGCCAAGGCCTGGTCTCCCTGAAGCTCACCTCCCTCCTAAGATGCAATGAGAGGGCTGCCAGTGCAGGCTGTAAAGTACTCGGCACAGGAGATTTACGTCTTAGCATTTTTGAACATGAGGAACTTTTGAATAGTTAAGGGGGTCTGTAGTATACATATATACCTATAGAAGCTATAGTCAGGCTCCTGGGGAGGGAGTGGTTACATTGACTTAAGTCAATGCTACTACTCTTCCAGTGGAGACCAGATACTGCACAGACCGGGCTGAATAAGCCAGGTCTGCAGAGACGCAGGCTTTTTTCCCCCTTGCCTGCTAGAGACAAGGACTATGCGTCTCCATAGTGATCCCTCTCTTCTATGCTTGCACACAGTTTCTTGGGGGTGGGGGTGGGGAAGACTACCAAATTGGGAATTAATTGTTGGTTCCACATGTCTTGCTTCCAAAGACTTATTATACAGGAACACAGTGACTCCTGTTGCTGGAAACTCTTTGAAGGCAGGGACAATGCTTTAATTAATTAACCAATTAATTAATTTTGTAGTTTTTTGAACCCTGCCAAGGGCTCAATAAACTATTGTTTCAGAACGGGTAAATATTGTTTAAAAATTACTTATAACACAGTGAGATGGCAGGAGAATGTGGGTATCAGAGTTGTTACTGATGCAAATATTTTACCTGAATCAGATCTTTTGAGAAAGCCAGGCAGTGGTGGCACACCCCTTTAATCCCAGCACTTGGGAGGCAGAGGTAGGCGGATTTCTGAGTTCGAGGCCAGCCTGGTCTACAGAGTGAGTCCTAGGACAGCCAGGGCTACACAGAGAAACCCTGTCTCAAAAAAATAAATAAATAAAAAGTGTGTGTGAGAGAACTGAAATATGAGGATTTTTTTAAAATTGAAGATATTAATGAAATATCACTTTATCGACTTAATCTTTTGGAAAAACATTTTCTAGTTCAGGTTACATAATGGAGTTACAATAGGAAAGCAGTGTTTATTGGACGTTCCAGGGATGTTATTGTGGCAATCCAGGCATGCCTTTAGAGAGGACCGTAGTTCTGGATAGATTGTAACCATTTGTAACACTGCTGGTTTTGACTATATCATCCGGAGCCCCTCCTTTGTTCCTCTCTAAACACTCTTGTCATAACTTTGTAAAGGCGGGTGGAGCCTGACCCGGGTCTGTTCTGCTACCCCAGGTGAGCCTCTGCACACCCAGCGAGAACACGCCCACAGAAAGCCTGGCCCGGCTGGTGGCGATGGTGTTTCAGTGGTTCCACTCCACGGCGTACATGATGGATGATGAAGTTGGAAGCTTGGTGGAAAAGCTGAAGCCCCAGTTTGTCACCAAGTGGCTGAAGACAGTATGTGACGTCCGATTTGATGTCATGGTCATGTGCCTTCTTCCCAAACCCATGGAATTCGCCAGGGTAAGTGGAGGTCACCTGTCTGGGCCTTGCTGTGGGAGAGGGACTGGGGGCAGTGCCATCTTTGACCACGCCTCTCTCCGTGTCAGCAGCCAGACCGTTTACTTAGATGTGGTGGCATACACCTCTAAACCCAAACTTTAATAAGAGTTGGAGGCAGGAGAATTGCTATGAGGTCCATGGTGGTTTAGACTATATAGTGAGTATCAGGCCAGTCAGGATTATTATGCAATATGTTGCCTCAACCATGAAAAAATGAAAATCCAAACAAATAAAACCCAAGGGGGGCTAGTATGATACCCTCATCTCATTTTTGGTGATGTACTGTTTCGGCTTGGGTTTGGAATAGGGAAGATTGGTATGATGGGCTTATAAGGTGTCTATAGTAACTTAAATATGTGTTTATTCTTAGTGTTGCTCGTTCTTGTTAAGAAAAGAAATTGTTTCCATGTGGTTTGGGGGCTCGGTTCTTTCCTGACTTGCAGCCAGCCAGGGGCATTTCTGTGGTTCATGTGCACTTCTAGATTATGGCAGTGTCTTAGCCAGGGTTTCTATTCCTGCACAAACATCATGATCAAGAAGCAAGTTGGGGAGGAAAGGGTTTATTCAGCTTACACTTTCACACAGCTGTTCATCACCAAAGGAAGTCAGGACTGGAACTCAAGCAGGTCAGGAAGCAGGAGCTGATGCAGAGGCCATGGAGGGATGTTTCTTACTGGCTTGCTTCCCCTGGCTTGCTCAGCCTGCTTTGTTATAGAACCCAAGAATAACAGCCCAGGGATGGCACCACCCACAAGGGGGCCCTCCCCCCTTGATCACTAATTTGAGAAAATGCTCCACAGCTGGATCTCATGGAGGCACTTCCCCAACTGAAGCTCCTTTTCCTATGATAACTCCAGCTTGTGTCAAGTTGACACACCAAACCAGCCAGTACAGGCAGAGTGGTGAGGACTCAGACATCACTTTTTACTAAAAGCGATGAATCTTCACATGGGCTTGCGCATGCCCAGTGGGTCTCTAAAAGCAGGGCAAAGCCTGGCATAGGCAGGTTCATGTCCTACAGGTCGTCTCTGGGTCAGATCCTTCTTGATCCACTGTGCCTAGAGCTGGGTTGCTATAAATGCTTAGTCTCCTACAAGGGGGAAGGACACTGAGATCGAAGCAGCTCAGAGGTGGCTTTACAAGTGCTCAGCCACCCGTTTTTAAGGTGTCCTGTCTCTAGGCCTTGCTAATGGCTCCTTGAAGTCTTCAGTTATTACTGCACACCTTTCACGAACAGCAAGGCTTTGCAGGAGATCACCCTGCCAGAAAATAGACTGCCCACTCCTCAATCAGGACAGGCATCTCACGAGGAGCAGATCACCCCATTTCCAACACTACAGGTCTGTTGGACACACAACCCATGAGCTAATGAAAACTGCCTCCTAATTGCCTCCCTCCCCCTCTTTTGGAGCAAATTTCTCAACATGGAGAATATTCTGTGTGGGCAGAACAGAGATGATACCTAACCAGACAACAGTTTGCTGGAGACTGCTCCACTGTGCGGATCTCACACGCCCTTCCCCGTGTAATTTCCACGTTTGCCAGTGTTCTGGAAGAGAGGCTCCACCCACTTTGTCTTCCCAGTGTGATTGGCTTGAATACCAAATTCCTTTCTTGTCTTCAACCATTACTTTGGGACGAGTGGCCAGGCCTGATTTGTTGGGAATCCCTGTTCACTCTGGCTGCCCCAAATCAGCTTCCCATTGAAGACTCCAGTGATGGTTGACGTCACACTGTGCCATTTAAAAGGCCAAACATGGTTCCCAGAACTGTCGGAATCCTTTCTCTGTGTGTTGGAGGACAGATTTCTCAGTGCCTTGCCCCTTGCTACCTAGTGGATCAACAGTTGTACATGCTCAGCTGGGAAGACCCCATATTTCTTCATTACAATAGCATTTGTGCCTTACTCAGAAAGGTGGAGGCTCAGAATCAGGTTTTGGCAGTAATACATGATATTTACTTTCTCAAAGTATTTTCTAGGTTTTAGTTTTATTTGTAATTTTTTTCTTTCAAAAAGACATTGAGGCAGTTTTCAGTTTAAAACGGGGCATGAGACATTTGAGGAAAAATCAGAATACAGACCATTGGCAGGAATGGCTGTGACTCCAGGGTTCAGAAGCTGAGCAGTTATGGAGATAGGAGGTGGTCTTGTCTTCTTTGGTGCCACCTACTGACTCCTTTGTAAAATTGCATCTTCACATGCTGGGCAGTTTGAGTTGTTGGAACAGGAAGCATTTGCATGCTTCCTGTTGTTTCTCTTAGAGTGGCAGAAGACCAGTCTGATATGAGAGACTTATCTGAGAGATAAGAATTTATGTTGTTAGTAGAACCTCCCCTTTCCAAAAGTGGATCCTACAAGGTAGCCAATAATAGATTAATTAGAAGAGAAGGTTTATTGATGAGAATAACAAAGGATGATGAATTACTTCCAGAACAGTCAGAGATTTGTTTCTATACCAAATTCAACATGACTTTGGCTTTTTGAAGCTAAGAACAAGAAGTGACTTTCTGTACAGTGGATGGATTCTCCGGGGCATCTCTGGACACTCTCTCTCTGGAGGGGGTAGACAGATATGCATTTTCAAGTTCTTCTGCTTTAAGCAGATATAAGAAGTTCAAACACTTTGTTTTTTGTTTCTTTTTTTTTCTTTTAAAGTATTTTAAAAAGATTTATTTATATTATATGTAAGTACACTGTAGCTGTCTTCAGATACACCAGAAGAGGGAGTCAGATCTCATTATGGATGCCTGTGAGCCGCGATGTGGTTGCTGGGATTTGAACTCAGGAACTTCAGAAGAGCAGTCAGTGTGCTTAACCACTGAGCCATCTCACCAGCCCCCTGTTTTTTGTTTCTTTCAGCCCCCCCTTTAAAGGATTTATTTATTTATTATATGTAAATACACTGAAACAGTTTCTTAGCCATTTGGAATTTGAGTGTTTCCCATATCTCTTTCTCTATGATCTCCGTTGAAATTCTACCTGTAACAAAGATGCCAGGAGGTCTGGGTGCAGAGGGGCTTCAATCAGAACTTGGCGATAAGGAGCCTGCAAAGTGGACAGACTGAGCTGAAGGAAACAGAGCAGAGATCTGTGGTTGGACAGATCACAGGCCTTGATTCTGAGGCTAAGGAGCCTGGAGTGGAATTTGTAGACCTTAGTGAAGTGAGGATGTTAGGGTCACAGTGACTCTGGTTTCCCACGGGCACCGTGACTGCCGTGGGGCTAGAACTGCTGTGGTTGAGTCCTTTGAAGCTTAAGCCGTTCTGCTTCAGTTCGCAAGCCTTGTGGGCAATACTAAAAAAGAGAAATCATTTGATTCTTGCGCGTGGGGGAGGGCTGCGCATGCGCTGGCGTGCCCGTGGAAGTCCGAGGACAACCCCTTGCAATCCATTCTCTCTTCTCTTACCGTGCTGGTCTGGGAGAGGGAACTCGGGTCATTAGGCGTGGCAGCAGACACCTTTACCTGCTGAGCCATCTCCTTGGCCCAAGACTACCCAGTCTTAATAAGAACGTGGACAACTGAATTTAGTTCTCTGTCGATGCTAGGCCAGGAAGGTGGGGGGAAATTTAGACACAGATCTGGATGTCTAAGTGGTAAGAGCTGCTGCCGTACAAACATGATTATCTGAGTTCAAATCATTGGAGCCCACAGGAAAAGCCACATGTAGCGGTGTTTGCCACCTGTAATCCCGGTACCGGGTCTGGGCAGGGCATACCGGAGGATGTCTGGGGTTCTCTGGCCAACATCCCTGCACCAGGGTCAGTGAGAGACCCCATCTGAGGAGTAAGGCAGAGAAGGGTGCCTGACATCCTCCTCAGGGATGCACACCGCATGGACCTGCACAAACCATACATTCTTTCATACTCACACACTATACACAAAGGAAAAGCTAGAAGCAGTAACTAATGACAAAACTGGCAAAGTGGCAGTTGCATCTTGTACAAAAGAGTGGGGACACGCTAAGGAGATGGGCAGAATAAGGATTCCTCAGTGAGATCACACACGGATCCTTCCCAGAGCCCTCTCTTAACACAACTGCTTATTGATCCTCTACTAAAAAAATTAAAATAAAAAAAGATTTCCACACTTTATGTTACAAGGTAAAGACCCAGGAACAGTCAACACTTTATTAATTTTATTCTAGTAGGTAGAAAATAGAATGTAGGCTTATACTTTTCAAAACCTACTTTAATAATCGTATGTAAATGCTTTATCTGCCCTTCCAGCCCACCACTCACCAGAGGCAGTGGAAAGGAAAGGCTAACAGGGCAAGGAAAGGAAGATGTGGACCTGTTTAGAAAGAGTTCTCGGGGGCAACTCCAGTCTGCAGTGTCAGGGTATCAGCAGCTCAGTTCACATGAGTAGCAGCTGTAGCTCGATCTGCTCGCAAACAGCTTTCATTCATGAACCAGCAACAAACAGTCCAATCCGCAAGAGACCGCGAGGCTCTGCCAACAGGCCTGAGTCAGAGGAAGCGGCAAGAAGCTGCTGGGGCACCACCAGAAGCCCTTTGGTGTGTTTCTCTCTACAAAGTCACAACAGATGATGGTCAGCAAGGAAGACAAGGCGAGTCAGTGCCACAGTGTTGTCAGTCAAGACCAGTCAGGAAAGCCCAATGGAGACCAACATGGGCGGCAAGGCGAACCCATGCCACACTGCATCGTCCACTGCCTGCTGGGTTATATTTATTCCCTTTCCAGACCTCAGGTGTCCTCTCAAGCGTCCGCTCTAGCAAAACGTTACATGCCTTTTTTCAGGCAGCCTGGGGGGTTGGGGGGAGGGAGGGAGAATCTGTTCTTATAAAAACACCCTCCCACGTGTCTGCTTCAGCAGAAACATCCTAGCATAAGACAGTTTTCAGAAAAACATCACATGGCACAACTGAGTCTCCAAATAAACCACAATTTTTCACTTCAATAGAATCCTTAATACCAGGCTTAAATCAACTTAAGCTTATAAATTAAAAAAACTATACTAATTAGTTTTTTTAAAAAAAAGATTTTTGTTTTCTTTCTGGTGTTGAGGGTTGAACCTAGGACATCATGCATGCCAGGCAAGGGCTTGGTCTCTGAATTATACCCCTTGACGCCTCCAAATGCATTCTTTTATATTCATGGATTTAATTATGTTAGAACATCTTTTGTTTTTTTAAATGGCCATGGCAGAATACGAGGAGTAGAGAAAAATGGCGTTCTGTGCCACTATGCTGTCCACAAAGAAAAATCCGCAGAGCAGTGTGTGGCAGGAGGAAGCGTGTCTCTCTGCGGGCAGGAGCAACTGCTGCTAATCCAGCTTTAGAAGGAGTGCTTTTCACTGTTGTTCATCACAGTAGGATTAGAACTTTGGAATTACAACTCACTTGGGCTCCAGAAATCCACTGCAAAATAGCTCAAATTCAGTCTGTGATCAATATCTGTACTTTCCTATAACTGTGCTTACTTTTTGTTATGGGGCTTAGTGGAAAGTTCTCAGGAAAAAAAAAAAAAAAGAAAGAAAGAAAAGAAACACAAATGGCCGGCAAACACGTATTTGACATCCTCAGTCCTTATGGAAATGCAGATTCAAACCTCTTTAAGATTTGGTGGTGATGGCACACACCCTTAATTTCAGCACTCAAGGCAGGTGGATCTTTGTGAGTTCAAGGCCAGCCTGGTCTACAGAGCAAGTTCCAGGACATCCAGCACTGCACAGAGAAACTGTGTCTCTAACCCACAATCCTTTCAACTTGCCTCCCCATCCCCCCCCCGCCCCCATTTCTCACACCAGCCAGAATGGCCATCATCAGGAATACCCATGACAACAAATGCTGGCATGGGTGTGGGAGAGGGGAGCCCTTGCGTTCTGTTGGTGGGAGTGGAAGTTAGTTAGCCTCTTTGGAATTCTGTCTGGAGGTTTCTCACAAGCTAGAAATAGATTTTCTATATGACCCAGATGTATCACTACTGGGCATTTCCGGAAAGGACTCAGTATCTTCCCACAGGGATACTTCTGTGTTCACGGATGGATCGTAATGGGGACTTTGATTCTCATGAACCTGTGACTCAGTCTCGTAGTAGGCCTATTCCCTTCTCAGAAGTCCTTGAATATAACTGTAAGGAGTGTGACTTGTTCTTTTGCCTTTGTCAGGTTGGTGGATACTGGGATAAGTCCTGTAGCACAGTGACTCAGTTAAAGGAAGGTCTCAACAGGATCCTCTGCCTCATCCCTTACAATGTCATCAGCCAGTCTGTGTGGGAGTGCATTATGCCTGAATGGCTGGAAGCCATCCGGACAGAAGTCCCTGATAACCAGCTAAAGGAATTCAGGGAAGTATTAAGGTGGGTAAGTAGTTTAATGAAGTCACTGGTGGTAGTGATGTCTAGCCCTCCTGGGCATGTCCTGCCAGCCCCACCCTGTGCTCGGCACCTTATATAATCTCAATGCCAACCATCCAGGGGAGCCAGGAGAAGCGTTCAGGTGAGACACTGCCGGAAACTGAGCTAAGATGGTTCGAATCTATTCAGAAAAGGAGTTATAAATGTATATCCTTCCCTTGGTTTATTTGCAGGTGTGGTTGATGGGGTGTGTGGGGGAAGTGTAACAGGAAATGTCTTTAGAAGCTGGGGTAGCTCCGTCCGTTACGTCTCAGATGGGATGGATATTAATGCTATCACAACCACACAGTTGTTTCTATTCAGTGGTGGAAACTCTCCTCTTAAAGTACTGAAGCACACAAGTGCCTGGTGAGAACACAAGGTAACTAGCCCAAAGGCCTTAGCTCTCTGAGGTTATAGTTAGAAAGGCTTTGGTGTCACCAGCAGCCTTTGGGGTGTGCCCGTCGGTCACTTAACTTTCCTTGCTCTGCTTTCCAGCAAAATGTTTGACATAGAGCTGTGCCCGCTGCCGTTTTCAATGGAAGAGATGTTTGGCTTTATCAGCTGCCGGTTCACAGGATATCCCTCCACTGTGCAGGAGCAAGCACTGCTCTGGCTTCACGTAAGTGAACAATGCCACCATTTTGACCGGTCCTCTAATCACTGATCTTCGGAGACCTAGGAGAAGGGGGAGGAGTTTTTGCAGAGACTCCCAGGCCTTTGTGTTTAGGAACGTGTGCTGCAGACTACTGTCACATGCACAGAGATAAATGGTTAGATTTCAGATTCATGTAGCAGTGAGGTAGTGAGTAAATATAAATATAAATGGATTCAGTAACATCACCAAATTCATAGTGCCCTTGGGCCTTGCACTTGACTAGTGGGTTCAGAGAAATCATCTTTACTTGGGAAGATTGAGAGTTCATCACAGACAGAATGGTTAACGCCGCCGTCCCCTTCCCCTGGGGTGACTTTCTCTTGTGTCACCATCAGTGGGCACAAGCTCAGCCTTTTAAAGTTGGCCTCCCAAATGAACTGCCCTCAAGTTTTCTGTAGCTCTCGGTTCTCCAGATCCTTGTGCCTCTCTGTGGCATCTGACAGGTTTTCTTTCTTCATTCTGTCCTTTTAAACAGATTTTTATTTCATTTTGCTTTTTGCTTTTTGTTTTTGTTTTTGTTGTTGTTGTTGTTGTTGTTTTGGTTTAGTTTTCCTTCTGCTTACAAACCCTCAAGTTCAGGGACCGCACCCTATTTTTAACCTTCTAGCCTTCCCCAGCCTTCCCTCCTAGCATTTGGGCACACATTTTATTTAGTGAATGCTCAGTTTAAAAAAAAAAAAAAGTGAAATCGAATACCTACCACGAAGTTTAGGCAGTTTCATAAAACGAGGGCAAATTTAACGTTGAATTATGATTATAGATACTTTTTTTTTTTTTTTTTGGTTTGGTTCTTGTGGTGCTGGGGACCGAACTCAGAGCCTTCTGCATTTCTCTGAAGGCAGAGGCTGAAATGGAAGGTGTCAAAGTACTGGCCTAGCCACCGAGGAGAGTGGACAAGAGAGGGGTCAAAACTCACTTGTGATAGTTAGCTTCGGAACACTTGCAAATCTCGCATAAGCCACTTGATAAGGACTAGGTTGGAAACGCGTCTTTTCTCAGGCTTTCTTCCTTCAAGCCACTGGCTTGAGGTGGGAGGAATGAGAGCCATCATTAAACCCAGTGAAGATGGTGACTGTTTGCAGAAAGCCCAGAGGCAGTTCTCAGAAGAGCGGAGGGTGGGCTTATTCTGTTTGAAGAAAGGAAGCATGGACCTCCAGAAAGTTCATGGCCCATGAGGTGTATCTGCCCCAAAAGGATGTGAGCTTGTACCAGAGAGCAAGACAACAGGCAGCGGTCAGTCAGAGCAGGAGGGGCGGGGCCAGTGCTGCAGATGCTGTTAGTAGAGGGAAACAGAGGGAAACAGTTCCAGGTGCATGGAGGGAGACAGGGGGTGGGGTGGGGTGGGGGGAGGGTAGAGCACAGCTTGGTGGATAGTGGGGAGGGGGAAACAGACATTTCAAAGGTAACTGATTCCCTTGGTGTGGATAATTGAAGACGGCTGTGCTCATATGTGTATGCGAAATGTCCTTACTTTGACGGCATAACCGTCACGACATTAAAGTATTAGATTTCGTTTTCTTAGTTTGAAAATTTACTTTTTTGGGCATGTGTGTATGTGTTAATGTGCTTTTTTTTTTCTCCTCAGGTATTATCAGAGTTAGATATCACGGTTCCACTTCAACTCTTGATAAGTATGTTTTCTGACGGTGTAAATTCTGTCAAAGAATTGGCAAATCAAAGAAAATCAAGAGCCAATGAACTGGCAGGGAACCTCGCATCTCGAAGGGTAATTATTGCCGCAACGGTTCTCGTCCTTCTTTTTAAGGCTTGGGAAACCTCTGCCAGATATGCTGGCCTTGAAAGAGGCATCATTAGAAGTCTCTTTGGAAAGATTGTATCACGTTCTGTTTCATTAATCTTTTAATTACATTAAATAAGAAAACATTTGCTAAAGACAGACTCAATGTAGCCTTTAATCAGTAAGTCACTGTTCTCAGTTTCATCTTTTTTTTTTTTAATTTAATTTGCCCTCTCTTACCATTGGAAAAAGAAGAGAACAACTCTTTAGCTTCTATTCTTCCTCATGGGCAGGGTGCCCTGGAAGCCAGGGATTCTCTTCTAGTTCCTGAGACAGCTTTCACTTTGAAGGAAGAGTGGGGTGACTGGCTTTTGTTTTTGCTGTCCTGTTTTCGGGAGACATGGTCAGTTGGTGGAGACTTTAGGTGATACAGAATCTGTGAATCAGCCGGGGTCTTTTTCTTGCATCTTTGTGGGTGAGAGAGTGTAAGCTTGGTTGGTGGCCTTTATAACGAGGTGCCCAGGGAGGACCTGAAGGAGTTTCTGTAAGTGGGGGGATTCTCTCAGACCACTGGCAGTTCCTGAGAGGTACATGATCCCAACGCTCTGCATTGCAGACCAGATTCTCCAGAACATTCCCACAGCCATTCCAGTGACGTCTGGGGATCAGAAACCCTAACGAGCTCATGGGATCATAGTTTGTATTCAATTTTTTGTTTGTTTGTTTGTTTGTTTGTTTTAAAGAGGGATCATTGCTTGCCTGTCTGATGGGAACCATCGGCCCACCTTGTTTTCTTCTTTTTGCAACTCACAGGTTGTATACCAAGCCTAGGTTGTATGGTACTTTACTCTGGGCAGTGTTCACAGAGCTGTAAGAGCCCCTTATCCTCAGTTTTACAATCGCTTAACCTTAGATCCTGGGGCGTGATGCTCTCAACACCCATTCTGATTCATAAGGGGTGATCTTTCTTCCCTGGGACTGGATAATATTTGTGTTGCTTCTTGTTCACTAGAATGGTCCTTAGGAGATAAAATAGTTGTTGAGCATGATACCCAGACATGACAGATAGGGCTCCACCACAGAATTGATAAGTAAAAGGGGGAGGTTTCACTGGGGATTCTGTGGGCAGAGTTATGAGAACTCTTAAAGGCACAAGGACACTGAAGCACCCACAGGGAGTGACAGCTCCGTGGAAGCCACTTTCCTTGCAGGGCTGAAGGATAGGGGACTCTAGCAACCAACCTGAGCTGGAACTCCGTAAGGTGGCTGACCGAGGTCGCCCTAGAGCGATGGCTTCAGAGGCACTGCAGAGCAGGCAAAGGGGGCAAGAGCCATCCCTACTCTTGCCTCTGCCGCCCTGGTTTTCTTCTGGTGCCTGCCATCGACTGTACCCACTTGGACACCAGGTAGCCAAGGAGACAGGTGAAACACAGTGGAGAGCAGATCGACACAGCACAGTTGAGCGTGGGCAGGCCCTCGGGGGAGAGCCAGTGCGGTAGGTCCATTGTATCGTTTCTCATGGAAGCTTGGTCATTATAATCCCAGGGGCCATTCTAAAATCCTCCCAACCTAGAGATCTACATTTATAATCCTAGGAATTATCTTAAAATATTTTACTTGATAATTTCTCATTTTCAGCTTGTTTTCAGTAATATTAGCCACTGAGGTTTATTAGGACAGCGTTTAATGGGAAGGGAAAGATAGACACCTTCATTGCTCAGGGTTCTAACTCATTTCCAGCCACAGCTAAGAGGAAAATGGGGATGCTTCCTACCTTCTTTACCTATTTTGTGGGGTTCTATCAAGTCAAGTACAAATACCCGTGGGAAGCTGGTCCCACAACAGGAGATACCTTCCCTGGGGTTCTCAGATACCTCAGATAGAGGTCTGGGACACCTTTGTTGCCTTCCTGGGGTCACTTCGTATTTGCTGATGTGCTTCCTTCCAGGTGAGTGTCGCCTCTGATCCTGGTCGACGAGGGCAGCACAACACGTTGAGTCCGTTTCATAGCCCTTTCCAGAGCCCGTTCCGGAGTCCCATGCGGAGTCCGTTTCGTAGCCCCTTCAAGAACTTTGGACACCCAGGAGGAAGGACTATTGACTTTGATTGTGAAGATGATGACATGAATCTAAATTGTTTCATCCTCATGTTTGACCTTCTCCTAAAGCAGGTAGCGGAAGCATGAGATTCCTTTAGTTCACAGATGGGGCATACGAGGACTCCTGCCAGGTGATCCTGTCTGGTGGGCGGGTCTCTTTGCTCTCACTGGCATGGGTGGGCGCCATCACTTAAGACTTGCAAACTCCTTGGGAATCTCCTAAAGAGTCTAAAACGACATGTGTGACCATCTGCAGTATCACTGACGTGTGAAAAATGGACCTGAATTTTAGAACTATTGTTCTGGTTGAATAAATTGGATGAAAGAACTGGTTATTGCTGTGTTGGGAAGATCATGGTACACTTTTATTGTGACGAGGATAATTTAGGTGTATTTTATGAACTGATTTCTGAAGGGAACTTTAAAACTTGAAAAGGCTCTGATAAGAAAAATATTTCCTTATAATTTAAAAATTTGAAATTATTTTGGATTCACAGTAAATTACAAGAATTGCACAGAATCCCTAAGCACTCTGCTCTACAGTTTTCAAATGTCCATGACTCCTGTTTTCTTAATGAATTGTTCTGACAGTAAGTTGTAATCATGTTTCTATATCTAGCACTTCAGAGTGTATTTTTAAATCACACTTTCTTAGATAGCCACTGTATGGTTGCTAAAATCAGAAAGCATCATCTAACTTACTGAAATTTTTATTTTAGAATTGGTATAAGCATCATGTTTATAGCCAAAGAAAAGATAAACAGCAAATTTAAATTTAAAATATTTGTTTGTTTGTTTGTTTGCTGGTTTGTTTTTTGTTTGTGTGTATGTGTGTTTATGTATATGGGAGGTTTGCCTGTATGTATGTTTGTGTGCCATGGGCATGTCTGGTTCCCATGGAAGCCAAAATGGGGCATTAGATTCCCTAGGACTGGAGTTACAGATAGTTCTGAGCCACCCTGTATTGGGGTTCAAACCTGGGTCCTCTGGAAGTTAAAAGCCAGTGCTCTTAACCACCAAGCCAATTTTTCTAGTCCCCCTAACCTGTTTTTTTGATTTTAGAATAATCCAAGATTATTTAATGTAATTATTTGCCCTAGTTTCTAGTCTGTCTTTCTGTTTTTCTGTCTGTCTGTCTGTCTGTCTGTCTGTCTGTATCTCTCTCTCTCTCTCTGAAACATGGTCTAACTACATGGCTCTGTTTAGCTTAGTACTCATTATGTGGACCAGGGTGACCTTGAACTTGCAGCAATCATTCTGTCTCATTCTCTGAAGTGTTGGCTTTATAGGCAGATGCCATTGTATTTGATGAGATGTGAATTTTTTCATCCCTGTGAAGCTGCTGATTGTTCTTAGAGTTTCTCACAATGCTAGGCAGGCACTGCACCACTGAGTTGTGTCAACAGTCTTCTAGTTATTGTTCTAGAACAGTCCCTCGGTCACTGTGTGGAACAGTCCCTCAGTCATTGTCTAGAGCAGTCCCTCAGTCATTGTTTAGAATAGTCCCTCAGTCATTGTATAGATCAGTTCCTCAGTCACTGGGTGGAACAGTTCCTCAGTCACTGTGTGGAACAGTTCCTCAGTCATTGTCCCTCAACCATTGTCTAGGTCAGTCCCTTAGTCACTCTGTAGAACAGTCCCTCAGTCATTGTTTAGAATAGTTCCTCAGTCATTGTCTAGAACAATCCCTCAGTCATTGTCTAGAACAGTCCCTCAGTCATTGTCTAGAACAGCCATTCCATCAATCATTGTCTAGAACAGTTCCTCAATCATTGTCTAGAACAGTCCCTCAGTCGTTTTCATTCTTTCCTGATGCTTTCTTTTTGAGATTATAGTCCAGTTATTTCATAAGGCATATTTCAAACAAAGTTTGTTTTATTTTTTACCAATTGATTTGAGTCACACAATTTGTTGGGGGCAGGAAGCTCGCACTGTGATATTTTATCTTCTCTAGTGTGTCAGGCAGCAGGGGCTGGAGATATGGCTCAGCATTCAGTAGCACTTGCTGCTTTTCCAGAGGACCTGATCAGTTCCTGGCACCCACATTAGGCTGATTACAGCTGCTTATAACTCTAGCTGCCCTCTTATGGGCTCCAGGAGCACCTGTACTCACGCTGCATGCCTCAACCCTGGCACATATACACATAATTAAACACTTAAAAACGTAGAGTTACAGGAGGCATAGTGTTGGCTAACATGAGCTCTGCCAGTTTCTCTACTAGAAAGTATAATGATGCATTGTACACCCCCAAGCTCCCAGGCTTAGCAGCTGCAGATCCAAACACAACCAAAACACAGACAGCTGGGAATCGTAGCATCTTTTGTGAACATGCTCAGACTTATCTTCTCCTTACATAAACCATGCAGCGGATGGATCAGCTATTGATACAACAGTCATATTGAGTTAGGTGTTACAAATATCCTAGAGATGATTTAGAGCATGTGAGATATACATATACATCTTATTTATAGATGCTATTGTAGATAAACCCTGTGTCATTTCCCATAAGAGGCTTGAACACCCGCAGACTTTGGTGTTCAGTCTCCCTAAGATGCCAAGGGAGGGCTCCACCTTACCCTCTGTAATTAATATACAATCTACACAATTTCTTGTTTCTTATCAGACTCCCAACTATGGGTTTCAGCCTAATGGATGGCTCATGCCTCAATTACTATTACAATTGCTTGCAAATTATAAGATCCCAAGTCTATCCTTTTTTTCTGTACTTGCTGGCGAGTAGTGTCCCACAAGAGGAGCTGTAGTTCCTTCTCTGCTGTGTATGTGCTCTTCACCTGGTTGCCCCTGTGCCTGTGGATTCATATAATCTACCGCTATGATTATTTATTCTGCTGCTCAGGCCGCACAATGTAAAGGAGTGGGAACTCCTTTAAGCTGACTCTAAGTTCTTTTCTGTTTGTTTATATTTTGAGACAGGGTCTCTCTCTGTTTTTTTTTTAAAGATTCATTTTATTTTATATATGTAAGTACACTGTAGTTGCCTTCAGACATACCAGAAGAAGACATTGGATTCCATTACAGATGGTTGTGAGCCACCATGTAGTTGCTGAGAATTTAACTCAGGACCTCTGGAAGAACACTCAGTGCTCTTAACCGCTGAGCCATCTCTCCAGACCCCAGACAGGCTCTCTCTTATGTAGCCTTGGCTGTCCTAATTTATTCTGCAGACCAGGCTGCCCTCAAACTTACAGAGATCTGTTTGCCTCTGCTTCCTGAGTGTTGGGATTAAAGGCATTTGCCACCATTGTCTGGCCTGGTTCTATGTTCTTCTAACACATCCACACCTTTCTCTTTCTCATTTGTGGGATCAGGACTCGAACCCCAAGCCTTGCTCACATGAAGACATCCACTCTACCATTGGGCTACATCCCAGCCTTCCACACTCCTTTAAAATCTGGAAGCATGAGGTTTTTTTCAGACCCTTGTTTGTCTCAACTCTGAGATTAGCCACTTCTCCAGGGAACCCTGGTTCCTTTTGTTGGATAATAGTACTTAGAAACCAAGATCGGGACAGTAGGTGAGACAACATGGTTTAAATGTGTAAAATCACAGAGTGATAAGTTTTAAAAGAATATCTTTTAATTTCTCATGATTTTAAGGATAATCTGTGTACTTTATCTTGTATTTATATTAGTTTTAGACAGATGCTAGAAAGGAGTGTGACTTTTAAGCATATTGTTTCAAATAATTTAGTTACTGACACGTGCCATGGCAATGCAATGCTGGATAAAGGACCGAACTCTGTCTTCTTTTTTTCCTTCCTCTCGCCTTCTCTATGTTCTTTTATGTGTCTTTCAGATGGAGTTACAAGATGACGGCATCACGATGGGTTTAGAGCACAGCTTGTCAAAGGACATTATTTCTATCATAAACAATGTCTTCCAGGCCCCCTGGGGGGGCTCCCACAGCTGCCAGAAGGACAAAAAGGCGACGGAGTGTAACCTGTGTCAGGCCAGCATCCTCTGCTACCAGCTCGCCTGTGAGCTCCTGGAGAGACTAGCTCCCAAAGAAGAGAGCCGGCTGGTGGTAAGGATATGACATGACTTGTGGCTAATAAAGCCAGTGTAGTCTGTGTATGTGTGTGTGTGTATGTGTGTGTGTAACTGTGTGTTTCTCTGTGTGTGTGTGTGTCTGTATGTGTGTTTGTGTGTGTCTCTGTGTGTATGTGTCTGTTTCTGTATGTCTCTGTGTGTGTCTGTGTTTCTTTGTGTCTGTGTCTGTGTATCTGTGTGTGTGTCTGTGTATGTGTCTGTATGTGTCTATGTCTGTGTGTGTGTGTCTCTGTGTGTGTGTGTGTGTGTGTGTGTGTTTGTCTGTGTGTGTCTCTGTGTGTATGTGTCTGTTTCTGTATGTCTCTGTGTGTGTCTGTGTTTCTTTATGTCTGTGTCTGTGTATCTGTGTGTGTGTGTCTGTATATGTGTCTGTATGTGTCTATGTCTGTGTGTGTGTGTGTCTGTGTGTGTAACTGTGTGTGTGTTTCTCTGTGTGTGTCTGTGTCTGTGTGTGTGTCTGTGTGTGTCTCTGTGTGTATGTATGTCTGTTTCTGTATGTCTCTGTGTGTGTCTGTGTCTCTTTGTGTCTGTGTCTGTGTATCTGTGTGTGTGTGTGTGTGTCTGTGTGTGTGTCTGTATGTGTCTATGTCTGTGTGTGTGTGTGTGTGTGTGTCTGTGTGTGTCTCTGTGTGTATGTATGTCTGTTTCTGTATGTCTCTGTGTGTGTCTGTGTCTCTTTGTGTCTGTGTCTGTGTATCTGTGTGTGTGTGTCTGTATGTGTCTATGTCTCTGTGTGTGTGTGTGTGTGCCTGCGTATGTGTGTGTCTGTGTCTCTTTGTGTCTGTGTCTGTGTATCTGTGTGTGTGCGTGTGTGCTTGTGTGTGTGTGTGTGTGTGTGTGTGTGTGTGTGTCTGTGTGTCTGTGTGTCTGTGTGCAGGGGTGGTGAGTATTTACCTGTTATCTAGGATAGGAGGCACAGGATACAGAATGCCTGCAGGTGGCCTGAGGGGAGTGAGAACAGTTCCACTCGTGGAGTTTCCACGGACAAGGAACATTACTGCTTCCCCTAAAAGATTTTTCTCACTAAACTACTTTTATGAATTTTAAATAATAATGAGCACAGTACATTATGCAATTAAATATTAAGTAGATTATGTATAGATACCAATTTAAGAAACTCACTGACTTACTGACAATGAAGAATGCCCACTCCCTTTTCTGGCTACCTTCATGCTTTGCTTTCAAGGAAAATCATGTAAAGAATTGACAGTTGCTGGAGTCACACTTCAGTGACTCCAGGCTTTAGCTGTCTTCTGTATAGCATATCTGAAGGGGCATATATAACATCAAAATACCCTCCAGTCACCGGAGACAGATGAACTCGAATTATCCAAGCTGCCACCTGTCTTCTGTTTCTTTACCAATTGTTTAGGGTCAAAAGTTACTTCTCTAAAAAAAATCCAACACTTTTTGAAGTCTCACATAAAACAATAAAGTATGCCTTCAGCTGTAGTCTGTAGACCTGATCTCTTTTAATATAATATGATGTCTTTAACCCAGCCATTGGATACTTAACTGTAGAAATGCACCCCCAAACCCTCCCAACACCCATTGTTCCCCCTCACTCCTGCCCACTGTCTGTCACTCTGAGCTCAGGTGTTTGAGATCCCTCAGGCAAGTGAGAATAGGCCATATCTGCTTGCTTATATTGCCTCGTTTATTACATAATGTTTTCCAGGTTCATTCTTGTCAACTTGTCAGCATATGATAAAAATTTAGTTGAGAAAACAACCAAACCAAACTAAAATAAAGCCAGCCTCAGTAACAGATGGTGAGGAAATACAAATCGGAAGCCAAGAAATCTTGGGTCTGTTTGGAGGTATAGCTCAGTGGTAGTGTCTGCTCAGTATGCACGAAACCCTGAGTTCTATCCCAGCACTGAAAACAAACCAACAAACCAACCAACCAACCAACCAACCAACCAACCAACCAACCAACCCCAACTAACAAACCAACAAACCAACAAACCAAAACAATAGCAAAGCCAAGGGTCTAATTGGAAGCTTATTTAAGTCAAAGGAAAACCACAAGGCAGCGCAATGAGTATTATATATAACAAGATATGAACAAAGTGGCTGTGGGGGACAGAGGAGGGACCTTGAGACTATCGCTAGGATGTGAAGGGACCAGGAGTCTTTTGAGGAAGATGAGCCCTGAATTTATACCTGCAGTGAAGCCGGTGACAAGAAAATGGCGGAAAAAGAGTTCAGACTGAGGGAATTTCCGCCCAAATGATAAGTGGATATTAAATTGTCAGAGGACAAGCTCTAATCATCTCTTAATGGGCCTGTCTGGTCCCATTTCCATGTCACACCGAGCACAATCCCAACAGGCCCTACAGGGAACACACTAGAATGTACCCTGAACACCCAGGCAGAGTAGCCATGCACTGTGAACACTGGATCTGATTCTTAAGAGAAAGATTGGAAAGACATAAATGCCTTGAAGTCACGTACTCTAATTCTGGGGGAAACCAACTAATAAGAGGGTGAAAGAAAGGATGAGGAGACCAAAGGCAAATCCTCAGAGGGCCAGAGATGTGAGAGAAAAACGGAGCGGAGGTCATGACAGAGAAAGCCAGGCACCCAGGTGCCAACAGGAGGGAACACAGCACCTCACATTCTGAGGAGGGGAAAGAGAGGGAACCGTGCCCAGAGAATTCTGCACCTGCAGGGCCTTTGCACCCCTGGGGAGTGTGGTAACCAAGGCAGAGTCTAGTAAGTGCAAGCAAACAACTGTCAGCTGAGGAAATGTCTCCATGAATCCTCAGCATGTCTTTGGGCGATGAACTGTGAGGAAAAGCGGCTGCACAGGGTGGCCCCGCACTGAGTTCATAGCAGGTTTGCAGTCACCTAAGACAAAGAAGGAAATCAAGCATAAATAGAGACCCTGAGGGACCCCAAACAATCCTCACGTCTTAAGTGTCTTGCAATGGTCGAGTCCTTACTCTTGCAGGTGAAGCAAAGGATTCTGAAATTCAACTGGGAGAGATCCTCTTGAGCAAGAGAGATGTCTGTCCTGGAACATAGTCTCCACTGCCTGTTCTCCACCACCTTCGGGCAAGGGGAGACACGGGGAGAGGAAAACAGGCAGGCGAGGCTGGCAGGAGGCTTCAGCTTGTTTCCAAGGCAGGCAATGCCAGTCCTGTCACAGTAGCAGCCTTGTGGATTACAGGTGCTTGTAGACAAATCCTTAAACAGCGGGCAGCGGTCTACATAAAACTCAGCTCACAGTATGACTGGCTGTCTTGTTTGTAGATGGCCTAGGACTGGAGCCAGCCTCAGTAAACCTGTGAAGCTGGCAAAGGTTTCTTTCTTTCTTTCTTTCTTTTTTGTCAGAGACCTTGATCGAGTTCATTTTCTCTGCCAGTTAAAGAATTAAAGGGCAGAGAAATTCTCCAGTGCAGTAACAGCAGGGGAAATCTCAGACACAACAGACAGAGCAGGCAGTTATAGAAAGGCTTCTATTAGAGGTGAGGGGACACACACGTACACACACACACACACACACACACACACACACACACAGAGAGAGAGAGAGAGAGAGAGAGAGAGAGACAGACAGACAGACAGACAGACAGACAGACAGAGACAGAGACCTGAGAGAGGAGAGGGAAGGAAGGAGAGATGGAGGGAGGGAGGGAAAAAGGAAGGGAGAGAGGGAGAGAAATCATAGACATACACAGATAAAGCAGAGGAGGACTTGTGAGGGCTGGAGTGTTTTTTTTTTTTTGTTTTTGTTTTTTTGTTTTGTTTTTTGTTTTTTGTTTGTTTTTGTTTTTTCCCCCGAGACAGGGTTTCTCTGTGTAGTCCTGGCTGTCCTGGAACTCACTCTGTAGACCAGGCTGGCCTCAAACTCAGAAATCCGCCTGCCTCTGCCAAGTGCTGGGATTACAGGCATGCGCCACCACGCCCGGTGGAGTGTTATTTTTTTTAAAGGGTCTTTGAGGGATCTTCCTCTCCTAATATAGATTTAGTCAGTCTGAACAAAGTCAGAAAAGCTGATGGCCCAAAACTCATAAACGTGTCCTGATCAGGCCTTGAACACGGCCCACTGCTCCGCAGCAGGGGGCCCTACTGCAGCCAAAGCAGCAAAGAAGTGCCCTGAACCTTTAGGCTTCGTCTCTGGTCAGGAGTAGGAGGATGAAGACAAACGTTTCCCATCTCCATGATCCCTTGAGGCCCGCTTTCTGTCTCTGCCTATCACATCTGTCTGACTCCTAGTCCCTCCCTGCCATCGGCCATGGTTTTAGTACCACTTTCTTTCCAGTGTCCTTTATCCTAACTGTCTTTGTCTTGTGTGAACCGGTTGTCTTAAAAAATTCTCTTAAATTTTTTTTCCTGTTAAAGTATTAGCCAGGAAGATAATTTTCAAACAGGATATTTAAAGATAAAACTAGGGAAGAAAAAGGATAAAATAGCCAGAGATGAAATACTTAAATAATAACCGACCCCGCTTTTTGAGCTCGGGTCTTGGTGTGTAGTCCAGGCTGTCCTTGAACTCTGGTTTACCAGCCTCTGCCTGAAGGCCCCAATGCACTCTGAAAAAGAGATTTTGCTCATTGCTTCCTCTTTTTGTAGTTCGCTTTGCATGTGTAAATGTATTTTACGTCTCTCTATATGTCTATGTGAATGACCCTGGCGTGCTTACGACATTGTGCCACCAATCTCCAGGGCTTCTAAATAGCATCTCTGTCCCTCGCCCCTACTATCCGTTCTGAAGACTCTGACTACCGTAGCTGAGTGAGTGAGTGCGTGCCTACAGTATCTGCCCACCGTGACTGCCTTATCCCACCTAGTGTCTCGCCCTCCAGCTTCCCCTGAGGTGTAGCACACATCAGCATCTCCCTCCAAAAGCTGAGTAACAAGTCCGTGGTGTGGAGACACATTTTGTAAATCCATCTATTGATGAAGACTTGAGTTTACCCTTCGCTCCCCTTAATCCACATGTTTCACGTTCCAGCAACTTCTTGCTCCCAAACACTGCATCTGAAGTCAGTTGGGAGTGGGATTCTCACCTCTGGGACTAAAGACCGGCAGGGGGGCAGTCTAAGAAGATCAGTGTTTTCCATGTTTTATTTTCCTATTCCAAACGAAAGCAAATGTTTCACCAACCACCAATGCACATCTCTCAATGGAATGGCTGTGTGTGGGGGTGCATGCCCTTCCGAGGCACAGGGCCTCCGCCCTCTGGGCTAGCCCAAGGTTGAGTAGACCAGGCTGATCCGCCTTTGTTCTTTGAAGCCCCTCACACAGCTGCTTGTATTTGTTGCAGGAGCCCACAGAGAGCCTTGAAGATAGCCTCCTTTCTTCCAGACCAGAGTTCATTCTAGGCCCTGAGGGAGAGGAGGAGGAGAACCCAGCAGCCAAACACGGAGAGAATCCAGGCAACCGTACAGTGCCCTCAGAACATGCTGGTAGGTGACCTTGCCTTGTGTGTGTGTGTGTGTGTGTGTGTGTGTGTGTGTGTATGATGTACACTTTCCAGTTTATACAACTTCATACCCAAGTAGCAACGTGGATAAGCTCGGTGCTTCCTTAGGATAGACTGTGCAGATAAAGGGCTTCCCACCACGTTAGGAAGTGAACAGCTTTATCATGGCACCATGGAAATGCCATTCACGGAGTCTCTTCCTGTCAGCAGTATCTTGTTATTAATCATTATTAGTTATTATATAATTACTGGGACCTGGTAGTATAGAAGGCTAAGGTGAACTTTATATAGTGTTTACATAGGTGCAGAAGAGATTGAGAATGGCTGAGGTGGAGTGTACTGACAGCCTTAATAGCCACGTGAGGCACATGGTCAAAGCCAGTGCTTTTGGATAGAGGCATCAGTACTTGCATCCACACAGTTTATCTGCATCCTGGGAGATTGGCCAAGACCCCAGACAGATGCTCCTTGCCTAACCGTGCTCCGGGATGCTCATCACTTTTGGTTGGAAAGATTTTTAAGGCTATTGATGTGTGAACTGAGGGTACCAGGATGGCAGGTAGACTCAGGATCATTCCCCGACTTCCTCCCAGTCAGACAGAGTTCAGAAAGTTCAGATGTTCCTTCAGGCCTATGGGAAAGCCACATTCCTAGATCTGAGCAGCAATACTCCCGGAGCTTGTACAGGACCTGGGACAAATTTGGGGAGCCTTAAGAATTTTTTACTCCTACTGTCTCAGACTGTCTTGCTCCCGGGAGGTTCACTCTAGAGCCAGGAAGCATGGGCTTTATCCTTTTGGTGACCAGCAAACATTCTTAGGGGACTGTTTTCCGTGGTTCATGGTAACCGACACCATCCCTACACAATCCTTGGTATAGCCTACTGCTTCTATGTGGATGGGCGGACACTATGAAAGGGTAATACACTTTGAGGGTCTGGCTCATACTGTCTAACTCTATTGGAGAAGGAGATAATGTTTTTCATTGCCTCTGTAGTGGTAAAGGCTCCATGTTACTTCCTCTGTTACTTCCTCCATGGTGGTGGTAATTGGTGGGAAAATGAAGGCAAATGCGAAAGTTCCCGCCCAGCTTCCACCAGAGAGCTCCACCTTCCATCTTCATATGTTGGAGTTATAAATAAGATTTTCTTTAACAGAGTATCCTTCATAGAAGAAAGCTGATATCTGCTGATCTAATTCAGCCTTCTCTCTGCCAATGAAAAGCCCAATCCCAGATGGGCTTGCCTATGGTTCAGTGGCTCATATAATTCATTTATAATGCACCCTCTATCCATACGCAAAGAAAAGGAGCAAGACTCTAGCCTCTGCCTCTAATTCTGGTCATATGGTGGACAGGGCCCATGAATTGGGAGATTAAATGCTGTATAGTTAGTAGGGACAGGTGTTGGAACCCAGGCCTCCTGGTTTCTTAGAACTCATGACCTTGCTTTGGGGCTTCAGCTGCTGGTTCACAGGGCTGGAGTTGTTTCTGTTAAGCTCTCTACCCAAGGGAAGCAAGGACCTCACTGAGGATCGGATAACCTAAACTCTTCCTAGGTAAATAGTTTTATTTGACAGCACACAACTCAAGTAATTATCACTCCCTTTGTTGTTTTTGAGCTAGAGTCTCACTGTGTAGTCCAGACCTAACTGGAACACAACATGTATCGAAGGTTTGGCCTTGAATTTGCTTTAATTCTCCTGCCTTAGATGCTTAGTATATTGGTTCTAGAACATATCTCCTCCTTCTCTATGAATGCCCTAGTCCCTGATATAAAATGACATATATTAATGATACATAGTTGACCATAACTTATACATATCCTCCCATTTATTTTAAACTGTCCTGAGGTTACATGTAATTTTTAATTTTATGGTAAAGTACCTATGATTATGATTTATGATGAACCTAGGACCTTGCCCATGCTGCCCAAGTACTCTATCCCTGAGTCACTCTAAATCCTTGTATTGTTCATAGAATAATGACCTAAAAGAGAACATTTTCTGTGTGTCCTCAGAGCAGATGCAGCCTGGCTCTCCAGTGAGCCTTGCTTCATTGAGTCCACAGATGTAAAAACTGTGGTTGCAGAGATAACTTATATTCTTCCTTATGGAATTGGTACAAATTCTACCTTTTAAAATGTTTGTCCCATTCTCCCCTTTCTCAGATCCGACGTCAAGGTTCCAGTCACAGCCTCAGCCAGAAATCCTCCTTTTGTCTTTTGCCTTCTTATAAGAGAGTTACAAACTCACTCTTGAGTATGCATCTAATGTCTGCCTGTGGAAAGCTAAGGCAGGAGGATCTTGGGTTCTGGGCTGTTCTGGAGTAGGTTGTGAGATTCTTATATAAAAGACAGAATACAGTACACACTCCTGCGATAGTCTTCTAGACCAGTGTTCCCTGCCACTCAGAAACTGGTGTTGCTTCTGCTCTGTGACATTCAGTGGTGAACCTGGGTGTTGCACCAATCGGCTCTGTGACTTCCACATCCTTTACATGTTTCCTCTTCCTGCATTTTTCAGGAAGATGCATTTTTTAAATAGATACCAGCTATATCTGTCACCAAAACTATGTTCACTTTCATATTACCTAGTATAGAGTTTGGTGCTGATAACTGTGTAAAATGCCTTTGAGTGGAAGATCATCAGGAAATGGACTGATGACCATGAGAATTTGGCTGCCACTGTCTCTGATCCCAGGAATTGCCACAATCTTAATAATGGGCACATTATTTTGCCATTTCTTTGCCACAGTTTAAAAAAAATATCTTATTAATTCTTTGGATTTTTTTTACCATGTACTTTGGTCATATTCATCCCCGCTCCTCCCTAACTCCTCCTTAACTCCTCCCAAACTCCTCCAACCTTCCCATCCCTCCAGCATTTTAAAATAGCCCACAGACTCCAGTTTATGCTGGCTATGTATTCATATGTATAAAGCCATTCACTGGAGCAAGGTACACCCGCAAAGGACCACACTCTTTACTGAAAACTGACTCTCCCTGTCCCTGAAGCCATTAAATGTCAAAAGCTCCTTAGTCGGGGGTGTGGGGTGTGGGGGGTGGAGGGGTCTTGAGACTCTGTCTTCCCTCTCTGCTGTAATGCAACACTAGTTTTCCTTAACTGGTTAACTTTCGAGTGTCTCTCTAGCAAGCCTGTATGTATCCTGTGGTGTTGTCCCACAGTGGAGCAGAGCTTGTAGAACCTCACAAGAAGAGACATGCAGAAGTGGGGTTTTCATTTGAAACATTCATCTGATTCAAAATGCCTAATTTTTCAGTTGACATTACAGCTTTGGCTTAGATGCTCATCAACCCGCACCTCTCTCTCCCCCGTCCCGGCTCATCTCCTTTCATGGAGGCATGCCTTGCCAGCCCCACATCCCTTCGTCCACAGCGGCACACGCTGAGGCTAAGGCCAGTCAGGCAGCCAAAGACACGGAGAGAACATGGGGACTCTGCAATGAAAAATGGGGGCTGAGAATCTTTTTTAATCTTTATTTTTAACTTTATGTGTATGGACATTTGCTTCCACACATATGTATGTGCATCACCTACATGCCTGGTACCATGGATCTCCCAGAACTGGAGATACAGACCTTGTGAGCCGCCTTGTTGGTACTGGGAATTGAACCCAGGTCCTCTAGAGGAGTGCCCTGCGCTCCTAACCACTGAGTCATTTCTCCAGCCCCAAGGCTGAGATTTTAAATTTAGAATACTTTCTCTATTTCCTCATAGAAGGGCGCAGGCTAAGTTTTTTGCTTGTGTGTTTGTTTATTGTTTCTATGTTTTGTTTTGTTTTTTTAAATACAGTCTCCCCATGTAGTTCTGGCTGTCCTGGAACTCACTATGTAGATCAGGCTGGCTTTAAACTCACAGAGTACTGGAATTAAAGATGTGCACCACCATGCCCAATTGGCACATAGTACATTTTGTACCTTTTCACCCTCTCTGCTTTCATGATCTTGATGAATGCTGGGGTCGGGGGAGGAGCCCAGTTAACCGTCTTCTAATCATTTTTTCCTTAGCAATAAAGAATGACACGGAAAGAAAATTTTGCTACCAGCAGCTTCCCGTTACGTTGAGACTAATATATACCATTTTCCAGGTAGATTTTTCTGAAATATTTAAATATTGGGTTTGGGTTTGGAACTATTTGCTGTTTTTGGAGAATGAGGTGACTATGTGTTCTTTGCATAGGAAATGGCCAAGTTTGAGGAGCCAGACATTCTTTTTAACATGCTCAATTGCCTAAAGATTCTCTGTCTGCACGGGGAGTGCCTGTACACTGCGAGAAAAGACCATCCTCAATTTTTAGCCTACATTCAGGACCACATGTTGATTGCAAGGTATGGACCGTGAACATTTTTGTTTGCAATCTATGTTCAGTTGTAAGATTTAAAGTGAGAGTAAGACTTATTCTGTTTCTTTTGATTTTTCTCTCCCAGACCAGGAATTTGATTTAAAAAAAAAAAAAAAACCTCCCCCCCTCCCTCTTTCCTTCCTTTCTGTTTTTGTTCTTGGGGCAGGGTCTTGCTGTATATTCCTGGCTTGCCTAGAACTCACAGAGATTCACCCGCCTTTCTTCCTGAGTGCTGGGATGAAAGGCGTGCACCACCACACACAGCTTTAGTTTTCTTTCCTTTATTTTCTATGTACATGAAGATAGTAATGTTTGCTTACTAGGTTCTGTTGGGCCAGACACATAAAGTAAGGATTGTTCTGTGCTTTTTGATTGTTAGATGAATTAAGACTATTGTAGACCCTAGGAAAATGGCATGGTCAAGTAATATTGCCAAGTGTGGTATTTGTAAAATGGCAATTTCCCCATGACTCCCAACTTAAGATAGTTATTAACTTGATTCTGTCCCCACATTCAGAATTTAGGGAAGAAAATTATTTTTGCTTAATATTTTAATTGATTATTTGGAAATTTCTCATTTTGACATTTAAAAACCCAATCACACTAGTGTCCCAGTCTCCCAAGTCTGTTCCCCAACACTTGTCACCTCCGTCTGACAAAAAAGGAGGGGGAGGGGGAGAGGGAGGGGAGGGGTAAGGGTAGGATGGCTGGAGCGGGAGGGGGAGGGACAGGATGGAGTGGGGAGAAGTAAGAAAAACATCAAGTCCGATTTGTGTTGCCCATATGCTCACGAGAACATGGTCAAACTCCCGTGGCCCAGTCCTCCCCCAGCCCACCCTCATCCCCACCAGAAGCCCTCAGCTGTGGAGAGCTATATGTGAACGGTAAGACAGCAGTTTTACTCAGGCCAGGAACCCCGTTGGGTGCTGCCTGTCTTGCTTTTTAGAGACAGGCGTTTTGAGGATCGTAATGAAACAGTGCCCTAGGCTTATGATACTGTCTTCCCGGGCACCTTCAAATGACTACTATAGTCTTCCCGGAGGCAAGCCAGAAAAAGATCATCTTGTATGTTAAGAGTACAGCCTGATCCCTAGGAAAGGCTTGCTCGTGAGTTGTAGCAAAAGCAACTCAAGGGTCTCCTTGGTTATTTTGTTAATTTATTTATTCATTCAACAAATATAATGACTTGAATATGTTTTTAAAACCACAATACTGTTCTAGATACTTTGGGGGATTTTTTAAATCTACTACAGGAAGGGGTAAATAATAAAAGAGTGATCAATATTTTATTGCTTAATTTTGCATTCAAGATGCAGCTCAGAGGATCAAGTGCTTGTATGAGCACAGGACCTTAGCGTGGATCTCCAGTTATCCAAATAAAAGCCATTTGTAACTCCAATCTTCTAGGAAGCAGAAACAAACCAGTCTTATGGGCTTGTCAGCCAGTCAGTCTAGATAAAACCATGAATTCCAGGCATATGGAGAAATCCTGTCTCAAGAAGGGAAGTGGAAAGTAATAGAGAAAAATAATAAAGACAACCTCTGGCCTTTGTGCATGTGCACACACACACACACACACACACACACACTCACAGACATGGACACACACAAACACATTTTCACATACATGTGCACACATGCATAGACACACATTTACATGGCCACACATACACACATGTACATATACATGCACACACATGCAATCATACATACTTATATGCCCACGCATATACACATGCATGCACACAGACACACGCACATGTACCTGCATCATGCATTGGTTTACTTTTGAGGCTGAAGGAAGGGGACAGCCCTGATATCAATCTCCAAATAATAAACTAGAATAAGATCTTGGGGAAACTAAGACATATTTTTGTGCCTTATGTACACAAGTCACTAATAGTCCATTGTCATATGGTAAGTGACTGTTCTGCCCAGGTCACAGGAAGACATAACCATTATGGACCAATGATTAGGACAGGGTTGAGCAGCAGGTACATTTGAACCACCATTTATGGGAATGGATTTTGATAAAAATATAATATTGGTAGGAAGTTTTGGAAAGCAGGAATATCAAGGACAAGGGGATGGAGTTGCTAAAAAAGTGGGAGGGGGCAAGAAATAGGGAACATTAGTGAGGTGATACCAGGTGGCATTGTCTAAAATGTGGGTTCAGGGGTATAAGGGAAAGTGGCTAGAGAAGTGGGGAGCCTCATAGATAGTCCTCTCTTCAATGACAGATGGGACCCATGAAAAATAGTAAAAAAATGGAGCAGAGTTGTCACTGAGCTTTAATTGAAAAGTTTAAAGAAGAGAAGGAACTCTGGGAACCACACACATTCAAAGGAACACGTGTGAACATGCTTCTGGGGCTCAGGGACTGTGAAGATGTCACACAGAACAGCTTTTCCGTGAAAAGTCTGTTTGTAAAGGAAAAGAAACAGACAGGGGGCGGGGAGAGTGTCAAGGCCTTGGGTGTGGTGGGAAAGGAAGTCTGGATGGATTTGTGGCCAGTGGGGAGGTTCAGCTGGAAGACTCCAGAGAAGAGAGTTGTGGAACCAAGAGTTAAAGGTCAGGCTCAGTCAGGCAGAGTATAAATAAGAATAAAGGTCAGTGTGGAGAAGAGAAGGGAGCCTGACAGGAAAGACAGACTGGGGGTAGAGAGAAGGGTGTTGAGGGGAACGTACTAGAAGATTTAAGCCTTAAAGAGTGTGTATGTTGATGACCTCCCCAGAGCGACGAGGACACGGAAGAAAGCATAGAACAGCCAACCGGAGGGCAACAGCAGGGAGTCAGCAAGAAATAGCAGAATTGCTGCTTCCCCAGAGCCCGCCCTGCCAGAGCAACTAACCAGGTTTCAGAGTTTGGGTTTCCCTTTGTTGAATGCTTAGGGTCTCAGAAGTGAAGACGTTGGTCAGGGGGCATACTAAATGTCAGGTTTCTCCTCTTCCTCCTCCTTTTCCTCCAGCCTCCCACCGTTATCCCAGTTCCATCTTAGTTTGTTAGATCAGACTAAATATTGGCTTCTTTCTACACAAGCTGAGCCTGGGAGGTTTGTCCCTGGGTGCTGTCGATTGATATAGTCTCTTTCAATTATGAAGTTTCTGAAGGAGAGACCCGTGTCTCCCTGAGTCCATACCGTGGTCTGACAGCCTTACGTTTGGATCATCTGCCTGCTCGCTCATAGGTTAATCACTGATCAGGACAGTGAAGCACGCTGGTAAATGTGATTTGTGCTCATCCTTAGGATAGGAAAAGCGGGAGACCTTGGGTGACAGCCTTGTCAGGTTTTAGAGAGGCTGTAATTAGCAGACAAAGAGCTATTCTTTGCCATTCAAAGGAGGTAGCCAAAATAAACAATGATGCTTTCCAGTTATTCACATAAGAAACCATTTTAAAACCATTTAACACACTGTCATCGTCACATAACTGTTACTTTTGTATATTATTTAATTCATTTACATAGCTGAATTTATGTATGGAATTAAACTTTTATATTTAAATATGTTTTTCAATTTTGTTACATAAAAGTAATTTCTTCAGAAGACATTAATGAATCAAAACTTAAATGCCTCTTGGAGGATTATAGTTTCATGGATGGATGTGCTTTCGCCCAGAGCATCCCACCAGCACCTGCTGTCCACACTATTAAGTTAATAGTCCAGGCTATTGAAGAGGCAGCGATGACGGTAATGCCTCTGCTGTTCCTTGATTTCCCAGCCTCTGGAGGGTCGTCAAGTCTGAGTTCTCTCAGCTGTCTTCACTGGCGGTGCCTCTCCTTCTTCACGCTCTGTCCCTTCCTCATGGTGCTGACATATTCTGGACAATCATAAATGGCAATTTCAACAGCAAAGACTGGAAGATGAGGTTTGAAGCAGGTACTTCTGTGTTAGTTAAAAAATCCTCTGGGCCACAAGGTAAACCAGATGTCCAGCTTTGAAATGTATGTTTGGCCATCATTGTTGATATCTAAATTTTCCATGTAGGAGCCCCAAGTTAACTTGTTTATGGGGTTCAGTTCTCATGAGGCTTAAATACATGTCAATACAGAGCCACTGAGATGGATCAATTGTGTGGTGAAGGCACATGTCTCCCAGGCCAAAGACCCGAGTCTAGTCCTCTGGAACCATAATGGTGGAAGGAGAGATCCAACTCCCACAGTTGTTTTCTGGTCTCCTCACATGCTCTATGCTACATGCATGCCCTACCTACAAGTAAATGAAATAAATAAACAAAAAATAAATAAATAAATAAATAAAATAACTGAGATAATGTTTTAAATAAATTCATGTGACATGTTTATAACATGTTAATAAATGCATGTATGCCTTTTGTCCTCTATATTTTATATTGCAGTGGAAAAAGTAGCTGTTATTTGTAGGTTTTTGGATATTCACTCGGTGACCAAAAACCACCTGCTGAAGTACTCTCTGGCCCATGCCTTCTGCTGCTTCCTGACAGCTGTGGAGGATGTCAATCCTGCAGTGGCCACCAGAGCAGGTCTCCTGCTTGACACCATAAAGAGGCCAGCACTGCAGGTGATGGGGGATGGGTGTTATGAGCCCTACAGAGTGTCTGTCAATGCCACCAACAGTTGACTTTGTCATGTGTCTTTTTAACCATGTTATATCAAAATACCACAAACAGGGTAGCTTGGAAAGCCATAGGAGTTTATGTAGTATGATTCTGGAGTCGGGGAGGTCCATGGTCAAGGGTCTAGAATCAGTGTCTGCTAAGGGCCCACTTTATGGTTCATAGTTGATGCCTTTAACCATGCTTAGGCCCATGTCTAAGGACAAGAATCCTGTTTGTGAGAATTCCATCCACATGGCTTTGTCCTCTCCCAAAGACTCACCTTCTAATACTGTCACTTAAATTGTTGAGCTTCAGAGTGGTGAACTTTTTAGGGGAGTAGATACAAATATTCAGACTACAGTACTGTGCGAACTAATGATATTAGTGATTGTAACAGCAGAGCAAATGTGTGATTTTAAGTTGTAATGAAAGCAAGAAGAGACCTGACTTACCCCAAACTCTCCCTATATAGTGGGAAACAACCCAGAACTCACTTCCTTCATGTGTCCTAAAATGTAGTTTGGTGGTTAGTGAGGTGGCTCAGTAGATACAAATTTGAGGACCTGAGTTCAATTCCCTGAACCTACTGCTAGAGGAGAGAGAATGGGCCTCCAAAAGTTGTCTCTGGCCTCCTCATATGCTGTGGGATAAGCATATATGTGTGAACGTGTGCATGCACACCATAATCTAATGTTGAGTGTATGTTTCTCAGTATAAACGGCAGACATTTAAAAACGATGTACTGTTATTTGGATTAAGTGGATGTTATTTAATATTTAGAAAATGAATGACTTTTAGAGTACATTTTTGGATCAACAATGAAGAAGTATTATGAATTAAGAGAAACTTGCTTGTGTATTTTTTTCCCTTCCAATATCTGTGATCAGGAAGATTCCAATGGGATAATTTTGCCCTGGGGATGGTGCCTTGTTCCATTGACTGCCCTGCGCATTGTCTCTTAGAGGTTTGTGTCTGATCCCTCTTTTCCAGGGTCTTTGTCTTTGCCTTGACTTCCAGTTCGACACTGTGGTTAAAGACCGACCCACCATCCTGAGCAAGCTTTTACTCTTGCATTTTCTCAAGCAAGATATTCCTGCTTTGAGCTGGGAGTTCTTTGTCAACAGATTTGAGACCCTTTCTTTGGAAGCTCAGCTGCATTTAGATTGTAACAAAGAATTTCCTTTCCCTACAAGTAAGTAAGACACAAGCCTTGCAGAAAAACAGTCCCAGCTAAGGCACTTGGCATGTAGCTTGTTCCACACATGGAATGATGAATTGATGTACACAGTTCATTAGCTCCTGAGTGCTTATGTTGCTAATCTGTAGATTTAAACACCTTACAGCATCTAGGATTGAGTTTTCCTTCCTTTCAGGAGGACATATAGTAACCGTCTGCAACTCTTTCCTTTACTTACCACCCAGTTGCTAATGTCTGTGAAGAGTTTTATGAGATACATTTGGCCCATGCAAATTTCTGTCTGCTTATTGCTTAGTTGCTTATGGCTTTATGTTCATGAGGAAAAAGTAACAAAAGTAGATAGTCAAACATCATGATTTAAACAGCGGTAGTCATGACAGATAGCAGTCATGATTTTTTTTTAAGGAAAGACATGCCATGCCATGGAGGGAGGTAGAGGACTCATGTCATGATCATAGAGGGAGATGGGGGACTCAGGTATGCATGGAACATATCTTCTTATCCCCAAACTATACTCATATGGATTATTTCAAAATGGCTGTATCATGTGGCCAGCCAAGGAAAAGAATGATAGTGCCTTTAATTCCTTTTGTGAAGCCATCACTGCTGTGAGGACCAATGTCGCCAACCTCAGCGACGCTGCCTTGTGGAAGATCAAGAGAGCACGTTTTGCAAGAAACCGACAGAAGAGCGTGCGGTCCCTGAGAGACAGTGTGAAAGGGCCTGCCGAATCCAAGAGGGCGCTCTCCCTCCCCGAGACCCTGACCTCCAAAATCCGTTGAGTATCTTTCCTCTTCATCTTGTGACATCTGTTTAGTGTCTTTCTGGAGCTGATGTGTCTTGTTGAGTGTTCGCAGAGAGCAGCACAGTTAGCAAAGTGAGCCCATCCATCAAATTTGGTCCTCAGAGTCCCCGGGCATGGGTGGCTTTCTCTCATTAGTGGGTGCAGCAAAATCCTGACTTGTTCTATCAGTAGTTCTGAAACGCAGAAGGCTGCAAACCCATCAATGCTTGGCGCGAAGCTTAGAGATGTTTACTTTTGAGAGCTAGAATATAACAGTGTGCACAGCAGCAGCATGGGAGCCAGAGTGCTTTCTGAATGAGACTGAGATAACAAAAGCCATGCAGCTAAAGGGATAACGTTCACACATTGAATGATTATCATTTCACGAGTGCTAGGAACAACCACATAACCTCCCCAGGGGGAAAAAAAAGAACAGTAAAAACAGTGGCTTTTGAACAAGAAGAATCAGACTTTCCGGAAGAGAAGTTGGATTCCTATTCAACTTCAGATAACTTATAAACGGAAATATGATATGTTGTCAATTTTGAAAAACCACACATTTATTTTATAAATGTCTTTATACTATATTTTTCAAAGAGAGTGAGTTTCCTTTAAATAACCAAATGCCTATTAAATACAAATACTCATATTTAACATCAGCACATACGGGGCAAATAATAAAGCCTGCAGAACCCAGTCATGGAATGAATGGATGAATGAGGATATTTACATGAGTTACCGAATGAATGAGTATATTTAAATAATTTAATCTTAAATACCACCCGTGCAAATCCATCAGTTAACACTTTAAGCACACTTCTCCTGCCCGAGACTTGCATTTTCATTGGCATTTATTTCAGGACAACTTGATATAACATAATCATGTTAATCATAAATATGATTTGATTTTCTTTCCTACATTTTTCTTTTGTATAATGAGCTCTAAGTATGTGGTATTTTGAACCTTAGAGGAGTCAATTGAAAGGCTTTTATGTAATTAATAGCCTTAGCTTCGCAGGGAACGAAGTTAATCACACTGAAGGATGATCCCTACTGGCCCCGGGAGAAGCTGCTATCAGATCCAGGACACCCACCCTAGATTCAATTAACTGCACCTTGGATATGAGTTTTCCAAACCCTTTAATATACTAACTGACAAGCTTGGGATATTCATTTTATTTATTCTTATTTCTTGGTAATCAATTGACACAACCATTTTGATGCTTTTAGAATCGAAAATGACATTAAGAAAAATTTTCATGAGATCAGAAACAAAACCGCAAACATTCTGGAGTAAACATATTTTATGTGATGTTAATTACAAATAAGAAAACTAAGCTTGCTTCTGCTAGCCAGCGCAGTTCAGCACTGAGTATTTTTCTAGGCTCAAGTTGTCTTTAACGCTTATTTCAATAGAGTTGTTGTTGATTTTTAAGCTGTGAGGTTGACCAGGCATGAGCAGTCTGCCCCGGCTCTCGGTGGGACACCTGAACAGACGCCAGGTGGGTACTTCCGACGTAGAAGGCCATGTTCAAGTGTCTCTATCATAGGTAGACAAGGTAACAAAACACCAAGTGTTTCTCACTGGACCAGAGCGATATTAGGATTTGTGAACCTTGAAGGGTCTCAAGTGTCCGGGCTGTTGGTATGCCAATTCTTTACATGGTTTTCTAAGCAGGTGATTTCTGATTCCGTTGACTTTTGGTCCAGTAAGAAGCATGTAACTTTCCACCTCTCCCTGGACAGCAGGCGTGACCAGGATTGCGCTTCTTGCTGCTATATGACTTCTGTTTGTATGTGTAAGCTACACATAGAAACACTGCGTTCGTAGATGAGAGTTTTCCTTAGGTAAAGCACATACTTCATTTGCATTTTGAAAGGTTTTGTGTTTGAATCACCATCTTCTCATCCTTGTAGCGGTTCTTAATTCCATGCAAGTCTGAGCATTTCTGTTTCTCAGGAGCATTTCCATTGTTTGGAGGATTTGAAGGTCTTATCCAGGGTGACACAGTGTAACTTATCATGTCCTGTTCCTTATCGGTGGTATAACTCTGCGTCAGTATCCCAAGCATTGAGCAGATATCCGCAAGGCTGTCCACACAAAGAGGGCCACCATTCACTGAGGGACCATGAGCGTCTGAACACTTACTTATGTGTCTGTCATGTCAACCTCAGTGGCTCACTCTTTCAGTGGTTTATCTTCCTATAAACATTTCAATTCTAATCTGAGAATAAGTTTAGCTTAAAACTTTTCAAAATAGTATTGACTGACACCCAAAGAAAAAATTTACACAAGAAGACTTTGAAGATCGTGAGCATATTATAAAAAAGACACTCGAAACATAGAAATTCAGGAATGGGAGAGATGAAAGGGCCACAGAGATCATGAATACAGGAAGTAGGTGCTGGAAAAACAACAACAACAACAACAACAACAACACTCCTTTCTCTATTGAAAGGGATCAAAAGACACAGAATAGCAAAAAGGAGGCCGAGGCTCTCTTCTCTAGTTTGTACGCACCTCTTCTTTGAGGTGGGAGAAAGAGATTCACAAGAACGTCTCTTCTAATGACACTCAGTGTCATTAGAATGGTGAGTTCTGAGCTGGAGAGATAGTTCAGTGACTAAGAGACTGCTCTCACAGAGGACCCAGGTTCAATTCCCAGAACCTACATGATGGTTCATACTTTTCTGTAACTCCAGTTTTAGGGGATCTGATACCCTCTTCTGGCCTCTTAGGCTTGGGTCATACATATATGCCTGTGGGCAAAGAGCTCACACACATAAAATAAAAAGAAAGAAATCTAGGAAGAGAGAGAGAGAGAGAGAGAGAGAGAGAGAGAGAGAGAGAGAGAGAAAAGAAAGAAAAGAAAGAAAAGAAAGAAAAGAAAGAAAAGGAAGAAAAGAAAGAAAAGAAAAGAGAGATCCATCCAGTTCCCTTTCAGTGGGACCTTTTGGAGGAAACTCTTAAGCTGTTTCATATATTTCCTTCCTTTTATCCTGAGGCTCATCTTTTTCTCCAAGCTTCCTTGGAAGGCCAGTCTCTAGTTATGATCATCCATTCTAATAATCTAACCAAAGGAGCCCCTGACATCTCTGTGGGAAAACATCCCTCTGTTCACTGAGTTTAAGAAAAGCCTCAAGCTCCTTTCCCAGCAAAATGACCAGGTAGGAAGGAGCAGGATACAGGGTTGTTTAAACTATGAAGTTAAACCTTCTGGACAGAGAATCCACATGACAACCTGACGAGGGTAGCTCACCTTAGATTTGGAAGAGGTTGGCAAAAGCTCTCAAGGCTCTGTGAAAGTGTGGCTGCATCTATAAATCATCCTTCACTGGAAGCATGGAAGCAAAGGCATGCCCCATCAGAAGATGGGGTGCCTGCAGGATAGGGTAACGTGGAAACAAAGTGCCGCTGTGTAATACAGGGACTCTTGTGTAGTCTGAGTGGCAAGCCCCGCTGTGCACACTTTCTGTTGATTAGGCCTGAAGTAAACCGGATGTGGTTTAATTATGCAGAAAAAAAAAAAACAACAAACTTTCTGGTTGCTGTTTAGGCTGAACTTTGGGGCTCCGGGTTTAAAATTTACAATTTTCTACTCTTAGCCTTTATGTAGAGTGCACAGCAAATAAAACGGAACATTTTTTTCTAGATAGATGTATACCGCCAAGGCCTGTAAAAAGCTGCATTTCTCTGTAATCTCTAGCAGTCAAACCAAAGTCTTTGGTGCATGTAAATAGCACTCTTGGAATATGATAGCTGACCCTGGAGGTATAAGGAGAAGCTGAGTTTCTCACAAAGGGACAGATGTCACAAATTTGTAGGTGACAGAATTAGATGTCACACCCGGATTTCCCAAGCTCCCTGTTTATGTAGCAGATCTGGCCAGGGCTAGCAGGAGCTCAGCACCGTGTTCATTGGGATTTCAGATTCTGTAACTGTTGGTCTGACATGCGTTCAGTTATGCACAGGTGCATTTGCAGTAATTCTATGAGCATCTCGGTTTTGTATGTCTGTAGTGACCACTGAAGGTCAGGTGAGTGCACGGCTCAGATCTATCAACCCAATACTGATAACAGTGCCAGCCACAGGAATGTAAAATGCCAGATCCTGCCATTTCTCATCCCCTGGGATGAATAACTGGAAAGTAAGAGGATATGATTATATTTCATGTACATTTTATGCCTCTTCACCTGGAGTGTGTTTACACAGGTGCCTAGCTTTGACTTTATCAAGCCTTTGGATATATGTAAGTGTCCCCTCCCCCCCCCCACTCTGTGTTCAGACAGGAAAACTGAAATGCTACAGTATTACATCATTCTACATGGTGCTTGACTTAAGGCCTCATCAGTTTAGGCCTTTGTCTAATAGTCACACAAAGAGACTTGGCTCACTTGCTTTCCACTGCCGTAGGAGCCTCCAGATGGTTGGTTTTATGAGTTTCTGCTTTATAGCACATGAAGACACTAATCTGGCTGACCTGGTATACAGTTCTCCAGTGTCCAGACAAAAGATTTTCCCCAGGTTGGCTCAGAGCTATCCCAGTCCTCACAGGACACCCATTCTTCTAGCCTGTAGAGAAATTTGGAGTTCTTATTACATTTACACTTAGAAGAAAAGGTGCCTCGTGCTGGTTAGAACTGGTAAACGTGTCTTGCTTGGCCTTTCCTGCCTCCTCTTCAGTGGCCATGCCTGCGATTTCAAACAACTTCTCTTGGAGCTCTTTTGTCCTATAGATGATTTACTCTTCACCTCCCCGGCTCGCGAAGTCCCCGTTGATCACCGAGGTGCCAGTTGTTTCTATTGGAATGCTTGTGTCTATAGTGATAGTTCTGAGAAGTAACTTTGGCTGGACAAACATTTCTGCATCTACTACTCCAGGAAACAGTACAACAATACATGAGAAATGTTTGCAATCTCAATTTACTTATAGGCAAGGAAGGGAGCTAAACATGACCATCAGCGAGTGCGCACGCGGAGAGAAAGTGGCAGTACTTTGGGTGGTTCCCATCAGATGGGGCAGAAGAAGTGCATCTCATCAGCTGAAGCCACGGGGCGCTTTTCATCCAGGTTCTCATCAGTGGGCATTACCACAGTTTGTTTTTAATTGTTCAATCGTGAATATCATAACTAAACACACCCATGGAGGGAAGGGTTTACTTCAGCTTATAGTCCATCATGAAGGAGAGTCAGGGCAGGAACTCAAGGTGGAAACTTGGAGGCAGGCACTGAAGCAAAGGCCACAGAGAAACACTGCTTATTGGCTTGCTCTCCATGGCCTTTTCAGTTTGCCTTTTTATACCACCTGGGACCAACTGCCCAAAGATGGCGCCACCCGCTGTGGTCTGGATCCACGTCAATCATCAACCAAGAAAATACCCTACAGACTTGTCTACAGGGAATCTGATGGAGGTGTTTTCACAGATCAGAGTCTCTCTTCCAAAATGACTCTAGCTTGTGTCATTGACAAACAAAACAAAGCCGAAACAAAAAACCATAACCAGCACACAGTGCAAGCACATGATGGTAGACATAGGCTAAGAAGAAGCAAAAATATGGAGAAGGAGCACATGAGCTGTAAAGTCAGCCACCAGAATATGAACATGCACATATACATACATGTATACATGCACATATACCAATGTGCGCGCGCGCGCACACACACACACACACACACACACACACACACGACCTGCTATGAGAAAAGCTTTAAGCTGACAGATAAGTGTGGGCATAAGATTGGAATGCAGCCTAATATACAGTTTTTGACCTTGGGATTTCTAGGCCAAAGGCAAAACACTCATGGAAGTGGTTTTTGTTTTCTCATGTGTTACTTTGATTTCAGTTCACTTAGGCATTTATGAACAATGGGTATCTACTATATGTTAGTGTTCCGTGAAGGATGCTAAGATGGATAAGATGTAGCACATGCCTTCAAGCCCTGAATGTTTTTACAGGGAAAACAAAACCAATGAATAAAGTTCTGCCTTGCATAAAAGTTATTTAGGAAGCTAAAGGCGATTTTCCCTTTTACCCCCACCCCCACCCCGCCCCCGGCTGCTTCCCACCTCCCCTTTCTTATCTTTGGAACACAACAGAATATAGGGACCTCATCCAGTTACTGACAGGAGTGTGGGCTTAGGCTTCTGGAAGGAAGATTCATGGCTCCACGTGAGGGAATGGGTGGAAATCTACCCTCGTAAAGCAGAGATCACCGTGAGCATAAATAAGGGTGGGCTAGTGTTGGCTCCCCTAGACCCACAGACACCCCAGCTCTGGGAAATGCCTAGCACTCAGTGATGTGGGAGGGCCAGGAGATAAGTCAGGAAAAGCAGACTCTGATCCTGCCTGGTGCCAAATAATCTGAGCCTGTGACGTACTCTGCTTCAAAGTTTCTGTCAGTTACTCCATTCTGAGCACGCAGTGGTCCACACTAAATGGTGGTGGGCTAGCTCTGCCTACAGCATTATAATGACGTCAACATGTTCACTTTCGGAGATAAAAATCAAACTTTTAAACATGCATCACTATGGTTAAGGAAGATAAAGGAACCACATAGACTAGAATTGAAGATTAGTGGCTGGTCTAACTGCCACGCCTTAGGAGAATGTATTGCAGTGATTTAGTTTCGAGATGGAAAGTTCACATCTTTTATAATAAATAACTGTCCATCTAGTTGGAGAGCTCATGTTTCATAGGGCTTTGACGGGAGCCACCTTTCCTTAGGAAGGGTGTGTCTGTCATAAGCCCGCTTTATTCTAATAGATGATGAGCTAAATGCAGACTCACACTCCCCACGGTGGGAGGAGTAAGCCATAGCGGTTTACTTTATGCGCGAGGATCAGTGTGTTTAATGGTTTGTTAAGGGCGTGTCAGCACGACTGTTGAGGGAAGGTGGCTAAGACAGCATCAGTGACTCTTGAAGCACAGGTCACTGAAAGGAGGCCACAGAAGACATGACATTTAGCCATCGGGGAAATATGATTTGCTAGGAATTTTTAAAACGTGCCCCTTGTAACAGGGAGGAGAGCCATGGAATAGTTCGGGTGAAGCTAGAGTCATTGTTTTTCTCACCTGTGACTTGAGACAGAGTGAAGTGGAGGGGGGGGCTCTCTCTGTCCTGAGGTCCCTAGCTCATTAGGACAGAAATCAAAGTAGTTCTTAACCATTTCCACTTCCGCTTAGGAGTCAGGCTTCACTAGACAAGGAGGAGCCGGGCGTGGCTGAGAGATGGAAGCTCTCCTCACCCTGCACCCCAGAGCAAAAAGACTTGAGTGCTGGCTCCTGCTCTAGCAGGATCGCTTGCTCCTATAGTAACCAGAACCATATGGAACCTACGTGCACACAATTGTCACATTTTTATCAGTTTACTTGAAGCAGAAATAGTATTGCAGTTGTACAATAATACCCCAAAAGGAGGAAATCAAAAGTAGTTTTTTTTAAAAAAAATATGCTTTATATTTATGTGTATTCACACCTGCTTGTCCATGTGTGCACTACATGCATATAGGTTCCGCAGAGGCCAGAAGAGGGATTTTACATCACGGGTGACTGTGAGCTGCATGGTGTGGGTGATGGGAACTGAACCCTTATCCTCTACAAGATTAGCAAGTGCTCTTAACTGACCAGGCAAATCCCTGTGCCCCCAAAGAGACATTTTTAAATGGTTTAATATGTATATATGTGTTGTTTTCAGAAACTTATATAAGAATTTCTTTTGATCAAATCTTATAAATATTCAGTTTAGAGTTAATATGTGATGATGTTGGACATTGTTAGTCTTTCACTGAAATAAATTATTCCCATAAATTGATTTGTGATAAATGCCTCCGTATAATGATGCTTATGGACCACTCATGTGAGAAACAAAATCTTAGGTGCTTTAAACATGATTTTAGTGGGGAAAATGTCTAAGGCATGTTGCATGTATGCGCGTTGCATGTATGAACATTGCATGTATGCAGAACGCATGCCTTCATGGACAGACACGTCAGAGGGAAAAGGTTGATATCTTGGGGCCGTAATGACAAGTGTCAGAAGGCCCCCTGCTTTAGAGGACCTTAGGTTAGTTGCTTCTGCCTTCTCTTTACTTGTTAACCACCTCCTCCCTGCAGATCACTGGTGGGGAGGTCAACCCCCCTGACGACCCGAGAAAGTAGTTAGCCAAGGTTTCTGCCTTCTCGGTGGGCTGTGTTGCAGTATAGCAGCTAACTGTTGGTTGGGTGATATTTTATGCCCCGTCCCATTAGATAGCCCAGTTCTTCACTATAAGGAAGCATTTCTTTTATCTTGCTTCTCTTCAGGGGGTCTTTAAAGATTGGAATTTTGTCAGACCAACCGAGCTATCCGTGGCTATTAATTGCTCCCTGGATCTCTGTCATATCACTTTTACCACAGCTTTGACAGCTGCAGCCAAGGCTAGGTTTGTGAAAGCTCGCACCCAATGCTTGTCCTCACGCAGCATAATTTTTTTTTTTTTTTTTTTTTTTTTTTTGCCTAGCACGAAGAGATGAGACTGCTGGTGTCCAGCTCTAACATGACACAAAAAAACTTTAATTTTAATTTAGAAATCCTAATGTTGTTTGTCAAAAGGACAGGCTACAGAGTGCTTTGACTAAACCCCAAAGCAAATAAATGCAAGAAATAAATATATGGAGACTCACCAAACCTGACCACGGAGTGGAGGGGGATGGGGCAGGAGGCGGGGCAGGCTAGAAGGCTGGGGCCACTCAGCTACCGTCAGCAGCTTCAGAGGAAGCCAGGGACTAGGGTGCTTTTCTTCCATGTGAACTCTCAGCTCATCCTCACGTGCTGTTTTGTTTTTTTTCCTTTTTAATGTTTTTGAGAGCTCCTGTCTCTCTCTGTCTTTCCTCCCCCTCTGTGTCTCTCATTACATACTGCAGGGCTTATCATTGGCCATTTATAATTCAGACAGTACACACTGCTGAATCTCTGAGCATTTGGGGGGGGGGAACTATTATTTTGCCCTAGCTGACTCACAAACATAATTGAATTAAGACAATAATTTAAATAAATTTAATAAAAGTCCCCCAGCAGATCCTTTTTAGGCTTAGTGAAATTTAACATCTGGGGTTGATCTTACAAGCATATTTTACAAACTGGGCCGAGCCTTCTTTGTCTTGGTCCCGGAGGGTACAGCTTTGCTGCTCCATTAAGAACTGCAGAGTGCCAAGTTTGTTAGGTGTTTGTCTGACTCTTTAAGGATAGAGTTGCTCGGTTTAAATCTCCATTCCTGTCTTGCTCGTAACTTGGTTCCTTGGTGAATGATGGAGCCAGCAGCTTCCGCAGGAAGGACGCTTTGCTGAGGAGCCTCACTGGGCCCTTAAGTTTCTCATCTAGAACAGATCTTTAATCACACAGTAGAAGTGGAAAGGACAGACGGTGGCTTGTCCATGTCAGGTGATGACTTGATGTAAACTCGCTTGAGGGGCTGCAGCTGCACACCGATTGTGTTTCTTCCACCGACAGGACACCAGTCTCCCGAGAACGACAACACCATCAAGGACTTGCTCCCAGAAGATGCTGGCATTGATCACCAGACGGTTCACCAGCTGATCACAGTCCTCATGAAGTTCATGGCCAGGGATGAAAGCAGTGCGGAGTCAGACATCAGCAGCGCCAAGGCCTTCAACACAGTCAAGAGGCACCTCTACGTTTTACTCGGCTATGACCAACAGGAAGGGTGCTTCATGATTGCACCCCAAAAAATGCGCCTGTCAACATGCTTTAATGCGTTCATTGCAGGAATTGCCCAAGTAAGTGTGACGATGCTCTCAGGAGTCCTGTCTCGGTCTTTGATAGAAACAAGACATCTGTTCCATTTACATAATGTTGAGTACGAAAGTGTGTTCAATTCCTTTGTAAGGCAGGGTTCTGTGAAGAGGAATATGAAGAAGGAGGAGGCATTAATAACTTTGTATTATAAAGGAAATATTCATAAAATATCTGTAACTCAGCATTGTATACAATGGCGGTAAGGTAGCCCAGCCAGGGTGAAGCCTGTGGAACAAGCACAGGGACCTGAGTTCGGGTCCTCGGTGTCCAGTGGGAAGGACAGACATGGCGGTGTGTAGCTATGACTGGTGTGGGGCAGTGGAGCCAGAGAACTTCCTGGAGCTCCTTGGCTAGCCAACCTAGCTAATTGGTGAGTCCCACGTTCAATGAGAGATGCTGTCTAGAAGAATAAGGTGGAGAGGGGCCTAGGAAAATACCTGATATCATTTGGACCTCATTCTATACACATTTGCACACACATGTATGATTGTGAGTTCATGTGCAAAGACATGCTGGCTCACAAACACATATAGACATATGCCCCATGCACTCATACATATAAAAAATGTTCACAAATATGTACATACAGAGAGAAAGAACTCCCGAACACTTACACATATAAACTTCATTTGCTCTCTCACACACACAAACACACATATGCACAACTGACAAACACACATATACATCCTATGTGCTTACACACACACACACACAACTCACAAACCCAATGTGCTTTCTCACACACAAAAGGATAAACACACACACACACACACACACAAACACACACACACACACACACACACAAATGTGCATAACACACCCCATGCACTCTCTCACACAGACTTTTAAGAAGGAACAGTCTTATTATTATGCAGTTATTACCACTATCCATCTCTTAACCATTTCATTTTCTTAAACTAAAACTCTGTGCCCAGTAAACAATGAGAGGTCAAACTGGTTTTTGTTTGTTTGAGTGGAATCCTGTTTAACATTGAGCCCCCTTGGCCCCAGATGGAGAGACCTGAGTTAAGATAATTGGTTTCCCGCCCACCACACTACCACCCCGGCTTCTCTGAGTTTGTGTGCTCCTTCGGTGAGCTGTATTCTGTGCCTTGGCAGCCGTCACCTGCATTCTTTCTAGTCTGGTGATGAGCGCTCACACTGCTCTGGACTCCCTGCTACCCCAGCATGGTACTTCAGCTCAGCAGGAAACACCCTTGGGTGTACCTTAGTGACACCCGGATCATTGCTTTTGGATGTGAGTCAGAGGAGGATTCCTGGATCCTGGCCCCCATGTCTAACTAGGTCAGTGGTACACACCTCACCCTCTTGATTAGCTGCACCCATTGCACAGAGCTTAGTTTTTTTTACCGTGGTTATCAGTTTATGTCCATGTGTGTCTTCTTCGGCTTGTTTTCTCATGGGCAGTAGATTCTCTTGGTGTGGGAGGGAAATACAGTTAAGGCACCGTATGCATCTTCATCAGTGTCTGCCTTGTGGCAGGGACTCAGCAGGCAGCAGGTACCGGTTTCTCCAAAGACTGTAATATGGTGAACTCGAACAAGCAAATCAGAAGTAACCTGCAGACAGCTACCCTTGCTGAGGCAGAGACCTGGACATGTGTCATTCTACAAAACACTTCCCTTCCCCACTTTGTCCCCTTTCTGAGTCTACACCATGTATGTTTACTTTAGACTTTATACTTTTTAAAATTGAAAAACATAAAATTCTCCTCATGAACCTGTGTCACATATACACACACCCACATGTATTTACATGCCCATGTGTATTTACACACCCATGTGTGCACACACACACATTTGTAACTAGCCATATTTTTTAAAACTAACTTTGACAACTTTTGCATTCATTATTTGCATGTGTGTGTGTGTGTGTGTTCTAAGACATACATGTGAGGCCAGAGGACATCTTGTAGATTGAGTCTCTCATTCTACCATGTGGTTTCCAAGGATACAACTCAAGTTATCAAGTTGTCAGGCTTCAGCAAGTACCTACTGAATGAGCCCTCCCACTGTCCTGACTCATTTTTTTAAAAAATGATAAAATCGTATAGCCAGGAGTGGTGGGGCATGCCTTTAATCCACGTATTTGGGAGGCAGAGGCAGATGGATCTCTGACTTTGAGGAAGCCTGGTCTACAGAATGAGTTCCAGGACAGCCAGGGCTACACAGAGAAAGCTTGTCCCCCCCCCAAATGAAAACAAAAACCAAAACATAACAATCCCCCCAAACAAAAGAACAAACAAGAAGTATATATAATGGTGAGATGACACAGAGCCGCAATCCCAGCACTTAGAAGGCAAAAATAGGAGGATAATGAAGTATAGGCTAGCCTGGGTTACATGAGACCCATTTCATTTTTTTCTTAAAAAAAAAAAAACCAATATTATATATAGTGATATACATATAACTTTAAAAACCAAATGAATAATTATGAAGTTTGTGTCCAAGATATCATTTCCTATTTAATGGCTACAAAATATTCTTTTATATAACTAAGATTTTATTTATTTTGCTTTTTTTTGTCTCACACTGTAATTTCATATTTAGTATGTAGACCAGTCTGGCCTCACAACCTCCTGTCTCAGTTTCTGGATTGTGGGCATCAACCACCATACCTGGCACAAATAACATTTAACTAATTGTTTAACATGGAGATAATTTTCAATTTGACACAACAGAGCCGTGCTGAATGTCTTTATACAGACATTTTGGAACCCTGGTCAGATTACTCCTTCAGATTCATTTAGCTTCTGTGATAGAGGATATATACTTTTTTCTTAGTTTTGAATGCATTCTGCTAAATTGCTGTTCTAGAAGATTCTATAACTTTCTGCTCTTGCCCAATTTGTCCAAACAATCTCATTGCTCTTGATGGTTAAAACAAGGGTTTCTTTCCATCCAGGTGAGCCTAGTCATAGTTAGCTGTTGTAATAGGTATTTTAGTAGATACAATTTGATTTTTAACACATAATAAAGTAAATAGATAATTAGATTAAAACTATCAATTTGTAAGTATTATGATTTATCATGAGGTTTTCTTTCATGTATACTATACTGTCTATTAATATTGATATTTCGTGAGGTGCCTCTGTGTGTTATGACGGCTCAATTTTTTCCTTTTACTTCTGGATATTTATAGTTTTCTTTCAGTTACTAATATTCTTCTATTTCAGGTTATGGACTATAACATTAACTTGGGCAAACACCTTCTCCCCCTCGTGGTTCAGGTGCTCAAATACTGCTCTTGTCCTCAACTCCGGCATTATTTCCAACAGCCACCTCGCTGCTCCCTCTGGTCCCTAAAGCCTCACATCAGGCAGATGTGGTTGAAGGCCTTGCTCGTCATCCTTTACAAGGTGAGCGGCTGCGCTCCCTCCACTGGGGTGGAAGGCTCTCTTAGACAGTGCAATGCTAGGAAAGCACCTACCTGATAAGGATTCCACGGGACAAACACTTAAGGCATCGCTGCGATCTAGCCCACCTTGCCGACAGTGGTCTGGTACAAGGAGAGACGGGGGACCCTATAAAACAAAGTATGGTCAGAAGCCATGTTGTTACTTTTGTGTGTGTGTTTCTAGTGCACGAGAAATACAAGAAAAGCTATCCTACTGGAGCTGGAAAATGCAACCTTTGAAATAACCACTTGTATTTTCTCCCCCATTTGAACAGTATCCGTACAGAGACTGTGATGTCAGCAAGACCCTGCTGCACCTGATTCACATAACAGTCAATACACTCAATGCGCAGTACCATAGCTGCAAGCCCCACGCCACGGCAGGACCTCTGTATACTGACAACAGCAACATAAGCAGATACAGCGAGAAGGAAAAAGGTACTTCTCAGGACAACTTTCTGTCCAGAACTTAGCTGGGATACGTCATGTACATCCGGACAGCAGTTTTTGTGTTTGTGCTTTCTAAGGCGCGCGAGGAGCGCCCCATATATCCTTAGGAAGAATCCTGTAAGACACTAAACGGTCCCTTTCCTATTTGGTTAATTTTTCAACTCTCTCAAGAATGTTGCTTTCCCTTTTGAACTGAGCACGCAGAAGTCCATAATAATAATAATAATTTTAGCTCTGCTATTTTCTGCCATTTGGTCGAGGGGCTTTTAGAGCCTGCCATTCCACGCTGCAAACATCCTGCCTTTGGGCTGTGACCTGCCTGAGCAGGCAGTCAGTAGGATCCTCCTTTCTGGGTCTCTAGTTTGCCCTTGAACTTTGTGCTCACAGATTTTGAGTTCAGTCTCAATTTCCTGAAGTGCCTTTCTGAACCTCATTATTCAGTATGGCGTGATTGAAGGCACTGGAGACGAAGGACTTTTTGGGTATCAGTTTAAATCATTGTCGCTGTTGATGCCTTTCCTCAAAGGGTGGGATGCTAAATTGGGTGAAAGCCCAGGTGAAAGATGAAAACCCAAGGTTTGTATCTTTGATAAATGTCACGGTGTAACTAGAATTATAAGCGGTGACATCATCGAATCTAACCCTGGGAGAGAACCGAGTGTCTGATGACCTTGCAGTATGAGAACAGCGAGCAGCCGGAGCTGGGGCTGGGGGGAGGTGCAGGACGGAGCCGGGACAGTGGCCAGTTATCCACTGTGTGCTGCCGAGAGAGGAGCGAGGTGCCAGGCTCAGGTTTGCTTCCGATAAAGCTGAGGACCAGCTAGGATTCTGGCGTCAGTCAGATTCTCCTTGAAGAGCATGTTGCTTGTCAGCTAAGGTCTCTGGAAAATTCCTTAGATTAATTTAAGCTGTGGCATTTTCAGTGTGCTCAGTGTTTAGACAGGCCACTGTCAGGTGACTTCCTGGGTGGAAGGGGACAGCTTCTTGTCCTCCCATCTTTATCGTGGAAAAAGAGTACAATTATTCCAAGCTATGAAATGCAAGTCACAATTGCTATTTACTTAGAAAACTAGTTTTTGAAAGAGATTTTTTTTCCTAAAAAAAAAAAAAAATGAGTCATTTTGATGCATTTCCCCAGAAACATGGGAACTTGATGGAATGTCTCATCTTTGTGTAAGTTCGCACAGAGCTTTGTATCCATTTGATTGTTAATGTTTTTTTTTATTTGATTTAAAAGATTCCTACAGTCCCATCAACTAAAGTTTAATGCTTCAGGTCCCATTCACTGAAAAACTCTCGTGCATTAGAAGAGAATTGGTCTTTAGAAGAGAATTGGTCTTTAAACTTTAGGACTGACATTTCCCTAGGCTCAAGAAATCTAAACTCAGTGTGGTTGTCACCTCTGGGTCACATCTTGTCACATGTAGGTATCCCTAAAGCTAAAACATTGCTGTCTCAGAAAATCTGAATTCAGATAATGGGTAATTCCATTTACTGGCCTGTGATGTGCATGTCTCCGCTCTCTCCCCCACTGCCCATATAAGGCCGTGTTCTTTCAGAAGGTTGAGAGTGGAAACTTTGAGAAGGAAGTGTTAGGGTTTGCAGCATGGGGATCTTGCTTCATTTACATGTCACTTGGACTATTTGTACCTAAAAGCAGCCAGCGGCGTAAGAATAGAAGAAGGGATCTCTAAGCAAGCTTAGTAGACCTCAAGCAACCAAATGGTCTGTGGAGCCCAGGCTCACCAAAGCCAAAAGTTTTCCCCTAGAACCCAATAAACTCTATTGCAGACAGGCAGTAAATGCCACAGAGGAGTCTTCGAATAGGAAGAAATGTGATTTTTCTGTTTTATTTTTCCTTTGTTTACTCTTTCAGTCCATAACCATCTGTGGAGCTTCCGAGATGACGAGTGGCTCTCCTAAGCTTTCTCTGTGTGTTGTGTGTTTCATTACCAAATGTAGAGTACAGTATTTTGCATTCACAAAGCATAAGGTGCATGTACTGTTAGGCTGTGTCTACGCCAGTTCCCAGATCACAAGAAGGCATATATATATATATATATATATATATTTTAGAAAGGTCAAGACCCACTCCTATTAATTTCTTCTTTGTCAAATTAGCCAGAAAAAACAACAGGTGGGTTTAAGCAGTGTCCAGACTCCTGGATGAAGAGCTGGCATCTGTAACTACTTTGCTTCTAAGTGTGATGGTCACACACCCCAAGAGAGTCTCTCGAGGCCCACCGAGATGCTTCTCACAGCGCTGCCCACCGTCTTTCAGAAGGCCATGGGCTGCTTTGTAATAGGTTTTGCTGCAGCAGAAAGCACATCGACCATTCTAGAATGCTTTCACTGAATGCTCGTGTAGACACAGCCTAAGAGAGAGTAACCTCCTAAGTGTAATTTTGACTTTCTCTCCCCAATTAGAAGAAGATAGTGTTTTTGATGAATCTGATATTCATGATACACCTACTGGACCCTGCAATAAAGAGTCTCAAACTTTTTTTGCAAGATTGAAAAGGATAGGCGGCAGCAGGATGGTGAAGGGCCAGCCGGTTGGGATGAATGTGCAGAGAAGTATGACCTTTTCCTCTTAGTAGTTTCATGCAGAAATGTTGTACTCTACTGTTTGTTTGGGGTGAAATCTTAATTTTATTATGTTACTACATATTTTGATATTGTTGATTTTATATATATGTATGCACAAGCAGTATATATATATAAACATACTTTTATATATATACGCGAGTTGACAGACACGTCATTAATGTCATGATTGTCTTCAAGGGCCATTGCTTGGTTTGATTTGTTGCGAAATGTTTGCTTCTCTTCCACACAATTTGAATACACATTCCTAGATCTGCCTCAGCCGAAAAACAAAACAAAATAAACAAAAACACCCAAAACCAAACCAAAACAACCCTCTTCTCTAATGTCTAATGAACTATCTGAGCTGAGGCGCTACTTCAAAGCTTGATTTTTTGGAAATTTGACCTTAAAGCATTACTTGGGCCTCTTTTGTACCCAAGTTTCCCAGTTCTTGAAATCAGAATGAATCTTACAAAACCATGGCCAGAAAGTCAGTTTTCCCTCCTGGTAGAGCTGGGATTATAATTACGAATTGTGCCAATTGTGTGCCCAAGTTTGAGGGGGAAAATGATACACTCTCCAAGGGAAATAGTACTAGCTCTTTCTGTTTTAATCAGGTGAAATAGAACTGGCCGAATATAGAGAAACGGGTGCGTTACAAGACAGCGTTCTACACTGTGTGAGAGAAGAAAGCATTCAGAAAAAAAAGCTACGCTCTTTTAAACAAAAATCTCTTGATATAGGGAATGCAGACTCCCTCTTGTTTACGTTAGATGAGCATCGTAGGAAGTCCTGCATAGATCGGTGTGACATAGACAAACCTTCCGCCCAAGCTTCTTATATCACACAACGGCAAAACGACCACCACGGACGTTCTAGACAGAATTCTGCCACGAGGCCAGACAATACTGAAATCCCCAAGAATCCAGGCACTGAGGGTTTTCAAGAAACACGAAGGCCGGTGATCCCAGAGGTTAGGTTGAACTGCATGGAGACATTTGAAGTGACAGTCGATTCCCCAGGAAAGCCTGCTCCTAGGGAGGATTTAGATCTGATAGATCTGTCCTCAGACTCAACATCTGGGCCAGAGAAACACTCTGTGCTGTCCACATCCGACAGTGACTCTCTGGTGTTTGAGCCTCTCCCGCCTCTCAGAATAGTCGAAAGCGATGAAGAAGAAGAGATGGTGAACCGAGGGTCTGGCGGCCCCTTAGGTAATGACGCTGCCTCCTCCCCGTCCATCCCCAGCCAGCCCTCAGTCCTCAGCCTGAGCACAACTCCTCTTGTGCAGGTGAGTGTCGAGGACTGTTCCAAAGACTTTTCCTCCAAGGACTCAGGAAACCACCAGTCAGCGAGCAATGAAGATTCGACCGTCACAGCTCTGGATGAGTTCACAGACTCTGAAGAGCTGTCCAAGTCAGAGGAGCTGAAAGAGTTTGCCTCTGGCAGTCCGCTCACGCTTAAGCAAAAACGAGACCTCCTTCAGAAGTCATCCGCCGTCCCTGAAATGTCGGTGGACTATAACCCCGAACCTGGCCCTGCTGAAGAAAAGCCAGGGCAGACACCAACATCAGGGGCCAAGACTGTGCTCCTTAAAGTTCCTGAAGATGGTGAGAATCTAACAGAAAGCGAGAAGCCCAACACCAGTCCTGAGTCCGACACAGAACAGAATTCTGAAAGGAAGATGGAGGAGGACGGGGCTGAGGAATCAGAATTTAAGATTCAGATCGTCCCCAGACAGAGGAAACAAAGGAAGATCGCCGTCAGCGCTATCCAGAGAGAGTACCTTGACATCTCCTTCAACATCCTAGACAAACTGGGTGAACAGAAGGATCCAGGTAAGCCTGAATCTCTTCTTTCAGATCTTCAGGTTTGTGCATCTTACTTGGTAGGGTTTTGACACAAAATATGCACCAAACTGGAAATCTTATAATGTCAGGGCTGACATTATAACTGCTCCATGACCACTCAGAATCCATCCTGCTCACCACAATGTGCTGGATTCGCTTGAGGCTGTACCAGCTCCATCAATGTTCTGTGTTTGTTGTTTCTAATTTTTACATCAACCTTGGCTGTTCTGGGTAGTAAGAGGCAGTGGTTAATCGATACCTGGATATTTTAAAAGTAAGTTTGGATGTCCTAAACCAACAGAAGATATTAATTTTGTGTTATTTTTTTATTTCCCTTTTTCTCTTTCTTGTTATAATTTGCTTTTTGTTTCTGTGCTAAAACACTGCCCCAAAACAACTTGGGGAGGAAAGGGTTTATTTTGTCTTACACTTCCAGGTTACAATCCATCATTGAGGGAAGTTGGGGCTTCCATTCAAGGTAGGAATCAGGAGGCAGGAGCTGAAGCAGAGACCATAGAGGGGCTTACCGAATTACTGGCTCACTTCCAGGATCAGCAACCTTTCTTATCTGGGGTTGGCACTGCCCAGAGTGGTCTGAGTCCTCATACATCAATTAGTAATTAAGAAAATGCCTTACAGACATACCCACAGGCCAGTCTGATGGAGGCAATTCCTCAATTGCTTATGTAATTGGCAGTCCCTCTTCCCAGGTATGTACTATGAAGTTGGCAATCAAAATTAGGTATCACACTCCTGTTTATGTTAGTGAACTATATAGTCTGAAGGCATAGTAAATGAGCTTTTTGTATAATCATTTAGGGGCCACAGCAGATTGTATATACTGACCAAACATCAGAAACTCCAAGTTACCAGTTTCAATCTAGACCCTGATCCACAGACACCACCTGATGGGTTTCCAGTCCCAAGTGACATTTCCGATGTTTTCTTTGATGTTTTTAAAATGCTGCTATCTGATGGTCACCTCATTCATAAAGCCAGCCATATTATAACGTGGATAGAGGCACTTCCTCCTTGTCTGAGTGATGATGGTGATTAAAGGGGTTGAGGAAAAGGGAGTTGGTTAACTACAGTTATTTCAGTAGAGATGAGTTAGAAACCAGAGACCATAGAGAATTGGCAAAGACCTTGACGGTGACCTAGAATCCAGCCTGTAGAATCTGAGGCTTCTGTTATATACCTTCCCCTGTGACACAGTCCACCCCAAAGCAGCCACTTGGAAAACTGCTCAGACCTCTTTATTTGCACCAACATTTGTACCGAGTTCTATCTCTTCTTTAGTCCTAGGATTCAGTCAACGGTTTGCCCCAAAGACACTGTTAAAAACCTACTGAGTAGCTGGGCAGTGGTGGCGCACGCCTGTAATCCCAGCACTTGGGAGGCAGAGGCAGGCGGATTTCTGAGTTCGAGGCCAGCCTGGTCTACAGAGTGAGTTCCAGGACAGCCAGGACTACACAGAGAAACCCTGTCTCGAAACAAAACAAAACAAAACAAAACAAAACAAAACAAAACAAAACAAAACAAAACAAACCCTACTGAGTGAGCATCGGTGTCTCTGGAAATGGTCATGTTCTAACCAGGCACGCATGGTGGCCTGCCAATCGGGAATGTTTAACCAGCTAAGCAGCTTTTGAGGGAAATGTGGACATTTTTTAAAATCTTATTTGTAGCCAGGAAAATTACTGCATTTTAAGGATAGAATTGACTCCGAAACTATATAGATCTATGATAGGAGTGTAAGAAACAAGGTCTGCATGATAAACATTTATGATAAATAGGCTGTATGTAGGTCATAAAACATCCTAGTATATGCATATGTTTTAATCTCCTTAATTTATCCTTATTTTTAATCATTCCAAAAGATAACCAGGGTAAAACCATGTGTGTGTGTGTGTGTGTGTGTGTGGTTTATAGTCATATATTTGATCTCAGAACCAGAGAAAAATATATGAAGACAGTAGATGATTGTCTCATTTTTTATAATGTACAATACCCATCAGTTAGTTCTTTAGACCCCACTTTCCACAGGCATACCCATCTGTCCCTTTCCCTATTGGGGGCACCGGAAGGAGGACTCAGTGTTTGACTCAGGTTTTCCTGCTTCTACCAGCAGGAGCAAGAGAGGTCCAGACACCCACACTCCTGTATCTATTCAGACTGACAGCTTCACTTGCTAATTGCCTAGAGAACTGGTCTCACCTCTCTGCTGGTGGCCATCACTGTGTGAAGACTTATGAGCTGGGCTGCTCTTTGAGCCTGTGTACCTCCAGTTCTGAAAACATTCTCACACTACCTTCTACTGCCACCTCAGACTTCCACAGGGTCCTCATGAACAATCTTTTATCTGTCTTTCTGTCTCTCTGTCTTTCTCTAATTTCCTTCACCTCTGTAGTCTAATGGGAGCTGGCTCTTCCAAAGGACACAGCTTTCCTGAAAGCCCAAGTAACTGGCATGTGCCGCTGGGCTTGGGCCAGGGGTTAGGGGTCATCTCATTCACCATGGCCATCCTCGGGCTGTTATTTCCTTACCTCTAAGACCCACAGCTGCTGTCATCTGACTATCAGACACACAGTCTCGTTGTTTATTACTACGCCCTTGCTCTTTGACCCATCAACACATATGTACCTGCCAACATTCTCACTGTTACTGAGTGTTGATGTCTTCTGACACTCTGACTTTCCAATTTTTTGAACTGTCTTAATTCACTGCTTCCTGGGTAGGGATAAAATATGGCCAGCCAGTTTCCCGCTGGCATCACCATGCAGTGCACTCCCCAGCATGGTAGATTCTGTCTCCCTGGAACCATGGGGTTCGGGTTCTCGTTTCTGTAGTCAACTACAACCTTCCCGTGATTTCAACTATATCTACTGTCCTTTGATTATCGGTTCTTCCCACTCTCCTGGCCAGTACTTATTGACCCTACTGTCTTTTTAGCATCTTCTACTTCATATCTTTCCTTTTCACCTTAAGTTCAAGTCCACTAGTATTATTCATTCCTACTTGTATCCTCTTTGGCATTTCCCTTTTCAAACATGCTTGAATAAATGCATCCCTCATGAAATCATACTCATCCTGTACTAGTACCTGCGCCATATGATGGATATGTTTAGATAAAAATGTATAATGTAGATCCTGTCATTTGAGAGTCACAGTGACAAACCGTAACTGGGAAGTTACCCACCAGCTATATTGTGGGTATTTTCCAGCCCACGGTCCACTCTCCTGCTTAACTATTTCATAGCCACTGTCCTCCCCAGAGGTCTAGTGACAAGATCACAAGATCACAGAGACATGCTTCCTCTCCATGCTCTACACACCTCCTGCCTCCTCCCCTGGCATTTATATTTAAACATTTGCTTCCTGGTCAGATCGTGATTCTTTTATCTACACTGGGATACAGGCAACATTCTCCGCTCTTTGTCCTCCATGATTTTTACTTTTAAAGAACTTCTAACTTGAGCATGCAGATATAATCGTATTTTTCTCTTTATTTAAAAATAAAAAGGCTCCTAAAGGCAGTGCTTTGTTTTTCTCTCCAGTTGTGGTGATAAAAATAATATGAACAAATACAACATAAGAAAGAATTTATTGTGCCTCACAGTTCAGGTGGATAGAGTCCATCAAGGTGGGGAAGTCATGGCATGGTGATAGCAGCAGGATGCTGGCTGGTCATTTTTATCTATACACAGGAACCAGAGGGAAAAGAAACAGGATGTGGAACCAGGCTCCACCCTCAAAACCATAACGACACACTTCCTCCACCAAAGCCTACCTGCTAAAGGTTCCATGTTGGGAGAGTGTTTTTGTACACATGTGAAGATGTTTCTCTGTCCTTCCTCACCTGACTAAGGCACCCTCTGATTGGTGTAATAAAGAGCTGAACAGCCTATAGCTAGGCAAGAGAGGATAGGCGGGACATCCAGCAGAGATAGAAACTCTGGGAAATAGTCAGAGGCAGGAAGAATCGCCAACTGCACCCAGAGGACATCAGACATACAAAACTGAGGAAAGGCAACAAGCCACATGGCAGAACACAGAATAAATGGATTAATTTAAGTTAAGAGCTAGTTGAGAGTCTGCCAAGCTAAAGACTAAAGCATTCTCCATTCATAAAAGGTCTCTGTGTCATTATTTGGGAGAAGGTGATCCAAGAAAGTCATGTAATATTTGGCACCCAATGTGGGGCACCATTTATAACAGGACTGTCTTGAACCCACCAGTTCCCAAAAATGACTGGGAGACCTGTTTCAGTTATGAAAGCTTAGTCTTAACTTGGCAGACTCTCAACTACCTCATCTAAGTAAACCCAACCATCTATCTCTGTCCTGCCACATGGCTTGTTAAGTCTTCTCCGTATGAACACCTGGTACTTCCTCTGCATCTGACTGGCAAGTCTTTCTGTACCCGAATCCCAGAGTCCTATCTCTCCCTGGAAGTCCTGCATTTCCTCTCCTGTCTCAGCTGTTGGCCATTCAGATCTTTGTTAAACCAATCAGAAGGTGTAGAAAGAAATGTTTACAAGAAATAATACAGCCAGATGATTAACAATATCAGAGTCTGGTCTGCACTCAACTTTCTGCAGGCAGAGAAATCAGAATTTGAGTAACAGAAAGAACAATGTTTACACAGTGTACAAAAACATTCTCCTGACAGTTCCATAACCTACTTAAACAGCCACCAGCTGGGGGCCAAGTGGTCAACTACACTAGCCAATGTGGGACATTTATCATTCCAAACACAACAGGCAGTTCTTTTAACAATTACTCCTCTCTCCAGTTTTCTTCCAGGATTTTTTTCTTTCACCCTCTCCCCACTATAACAGCAAAACTGTATTTTTCAAGATCACCAAGCTACTCCATTGCTAAATCCAATGGTCAGCTCTTGAAGCACATCCTCTGGTGTAGCTACAATATTTGACATAACTGATGAACCCTATTTCAAGTGGCTACTGCATGCACCTGGGTTTCCTTCTATTCAGCAATCACTACTTCTCTCTCCTGTTGGTTCTTCCTCATTTCCCAGAGTGAGTGCTATCCTGGGTCATTTCTCCACCTCTAAGGTCACCACTTACTTTCTTGGTGATCTCATCTACTAAGACAACTGTCAGTTACTCATTGCTGGACTAATTCAATGTCACAAAAAACACCAGCATGCAGCATGCAGCAGTAAGCTTTTATCTACTCTGGGGGTCTCGGTCATCTAGAGATGAACTCAGCTAAGCCAAGCTTGGATGGATGGACATCCTTCTCTGTGCCCCATACAATCTAGCAATATTCTTTTGTTATACAGCCAGAGTGCAAGCTCAACTACACAAGCTCTAATCAAAGCTTAAGTCAATGGCCTGGTCTGCTTCCTCTTGTTGTGATAAGACATTATTACCAAAATCAAATTGGGGAAGGAAAGGTTTATTTAGCATATAGTTCCAAGTCACAGTCCATTATTGGTGGAAGTTAGGGCAGGAACTGGGGCCTGGAGGAATGCTGCTTATTGGCTTGCTCTCTTTCTAGCTCATGTTCAACTAGATTTCTTCTACAGCCTAAACTCACCTGTCTATTGATATACCTCCATAGTGGACTGAGCCCTTGTATATCAATTAGCATCCAAGAAAATGCTCCACATATATGCCTATAGGCTAGTCTTACCAAGGCAATTCTTCATTTGGCATTCTTTCATCCCAGGGGACACTAGATTGTATCCACCTGCAATACGGTCTTACCAGGACAGTCCTAGAATGCCTGCAAGCACTTTGTTAGCAAAAGCAGATCACATGGCTGAACCAAAACCAAGGGGAAATATGCTTTCCCCCTTAGTGGAGGGAGGCCAGATGCATTCAGTGAAAGGAGTTGGCTCAAGGGAGTGGTAGGAACATGGAGTCTCGTCTCTCACACTGTACAGAACATAATCATACTATAAAATGACCTCTTGTTGTTCATCAGAAATTAAACCTTATCTAAGCATCAATAGTTCTATCTGGCAACTTTAATCTCCTTTAGATATATCATATACCACCTTTTTCTTATGTCCCCCCCCTTCTCTATAGTCGCTGTTGTTTTGAGGGGTCAGTAATCCTGCCTGGCTTACCTGCTGCTGTGAACTAACTGATCACCTACTGCCTTCCTTCGTTACCTTCGTTTCTCAACACAGCAGCCAGCACGGTCATTTGCGATAGAATAGCATAACCTTTTCTTTTTTCTGGATTAAATCCTTCTTTCCAGAGGCTTCCCACATCCCTCACAATAAACCTCTGAGCTCCCCGTGTGCTCAAAAATTTCTCTAGGATCCCTGTCATGGTCTCCTCTCACTCCACCAGTTCTGCTCTCTCCACTGCTCCAAGTGGCCACAGTGGCCTCTTCCCATGTCTTGACGTCATTCTACTCGCTCTTAGCTAGAGCTTCACACCTGCTGTTCTCTAAGTTCTGAGCGGCCCAAGAGCAAGTAGATGCACTTGCTCACTTCCTTTAATTCTTTGATCCAACACCAGTCACTGACGACGACGACGACGACGACGACGACGACGACGACGAAGCCCACCCTTAGCTGGCTCAACCATCCTGCCCTGAGCTCAGCTCCCCCCAGCCCCAGTTGGACATGGTGGTTCTCTTAATTCTCTAGTGACCTCTCAACAAGTAATGATTTACTCACTCCTGCACATGTCGCCCTTCACCAAATCAAAGTCCCCACGAAGCAGTAGTTTTTGTCTTATTTCCTGTTTATCCTAAGCGACTAAGAGAGAGCTGGAGCAAATGACTAGAAGGGAAGTCTTTTCTACAACTGACTCTGGAAGACTGAGTGTAGCTATGTTGAAAACAAGTGGGTGGCTCTTTTAAAATATTTTCCTTAAATTGTGTATACCTGGAAGGCTTCAGATAATGATTGAAAGCCGAGAAAAGTTTGCCTAGTTTAAGAATGTGGGCAAACTAGTTCATCAATAATTGCCATCCAGTTTCTTTAAGGTTAAAAGTACATCAAAGATTTAAGTACCCACTCCAAACCCCGAAAGCCACAGTAATCTTTCAGTGGATTTTTGAAAATTAATCTCACGTTCCTCACCTTATATTGTTGATGGGCCATAATCCATGTCTGTAACACACATAGAGGGAAGGTAAATAATAGAAGGAGAGATAAATTTGTAACCTTCCTAACTTTGCATTTATAGAAAAACAATACCTAAAGCATTTTATCTTGATGACTAAAGTAATTCCAAATGACTGCTCACCAGTCATTTCCCAGTTGGGAAACTTTACAGCGTTGCATCTTTAGACTCTTTTGTTACCATGAAGGTTTTCAAGGGAGTTACTGGAGCAATGTCTCAATGGTAAGAGTGAATACGTCTTACGTGGGAAGCCTGAGTTTGGTTCGTAGCATCTACATCATGTGGCTCACAGTGGCCTGGAACTCCAGCTCCAGGGGATCCGGTACTCCCTTCTGGCTTCTGTGGGCACCTGCACAAGCACACATGTGTGAATGCAAACACACATACACACACAAACATGCATACATATGTTTGCATATATGCAAACACACATATACTTTAAAATGTAAAAAAAAAAAAAAAACCCACAGAAGTTATTAGAAGTTATCAGTGGTGATTTGGCTCAGTAAACTGTCTGCTAATCAAGCATGAGGAACCAAGGTTTGATAACTGGCACCCATGCAGAAGTTAAGCAAGGCGGTGCACACTGTCTGTGACCCTAGTGCTTGAGGGTTGGGTCAGACACACAGATCCCTTGAGCTCATTAACCAGCCAGCCTCACTAAATCTGAGTTCCAGAAACAAAACAAAACAAAACCAAGTACAGATCGATCAAGGAAGACTCTCAGCATGAAGCTCTAGCACATCTGGACACACCCACATGAACACGTACATACAGAACACACACAAGGTTACAAATATGGTGGCCATATCTATCAGAAGACCTCTGGGAATGAAATGTAAATTGTCCAAAGCCACTGGGTCCAAAGATCCCGAACATTTGTCCCAGACCCTGTTCTGGGATCTTTTATATCTGACACCTTAGCAGGTTTAATGGTTATCTAGTGTAGGGAGCAGCATAGATTAATTATAAAATATTGTGGATTGATCGGTGGCAAGAAGAATCAGTTTGCATTATGCAAAGGATGAGACGTATACTTTTTAGTTTGTAGTCATGGAAACCCATGTTGGCATATCTGGGCCAGCAAGAGGCGCAGTGTGTTTGCTGCCCAGTGCTGCTCTAGGGAATTGTAGGTTTGATGTGATGATCCTTTCAGAACGTTTGAGAGGATACTCCGCGGTTACCTAGAACAGAGATAGAGGGCTTATTTCCAATGCTGATAGATTAATAAGACAATATTATATATTATATACCCAACTTCCTGCCAGAGAGAAATTTTTTAATAGGAATGTTTGTGTTTCTCTAAAACAGTTGTTCTCAGCCCGTGGGTTGCAACCCTTTTGGGAGTCACATATCAGATATTTACATTACAATTCCTAACAGCAGCAAAATTACAATCATGAGGTAGCAATGAAATAATTTTATGGTTGGGGGTCACCATAACATGAGGAACTGTATTAAAGGGTCGCAGCATTAGGAAGGTTGAGAACCACTTCCTGAAAGAAACGGAAAGTACACTAACTTAGTACTATTTATATCCTAGTGGACACAGGTCCCCTCTTAAATTGTTCCCAGTTTAGTAACGTTTATAGGCAAATACAAAAATAGTAACATCATAGTGTGTGACGTGTTTGGAAACAATGAAGGGCAAATGCTCCATAAGAGGGTCACTGGGTCAGTGTTCTTGGGAGGGAAACAGAGCCTTTGGATGCGAAATCTCCTATTGAAATGGAGATATAAACGAAGACTAGGAAACTTCCAGACCAAGGTGGAGATAGGTGGGTAGATAAAGCAGAACACTGATCTATTGTTAGGTATCAGAAAATTCAGAGAGAAGAGTGAAGAGCCTGGCTCAGAGCAGCAGCAGCAGCAGCAGCAGTAGCAGCAGCATGACGGTTTTGAGCAGTAGCTTTGCAGCTGTGGGAGCATCACTCTCTAGGCAACAGCTTCACGAGCAGAATGTGATGTAGAGTCGGTTATCTGCAGGGCTCTGAAGCTGGCGTCCACGCCATCTCTCTAAGGCGACCGATAGAGGCGGAAAGCATACAATGAATTGAATGGGCATGGGAGACGATGACCCACAGAGGTCCTTAAGTGCTTTGTCCCACTGTCCTTAACTTTAAACAGTATTTCCGTTTGTAGATCCCTCTGCTAAAGGACTTTCAACCTTGGAAATGCCACGGGAATCTTCCTCTGCCCCTACGTTAGAAGCAGGTGCCCCTGAGACAAGCAGTCACTCATCAATAACAAGTAAGTGCTCCTCACTGATGGTTTCTGTGTCTGTCAACTCTGGAACGTCACTGACACATATCACTTTCAATTTTGCTAACCCTCCTACTTAAAAAAAAAAAAATGACACATTAGCTTCCTTGATGATGCAGTGCTATGTAGCCTATGAAGCTCTGGAGGGCAGCATGGTCTCCTTTCCTTCCTACCTCAGAAGTCAGGTTAATCACATGGGCACTGATTGCCTAAGAACCCCAATTCATGAAAGGATAAGTACAGAATTCCATCATTCAATGAAGTGAGCATCACTACTAGTCTGAACATGGAACCTAGAACTGGTCATGTGACACGTGTAAGGACATGTTCATGTCAGGCGCTTGCCTGGGACTCATTGATTTAACCTGAACCACTTCTATCATGAACTCAGCTTTATCTGAGTTATCCTGAAATCAATGCATCGTGACCCTAGAGGCTAAATCTGCTCCTTTTAGGCTGAAAAACAAAAATGGCCCAACGCATTGCAGAGTCTACTCAAGGCCAGTATTCTGAAATGTCCCTCTGCTGCTGGGCACTAGGCTTTGACCGTAAGACGCTTGAGTTCCATCGCTGTTCCCCCAGGGTGCCTACTCAGCTCAGTGCAGTCAAGAGTTTTTTTACAGCAAAGGGAATTCTTGGAAGGAATCAGTGATACAGACAAGAGTGTATGTTTCTGGACGCCTTTGTGCCATGTCCTGAGAAATGTGTGTTTCGTATGGATGCTGCCTGAAGGGTCAGTGAGTTTTCATTTGACCATCTTCTAAAAGGATCGTTCAAGAAGACAGATACCGAGTGTATTGTAAATGCTGGACAGGTTGTTTCATAACATAAATGCTGGACTGGTTGTATGGAGAGGAATCATTGTCAGCATTTATCCATTTGTGCATTCATTTATTCATTCATTCATCATGCCATGAGCACCTGGTGGGGGCCAGGCATTCTGCTTCCCACTGGGGATCCAGGAGGGTAAAGTGACCACAGACGCCATGTATCTGGTTCTCTCCCTCTATCAACATACATGACATGACATGATCTAGTTCCAGTCCTTACCTAAGCACTGCATGACAGACGGAGGAGAGAGGCTGAATGCTTGCCTAAAGACACAGCCAGAGAGAGAGAGAGAGAGAGAGAGAGAGAGAGAGAGAGAGAGAGAGAGAGAGAGAGAGAGAGGAACTGATGCTTGGCCTATGAGATTTTCAAGTTGATATTAATTCCACACTGTCTTTGAATAATTCTAAATCATTTATAAGACCATAAAAATTATGATAATTTCCAAGTAGTAGATATTTGGCCTTTGGCTGCAAAATAAGATGGCTAGTTCTAAAGCTAAGTGGTTTGTTTTTTTTTTTTTTTTCAAATCATGAAGAATGTTTGATAACTTGACAAAAATCACAAGAGCATGCTTTCTCTTCCTCATTTACATGAGAAAGAGAAAACAAAAACAGACAGAATTCCCCCTCAGAACTCTTAAGTGGAAGGATTTGAAAGGGTCAGAATGGTTAAATGGCTGTAATTCCAGTGCTGAGCGCGTGTGTCAGGAGGGGCAGGATCCCGGAGTCATGACTGAGTCTGGACTTTCTGGCGTGGATTTAGCATGTTAGTCCTCACCTTCCTGATCTCGTCATGCAAAGCATCATCATGAGGTTGGTGGTGTGCTCTTGGAGCCATAATGCCAGGCAGCACATCCATTGGCCTTTTCCCTCTCAGGAATTCTGCGGCTTCAAAAGCATTTGGGAGACTGGGGTTGTAGCTCAGCGGTAGAGCCCTGGCCTAGCGTGTGTGAGACTCTGGGCTCCATTCCCAAACTGCAAAACTAAGAGAGGGGAGAGAATCTCCACCCTTGATTGAGTCTACAAGATGATATTTAGTTTTTAATTTTTAAAATCCTTTAGCTGGGGATGTAGTTCAGCAGGAAGGTGACTTGCCTAACATGTGCAAGACCTTGGGTTCAAAACCCAGTACCGAAGAAAAAAGAAATTTCTACTTTTGAACTTTTCTTAAAAATTTTAAATTTTCCCTTAAAGCTCTACTTTTCAAGTGAGTCACAAGCTTATAAAGTTTATCAGTCAATAAACAAATCAGTGATATTTAATAATCAGCTGATTAGCTATTTCCACAAAAATGTAGTGAATATGGACTCCAAGACACACAAATCCTACCACCATGTTCCTTTCTTGATCAAGTTGCCAGTTGATTGTTTTGTAACTAAGCATGCTGTGACCCCCCATTAATCCAACAGCATGCCGACCACACCAGAAACGACGTTATGAATGATATCACTTTACACCTCGTAGCTCCTGTTATTGACTGTGAAACCTCTGTATAGTACCTAGAGTTGTCCAGGGACTCTCTAGTGGACATTGGGCTCTGCATTCCTTTCTTGGGTATACAGTTCATCAGCTTTGACTTCTGAACTTGCCCTTTCAAGTGAACTGGGTTGGGGAATCCAAATGGGCAACTTCCAGGTGCTTGGGGTCAGGCCCACAGCCGTCTTGGTGTCTGAATGCTCGCACTGTGGTGGTGCATAGGACATTGAGTGTCTCACAGGGGAATGGGAGCTCAGGGAGGGTGGCATTCTAAGTCAGCAGGCAACTGGCAGGATGCTTTTTATTGGGTTTTTCGGTTTGGAAATGTTTACAACTTTCTGTTGCCAGAAATCCTATCAGGGCTTAATAGCAGGACAAAAATGTTAGGACTGTTTTCTAAAACAAAGAGTATACTCATGGAATGGTATCTAATTCACTTTTTTTTTTTTTTCAAATGGTAGACAGGGAGGCTCAAATGCTTGGAAACAGTGCAGATTTTGAAATCAGTGTTTCTACTTCATTTTTTTTTTTTAAAAATTTAATTCAAAGTAACATTGTTTCGAATCCTTTTTAGGATGTGGCAGAGCGTATAAGTTAAAAAACTAACACAAGTAATCACATTGGGAGTTGAGTGAAGACATTTAGTTATTGGATCAATGTTAAGGGGCACTACTGTTGCCTGTACCACAGGCACATGAAAGGCATTAGTTCTTCACGTGATATGATTTACCAAAAATTGCAAGTAGCAAACAAAGACTCAATTAAGACCTGTGTGATGTGTAGAGCCTGTGCGTGCGATGGGAAGCAAGTTCCCATAGTAATCGTCTCCTAATTTCCTTCGTATAGCTCAGTATAGGCAGATGAAAAGGGGATCCCTGGGCGTTCTGACAATGAGCCAGTTAATGAAGCGACAGCTGGAGCATCAGTCTAGCGCCCCCCATAACATCAGCAGCTGGGACACTGGTGGGTCATGCTTTTTCTTCTTGTTTGCCTCTCAGATTAGCTAATGCCACTTTCTCTGTGTCCACTTTTTGTGTTCTTTGGTTAAAACAGTTTAAAAAACAAACTGGAAGTAATTAACATTTACTTGGATTTTCCAAGTGCTCTGGAACAATGTGGTTTATGTCCAGGCTGAGCCTAGTTTAGCCTGATCCTCAGGCTGGTCCCCACTTAGGCTGGTTCCTGTCTAGACTGGTCTCCGTCTAGGCATGCCCAACTTGGTTTTTTTCCCCCCTTTAAGACCCAGATTTCAGATCTCAAGTTATCTGTCTCGGGAGGAGCCGGTAGAGCTATGAATTCATGGTACAATGTTATAAAAGGCACCAGATTGTCAATATCCTCTTTCAGAAAATACAAAGTACTGAAGTTAGTGCCTATTTAATGACAAGTCTTGGGTTGGTGATGGCATGGTCTGCAAGTAGGTTTGGGAATGGATTGTGTAATTTTTAGCCAGCGGGCTCACAAGGTTGCTGGCACACACCTTCACGTTCATAAGCCGGAACCGCACCTAGCCTGTTGCCCAGTAAGAATGACTGTCATGGCACATCTGTTTTGAGTGTGACTGTTTTGCATTTCCTCCCCCTTATCACATCTATGTGTGGTGTGCTCCCTTCTCAGCTCATAACACTGCAGTGGTCCCCCCTTAAGTTCCAGCCCCTCCTTAGCTTTTCTCTTCTTAAATTAAATGGGTCATCTGAGGTACAAGATTACAGACATGAAAGTGCCTAGAAGTTTGCATATGTTATGAAAATGTAAGCACTGATTACTGAGACATGCTGGGGGAGTGCACTTTACTACCCTGGTGATTATTTTCAGGCTTCAATTATGAGATTATTTTTAATATTCTTCATTATGATGCAGAATCACAGTGTGCACAAAGAAAACCCCCCAAGATCTTGAGCTGCTTTTCAAACTGTATGTGTGTTCTCATATTTGCTTTTGTTGCTCTTCAAGAAGAGACCCACATACCACACCCAACCCACAATGCAGTAGGCAGCTTCGGGCCACTGGACTTGGACGAGTGTTTGACAGGTCGTGTCAGGTCAAAGGTTTAGTGTCTTCTCTTCATTTAATGGCACACGGGAGTGAGCGAGGAGTGACTAAGAGGCGACAGATGAGAGAGAGAAGGGAAAGACACTGGCGAGCCATCCCCAAGAATGTGTATAACTTAATAGTCTTTCTTTTTTGAACACACCATGGAGGACCGTCCTCTCTCTGCAGAGTGCGGCTGTGTGGACTGAGAGGCACAGCACAGTTAGCTCTCTGGGACTAAGTCCTCAACTTGACTTGGGGACCCTGAAGTCATCTTACCATTCAGTTGTAGCTCAGTCTGTGTCGAACCCAGTCATTCTAAATTCCAGCTACAGCTACAGCCTAACTGGATTAAGTAGAGTTACGATAATGTTAATTGACACCCATTTCTTTCTTTTTAATAATTTCTTTTTTAAGATTTATTTATTTATTATATATAAATACACTGAAGCTGTCTTCAGATACACAACAACCTCATCAGATCTCATTACAGAATGGCTGTGAGCCATCATGTGGTTGCTGGGATTTGAACTCAGGACCTCTGGAAGAGCAGTCAGTGCTCTTAGCCACTGAGCCATCTCTCCAGCTCTCGATACCTATTTCTAATCTGAACTTTAAGCTACAAAACCTTACATGATGCTAAAAGCCCATTTAGCTACAGATTTCCCTTTTCGATTAGACGTAATGGGCCTTGTCTTCTTGGTTTCACTCATAAGACTCCATGCTGTCCAGATTTCTTTCACTAACATTTGCTAGGGCTTTTTTTTTTTTTAATTTTCCATTCCCAGCTTTGTTCTCTAGTCTATAAGTCCTTTAATACGTTTTCCCTCATTATTCTCAAGTTCTTCAGTTGGTTGGTTGGTTGGTTGGCTTTGAACACAGGCTCTTTCCTGGTTACCCAGGCTGGTCTTGAACTTCTGGGCTCAAGTAATCGTTTTGCCACAGCCCCCTCCCAACAGAGCCTGCCTTACACCTGGCTTCAGTATTCTCATGTTTACTACTTGAGACCAGGAGAAAAAGTCTGTGAATGTATAGTATGATGTTAGGCAACATGATATTTTGAACCCTACACATTGATTCAGTGACTCTCTAGTTCCCACCGAGAACAACTATGGCCCTGGAGACACACTGATAAGGACAGCTTACACTGGGGACATGATAAACTCATCTCAGCACACACCAGTTCACTCATAGAAACTCCGCCTCCTCTTCGCTGTACCCACCTTCTGTGTGAATGAGCGTCCCCCGAGTATCGCTTTATCTCTGCTCCTTGCTCTTGTCCTCCACCCTCAGCCATATCCCTATCATTGTCTGTAGCCGTCCTTGTGGTTTTTGTATGAGGTGTCTGACCATTACCCCAGAGTATCACTGGCATATTTATTGATTTGCATAACACATGTTTCATGGCCATGGTATTGGCCCGTCATTTCATATCGGGATTTGCACTCTTCTGAAATAGAGTGGGAATAGAACTTAAAAAATAGTTTTGACTACTCCAATATTTTCAGGTGCAGTTCATTTAACTGAGTGACAGGTTTGTAACAAAACCTTGAATAAACCCCACCCCCAGATTTATTCTTTATGTGTTAATAAAGTAACTGTGACAGTTTGCTGCATTGATTGTGCGGTGACAAACTGACCCCACTGAAGACTGAAATGCTCTCTTTATCCACAGAACAGATACAGCCCGGGAAACGGCAGTGTAACGTGCCAACGTGCCTAAACCCTGACCTGGAGGGACAGCCATTGAGGACAAGAGGTTGGTTGAGCCCCAGAGTCTCAGACTGTGGAACTGCAGGGCAGGGTAGCTCTCAGCGGATCCATGCAGCAGGCGCCAAAACCTCTTCCTCAGCAGTTCCACCTATTTCCAACCTGCAAAACACCTTCGGGACCAGGGAATGAGTGACAGTTCATCCTTGGACATGACCACTGAGGACGACAGCTCTGCCTTAGTGTGACTTCCTAACACTTGGGGCCACACAACACAATTCTAGTGTCTCTCTTCCAACACTTTAGACATTTGAAAATAACTTCCCACTTAGTTTCCCCCTTGACTGTTTCTAGACCAGACATCCTTGGGCTCTTTAGCTTTCTTCCCAAGATGCATCAGGTCTCCGTGTCACCCTTTGACCCTTTCCTGAGCAGAGTTCAGGTTGTCCTTATTTTTTCTAGAACGGTGGGTGGCTGAACATCTTCTTTTGCACACAGTTATCTTGAATTATGTATGAAAAATATACATTTTTTTTCTGCTTGTGGGGGCAGAATGAATATCCATCTATGCTAGGATTATCAACGTTTTTATTTTCTAAATTTATCCCACACATTTAACTACATATTTAATTAATTCTTACTTTTGTTCTTAAAATTCAGAAGGCTTGTAAACCTATCATTGGTTACAAAAAAGAAATCCTGACCACATCTTCTAAGTAGTTTCTTGAATCAAGCAGACCTATGGGGATACATTCCCGTCCAACTTCCTGGACACTTCTTTGGTAATGGCTAACATTCTAGCTAGCCCTCCTGCAGATGAGACGAGTCACTAGTCTGTGTGGCTAAGAAAAGCTTTTGTGAGTCATGGTATTGAACAAATCTTTGGTGTGTGGTTGTGCTCTACCCATCAAAACCAGGATGAAGTGACGGTGGACACACAGACTTCCAGCCTCTCTCTCTCTCTCATTGCAAGTGGTAGAGTCCATTGGCGTAGGTGCACAGCTGGCGTGTGCTTGGAGACAAGCGCACCTTCGGAGTCTCACCTGTCTCTGAGATCCCAAAAGGGGCGTTTATCAGGACCTCGAGCTTTGAAGTTCGGCTGTGGAGAAGGTCCCCCCCACCTCCTCCCCATATTCAAGTTTCTGAGCCCTCTCTGCTTCTACTTCTGGTTCTCTGAGCAGAGGCTGGATATCCTGGGAAGGAACTAGTGGTGGGGGCTCAGAATTGTTGCCAGTAAGTAGGGGATAAATGGAGGCTGATTTAACACTGCCAGCTTAGTTGTAGGTCGTTTACAATGAAAGGTTGCGGAAGTCTGTGGCTTTCCCTTTCATATTTCTTATCTTCTCATACATTGTTTTCAGTGTCCATTTCAGTGGCAGGATTTAGCAAGCCGTGGGTTCAGCTAATGCTGTCCTGTAAGAACTAATGGCCAGTCACCTAACCTACTCTCTCTGATAGACGACTTCCATAAATACTGCAGCATGCTTTCTGTGTTGTCACAGAAAGACAATTTCACTGGGGCTACTATAGGAACACACCCCCATTAGGTAATGCCTGTTTGAAAGCCACAAAAAAGATCTAATCCTTCTCAATCCTTTGGCTGTGACTGGAAGTTGTTCCTAGTGAGGTTGTGGACACATCTCCATAGACCTTAGGGGCAATTTATTTCTACTCCACTGTAGTTGTCATTTTTAGCATTTGGCTAGTGTGCCCATCAATGATCAAGAGTCGTGGGGAATTATGTTTAAGCTTTGTGCTTTTGCTGTCTCTGCTACGAGTCTGCCTGTATGTCTGTAATTGAGCGACATCTTTATGGACTTCCTCGGTTAACTGCGTCCTTGGGCAGGAATGCTAGCTCAGAAACGGCCAATAGTTTGGTGGCAAGGTTTATATTCCCAAGTGGGATCTTTGGAAGGTGCAGGCATTTTCAGAGTTGGCGCTTGTGTTCGCAAGTTTTTGCTTCGCAGAAATACACTTTGTGTGAACCTTACCTGGAGATGTGGTCTATAGCGCGGGAGCATGTTCTTCAATAGAGTTTCCCCCTCGGGCCACACAGAGATGCCCTTCAGACTAGGCAGCTAAGGTTTATATTCTTCTATCATTAGAACTACCGTTTTCTCAGTGCTTATTCTTTCGGAGGAGAAATCATACATCTTTGATTTCAGGACCAAGTTACATGTTTCTTGATGAGAAATGGGCTATTTAATGGTCACTGCTGTTCTGCCTTTTTGTCTGCTTGGAGAACTCGGATTCACAGTTGCTGTTTAGCAGAACATGCTGCTATTTCACGTGGTCACTTGGAGACTCATCCTAGATGCTTCAGCTGCACAGCTCCGGGGAATCTGCCCCACGCTGGTGTCTTTCTTCAGAGCACACTCCTGAACTCCTACATATATTACACTTTAAGATGTATATTTATTTGTGTGTATATGTGCCTGCCAGGACACTTAGAGCTGGAATCACAGGCAGGTGTAAGCTGCCCGGACATGGATATGGGGAATGGAACTTGGACCCTCTGGAGGAGCAGAAGGCTCTCTTGACTGCTGAGCCATCGTTCCAGTCCCCACATTTACTGTCCATAGGTTTATGTTGCTAAGATTCCAGCCTCAGATTTCTTTGAAAGGACCTAAACTCAGTCTCTAAGCGGTCACATTGCCTGGGTGAGGGGGAGCAAGTCATCAAGTCAAACAGCTGACACTGCAGTCATCACTACTTCGCTTTATGGTGCTTATGATAATAATTTTCAAAGCAAAACAACTAAACTGCTTCTCTAGCTCCAGTATGCCCTTCTGTTCATCTGTGTGAAGTCTGGGGTCTCACTGCCTCCCACTTAGTCAGGTGTGTCGCGTCTGGAGTCTCAGTGTCTTCGGATAGCAGCCACACTTTAACGATGACACGCATTTGTGCATTAGACACGCCATGTTGTTCAGGCGTTTCCTTTAATGCTAGGTAAGTTCATCATTATCTTAGACTCTGCTGGCCCGGATGAGAGTTCTGTTTTTCAAAATCATGAGCCATGGAAAGACAGGCATCCAGCTCTTTCTTGGCCCCACTTCACTGTGTGTGTGTGTGTGTGTGTGTGTGTGTGTGTGTGTGTGTGTAGGGGGGCTTTTCCATGCCATAGATGGAATGGGGTCACAGTGTCATGAATGTGATCCTCTGGAATTAATGAATACAGAGTGCAGACTCCCCTGGCTCCAGAACCTTGTCTGTATTCACAGTTGTCTCTCTGCTGCTTACCCAGGCGCCACTAAATCCAGCCTGCTGTCGGCACCCAGCATAGCCAGCATGTTCGTGCCCGCACCTGAGGAATTCACAGAGGAGCAGCCCGCGGTAATGACTGACAAGTAAGCTGCCTGGTATTTTCCCCGCTTCGGTTATAAAGCTGGAGTCTGGTTTCCAGGTGGGGAAATACACTCTGTTCTTCAACAGCCCGAAGCTGTGCTGGACACATTTACAGTTCAGAATTGTGCACAGGATATGCAGGGTCCCCCTCCTTTATTTTAAATTAGATTGAGTCAGATAATTTCACTTACCCCTAAAATTAACTTAATCCCCATAGCCTGCCCACCCCCCCATCCAGAAGCATCAAGTTGTTGCACTGGAAACAATAAACAAACAAACAAACAAATAAGACTCCATGCTTATTTCATCCTGACAGTACAGTCCATTCTCAGCATCTCCAACTGGCTTTTCAGTAGATCTCTGCCTGTCAGTTCCCGGCAGCCTTAAGTTCTTCTAGTTTAAGCCCACATTTAGCTCATTAGCTAAGGTATGCTAATGTGTGAAGGCCCCTACTGCTCTCTCCCTGGCCCCATCTAGAATTCCAGAGCATTCCTGATGTGTTCTCTCTCCTTACTTGGTCTCCCTAGCAAATTCCTATTTCTTAATTTACAATCTAGTGGAAGACAAAGTTTCCCTGTTGATGAGGGGCAGGGTTCCATTTTTTCAGGGCCTCTGGCACATCCCTAGCCCAGCACACATCACGCTATATTTTGTTTCTTTGTCTAAAAGGTACAGGTACATGTTATAAAATAGACGGTGAGTTCCCATCCCGGGATGAGAACAATTTCTTCTATATTTTGTGCTCCGAGTCTTACACTATGTCTTGCCTGGCACACAAATCTCTTTTGGTGAGTGTGACCAAAAAAAAAAAAAAAAAAAAAAAAAAATTAGGTGCGCAGATTTTCAAACCTGGACAGATCCCTTGGGAATAGACAGGCTCCCAGATAAAGGTGGCTCACACTTCTAATAAAGGCAAGTGAGTAGAAAGGACAGTGTGAATGTCCACACAGGGATGCTCACTGCTCAGGCACAAGTGAGCTAGCCGATGGCCGTCTTGGGCCTTCTACATCCATAATTAAACACCATGACCAAAAGCAACTTACAACCTGTAGTCCTTCATCTAGGGAAGTCAGGGCAGGAGGCCTGGAGGCAGGAACTGATGTAGAGCTTACGGAGGAGCTGCTTACTGGCTTGCTCCCCCAGCACGGTCTGAGCTCGCCTTTTCGCACACCTTTGGACGGCCTGCATAGGGGTGGGACTGCACACAGTAAGCTAGATCCTCCCATGTCAGTCACCCACCAAGAAAATGCCCCAACGACGTGCCCACAGGCTGAGCCTGTAGAGGCATTTTTTTCTCAGTTAAGATCCCTTCTTTCCAGATAATCCCAGCTTGAGTCAAGTCGATATAAAAACTACCTATCCCAGTGGCCAGATAGAGGCAATAGTGCCTGGCTCGTACAGCCTATATCAGAACACAGTTAAGAGCCCCCCAAAAAAGAGTGGTAAAATGTGGGCTTCTTAAAAGTAGGTGCCAGTGCTCTCCTGTATTAGTTTAGGAGGACTCGGCACTCACAAAGTTAGTGTAAGGGAGCGACTGAGAAAGAGGCTCAGGTTCACCCGAGTCCTCTGTCTCTCATCCACAGATAGAACATCTTTTCGAAAGCTTCTAGCTACCTGCAGGCATTTTTGATTTTGACAAATGAAAATTAATGTAGTCACTGCCAGCCCTCCTCCTTCCCTGCCTGCTGCTGCCTGTGAGGTGGCTGTCCCCAGACCGCTGAAAAAGCCCGAGATCATCACGTAGAGGACCCTGAAGGTCATCCTGCACCAGTCAGCACAATATGTCCAAGTTCAGTGCATCTGGTGAAACCCAGAGGTATCAACAGGGTGTGAAGAGATCCAGGGGCCAGGTCCTGAAGACCAGCATTGGTTGTGGGACAAGAAAACTAGGCACATGCTACCCAGCAACTTCCAGGAAGTCCATGGTCCACAGCGTCAAGGGTGTGGAAGAGTTCCTATTGTCAACAACTCTTACTGTGCTGAAATGTTTCCTCCATCCTAGAAACAGTGGCACAGCTGGCCGTCAGAGCCACCCAACGTATTCCCAAACTGTACAAGGAAAAACAAGTAGATGTCTCACGTGCACATTTATTTGTGCTTAAATAAAACCATAAAAACTGATCCAAAAAAATCTGGTCACTGACTGTATTTAGACACAGTATCACATTCTTAAAGGCCCAAGAGCTGTCAGTCCACCAAAGCTCTTTCTCAAGGAGCAGAAACCCCTATAGGGCCAGATGCTCATGGACTGAATGGTAAGGAAACATCTAAGATGGCTGCCATCCATGCTCTTCCCATGTCTTACGGTATCAGTGGCACCAAGGTCTCCACTTACATTAGAGCGAGCCTAGTTGCCACCATTTTGGGCCTTTCCGAAGACTTCAGACAAATGGCCGTGCTTGTATGTTACCTTGAAACCACGGTTGGGTTTTTTACACGTCCCTCCCTCTGCTTCCTTTGTAGATGCCATGACTGCGGGGCCATCCTGGAGGAATACGATGAGGAAACCCTTGGGCTAGCCATCGTGGTCCTCTCCACGTTCATTCACCTAAGCCCGGACTTGGCGGCGCCACTGTTGCTTGACATCATGCAGTCTGTGGGAAGGTGAATGCTAGGTTCTGTTTTATCTGCCGGAGAGAAGCCTTACTTAAAATAGAAACCATCCGTCTGAAGGGGGAGCATCCGGTCACGGTGCAGATGCCTGGGACCTCGGGGCATCAACTCTGACTGGTTTTAAAAAGATTGGATGGAAACATCTTTTGATTTTATTTCTCAGCTGTACCAGGTCTTGAGTCAAGGTCAAAATGGAGCCAGAGGAGGCTACCCCAAGGGAGTTTACTGCTGCTCCCTGCTGCTGCATGTGTTTGGAGGGTCTGCCCACAGTAGACTTTGTGTGTTAGCTATCGTACTGATAATACTGTTCTCTCTCTTGACCTGTTCTGTAGTGAGTTGACGCAGTCTTTTGTGATCCCAAGAGAGCTCCACTGAACTGCAGCTCAGGGCATTATTGTGTGTCTCATAGCATCTCTGCAGTTCGGGCTTCATGTTTTGGGAACAGGGCCTTCAGTCTGAGCGCTAGTGTGAAGGGAATTCCCTTTATATGTAGACATCAGCAGAGGAATGCGGCTCGTGTTCACGACTAGATTCCAGCTCAGTAGTAACCGTGCAGCTCATCGACATTGGACTACATTCTGCATGGACTTGCTGGCTGTCGCATCTCTGCCAGCACAGCGTTAGGTGCCTTGAACCGTCAGCATTAAGAAAGAGGTAGCTCCTGAGGCTGGAGAGATGGCTCAGCGGTAAAGAGCACTGGCTGCTCTTCCAGAGGACTCAGTTCAATTCCCAACAACCACGTGGTGCCTCACAACGGTCTGTAACTCCAGTCCTAGGGGATCTGATGCTCTTTTCTGGCCTCTTAGGGTGCCATACACACCATGAACAGACAGATAAGTGCAGGCAAAACACTCATACATATAAAATTAAATCAAATATTAAAAATAAAAAGAAGACCTAGGTCCTATGCTTAGGTGATATGTGGAATTTGTTTCCGTTTGTTTTTTGTTTTGTTTTGTTTTGTTTTGTTTTGTTTTGTTTTGTTTTGTTTTGCTTTGCTTTGTTTTTGTTTTAAAGGCAGGGTCTTGCTATGTAGCCCAGGTTGACCTTAGACTTGCTATGAAGCCACATTTGATTGGGACTTCATGACCCTCCAGCCTTAGTCTCTGAGTTACTGGGATTATAGGTATCTGCCACCGTGCCTGGCTGTGTCTTGGTTGTTGAGACAGTTTTGTGTGAAATCACTGGATGGCCATATAAGACAGGGCATGGTGAAGTGTTTGGAGAAACTCAGAGTGGAAATGCTTCCCGTCATTTGGAGGAAGCAGATTTGCAGATACTTGGAATTTGAGGGAGAGAAAAGCAATCTTTTGGTTTGTGGGTATTTTTTTTTCCTTTTGTTTGGTTTTGGTATAGGGTTTCACTATGTAGCTCAGGCTAGCCTCTAACAGGGCTTTATTCGGTATCCTAGGCTATCTCAATCAACAATCCTCCTGCCTCCAAGGTGCTAGGATTATGGGCATGTGGGAGCACACTTACTGAGAATATGTTTTGATGGAGCTAAACTTAACTTTAAAAAGAGTAAGAGCAGGATCTGCAGGAATGGCTCAGCGGGGAAGGGCAGCATAAGTGTGTGGACCTGAGTTCAAATTCCCAGCACCCACGTGATGAGCCAGGCACGCACAGGTGAGCACCTGTGAACCCGGTGCTGAAGGGCACTGAGGCAGAGGGATTACCAGGGTGTCCTGGCTGCCAGCCGAGCTCCAGGTCAGCAGAGGACCCTGTCTTCAGGGAAGAAGGCAGAGAGTGGTAGAATAGGATACCAGTATCCTCCTCTGGCCCCTGTGCACACCATCTGAGCATATATGCAGTGCATGTATGTATCATGTGCACTCACATTTGTATATAGTAGTAGTAGCTACAGTAATAGTAGTAGCTACAGTAGTAGTAGTTATAGTAGTAGTAGTTATAGTAGTAGTAGTTATAGTTATAGTAGTAGTAGTTATAGTAGTAGTAGTTATAGTTATAGTAGTAGTAGTAGTAGTTACAGTAGTAGTAATTCTCATATCAAGTTAAACAGGAAAACCTTAAAATTTGATCGCAAAAATATATAGTCCTATTGTTTGCTCCCTAGCCCAATTCATGTGAACAGTATAGTGTGATATGTGTGTGGTGCAGGCAAGGGAGGTATGGTGTGGTATGTATGTGTATGATATATTCGTGGTGTGTTTAAGGGTGTGGACACACCTATTTACATTTGCAGAAGCCCGAGGACTTCAGAAGTCTTCCTTACCACTTTCCTTCTCTCTCCCTTGAGAAGCTTGCTGTCTGTGCTAGGCTGTCTGGTGGTGAGCTCGCAGACCCCGAGTGTCTCCGCTTCCCCATGTTGGCATTGCAGGCTTACAAACCATACCCAACAGTTTTTTTTCATGAGTGCCAGAGATTTGAACTCGGGTCCTCTTATGTGCACAAGGGCTCTTGCCCACCTTGCCGCACCGTCTCCCTGGCCAACCTCCCTGATTATTTTCAAGTACCTTTAGAGTCACGTAATCAGAGACAGCATAAAGTGAAGTGTAACTAAAGTTTAAAAGCCATTGTGAGAGGTAAGTGATGGGTATGGGCCTGGAAGAGCAAAGGGAAAGATGTGTCGTCCTAGCCATTGAATTTTAACCCAGTCTTGCTAATCAGAGAACACGTGTCCTCTGTTGCCACTGCTTGTGGAATTGAAGGCTTTTATTAAGGCACGACCACCGTTCTTACCGTCAGGACTCTGTAGGTTTAGAACAGGTAGTTGTAGTTCTGCTCTGTCGCCATCTTGGAATAGCTTATTTAAGCCACAGAGGACAGAGAGAGCAGATTATGTTGTTTAAGATAAAAGTATATAATCCATGTCTCAATTGCTATCAGATGTTAGGATGGAAACCCACGAAGGAAGCAGCCTTGATGAAACACAGACAGCACCACACACATTACACCCACACACACTTCAATGTCTACATTCCTACATTTGACTTACTTGCTCTGTTGTGTAGACTAGCAAGAGACTAGAAAACATTTAGTTCAAGTGGTCCAACTCTTGGTAGCCTAAGCCCAACGATCAAGCTGCCAAGGAAACAGATTCCAGAATCATCTGGCTGGAGGCTCCTTCACACGTCCCAGTTGCACCGTGAAGAACATGTGATGCCAGGGATGACCACACAGACCCTCCTCAGATGTTCCAGGAGTCTGTATGCTCAGCCCTTTCATTTCTCCCTCCGATGGGTTCCGATCTCAGGTACCACCATCTGCTTAGACCCCATTCAAGCTTCGCCCCTCTGGTTTTCAGGTGAATCCTTTACGTCCACGTGTCCCACACTCTTGGTTACTATTTAGTTGAGTTGCCAACGCTTCTCTCTCCATCATCATCTTCAGCGTGGGGGCCAATAGCCAAAGCAGCCGGGAAGGGCCTTGATGATGGTGGTTGCTGGAGATACTGTCCCTCTCCGGAACGCTTGCTCCCTTCAGCTGTCCTATTAAAATAGAAAGCCACCTGGCTCCTTCAGTTTCATATGATATCTAACAGATTATAGTACATTTCTGAATCCATCCATTTGTCCTATTCTCTGTCAGGAGAGAACCTTTGCCCACGGTTAAAGAGCCACACCATAGGTTCCGAAACGTGGTCAACGTTGGTTATTGAATTCCTAGTTCTTATCTCCAAATGGCTGGTTTCCCTGCTTGTCACTTCAACCCAGCAGCAAGCTGAGGACGCCTCTGCTATCTGTTTTGCCGTGGTGGAGGGCTTTACAATTTGCAGTTCGCTCCTAGTCGGGATTTCAAAGGTCATTGATAAATACATCGAGTCCGTGCAGGAATCACCGGATCACAAGTCTGGTGTCTGTCTAACCTGGTTACAGCCACCATTTCTTTTTATGTTGAGTGGGTGAGAGTAAACTTTTACCTGTCTGCATTTACATGGGGATCTGCGGTTGATACAGAAGACAGGTTTGGGAGACTGGATTAAGTTTAACCCTACACATGACTGCTGAGTAGTCCCTCTGATGCCTACACAGGGACTCTCATGGTGAGAGTATACTCACCACCAAACCCGGGGTCCTAGCTCAATGCTAATGCACTTTACCAAGGAAAACTAAGACACCTGTGTGACTTTTTCCTTTATTTTCCAGGCTCGCCTCCAGCACCACTTTTTCTAATCAAGCAGAAAGGTAAGAACCTCCAGTGGGCTCGGCTCATTTCTCTTTTCACCCTGAGCCTGTCCTTACGGTCTGACACCGGCCACCAGCACGTGCTCTCCCAGATGATGGCTGCTGTTCCACGGTCGCTCCTAAACCTGGGATTGCACATTTACTCATTCTCTCAGTTTAGTCAGCAAGTTGGTCATGCTGTGAGTCTAACTGAGAGCCTCAGGCATTCTTGGAAAATGCTCTACTGCACAGCCGCACCCCAGCCCTGGGTGGGTCCTCATTAGAGGCAATAGCAGACAGGACTCCTCGCCTTGTTCAGCTCGCACTCTTACCAAGGAGGCAAACATGAATGAATAGTCACAAAAGTGTGTGGTGACTGTGCTAGCCTCTGAGAAGGAAATAGACTCGCATAATGTTAGTTCACTGCATGTTTATTTATTTGCATGTGTGCATGTGTGCACTGTGAGTGTGGAGGTCAGAAATCTATACTGAGTGTCTTCCTCAGCACCCTCCACCTTACTTTTTGAGACAAGGTCTCTCATAGAACCGGGCACTCACCAGTGAGCCCAGGGGACCCTCTTGTGTCCTCCTATCTTGAGCTAAGGTTAAAGACCCATAAGTGAGTGTCTAAAGAGTTAGTGTCAGGTGCTAGAGAGGAGAGTCAGATGTCAAATCCTGGTTTTGTGGAATTTACATTCAAGTCGACAAGACAGAAAATAAGCAAGTTAATGAATAAGAAATTGCCCATGTAATTTTATATATATATATATATATATATATATATATATATATATATAAAGATTTATTTATTTATTATGTGGAAGTACACTATAGCTATCTTTAGACACTCCAGAAGAGGGCATCAGATCTCATTACAGATAGTTGTGACCTACCATGTGGTTGCTGGGATTTAAATGCAGGACCTTCGGAAGAGCAGTCGGTGCTCTTAACCGCTGAACCATCTCCCCAGCCCCTTAATATCATTTAATGTGATGTGTTATGAGTATTGACTAATTCCAGGTGATAGAGATGGCTCAGGACTGGTATTTCAGATACAATGGCCAAGGACAGTGTCCTGGAGGAAGTTCTATTTAAACAAAATTCTAAGTGGGGAGAGAGAGCTATTCAGCAGGTTATGGAGAGAACGCCCCAGGCAGAGGGCACAGTCAGGACAAGGGCTTCAAGTCAGGAAAGAGGTTGGTAAACCTGGAGACAGACCAATGTGGCTTCAGGGAACACAGAGAAGACGGCAGAAAGCAAAGCAGACAGGACAGAAGCAGCCAGACCACAGAGGTCACTCAAGGTTAGCTTTTACTGAGGTCCCAGAGCACTAGGTGAGGGCCAACACGCTTTGCCTTAAAACACTTAAGACCCTCTGCCCTGGCAGGGCTCAGGGATAATACATTCCTCTTGACAGACTCCATGGTGGTACTTTAGGTGTGGCTTTCCTTTTGTAAAAATTGCACACATTGTACATTCACTGAGTTTGACAAACAGCCTTACCTGAACACCTGGGTCCTGTCAAGACAGAACTCAACCATGATCGCCAGAAAGGCCCGTCTTTCACCGGTCCGGCTGCTTTCCAACCATGGATGCAGATGCTCTTTTCTTCAGTGGTAGATTAATTTTGCCTGCTGTAGAGAAATGCTCTTTTCTTCAGGGGTAGATTAATTCTGCCTGCTATAGAACTTTGCATGAATGGAATTGTATTGCTGTTTTGTGTCTGGCTTCTTCAGGCAACAATGCTTTGAGATTCATCCATGCTGTTGCTTGTACCTTAGTCTGTGTCTTTGTCAAAGCTGAACATGCATCGCACGGTTAGTTCAGGTTTCTACTGAAGGGCATCCAGATTATTTCTAGTTTGGTGTGATTTCTTTGCTGCTATGAACATACTTAGACAAAGGCTCTTTGTAACTAGATGCTTTATTTGTCTTGGAAATGGAATCGTTGGGCCACAAAGTATATGTGTGCTTGATTTTTTTTTAAATAAGAAATCAGAACTTCTCTTATGTAAATATGGTTGTTACAAAGTGGTTGTGCTAGGGCCTAGCTCAGCACTTAAGGGTACTTGCTCTTCTTGCCGACGACCTAACTTTGGTTCCCAGAGCCCAGGCAGCTCATAACTGCCTGTAACTCCAGTTCTAAAGGACCCAGTGTTCTTTTCTGACCTCTGAGGGCATCTGAACTTGTGTGTTTATACTCACACAAAGACACATAAGTAAAAATGAAGAGAATATTAAATAAAGGTTATGCTATTTATCCTATGTAAGATGCTATTTTATATTTCCACCACCAGGCTGCCCCACATCCTTGCCAGATTTTGGTATTGTTTGTATTCTCAACTGTAGCAGATGGTGTGGCTGTATGGTGGCTATCTCTTTGTAGTCTTAATTTGCATCTTCCTGATGACATTTTTTCAAGTGTTCATCGACTGTTTTATATATCCTTTGCTGAAGTGTTCATTTAAATAACCTTTTCTGTCTTTTAAACTAGGCTGTTTTCTTTTTACTCTGGAACAGTCTGACTTCTTTGTAAAAATTTGTTTTAAGAATAACTTTACCTAGACTGGGCTCATTCATTTTCCTATTCAGCTACAATTTGCTGACAAGGTTTTCATTTAGATGGACTCTAATTTATTCATGATTTGAAGTATGTGTAATTATGGATTTTTATTGTTTAGCAAAGCAAACCTTATTTGCTTCTAAGTCATGTGTATTTTCTACTATTTTCTTCTGGTGTGTTTTCTATTACTTTCTTCTGGAAGTTTCATAGCTTTGGCATTTAGATTTATCTCTTACATAATCCATCAAAATTAACTTTTATATAATGTTGGGCAGGGGTAGAGACATTCTCTGTAGTCACATCAAATATCCAGCTATGTCAGCACCCCCTTGTGCTAAAGACTCCTTCCCGAGTTGGCCCACTGTGGTATGTGTTAAGCTCCAAGTGCACTATATGGTAGCATGTATCCACCTGGTGCCTTTGGGCTGGACACTGATCCTGATTCTGGTGTGGTGGCTCTCAGCCTTCCTAATGCTGTGACCCTTTAATGCACCCCTCATGTGTAATGATTCCCCGGCCATAAAATTATTTTGTTGCTACCTCCTCACTAATTTTGCTACTGCTATGAATTGTAATGTAAATATCTCATGCACAGGATATCTGATAGGCAACCCCCAAAGGGGTCATGACCTGCAGGTTGAAAACCACTGATCCGGTGGCTCATGGTCTGGATTACAGTGGTGAGGCTTGGCATCAGGTAGCCAGGGTAGTCTTCCTTAGTTTGCTACTCCTCCCCTCCCTCCCTCTCTTCCTCCCTCCCTCCCTCCCTCCCTCCTTCCCTTTCTCCCTCCCTGTCTTCCTTCCTTCCTTCCTTCCTTCCTTCCTTTCTTTTTCTACAGATTTGTTTAGCTATATAAATTCTTTAAATTTCCAAATTAGTTTCTCCTTTTTTCCTGTCTTGACTTTTCAAGACAGTGTCTTGCTTTGAGCCCCAGCTGGCCTCAACCTTGTGGTGATTCTCTTTTCTCTGTCTTCTCACTGTTGATATAACAGTAATACACTGTGCCCAAGCTTCCACTTCATTAGACAAAACGGTTCCTGAAGTTGACAGTGTACATTAATTTGGGAATAACTGATAGAACAATAGAACGATGCTAGGTTATAGTTAAGTTTTTCGTTTCGCTCAGCGAGGATTTTGAAATGTGTGCACACATGTGTGGAGGGTGCCATCCAGCTCCTGTGAGACAAAGCCCCTTATTGGTCTAGAGGTTCCTTTTAGGCGAGGCTGGCTGGTCAGTGCTCCCCTGAGATCCCCTTCTTCTCCCTCCCCCAGTGCTGGGATTCCCAGTGTAAGCTACCAGTGCCTTTCCCTGTTATGAGGATTCTGGGTTCAAACTCAGCTCCTGGAACATGTAAGGCAAGGTTGTCCAAGCTGAGCCATCAACCCAGTCCCCAACAATGTTTAGTAGTGATCTTGTACGTCTTTGGTTAAACTTTACATTTTGTAATTTTGTAAATCTGTTAAATCTTTAAATTTTAAAATTTGTAATTCTTTTGTTAAATTTTGTTAGATTGATTCCTAAGAACTTTATGCATTTTAGAGCTAATGTAAATTGAATTTTGAAGGAAATGATTTTCAATTTTTTTTCCTGGTGGATAAACAGATTTTTCTGAACTAGTATTGTATCCTAGCTGAATTCATGCACAAGTTCTAGAAGTTCCTGAGACTTCTAGACTTTACAGACTCCCTATGATTTTATTTTGTTTGGAAATAATTATATCACCTATCAAAAAATAAGTTTTACTATCTTCTTTCTGCTATTTTGGGTTTTTGTTACCTTATCATAGTAGGCAGAGCCACCAGCACTATAAGGGATGGGAAGAGGCCATTCTGGTTTTGTTTCCTGCCTTCAACATCTCTTTCTGGTTATGTGGTAGCCAGAGTTTTTGTATTTGTTTCTGTTTTCGGTTTTGTATTTGCTTTCACAGACATTTTTTTTTAAACAAATTGAGGGTGTTTTCTATTTCCAATATGTTGAATATTTTAAAACTCATGTATTTTTTATTTTAATATGTTGAATTATATTGACTTTTCTTTTTTGTGCGTATAGCATGTGTGTGTGTATATATATGTATGTGTGTGTGTGTGTGTGTGTGTGAGAGAGAGAGAGAGAGAGAGAGAGAGAGAGAGAGAGACGGTTCACATTGCATATGTGAGTGTGCATGTCTGTAGCTGTGTGTGCATTTGCGTGTGGAGGCCCAGAGGTGATATCAGGAATCTTCCTTGGTCTTTCTCCCAACTTGGTCATACTTTGAGGCAGGGTCTCTCTCTCTCTCTCTCTCTCTCTCTCTCTCTCTCCCCATCAGGCCTCAGAGCTTGCTGATACAGCTAGTCTGGATAGGAAGCTTGCTCACACAGGGATCTCCAATCCCCATCTTCTGAGGCTCAAGTTGTCTGGAGGATCTGAACTCTGCTCCTCCTCCTTGCCCCTATGCTGACTGTGAAGTTATTCTGCCATTCTATGGACAAACCCTACTTGGTCATGATATATTATCCCTGTCATCTATTGGATTCAGTGTCCAGAGGAATGCTGTGCTGTGTGTTCTCTTCCCGTTCCCTTGTGTCTATTTCTTTACTATTTGACTATTCATTCCGATAACAGCTTTATCTGATGGTAGTTGTAGGGCAATGGGGACCTCATGAAACAAATAGTCAACAGTCCCCTTGCTCTGATCACTTACATTAGTCTTAGGTTTAGGACTCTGTTTGTACTGAAGGCCATCTTTGACCTTTGAACCAACACTCCAGGGTTGATTGGCATATTGAGACAGAGGCTGACGCGCCTAGGAGAGCTTCTCGCCCTTCACCCACTTGGGATCTTCGATGTCTTCCTTCCTTCCTTTTTCTTCCTTCCTTCCCCTTCTCAACCACCTCAGGAATTATTCTTTCTGGTGCTTTTGTCTAAGAGGCAGAGCCCTGTAAAACTCCTAGCTCCTTTTTCTTTTCTTTTCTCTTTTGGCCACAAGTGCCAGCTCAGATACACCAAGAAAACATGGCGGATCTCCCAAAAGAAGTGAAGATACCCTCACTGCATTCCCTCAAGGCAACCCTCTCTTAACTTTACCAGGGCTTTGCTGATAATTCTTGTCCACGTCTAGACTTTTGACCTCTGCAGGTCACTGGCGTTGGGATGCTCGGCTGCACTTGGGGAGGCCTGGGATAACTCTGCTGTCACTGGCACTTTATGGCTCTGCCTGAAGTATTGCTATGAAGTGTTAGGTTTGACTACGGGTAATGTCATCTCTCTGGGGCAAATAGAGGGCAAGATCGTGGATAAAATTGTGGTGCTCCGAGCCTAACCTCTAAATCGCTGCACGCGTGCGCTCCTTGGTCCACAGCTTGTGTTTTCCTCTCTGTTTGAACGCAGCATGATGGTTCCAGGCAACGCAGCAGGTGTGGCCAAGCAGTTCCTGCGCTGTATCTTCCACCAGCTGGCTCCCAACGGCATCTTCCCTCAGCTCTTCCAGAGTGCCATCAAAGGTAACACTCCCCGAGGACCCAGACGCCACAAGTCTGGCCAGTCCCCAGAAACCCTACTAAAACCTGGTCATTTGCTTTACAGATGGGACTTTTTTACGGACCTTAGCCACATCTCTCATGGACTTCAACGAGCTGAGCTCAATCGCTGCTCTCAGTCAGCTCTTGGAGGTAGGTTTGCGTGAAAGGTACCCCAGACCCCAGGCAAAGTCAGGTACCACACCTGTCCCCCCCCCCCCCCCGCCACGTGGCACCCCTGAAGTGCTTCACGGTGCAGTGTTGTATCTCAAGACGGGCTTGAAGTCTTTATGGGCAGCATAGAGAAGTCCCGGCCTGCTTTACCATGCTCAGCTGTTGCTAGCAAGCAAGCAGCAGCCGCTGTCATCCCCAGCCCCAGACTTTATCCTGGAAGGTTCTTTCCACCAGGCAACATTCACTACCTTCTCGCACCTGATGGCCCAGTTCTATATCCTTAGGTAGTTCTTAATCCACGATCCCATTTTATCTCACGGGTGTCAACCCCTCGCAGCTCGTTTGTCTCCTGTTTTCTCTCCACCTGTTAGAGCAGTCGGCCCGTGTAGCAGGCTCTGTCCAATGTGTTTATAGTATGAATAGTTAAGATTTCTAAGCAAACCTTCCCTGGGTAGCTTTAAGATTCATGTGCTATTTCAGCAGTTGATTGCCTATGCTTTTGTGTTTTTAGGGTCTAAATAACAAAAAGAATTTACCAGCAGGGGGTGCTATGATACGCTGTTTGGAAAACATTGCCACGTTCATGGAAGCTCTGCCCATGGATTCTCCTAGTAGCCTCTGGACCACAATCAGCAACCAGTTTCAGACATTTTTTGCCAAGCTGCCTTGTGCTTTACCCCTGAAGGTGAGCTCAGCCCAGGTTTCTAGCTCCCACTGCCTTCTGCCCATCTGCTTACGGAGACCAACACGTGACACACAGGCCAAGGGGGGATCTGATAAATCCCAAGGGGCTGTGACACACAGGCAGGTGAGCTGATAGATCCCAAGGGGCTAGGGGAAATCCGTCAACTAGAATGAAGAGAATTATTCAGGTCATCCACTTGGCTGTCAGCAGCATGGAGTGGACACTTTACTTGCTGAGAATGAAGGTACCCAGTGGCCACATGGTTTTTAGTTGAATGCCAACAGACTTTGGTTTGTTTCTTTCCTTTTTTTCCTTTTTAAATTTGTGCTCTTTTTCAGTGAGGGGGGCTAGAACTCAGCGTCCTGTGCACACTAGGTAATCATTCTGTGACAGAACTATATTCCCAGTCCTTAGATCACCTTTATGCAGAAATCTTTTTCTCAAGTGGATATCCAATAGGCAAGGAAACTAATAATGTATCTAAAAGGAATCCAGACATAGGCGTATAGGTTAGCTTTAGAGAATTATTTAAAGTGACATGTGGGGTTTTTTGAGTAATGTTCAGGTAAGAGCTAGCTGATATTCGGTGATCAATCTGTAGTTCAAGGATCATTATCATCATGGGCCTGATAATGAAAAAAAGAAAAAAGAAAAGAAAGAAAAGCGGGAGATTATTTTATTAAAGCTGGAGAAACCAAGAAGACATGTTCTTTCTGTATGTCATCAAATAAGGAATTGTGCGTTAAGAGAGGAGATGTGAGTTGTAACTGCTCCATGGATGTGGGCTGAAGATTGGAACCCACGCCTCCTGACTCTCAGGGCAGTGCCGCTTGTACAACTGACCGCACACTGTTGTAAACCAAGAAAGTCACAAGCATTCGTGTATTCAGGACCTGAGCCAGGAGGTAGCCGGCCTCAGCAGAGCTAGTTCTTTGACCCTTGCTCCACTCGAGTTGTGTGGTTTCTTCACTTAACTTATAGATAAAATTACTGAAATGGAAACGAACACGGGTCACTTGTTCATCTGCCCAGTGAAGTCACATGTTGGTACTTCTGAAATGAATGCCTCGTATGTGTAAGATGTTGCAAAGGTCGGCTAGCTGTGTGGATCACGGCTGTTGAGCCAGTGGATGCTAACAAGGGTGCCGTGAGCTGGTAGTCCTCCTTTAGCCTGCTGAGTGCTGTTGCTAGGGTCCAAAGAGACCGTGGAAAGCAGCACAGGTTTCTGTATCACCGCTCTCTGTGATACCTATTAATCCATAGCTTAGAGAACAAATCCAAGCAAAGAGGACTAGTCCTGGGATAGCAAGATAGCTCAGGGAGTAAGGGTGCTTGCCAGCAAGCCCCACGATCTTGAGTTCTATTCCCAAGTCCCCCACAATGGATGGAAAGACTGACTCTCAAAGATTTCTAACATCCATATGTGTGTCATGACAACGCACACAAACACACACCTACACACGTTTTAACATGGCCACACAGAACCCCCTTAGACAAGAGAGTCGCTCTGGAACATTCTTTGCTGCTGAACCACCCAGAAGCGTTCAGAAGCACCTATTCCGAGAAATAGTGAAAATGCTGAACTAGATACTGACCAGCAGGGGGCGCTGCTGCTGTAAACAACTGGCATGCCTAATTTGTGACAATCAGCTGCCCCTGCAGGGACTCCACCCTTAATGAGTTGAGTGGTGTGGTGAGAAGCGAGGTAATGAGGAGAACGGGAGATCCTTGACAGCGTTAATGCATGGCTCCTACGGAGGGCTGCGCTCCTTCCTGCTGATGGTGGTCATGTGGGCACAAGCCTCAGCATATGGACCCCCTCCCCTCCCCCCCCTCCAGGATGACATTTTCTGCCTTTTAAGTCACTAGAGTTTGGCCTGATCAGCAGCTCCTGCTTTAAAGTAAGTAAATGTCACACCAATTCTGAAGGGTATGGGCATATTGAACAGGCTGAGATTCTTTTAAAAGATACTTAGAAAACACCGCCAGGATTTGTGTAAGAGCGTTCCCTACTAGGTCAGATCTGAGAACTGAATTCTGTTTTGTCCTTAATCTCTTGGGAAAATACTCTCCCCTGAAACTCTTGCAGTTTGCTTTTGAGAAGTCTCATTGAAGTGGATTTTGGACTTCAGTGTGCACCACGGCTCCTGCTAAGGGGCTGTGACTGGTCAGAGTGTGGCCTGAGGATTTGCATTTGAATAAATGCAAATTTCAGGTGACAGACAAGCTGCAAGTCCTGGAATCCCAGAGGATCCCTCTGGCTTAGGCTATACTGTGTGGAAGGGGGCCTCACCCGTGGTAGAAATGGTGCTGTAAGGATATGCTTGCACAGTAAACGGCAGCTCGTTTGAGCTCTGCCATTTCCTCCCTATCTCTGCAAACTCGGGGGTTTTCAAAGGATATTTTGATGTAGAATCTTGCAAAGCACGGTTTTCTCTCTCAGAAACTTTGCTTCTTTTCCCCCGGGTTCCAGGTCATGTCTTTTCCTGACAAAGGGAAGGTGACTTTCCCCTAGGGACTGAGGAACACTAGCTCAGCAGGACCACACCTTTTTTCTATGCACAAGGATCAAGTTTAATCCTCAACCTTGTGAAAAATTAAAATAAGAAACAAGTCTCAGCGAAAGGGTGATAAAACTGGATCTTATTTGGACTAATGATTTCTACAAGGTCTTTTTTTTTGCCCCCAAAATAGCTTTTCATAATTTAGTGTACCTGCTTAGACTAGTATACATTTAACATCTGCCTACGTACCTATGTGCCTACTTAACATCTCTAGCCACCTCTCCATTCCCTATCTGCCCATCCATCCATCCGTCTGTCTGTCTATCCATGTATCCATACATTCATCTATCCATCCAATTCTTTATCCAACTTTCTATATCATTTAATTCTATAACTATGTCTTTGAGAAATAGTGTCAAAGCTGTGTTTATTTTTTAATTTATTTAATGATTATTTTAATTTTATGTCATTTTTTCATTGAAATATTTATCTGAAAATGATTATTTTTAATATACACAGGAGACAGTACAGCTTTGGTGACAGTAAATTATGTGTGCGTATGGAGTTTGTGTGTAAGTACATGAGGAATGTGTGTGTGTGCATGTTTGTGCATGTGTGTATGCATATGTGTATAAGGGTATATGTTTGTGTGAATTGCTGTGAGTATGTGTTCATGTGGAGGCCAGAAGTCAGCACTGGGAATCACTCTTGGGGCATGGTCCACCATGTCTTTGAGACATGGGCTCTCTTCCTGGCCTGAGCTCACTGAGTTGCAGGTTGGCTGACCAGCAAGTCCCAGGAACCTCAACGCCTTCACCACCCTAGCCCTTCGATTTAAACAGCTGCCAGCACAACAAGTTTATTTACATGGGTTCTAGGGAGCAAGTATGGGGCTCTATGCCTGAGCGGCAAGCCCTTTACTGACTGAGCTATCGCCCCAGACCCGTGTTCTTCCTTTTGCAAAATAAATGCAGGAAATATTTGATGCAAAGGACACCTGGAGAGCTGACTTTCCCCTTTTCATATCTGTTCACAGTGTTCTTTAGATTCCAGTTTGAGAATTATGATTTGCCTCTTGAAGATACCTTCCACCAATGCCACGAGGGTATGTATTTTTTGTTTTAAAGTACTTCAGAAAAACTTGACTGGTTGGCTATTTGATTACTTTATAACTGAAAGGCAGGCAGATAGCAATACTGATAACACGGCAGAGAACAGAATGACCCTCCCCCCCCACCCCACCCCCCCATTAGCATCACACTAGGTCAGCATCTAACGTCCTGCAATACTACTGTAGCCATTCATCCTGGTCTAGCTCATCACTCCATCCTCCAGATTACCAATTAGCTGAGCCTTTTGAATAGGGTTCCTTATTGGTTCCTAAGCTAAAAATCTTTGATGACTGCTGATTTCTTTCAGGACAATGTTTAAATTCTTTGATGTGGCATACAGTCACATCCCTTCTTGCCAGCCCACCTTCCCAGCCTAATCTTCGCTACTTGTTCCACTCACCCACGCCTCCCGTGCAGCTTCAAAGTCAGCGTCACTATCATCATGACGACAGCGAACACTGTCTGTTGAATGCTCCTGTATTTGTGTCTAGTGCTTCACACATATAATCTTAATTTCAGACCCTCACCTTTGTTTAGGCTGTTTCTTTTGCTGGACAAACTTTAAACCCTTGGCAGTGTGCTGGACACCTTTTCATCCTTCAAGTCCCATTTAAGGGTTCTAAATGCTCATATTATCTGGAGGAAGCACTTCCTTGATTGAGCTTTTAGTATTAACACTGACATTTTCCTGCAGATGTCAGGAAGATCATCAGTCTTGTGGGGGTGTTCAGGACTGGTTCCTCATTTCCTTTTATACCCTGCTCACATATCTTGGCTGCTTCCTATATAGCAGTACAAGAGCTTATTTTATGACAATGCATAATTACTAGCTCATCATCTACCAACATGGCACATTTCTTACAGCTATTTACCTTAATTATACTTTCACAGAGTCACAGTTCATGCTAGTTGGTTGAGAGGTTAGCCAGTCCATGACTGTAGAGAGGCCCAGAAGCAACATGGTCAAGGTCATAGAGCTACTTTGTGAATATCTGAAACTTAAGTATAGGTCCTTAGAGAAAGCAAGTTTCTAGGATTTTCTGCTGTGCCATGTTGCCAATTAGCTGTTGTTTAGGTGTGTTTCCAATATAAACCATAATATAGCTTTCTATCTATAGGCACCATTTCAAAGTTTCTTTAAGGTTTTCTATATGAAAAGCATTACAAAGATTTCTACAGAGGAGTACCATTAAATGAAAAACACTCCCCTTCTCAGGAGACAAACAACAAGTAATGAACTGCTTTTTATGTAATTATAAAAGGAACCTCAACAAGTGTCTTAGTCAGGGTTTCTATTCCTGCACAAACATCATGACCAAGAAGCAAGTTGGGGAGCTCACACTTCCACACAGCTGTTCATTACCAAAAGAAGTCAGGACTGGAACTCAAGCAGGTCAGGAAGCAGGAGCTGATGCAGAGGCCGTGGAGGGATGTTCCTTATTGGCTTGCTTCCCCTTGCTTGCTCAGCCTGCTCTCTTATAGAACCCAAGAATACCAGCCCAGAGATGGTACCACCCACAAGGGGCCCTTTCCCCTTGATCACTAATTGAGAAAATGCCCCACAGCTGGTTCTCATGGACGCATTTCCCCAACTGAAGTTCCTTTTCCTATGATAACTCTAGCCTGTGTCAAGTTGACACACAAAACCAGCCAGTACAATTGACCCTTGTCAACTTGACACACCAACATATCACTATTAAGCCTCAACCCTTACTTTCTTATTCATCCCCAAGATCTAAATAACGTTAAAAGTCCTACAGTCTTTACATATTAAAAGTTCAATCCCTTTAAAATGTCCAATATCTTAAAATCCAAAGTCTTTTAAAAATTCAAAGTCTCTTAACTGTGGGCTCCACTAAAATACTTTCTTCCTTCAAGAGGGAAAAATATCAGGGCACACTCACATTCAAAAGCAAAACTCAAACTCCAATGGCTCAATGTCTGGGATCCACTCATGCTCTTCTGGGCTCCTTTGTAGCACACACCTTGTCTTCTAGGCTCCAGCTGCCTGTATTCCACTGCTGCTGCTGTCCTTAGTGGTCATTGCATGGTACTGGCATCTCCAAAACACTGCTATCTTCCCCTGTAACTAGGTTTCACCAATAGCCTCTCATAGGCTTTCTTCATGGTGACATGCCTCAACTCTTTTGCATTACCCCTTCAGTCCTGGGCTGTCAATTACAACTGAGGGTACACTTTCACCAATGGCCTTCCATGGCCTCTCACAGTACCAAGCCTCATGATGCCTTCATGCGTTCAAAACCAGTACCACCTGGGTGACTCTTACACAGTACCAAGTCCTGCCACAGCACGGCTATCTGGAACACAACACCCTCTGTGCTCTCAGAAAACACATCCCAGATTTCACCTCAGTGATGCTGGTTTCTTCTTTATCACCGCTAATTTCTTAGCTCCAGCTAACCAGCATCAATAGTCCCAGTAACACAAAGGTTGACTTTAGTGGTTTTGGTATCTTGTTACTCACAGCTGATTCTTCAGCCCCAGCTAACGAAAACCACAGAATCTTCATGGCCCTGATAAGAGTCTTTAATCTTCCCTCTGAAATTTCACAAGCCAGGCCTCTATCTTCTGCACTGTTCTCAACATAATCTTCCAAGCTCTTATACAACATCTTATGGAGGTCTCAGCACTGAATGGACCATCTAGCCCAAAGTTCCAATGTCCTTCCACAGTCCTCCCAAACATGGTCAGGTTGTCACAGGAATACCCCACTACGCTGGTACGCACAAACATCATGACCAAGAAGCAAGTTGGGGAGGAAAGGGCTTATTCAGCTCACAAGTCCACACAGCTGTTCATTACCAAAAGAAGTCAGGACTGGAACTCAAGCAGGTCAGGAAGCAGGAGCTGATGCAGAGGCTATGGAGGGATGTTCCTTACTGGCTTGCTTCCCCTGGCTTGCTCAGCCTGCTCTCTTATAGAACCCAAGAATACCAGCCTAGAGATGGTACCACCCACAAAGGGCCCTTCCCCCCCTTGATCACTAATTGAGAAAATGCCCCACAGCTGGATCTCATGGAAGCATTTCCCCAACTGAAGCTCCTTTTCCTATGATAACTCCAGCCTGTGTCAAGCTGACACACAAAACCAGCCAGTTCTAGGATTTTCTGCTGTGCCATGTTGCCAATTAGCTGTTGTTTAGGTGTGTTTCCATATAAACCATAATATAGCTTTCTATCTATAGGCACCATCTCAAAGTTTCTTTAAGGTTTCTATATGAAAAGCATTACAAAGATTTCTACAGAGGAGTACCATTAAATGAAAAACACTCCCATTCTCAGGAGACAAACAACAAATAATGAATTGCTTTTTATGTAATTATAAAAGGAACCTCAACAAGTTTCATATTTGGGCTAAAGAAAAGGTTTAACAACTAAGGGTACTTGCTGCTTTTGCAGACCCCCAAGTTTGCTTCCAGGCACCCATGTCAGGCAGCTAACACCCCCTTGTCACTCTGGATCCAGAGGATCTGATGTCCTCTTCTGGCTTCCTCAGGCTCCTGCACACACATGGCATAAACACCACACAAACACACACACACACACACACACACACACACACACACACACACACTCATGTAAATAAAAACAAACTAAATCTTTAAAAATAAGTTCATATCTGGAGCTGCAAAGATGCTTGGAGGGTAAAAGTCCTTGGCAACAAGCGTGACTTCCTGAGTTCCCATCACCAGAATTCACATTAGAGCTGGATACCAGACTTTGAGAAAGGGCAAGAGAGACTACCTAAGATAAAATGGAAGGTGAAGACAGGTACCTGAGGTTATCCTCAGACCTCTACATGTACACCATGGCGCAAACGCACACTCACCTGTGATCACACACCACGTAAATATTTTTTAAATATTTATATCTTCTTACTGAGTCATTCTTTTTCGGGAAGTGTATTTTAAGGAAAAACATTGAAGTGAAAATTTCAAGCAGATGTATTTGTTGAGGTATTGTTTTCAGGATGGCTATTAAGATGGATGGCTCTGAAGAATTGAATAGCACTTTAATTTCTTACATTGTTAATAAAAAATGGATTGTGTATGTCTGTATCTAGATCCAAGGCTCCAACTAAGAAGGGTAGAATCCAGGGCTAAAGCTTCTACTCTCCCTGGCTCCTGGGGTTGTCAGGAGAACTTTGGATAGGGCAAACAGTGAGGAGGCACTGAGCTCTGCCCGGCACTCAGCGTGTGCTTACAAACCATGGTGACTTGTGAAAGCTTGCTAGACTAAAACTTGGCTCTGATGGTAAGGCTCTGATAAGAAAACAGACAACTTCTCTGATAAATACTGGGCAGCAGGAACTGTGACTGAGCTCGGGGGCCTTGGTGATACACATGGGGATTCTCAAGAGCATAACTGGTGGATATGAATCTGAGCAGCCACAGCTGCCCAAAGGTCCAGAGGAACAGATGAGTGATCCTAACACAGCCTCACAGGGGCGGGATGGCCTAGTCTGGCATGAGGACAGGCCATAGTTAGGTTGGTTTGTAAATGACGCCATGTGAGAAAATGGGAGGTTTGATTTATTTTTTTCTTTTTGAAAAATAAAGTAACTGAGTCCTTGTCTTTGAATTGTTGGATGATTTGTTAGACCAACAGAGTGGCTATTAACAGCTGCTTCCATTGGATTTCTTAAAAAACAAAACAAAACAACTCTTGCTGTTAAGATGTAATAAGACTAATGCCTTTGTAGAATGAGGAAATGAATAACTTATCTGCTCTCCTTGCAGAGTTTGTTGGAGCCATTTTCCAAGCTACTGAGCTTTGTCATTCAGAATGCAGTCTTCACGCTGGCCTACCTGGTGGAGTTGTGTGGCTTGTGCTACCGAGCGTTCACAAAGGTAAGCCTCCCGTGTGTTCCCACGACCCCCAGGATGGAAGTGGCAAATCTCCGTCAGCCCAGCTGCTCTGTTGACGGTACGGTGAGCTGTGAAACTGGGGTCTGGTTGGATACTTTACGCATGCATACATTAAATGGCTCCAAAATGTACAGATTCGGAGACTGAGGCCACATGGTTTAGAAAACGAGAGTAATGGCCTAAGTGACCTCATAAAGACTTTTTCAAGTTTGTTAGAGCATCATTAGTGGGCAGAGGATCACTGTGTATCCTTCTTTATAGCTGAAGAAGAAGAAGAAAAAAAAAAAGGACAGCAGCTCTGTGTTTGTAAATGCCTCTGGTGTGTTCCTTAACACTCTGGTGCTTGTGTCCCAGCTCTGGGTTCTTGGCCTCTGAGAGGAGACTCTTAACCGGGGTTCCTCTGCTGGGTTGTCTTCAGTACCTCTCCCCCACATCAGAGCAAATGGAAAGGGGCTTCCTGTCCAGTGGTTATGGCTGCCTTATCGTGGCTGGTTGGCACTGGCCTCAGGAACCGCAGGCAGCAGGGTTAAAGCGGGGTCCTGCCCTCCCTGAGGACGCTGCAGTGCTCCCTTCCAAGGCCCAGGGTCCTGAGCTTGCTTTCAATGGGCCTCTGTTTCTGTGGGTCCCTCCTGACCCTGCAGAACGCTCTTCATTTCCGTCGCCTCCTTCTATGTGCCCTTTCTTTTCCTCTTAAAACTCTCATTTTACAACGAAGCCTCCTTTCTATTTATAAAAAGCTCCCGGTCATCTCTCTTGGCCGACGTGCGCCCATCCCGCCATGCTAAGTGTCCCACGATACCGTTCTCTTTGGCCTTTCCCATCCTAAGCTACTTACTGGCCTGCCTGGGGCACGCATTTTCCACCTCTCAACACAGTATACATATATATATTTTTCCCCTTGCACATTCTCTTTGAGAAGTAACTCACCCCTCCCTTTTTCTTTTATGCTTAAAAAAAAGTGGATATACACAACAGAGTCCCAAATTCAGTAAAATGCTTTATTTTTAGGAGTCATTTTATTTCAAAAGTGTTCTATCTAGTAGCGCCTCCTTATGTAATCAAATGAGAAGACAGGAAAACACGAAGAGCCCCAGTGACACCCTTTCCCATCAGTGAGGCGGTTTAGAAAATCCGGAACCGCCCCCACTGAAAAGACTAGAACTTGGATGAAATATAGTCACGCTTTTATAATATTTACTTTAAATGTGCGTCTGATGTTATAAGAATGACAGAGACAAATGAAGAGGGATTTGAGAACCCAAACATGGAGCACGTAAGGAGGTTTGTGTCAGGGAGTTGTTGTCTTAACAACACGGTGTTTTGAGTGCCAATGACCGCACAAGAAAAGGGGGTGGTGTCTTTAGTTCCGTGCCAGGTCTCCGCCCACAGGAGGTCAGAACCCTTGCAAGGCTGTCTGCTGGGTAAAAGGGTAGTTTGGGAGGAATGCACTTGTGATGTAGTAGTGACAAACAATGTACAGATTTTAGCCTTCTAATGGAGAAATAAGAATATCTTTTGAGAAATTAGTAAGCACAGGCAGATCATTGGAAAGAGTAATGGTCTGAGTTTATGGTCCTCTCGAGCTGCGACAGCCGCGGAGCTGAAGTCACATGACACTGCTGCTCAGGAACAGGTGCTGAGCCTCGGCAGCTCTGCGGAAGGAAGCTCCGAAACAAGCCTCGGGCATCTCTGGAGAGGGGGGCCTGCAGCCCAGCCCCAGCGTGATTCCTGAGGCTAAAACCCTGAGGAGCATAAGTAGTCTACACTCAGTTCTGCCCAAGTAAAAACACCCACCAGGGACTAGATTAGGAGAGTCAATAAATAGTAATGATATTTCTCCCAAGAACATAAAAATTGTGAGACATGGGCCCTTAGAGTACACGCCATACTATACACATATAAAGAATTAAAGAAACAACCTGGAAAGGGGTTCAGTCATTAAAAAAAAAAAAAAAAAAAAAGAATCAGGTCAATTTAAGCTTGATTAAAAAGTGAAAGATAATCACTAATGTAAAAACTGCAATTACAGGTTAAATAGCAAATTAGACATAGCTTAAAGGGAGAATTGGAGACATGGAAAAGCAGAAAGACACTGAAAAACATTGAAACAAAGATAAAAAGATGAAAGATATAAAAATCTAACACACATTAGGTAAATCTGTAGAAAAACAGACTAGGCTTATATCATTTGCCCAGTTAATGAGAACCATCCGTTCTCTGATGATTTGGGATACAATGTGTCCAAAAGTATTACAATCCTCCCACCTGTGCCCACTCAGCTGTACCCGCTGACCTGCACACACTCGTCTGCGCCCACTCACCTGTGCCCACTCACCTGCACACACTCACCTGTACACACTCACCTGCACACACTCACCTGCACCCACTCACCTGTAAACACTCACCTGCACACACTCACCTGCACACACTCACCTGTGCCCACTCACCTGCACCCACTCACCTGCACCCACTCACCTGCACCCACTCACCTGCACACACTCACCTGTGTCCACTCACCTGCACACACTCACCTGCACACACTCACCTGCACACACTCACCTGCACACACTCACCTGTGTCCACTCACCTGCACACACTCACCTGCGCACACTCAGCTGCACACTCAGCTGCACACACTCACCTGCACACACTCACCTGCACCCACTCACCTGCACAGACTCACCTGTACACACTCACCTGCACACACTCACCTGCGCCCACTCACCTGCACATACTCACCTGCACACACTCACCTGCACCAACTCACCTGCACCCACTCATCTGTACACACTGACCTGCACACACTCACCTGCACACACTCACTTGTACACACTCACCTGCACACACTCACCTGCACACACTCACCTGCAAACACTCACCTGTGTCCACTCACATGCTCCCACTCACCTGCACATGTTAGTTTATATGACCGGCTGTAATTGGAACAAGTAAGAAAAATAAATATTTTAAGAGCAACTGAGAGAACAACACTCTGGAAATAGACTTAACAGCCTTACAATCCCAGAGGGAACTAGATTCTCCAGTGGGAACGTCTTTAAAATGATACAAGAGAAAAAGAATTGTTTACCTAGAATTCTCTATAGCTAAGAACCCCTTTTAAGATTGAAGGCTAAGGAGGTATTCAAGAGGAAGAAAAGGAAATATTGATCGATTCTTGTGGAGATTCATTTATTTTTATTTTCTTTATATGTGTGGGTGCCAGTATCTATGTATGTGTACCCTGTGTATGCCTGTTGCCCAAGGAGGCCAGAGGACAGCATTGGAGCCCATAGAATCAGAGCTACAGATATGAACTGTTCAAGTGAGTGTCAGAAACTGAACCTGGATCCTCTGCAAGAACAGTATTTGCTCTTTGCTGAGCCATCTCTCCAGCCCCTGGAAATGTGAACATATTCTTGTGGACATAGTATTTCAAGATGTATTATAATAAGAAGGGAATTGAAGCAACAAGGAAGTTTTTAAATATACAAAGGAAATTTACCAGGGAAATTAGTAAAATCAAAGAGACCATTGACAATATAAAATATAAAGCAACAGTAGTATAATATTAAGTATACATAATATTAATAATACTAAATATAAAAATGGCAATAAAATACCAGCTAACACTAACCTGTATACAGGATGCATGTGTGTCTGTGTCTGTATGTGCCTGTGTGTAGTTCAGGGATGGATTGAAAGCACTCTTCCTAGTGTTCACAACGACGGGGATTATATGTAACTTTAAACTCTTAACACATGTCAGTATTTTAAGTATAAAACTCCAAAAGCTGGAAATACACTATGTAAGTTTCAAACAAGTACAGGGATAGGATTCAAATAAGAATTTAATTATAACAAAAGATACAGAATAAGCTGCTGGAGAGATGGCTCAGCGGTTAAGAGCACTGACTGCTCTTTTAGAGATCCTGACTTCAAATCCTAGCAACCACATGGTGGCTCACAACCATCCACAATGAGATCTGACACCCTCCTCTAGTGTGTGTGAAGACAGAGTACACACACATACACACACAAATATAATAAATATATAATAAAAAGAAATAACATAAGTTAAAAAATAGAAATGAACTCTAAATAGGGCAGTAGTCACAATGAATGTTTATGATACTAACTAGGAATTATCATATTGACTTTCAAAAACAGTTATAAGACTATTTAAAACTAATGAGTGATATACAGACAGATGTACATCTGGCACAGAGGGTGGTGGGAGTGGATGCGGTGCTGATGCACAGACTGGGAATACTGTCTGAAGATTCTGCAATGCTGTGTTCACAGGTGTGGTTGCACGTACTTTCCCCAATTCTTACAAAGTGATGTGTTGGTGTGTTATATTTGGCAGTTAAAATATACTTTTAAAAAAGTCTAAAATCAAAACTGTGTTTAAGAGAATTTAGAAGACTATTTAGTACCAATTTAGAAGAAAAGACTTCCTTCTAAAGTGGAGCGTTATAGTCATAGCTTATTGAGAAGCAAATTTAATATCCCATGTATGCGTGTGCATGAGTGTGCATGCATGTGGGTGTGTGCAGTTTCATGTGTGTACAGATACATGTACATGTATGTGCATATGGAGGTCCACCGTTTATGTTGTGTCTCTTCCTCTCTGGCTCACCACTTCATTTTTTGAGACAGGGTTTCTCCGTGCACCTGAGCATCACTGGTTAGCTCTCTGTCTGTGCCTCTCCAGCAGTGAGATTACGAGCCCTTACTGCCATGCTTGGCTTCGTGTGTGTGTGTGTGTGTGTGTGTGTGTGTGTGTGTATGTATGTATGTTGGGGATGTGAACTTGTGCCTGCACACCAAGCAATTTACCAACTGAGTATCTCCTCAGCCCCTGTCTTAAGTAGTTTACTAGAAAGAAAGAAAGGAAGGAAGGAAGGAAGGAAGGAAGGAAGGAAGGAAGGAAGGAAGGAAGGAAGAAAAGCTATATGAGCTAAACAGGCCAACCTACATAACAAGTGAGAACAGAGAGTTTAGGGAAGGGCTAAGGATGGCGCCACACAGATCCACGGAGGAGCCACAGAGCTAAGGTGGCCCTGTGGTCAGACCCTTGAGCACGATGGTCAGGAAAATCAGATGAAATGGCACAGATACAGAGTATTGACCAAAAATAGTATGCTTGTTAAGGTTAATCCAGTCAGCTTTGAGCCTGTGCCTTGAGTTCTTGTACAATAGGAGCAGCTGTCTACAGAAACATAATACGCAACAATCAGTGGAGAAGAAAGAGTGCATTACACGTAACTGCCGGAAACATGTGTCGACAGTTTAAAGCCTCTCACAGACGCCCTAGTGATGACGTCCGCTCAGGGTTTACAAACACACTGATCTGCACCTTATGCACACTGATAGAAGAGAAACTGGGAGCACTGCCCGCACACTCTACAGGGCAGTGAGCTCCTGATTCCAGCCAGCCAGGGCCAGCAGGGAAGAAGGCAGATCGGTGCCCTTCACACATGAACAACTCCCGATGAACACTATAAACCGGGGTGTTAAATGCAGAGCCTCATGAGCCAGCTGGGATCTGCAGGACTGTAAAATAAGCAAACAGCCAAATATTTACTGCTAATAAACCATGGGTAAGTTTATTTTACGACAAGTATTTGGTGGGCATGCGCTTTTACCATTTATTAAAGGTAAAGGAAAGTTTTTGGTCATGGGAAGATGACTCAGCAGTGAGAACACACACTTGCCCCTGCAGAGGGATTAAGCTAAGCTTCCTGGAACCAATGTTGGGCAGCTCACGGCTGCTTATTACTCCAGTTTCAGGGGATCCAGCACCCTCTCCTGGCCACTGCAGCCACCTGTACTCACAGGCACAGGCCCACACACAGATGCATGCACAGGTGCATTAAAAATAAAAAAGTGAACCTCTATTTTAAAAATTCTTATTGATGAAATGGAGCTGCTTGTTTATTTTAATATAAAGAATTAAATCTTACTGGAATCTTTGATCCTGCAGGGCATAGATTGCCTTTAATGTTTTTCAGAGTTGTTTGGTATTTTATTTTATTCTCATTGATGCTGAGAACACACTCTGTGTAAATATGTAGCGCCAACACTGGAGAAGTATATTCGAGGCCATCTGGAATTGTTAGAAATCCTTTCCTAATCCCAAGCTGAAATTCACGTAGCAAATTTAAAAACGAGGTGTAAGTCAGCAACTAAAGCAGCAATTTTAAAATTAAACACTCTAACTCCATGACTCAGAGGTACGCTCACTTGGTATATACATGCTGAGGAATTGTGGTGAGGCCATCTTAAAAGTCTTTGCTCACCATAGCTGAGCCATATATTCTGTAAAGGCAGAGCTAAGCCGTATACTCTGTAAAAGGAGAGCCTGTTAGATACAGTGGAAGCACAAGCGATAGCATGTCATAGCCTGAGTATAACACCCACATGCTCAGTGCGTGCATGTGTGTGTTTGTGTGTGTGTGTGTTTGTGTGAGAGAAAGTATGTATGTGGTATGTGTGTGTGTAAATGAGTGTGTGTGTGTGAGAGAGTATGAATGTATATGTGGTATGTATGTAAATGTGAGTGTGTGTGTGTGTGAGAGAGAGAGAGAGAGTTTGAGTGTTTACATGGTATGTGTGCATGTGTAAATGAGTGTGTGTGTGTGTGTGCGTGTGCGTGTGCGTGTGCGTGTGCGTGTGCGTGTGTGTGTGTGTGTGTGTGTGTGTATGTGTGTGTGGTATATATGTGTGGTGTGTGTGTATTAGAGAATTTTTAAGTAAGTAGGGCATTTTCTTTTCAGTTTCTTGCAAGCATCAGTATGATAACCAAATACACAGACATCATGAGGTTGGTGTCCAGAGGAGCACAGTACTGCAGAGCTGAGAGTCTAGCCCTGAAGGCCAGTTCCCCCTGGGAATGCTGGGAGTGTGGACATGCAATGGAGAGACTGAGCTGCAGTTTCAGAAGCCAATGAGGGTAGAGACAAACATCAGCTAGAGACTGGATTCCACATCCGCCAGGCATATGCTCTGTCTAGGGCCACAAACTAAGAAGGCCCAGAGTAAACTTGTTTTTGATGGACTCAGCACAGTGTTGGCTCCGAGGTCAAATGCACAAGGCATTCTGGGTACTAAGGTACCTACGGTCAGCCAGGGCAGGCGGTGCACAGGCAGGGACAGCAAGCAGCAAGCGCTTTGAAGGTAGAGAATAGTTCAGGAAGAGCCTGTCTCCACCCTGCCTGTGAAGAGGAGTCTTCCTCACACAGTGGACTGTATCCAGCCAGGCAAATGGAGACAGGGAGTGAAGGTGAGCGCAGACCTCCCTGGAGCTCCTGTCGGATTTGCCGTGTGTGTCTCTGTCCCGTGTCCTCATCACCGAGAGCTGAGCCCGTTTCTTAACTGGACACTTTCACACTACACACTTTCCTCCGTGTGTGTGTGTGTGTGTGTGTGTGTGTGTGTGTGTGTGGTGCTTGAGAACAAAGAAGGCCCGTCTAGCGTTCCGTTGACAGTGAATTGTGCACAGCTATACAATATAATCTTAGTAAGCTGTTGACTCAAAAGGACGAGTTAAGTCTATCAAGGACTAATTAAAGAAAACAACACAAATAATCCTAACTTGAAAAACAGGTACCCACAGTCTGCGAGGCCATAGTGCTAGGTTAAAAAAGACAATGGCTTCAACGAAGGCATACACGCGTAGTCAAAATACAAAAACACAAAATAAGTAACAGATCCAGAGTCGTGAGGACTTCAGGGAGGGAGGGCCCTGCAGGTGGCTCTGTTGGGGGAGAGGTTTCAGCAAGGGTGGGCAGCGGTGGCCGCAGAGAGTCCCCCATTCCCCCTGCTTCTCTGTACACTCAAAATCATGTCAAAAAGGGAGAGTCTTGGTGGGAACATGGGGCTTTGGGGGCAGCCGTGCGAGCCTCTCCGTCTCCTTTTGTATTGAAAAGCACACTTCGTTTTGTTTGAGTGATGCAGTTCTTGGCCTCTGCTCCATGTGACTCGGAAGCAAATCCTGGGGTTTTGATATTCGAGAGAAATCCCACCTCTTCTCATCCACTCTGTGATGTGTCCTGGTTGCAGCAGGAGCGGCGGACTCCTGCACACGGAGCTGCCTGTCTTTTGGGTTGTATTTTATTTCCGAAAGGCAGCGCACTGCACTTCCCAGCTCCGTTTTGAGTGCCCAATCTGTCAACTTTTGAGGCTCGCTTGGTGCATTGAGTTTTGAAAATGACTAGGCCGTTCCTGTCTTGTTTTATTCAGGAGCGGGATAAGTTCTACTTGTCTCGGAGCGTCGTGCTGGAACTTCTACAGGCCCTGAAGCTCAAGTCACCTTTGCCAGACACAAACCTCCTGTTGCTTGTCCAGGTAGGCCTGTGCTGCATACGTGAAACTTCTCATGATTGGGCCTGTGTTTGGGATGGGGAACGGAGGCCTGGGACACAGCCCAAAGCCTGTATCAGGAGACAGGGGAGTGGTGGTCTAATGCACACACACACACACACACACACACACACACACACACTTTCTCCAAGAGAGGGGCAATTTTAAATCAAAGAATTTAAAAAGAAAAGAAATTTGTAATTCATCAGATAGCTCAGACAACAGCGGAGATGGGACCAATGAGGCCCGGAGTGAGGCTGTGGGCAAGGTTCTCCTGTATGGTCCAGTGAGCATGTGCAAGCCCCAGAATCTTCTGTATTTATGAGGATGGGCCAAGCCAGACACAGCCATCAGGCAGGATGTGCTGAGTCCCCGGCACGGGAAATGGGGATCAGCAGCCGTGGGTCCACGAAGGCAGCGTGCTAGAGGCCAGCCCTGGAGACTTCGTGACACTCTTGGATACTGGGCTACGCATGAGGGGCTGAAGCCCTCTGTCCCCAGCGTCCTTAGCAGCATCACAGGCTAGCCCATCTAAACCTCCAACATAGGCTGGGGCTTGGGCCAGGAGGGAGAGAGAGAAGGAAGATCCTCGGGGGAAGCTGTGAGCAGGCAGGACTCTGCCCCGTGCAGTGTGCAATCGGGAAAAACTTAGTCCTGTCGGAGACTTGCCATTACAGCCGGGTCATCAAGGACAAGTGTCTGCCAGGCACGCCAGGTAGCTGAAGACCGCAAGGCTTCAGACAAGCTCGCGGGCCCTGGGTGCTCCCCACAGCACGGGGCAATCGATCGCCCTCAGTCCTGAGCACGGCGAATCTGCGTGGCTGATCTTCTTGGGGTCCGGCACCACACATTGTGCTGTTGCGGGCTGCGTTCTCTGAAGTACACGAGTCAACTGTAATAAGCGCTTATCACAAAACCCGCAAAAGAACGCTGGCAGTTTCAATTTCCCGGCCGCTTAAGGCAGCTGGGAAAACAGTGATTACTGTAGCACTGGGTGGTGCGTAAATAACAAGAACATTTGCTGTAACAAGAAAGAAGGCTAAATGTAGACATTTCTAGACGGGACTCGGGAAGGTGTGTCCCCCGTCACAAATACAACACGTTTACGTTGTTGTTTTGTTTTTTTAAGACTGAGTCTCATCCTGTAGTCTAGGCTAGCCTCAGCTTCTTAGGAGCTCTTGCCTTAGCCTTCCAAGCACTAGGATTATATTTCCAAAGTAACACACACACACACACACACACACACACACACAAACACACACCACACCATATACCACACCCACACACCACACACATATCACTTACACACCACACACACACAAACACACACCATGCCATATACCACACACATATCTCACCCACACATCACTTACACACCACACACACACACACATCACATACACCACACACCCACACTACACACACACAACACACACACATCACACACACCACACACCCACACCACACACACATCACACACACCACACACATACCACACACACATCATAATACACCACACACACATACCACACACACATCATACACATACACACCACAGAATCATTAAGTTTAGAAATTATTCGTGTTGAGGCTATGTTCAGGAAACACTGCTATCCTACTCTGGAGGAGCAGCTTTCTGACTAATGTTTCACCCTTCTCTAGCAAAAAAAATTAAAATAAACATCATGCCATTTTGAAGTAAGCCATGTTCTCTAAACTCTTAGAGTAAATCATTCTAGTTATTAATGAGATGAGCCCAAGCGAGGCCTCCTTGTCCACTCAGGGGTCCTACCCCGCCTCCCGCTGTGGAGAGAGCTTTCCATGGATAAGGGAGAAGCACCTCCCGCTTCCCTCCATGCCTGCTTCCGTCACCTAGCTGCATCTGGGGGGAGGTGAGGAGACACCCATGCTCTCCTGCCTGTCTCACGGTCCACTCTTTCCTGGAGGGCAGCGTCAGCTCCCAGCACCCAGACAATCAGACACATAAGGACAGAACGTGTACCTGGGACCCCGGGACACGGGCTTTCTTCACGTGGATTAGTGACCGTGTTCTGAGGGCAGCAGGGTGTGTCCCGGTAACTGAAAAATACAACTTGGGAGACAGAAGAGGCTGTCCCCAGGTAACCAGCATGGGTCACATTGCTGCCGCCGCCATCAGTGAGAAGAGCCTGTTGCCCTGACACCGGATCCGACATTCAGCCTCAACCCTATGAAGGGCCAGCACAGCGGGGTCTCAGGAGCATCCCCAGAGACACACCCTAGATGGACGGGTTTATCCGAACGGAACGGTTGTCCTCTTCCTTAATTGCGTCTCGGTATGATGGCGATACCACGGACCCGGGCCTGACAGTGAATGCTTGCCTCCGCTCGAGCCTCCGCGCCAGAGCAACGACTCGCTAAAAGACAAACTCCAAATCCAAATGGGTCTCATCGGCTCCTGGGTTTGGAGAGTAGATTCTCTGCTAATTTGCATGTGCCCCTCCCACGCCGTGGGATACCTGCACATCCAAGTGCAGAGGGGTCGTGTTGGTAAAAGGTTCTCTCTTAAAAATAGGCTAGTTGTGGGCCGAGAACAAAGGGATAGCTGCTGTTTTAATTCTCACCGCTCGCTGATGGAGCTGCTCGTGCCAGATGAGTTTCTCATAACCCACCCCGAGGGCGGCAATGTAGAGGCGCTATTTTGGGTCTTGGGCAGTGGTGAACTCAGTGATTGCGCACGGTGCGTGGTGGTGTGCTCCTGTGGACCCTTGCGTTTCTTGTGGAGGAGTTCATATTTCAGTGGTGTATTTCTCTCTGAAAGCAGAGAATTCTCTCGGTTATGTTTTGAACTTTTACCTTTGAGACTATAATATAATTACACCACCTCTTCCCTTCCTTTTTTCATTGTTGCTACATGAAAGCCCTTCACTTACTCCCCCACCCCCACCCCCGACTTTAGTCGTTTCTTTCTTTCTATCGAGCAGTTCTATATGGTTACAGTGGAGGGCCTTGCCAGTTTGTGCTGGCAGCTGTAATGAAATGGCAGATTTACCAAATTTGGTTGTTCATGTGTGGTAAAAAATACACTGGATTGAGGTACGTCCATCCCGGTATGTGGCTTTTACTCTCTCTCAAGGCAAGTCCCATTTTTTTTTTTTTTTTTTTGATTTGTATAAGTCATGACAGTTTTGAAGCTGTGCACACCAGGTGGCAGGCACCTCCTGAAAGTGGAGCCTGGTGCTGCTCACATCTGGTGTTTCTTTGGTGACCTCCCCTCACTCAGCGGCCACTAGGCCATACAAGAACATTTGGAGGGCCCAGGACCTCCTGCCGTCCCGAGAGACTTCTCTAAATGCCCTGTCTGTCACACAGTTGGTGTGGCTCTATCTGACCATGGCCTCCTTGATGGAGTCTCTTTTTCATCCTAAGAATGAAAGTTAGCGCTGGTGTCCTGAAGGGTTTAGCACTTAGGTAGAGGATGTCTGTCTCAGGATGCAGACTCAGACAGCTTTGGAAAAGTCATTTCGTGGGAAAACATGCAGTGTCTGCTAGGAGTTGGGCCAGGAGTACGCCTTCTGGACTCTGCTTGTCTACTCCATGTTATTTACCCATTTCACAGATTTTACTCACAGATCCTGGCCGAAGCTAAAGGCTTTCGGGTGTCTGAGCCCGACTGAGGACTTTTCCTTATACAGCACTAGAAATGAGCATGTTAGATTGCAAATGGACGCACGGCCAGGGTCTGCACACACCCTTGCCACACAGCTCTCGGCAGAGCTCGCCAGCACCCACTCCACATCCCGGAGCCCGGGACAACGGAAGCTAAGTTCCTTCACGAAGGGCCACACCCCCCACTGGCGAGGTGCAGGGTTAGTCGGTCCTTAGGCTTGGGCCTCAGAAGGTCATTCACTGACTTAGAGCCCCGCTTTGTTAGCCCAAACCCGCTGCTCATCAGCAGTGCGTGGACCCCTGGTTAGCTAGCGCAAACCTTGGTTTCCATTCTCGTGTCCATAAGTTCTCAGCAGGCCGCCCCCTCCCTCTCTTCCACCCCAACTGCCGTCTCTTCTTCCAGTTTGACAGGATGCAGCTTGCCTAGCCCCACGCAGGTGACCTGACCCCCCCAGGTCCCCATCACCTTCCAAATGGATGGGAAGGAGAGGGTGTCTGTCTCTAAATCCTGCCAGCAGCAGATTCCAAAGTTGCTAGGACAGCTGGCCAGAGGCCAAGAAGAGAAATTAAACAGGGGTTACTTACTCAGCAATCTCTGGGCTTCAGTTACCTCCCCGCCCTGCCCTCCTAACCATAAATAGCCAAATGTTAGATTAAGTAGGAAACACCTGTCAAGGTCTATAATGAAAGCAAATTAAATTATAATCTGGCAAACCCATCCTCATCATGGTCTTAAATCGTAATGATTAATTGATTCATTAAGTCTTCCTGGGCCACTCTGGGACACCAGCCTGGCTCTGCAGAGAGCTATGTCAGGTCAGCTCTTGCGAAGAGCCCCCAGCAGGTTGAGAAGCAACTGGTCAGCTACTGAAGTCTGAGGGCAGCAGCTGAACTGCCCATGTGTGGAAAGTCCCATGGGTGCATGGGACAGGACCCAGGCCCTCTCAGCACAAGGGAGCACTTGTGAGTGAGGTAGAGGGAGGAAAATAGACATGGGGGATTGTTGGGGAGGAACAAACAGAGCCTTCGCTCTGACACCCATTTTAATCTTTCTGTTTTCACTCTGAATCGCACTGTCTTGATAGAAGTCATGGAAACCCATGAGTGCATGCCAGCAGCTGTCAGATGCTGCAGGAGGGGCTGGGAGCCTCGTGAGCGCCTGATTTAATCCTGGGTTTGTACATGGAGCCAGCATGCACACATCCATGCTGTTTCTAAGCCGATAGGGATAAACCACCATGTTTAGCAAGTCTGGTAGTTTCCAGAGTAGACCACGACGGAAGTGAGCATGAATGAATTTAAACTCTGTTAATAAGATTATAAGTTAGTTATGACTTCTAAGAGCTATTAAGAATAATTCACCTTCTTCTTCTTCTTCTTCTTCTTCTTCTTCTTCTTCTTCTTCTTCTTCTTCTTCTTCTTCTTCTTCTTCTTCTTCTTCTTTTAGTTTATTTGTGCAGATGCCGGAACCAAGCTAGCCGAGTCCACCATCCTAAGCAAGCAGATGATAGCCTCTGTGCCCGGGGTAAGTCCTGGCTGAGCATAAGCTCGGTGTTTTTGTATCTCAGTGAAAGACACTTCCATCTGGGATCCCAACTTGAGGCTTGGTATTCACAAACGGTGACTTGAGAATAAAGTCACTGTGGCTTCCCAATTCCTTGTCATCTATGTTGAGAGCAGACTGGGATAATGCCTATTAAGCATTGTGCAGAGTGAGTAAGTACGTCTTACCGATGCTTGACACGGTGGCTTTCATCAGGAGTGACAGACCAACATCATAGAAAACTCCCCAAAAACAACAGCTACAAAATAATACTAACAGACCTCACCTGTGAGTGTCTTAGTTTCAGTACGCTGCTGCTATCATAGTCGAGATGCAGTGAACATCCTCATCCTTAAAACCGTGTTCATACTTCAGACTCTTTCCTTATGATAGATTGATGGCAGGGGAATTACCCCATTGATTTTAAAGGGCTATTAACAGTTGTCAGTATAGTGTGAGGAGGGACGGGATCAAATTCCAGTTCCTAGTAGCTTAGCACACAGACGTGTTTCATTTCCTTGAGTGCAGTTTGCATGGGCATCAGAGGATGCCATGAGTCAGGGGATGGCAACTACTCCAGAGGTGGCCCCTCCCTCCCTCAGCCCTCTGTGATCAGCTGGTGGGGGTCGGGGAAGAGAAGCAAGCACAAACATGGCGGCCTTCATAGGTCTGGTCCAGGCTGCCGTATCTCTTTGGCTTATCTTACACAAGGGCACAGCAAGCAGCTGCAAGAGAGGGTGGGAAATGCAGTCCAGTATGAGCCTGGGCAGCCAGAAGCTGTGCATCTCCTCTGCCTGTGCTGAGGAATTCCTTAAAGGGTGATAGATGCCCCCCACATGGTTGTTAAAAAGCGCACCGCTGCTGGGCAAAAAGTTGTCAGAATCAATAAGAAGACAGATTTACCACCGTCACCAACAAAGCAGCCGTTATAGGATGGTCCTCCAGAGCCCTTTCCAGTGTCACAAAGGAGGCCACTCAAAAGACATAATTTTTTTTTAAAAAAAAATACTTATTTTTTACTATTTTACATGTATGAGTGTTTTTGCCTGCATGCACATCTGCATACCGCATGCATGCTTGGTGCCTGAGGGGGTATTAAGCCTCCATGTGGGTGCTGGGAATCGAACCCAGGTTCCTCGTTTAAAAAAAAAAAAAAACAGCAAGAAGCCCCAAAAGACATCTACTTTCACCTGCCACCAACGAATTATTAATTAATTAATTCAAGGACAATAAATATAAAATATCTAAAAACAAAAAAAAAAAAAGCAAAATGACTAATCAGCAAAATTTCCTTTTTTTCCTCTTACAAAAGAACTTTAAGCTTTGGGTGACATGTGAAAAGGTGTAGATCTCTGATTTGGAGGCGAGCAGAAAGCTACAGAACTGTCACCTCAGCCTGGACACGGGCATCATGTTTGCAAGTTCTCGCTAATTTTGGTAACCCGTCACATATGAGCAATCCTCAGGGCAAAGTTGTAGGCACTGTTGTCACCCAGTGGTGCACCAGGATTTGCCTGTCATAACTGGCACCTTGTCCCCATTGGCAAATGCCAACCACTCCGCTCTCCTTGGCAGACTCTTGATTGTGACCCTTATTGGTGGCCATGTGGAAATGGCGTTCTTATGAGCCCCATGGAGGGAGCGGAGCCACCCTCGGGGAGGCCAGTTTGATAAATTAGTTCTAGAAATGTGTTTGAGAAAAATAAAAGGTCGCCGGATATCTTACATTAAAGTGTCCTTTTAGACATTTCCTTTAAAATAAGAAAAAACGGGAAATAAGGGGAATGCCAACCACCACCACTGTTTAGGTAAGGCCAGGTTCGCTCCTAAGGTAGGCTGCTGCTCCTGCGGGGATATCAAGCAAAGATTTCAAAGAATGTTAATTTCAAGGAAATGCTTGTGATGCATTTGAGGGTGGGGTGGGGGGTGGGGCGCTACAGAACACGCCAGTCTTCCACCAGTTCCCCGCATGTTAGGTACCCTCAGCAGAGTTTTGGAAGAAAATACAAGCCACTGCTCTCTCAAAAGAGAAAGGCGGGTTTAGGATTATAGCATTTTACAACGCTCTTTTTTAGTACATTGCGTCTTCCACCTGTCTGCAATGAACTCACGCTGTTTTTTACAATATAAGGAATACAGCTTTTAAGACAGATGGATTTTTGAAGGGCGGTTTCAGCTCACGTGCTTGAGGTTAGTGCGAGCCCAGCTCCTTTGTCACAAGTTTCCTGTCAGAACAGACAGATCCTTCTGAAATGCAGGGAGCACGGTCCCTTGTTCTGTCTTCTGGTGATGCATCTAAAGATATGCCCACATCTTACAAAGGAGAAGGGGGATTGGAAATTACAAGGGTGTGCTTTTTAAAATGCAGAAGCCCGCTCCCCGAGATTTTCCTGAGCCCAAGGTAGGTTTTAAAGCTGGGTGTAGTCGCTGGCTACACCGGAACAAACTAACTATGCAAGGGTAAATATTGAATAATGTTCCTAGCGATTCTTTTCAGTGACATTTGCCTAGTTGAACTGGTATAAAAATATTGCCTATGAAAGAAACAAATCCTTTTCAAGACATTCAAGAGCAGCGGAGTCTCTGCTCCTATTTGCATGATACATGAAAGGTCAGAGAGAGTGGGATAAATCGGGGAGGGGGCTCCTGGTTTCGCATTGAAGGATTCATATTGCAAAGCCCGGAGCACAATAACCTTTTATAATTCCTTCCCTGGGTTTAAATTAGGAGGAAAAAGCCTTAGAACGTGTGAGAGGCTTGGAAAACGCTGACAGACTGGCCACTGACCTTATTTTACTATTTGTTATCCCGTCAGAGGAATTGACAAGCGGAACATTCTAGAAGAGAGGGGAGGTGATACAGTTCAGGGTGGTGCGGATTTACATGAGTATGGGGAAATGAAAGTCTCTGGGTGAGCTAGTTAAGTCTGTAATGTTCCAGATTTTCGTAAAGGAAGCCCAGAGGAGACTGTAAGCAGGGTATTCACAGGGCTTCAAAGCCTGTGTGCCTTTGATCCGAGCTGAACTGCGCAGCTGACGTGTGGGTTCTCTCACAGGCGTGGCTTTGATGAGGGAGCCTGTCCACCCACTTTGCTGCTTCACTTCGAATCCCAGATTCACCACACTGCTCCCAGAGAGCAGGTCCCTGCCAGTCCATAACCCATCACACAAGCGTGCCTTTCCTCGTGTTTTGAAATTGACCAAACACACTTGAGGTGTAGGAGGGAGTCCATCTTCTTCTAGTTACCGATTCTAGAAAGAGCTCAACATGAGCACAAGAGTCTACCTCAGAACACATCTGCCATGCATGTGAGGTCAAACCATGACTGAATTTGAAAAGAACTTTTGACCCTGCAAACACAATATGATACCTGTGCGTGTTGCGGGGGGTGGGGGGTGGGGTGTGGGGGGGGGCAGAGATAATTGAGGGGGTGTAAACCTTGAGAGCACACATCTCACGGGCATCTGCTGGATCAGTGAGGTCTGACTCTTGCCTTTATACCGGCTTAAAAGCAAGCAAGCATCACTTCAATTACCTTGTAGAAGTAGCAATTGATCTTTCTTTCAAGCTTTTTCAGTTTCTTTGCTCTCTAGCACAAACTTTTGTTTTTGTTTTTTTCGAGACAGGGTTTCTCTGTGTAGCCCTGGCTGTCCTGGAACTCACTTTTAGACCAGGCTAGTCTCGAACTCAGAAATCTTCCTGCCTCTGCCTCCCAAGTGCTTTTTTTCTTTCTTTAAAACCAGTTTTGTACTGAAAGTAGCAGTGGGGGTGGGGGTGGGGTAACAGAGGGGACAGCTTCGCCGTGAGTGAGTCTGTGGTGACCGAGCTGTGTCCCTGTGTTTCAGTGTGGGACTGCAGCGATGGAGTGCATCCGGCAGTACGTCAGTGAGGTGCTGGACTTCGTGGCGGACATGCACACCCTAACCAAGCTCAAGGTAAGCTGCCTCCCACCCACCCGCCCCTAAGGGCACAAAACAGAGAGGGTTTCCTGACAGTAAGGTAGACCCTCAGGGGAATTTGTTTCTCCCTTCAGAAGCAGCTTCAGTACTATAGAATGAGACCATTACTATAGTATAGGGGACGGGGTCTGAAGAATTGGGGTCCAATAGTTCTACAAAATAAAAAGAAGAAGGAAGAATCCCCGGGTATCAGCTTTTTGTGTAGTTTTAAAAATACTCGCTCCATTCTTCAAATGTCCTTGTTCAACACTAGCCCCCTTTAAAAAGGTAGACACTGTCGCTTGGGTGATATGGCCCTGTCTAGTCACTCTCTGTAGAAAGCGGTGACATCAGAGTTGAACCTCAGACTGCTGAGAGCCCTGGTAAGGTCCCTCCTACCAGCCAGAGGCACCTTGGGCTTAATACCTCCAGCTCTGGTCTCCTCCATGCGAGTCAGCAGGTTCTTCCTTCCAGGCTGAAGATCGATATAAAACAACCCAGGAAGACGGTGTGTGGCCCATGGGCCGAGCGCCAGCCAGTGATTGTTTGTATCTGCTTTGAGGCTATCATCTTTACGCAAATAATGAAGTGATAGACAAGACTCAGTTTACATGGGGAACAACACCTCAGCGTGGTTATTACGTTTATTGCTCGCTCGGGGTGTAGCGGTGAGATGAATGATTGGCAGGTATCTTGCTCTGCCATGGTCCGACCACAGAGCTAAAAGGTCAGGAGTCTGAAAGAGTTGAGGAAGGCTCTGGAGAGAGGGCAGGCTGCCACGGTCCAGAGGGGCACTAAACGATTGATTCCCTTTGTACAAATAGGAGCCTGTGGGCTCAGAAATCCATCTGCTGGGAACATGGCCTCTTCGCAAGGCTCTGACTTTAGACTGCACATCCGGTCAGGGTACTTCCTGGTCCAGTGACAGGGAGAGAGCTGTGGAACAAGCTGGTAGTGTCTGCCATGTCCAGACCCAGCCATTTTTAGAGTGAGCCTCCTTGTCTTGTTAGTCATATACTGGTCACCAGTCAGGGAATGGTTACACGAACCTGAATGACTTTAATACAAGAAGAGGTGGCAGCTAGTCCCTAAACATCTTGAGCTTTTTTTTTTTTTTTTTTTTTTTTTTTTTTTTTTTTACAGAAACTTCTGAAAAAAAAATTCACAAAAGCCAGTGGTGGTCGAAAAGTTGATAAATCCAGCCTCTGACCATTAACTCCTATTAGGAAGTAGTCAAAACCCTCAGGTTAGGGATGGGGATTTTCAAGATGGGTGCTCAGAGGAACTGCTGGGTAGCAAAGAGTTTAATAGGAAAGTTAGTAACACTATAGACAGATAGACAGAAGCATCGTAGTGGCAAGAGAGAGAGAGAGAGAGAGAGAGAGAGAGAGAGAGAGAGAGAGAGTGTGTGTTCAGGGCCCAGCACCAATGCTACACTGGCCTGGTAGGGCCCCTGAAGAGAAGACTCACAGCCCACACTGCAGACGTGGGGTGTCTCTCTGAGGGTGGGGGAAGGTATCATAGCACAGGCTCCCAGCCAGGCCCTCTGACTCCCAGGCGGGAGGTAAGGGGGAGATGAGGGATGTATGTCTGTCCATCAATACCTGCTCCCAGGTAAACTCATCTCCCAACTGAGTGCTGCTGGCTCTGGGAAGTTTATTAGCCGGGGGATCTGGGCTGTGTCTGAATTGCCACAGAGTATTATGGCCTGGGCAGCAGCTATATCCCAACATTACTTTGTTAACAGACAAGAGACTCAAACTTGATTATTTGGAACAGAACCGGGTCTAGAACCTATGTCTCGAGTCCCTGGGCAATGGAAACCTTCAAATTTAACTCAGCAAATATGCATTGAGAGTCTGCGTTATGCCTAGCCCGCTTGTAGGATTGCCTTGGTGGGCAAACACAGGATGCAGACACAATAGCTGTCCCTGTTAAATTTACCATCCGCTAGGGGCCAGATATAGTGACTAGTTCATGGAAGCTGTAACAAAGCTGTGACTTTCACAGCCACTGTAGAGAAGCAGTAGACGGCAGCATGGATCTGGCTACGGAGCTCAGGGAAGGCTTTCTAAGGGAAGTAAGTGATGCTCGAGCTAAAAAAAATGAACAATTCCGCAAAGAGGGGCGGTATTTCAGAAAGACAAGTGCGAGTTGATAGAATCAGTACTACAGGGCACAGAAAGAATGCAGGGGACAATCCGTCACTCTAACTCCAAAGGCCACAGGGTGGTCCCATTGGCTCCATCCTGCCCCATGCCCAGCTCTTAGCCTAAGGGAAACCATTCAAGCAGCTAAGCAGGTTGTATGCCTAGGGTGCTATGGAGTGCGCTTGGGAACAACCTGACCTTTCTAGTAACAGGAGGAACGGGATTGTCTCTGGCTCTTTTGCCTGCATTCGGGACCCTTTCCCTCTGACTGGGTTGCTTCATCTTAAAGTGAGGAGAGGTGCCCAGTCCTCTTGTAACTTGATATGCCTTGTTTGGTTGCTATCCCTAGGAAGCCTGCCTTTTTCTGAGGGGAAAGAAGGAGAAGGGGTGTCTCTGGGGAAGACAGACGGGAGGTGGGCAGGGAGAGGGACTGGGAGAGAGGAGGGAGGGGAAACAGATCAGGTTATAATAATAGATGAGAAAAGAATAAAGAAAAAAAAAGAGAAACTAAGTGGTCTAGAGCCCCTCCAGGTATCTGCCAGGCTTACAATGTATCATTTGATTTTACAGAGTCACATGAAGACGTGCTCCCAGCCTCTGCACGAGGATACCTTCGGAGGCCACCTCAAGGTTGGCCTGGCTCAGATTGCAGCTATGGAAATCTCCCGGGGCAACCACAGAGATAACAAAGCCGTGATCCGCTATCTGCCTTGGCTCTACCATCCTCCCTCTGCGATGCAGCAAGGGTGAGGTGCCTAGCATTTTAAAGGTGTGTGTGGGCGGGCACTAGAGAGCCGGCTCTGTGACTGAGAGCACCGGGCTGGAATTGATTCCCAGCACATCTGGCTCACAGCTGTCTGGAGCTCCAATCCCAGGGAATCTGATGCCCTCTTCTGGCTTTTACGGGCCCTGCACACACATGGCAGCGCGCACACAGAGGCAAAGCATCCGTACACATAAAATAAAGTTAAAATGGGCTTGCAAATGAGCGGAAGTGCTCTCAAATCCCCGAGACTTAGATGGAGCTAATGGCCGTGTCGAAGATTTCTAAGAGTGGAATATAGCTGGCTGGAAGGAAAGAGCACAGACACCGTCCTTAGGCTTGCTTGCAGACGCGGGGCCGTTGGTGACAAGCTACCCATAAAAGAAGCCAGCCTCTAACCCTGGCTCGCTCTCTCGGGCGACAGGAGCTGAAGTCTTCGAAGAATCACTTGAACCCTAGCCCTCAGCTTGTTAGCAAGCCAGGCACTGTGAATCACGCGCCCCGTGCTTCCAGATAGCTTGGCTTGGAGAGCAGAGGCCACCACAGGGAGGAAATGAACTCTGCGGAGGTCCACGCCCCTGACTTACCTCTGTGGAGCCATGGTGTGGCTGAGTTCCTTGAGCTCACCAGGGTCTCCTCAGAGGAAGGATTGAGGCGAGCAGGAGCAGAAGATAAAACACTCGATGGGCGTGTCTTCCTCTCCTCTGCTCCTCCTCCCTTTGTGAGGGTATTTGGGAAGAACTTTCTGATAAGAAAGGATTCAGGAAGAGTCCAGGGAGACAGCCAGACTGGCTGAAGGACACTGAACCTTGTCCCACCGAAGCCGCCCCCTCCTGAAGGGAAAATCCAGGATTAGAGCAGAAATCGAGACAACAGAAAGGATTTTGGGTTTCCCCTCTTGCCTTGGTGTTTTGTTTTATGTACCAGCCTATGAGGCTACACTGTAATCCCTTCCTCCACTGGGCATTGGAGGAAAGAGAAAAACCTAAAGTCACCCCTAATGCAGCCTTTCTTTCCCGCGACAGACCTAAAGAATTCATCGAGTGTGTCTCCCACATCCGGTTGCTGTCCTGGCTGCTTCTGGGCTCTCTCACACACAATGCAGTCTGTCCCAATGCCTCCTCTCCCTGCCTTCCCATTCCTCTGGATGCAGGCTCCCACATTGCCGACCACCTTATTGTTATCCTAATTGGATTTCCAGAGCAATCAAAGGTAAGTGATTCTGCAGGCCTCAGACCCTGTGCAATGGAATTGCTGCCGGGACCCTTACCAGCTGATTAGATTCTTCTGAGAAGTAAGGCCTCTTAGCTCACTCTCCCGTGTCTATTAGGAAAGCAATTGTGCCTTACTTAAAGTTGCTTAAATTCCCAGGCTGTCTTTTTTCCTCCTAAATTGTTTTCTGGCTTACTTTTATGGAGATAAATTATAGCAGTAAGGAAGAGTTGGTTTCTTAGGCAATTTTTTTTTTTTTGTCTCAAAACAATAGGAAAAAAAAAAAAACAGGCTACAAATACAATAAGAATTCGCTGCTCAGTTTTAAGAACCAAGGATGAAGTTGCGGGGAGATGTATGCCCATCTCATTCTTTATGTACCCTTTTTTTTTATGGACTCAAATCTTGTAGGATGCATGAACACACAGCAGGAAAGTAAAAAAGCTAGCGTGGTGTTCAAAAGCACCCTGGACTCACTTACCCAGAGGAAGTTTGCAGATTGCAGACAGAGGGCATGCTTAAGAGACTAAAGTAAAACCCAGGCTGATATAAGTCATGAGCTCAGACTTGCAAAGCACGCAAGTCAGCTACCGGGAGCCAAGGGCTGGTCCTGGAGCTTAGGTAAGCTCTTGGAGATCCCAGTGGGTTTAAGAGAACCTGAGACGTAGGCCAGGGCAGGCAAGCTCTGTGAGAAAACAAGTACCCATCCAGATGACCCACATGTTTGCAAAAGGAACTGTCTCCACCCAGACTCGAGCTTGATCCTTAAGGAAGGTACCTGTATCTTTGTACCTCATTCTTGCTTGCTTCAAGGGACTTGATCTGACTGGGATTGGGGAACATTAGAAAAGACAAACACACAGAAAATCTCAGATCAGGTGGACTGGACTATCTGATAGAGAAGCCACAGCATCCCAGACGCTCGGCACGTTAATTATATAGAATTGAACAGAGCGGTGGGGTTATTGCACACAGCTAAACAAGGAAATGTGGCTATTACATACAGATAAACCCAGAGGCAGGCTATGGTATGCAGCTGAACAAGGAGGCCGGTTTAACTAACCTTAGCAGGAGCAGTTCATGTGAGGGAGCGGACCTCAGGCTGTAAGCATCTGGGAACAGGAAGATATGGTGGACACTTTGTGCACACACTATCAGCATCTGCACAGGACCAGGAGAATATTTTGTCGTCCCTTTGGGCCGCAGCCCAGGGAGAAAACTTCACCATTTTCCCATGGGACACTGCAGTGCCTGTGCCAAGAACACACATTCGGGCAAGACTTCATTCGGTCAGGGCCTCCTCTGCTCTCCACAACCTTTGTGAACTCGAGAAAGACTATCTAATTTCCCCCAGCTTCAGGTCTTCCTCTGTAAAGAACATAGTAGGATGACCCGAGGCTTGCGGAAGTAGTCTGCGGAAAGCCTCCATGATCCTGTAGCAGCGAGTGCCCGCCACAGATAGGTCTTCTGTTGACAGTTCACCATGTGAGTCTAAGCGCAGGGAAGAAGGTCTTGCCTGCCTCTCTCTCGCTCCTAGCTGACCCCTCCAACAAGCGTGCCCGTATCCCTGTTTTGTAGATGTGCAAGCATATCAACATGGCTAAACAGAACATCCATTTTCCTAATCCAGCTCAGGGATGAAAATGTCAGTGTCAGGAAAGGACAAGGCCGTTGGTAGATTTAGTCTGCAAATTAAAGAAAAAGAGGTTTTGTTTGTTTTTTTTCTCCATGCACACCCCCCACTGACAGAGAAGAGCCGATTCAAAGCATAGGACCAGGAGTCCGCGGCTGGGATAAGACCCTTGTGAGTCTTCCGTGCTCCCTGGCAAGGCCATCTGCCGTGAGCACGGAGCAACGCCCGTCCTCCTCTTGCTTTCCAGACCTGCGTGCTCCACATGTGCTCCCTCTTCCACGCGTTCATCTTTGCCCAGCTCTGGACGGTATACTGCGAACAAAGCGCCGTGGCGACGAACGTCCAGAATCAGAACGAATTCAGCTTCACAGCAATACTAACAGCGCTAGAATTCTGGAGCAGGGTGACCCCGAGCATCCTTCAGCTGATGGCTCACAATAAAGTGGTGAGTTCCTGGGGATCCCTCTGAGGCACCCCCAAGCCACTCCTGGCCGTAACCCACAAATAAGGATGTAACAGGATGTGTGTGCAGAGTGGCTTTATTTAGCCATGCTGCGGTATCAAAGTATCATGTCGCAGGTCTTAAACATTGAAAAAAAACCAAAGCAAAACAAATGCAAAGCAGATATATTTTGTCTTTCCTGCCTAATGCGCTAAATGAACTCTGTATGAGATTTCTACCTTTAGGATCCTGTAAGGACAAAGGATTAGGAAAAAAAGCCATTCTGGGTCTGAATTCCAAAGCATTATGGGCAACCCTCCACCACTAGGTATCCTCCTGTCCTAGTCTGAGAGCAGGCTAACCACGGGAGGTCTCAAAGCCAAGAGAGGGGCTGTCTCAGATTGCACTGGAAACGCCTGGGCAATGCAGCCTGCACCTATTTCATTAAGCAAACTTGCATAGTCCTCCTGGAGTTAGCTGGAGGAGTGGGAGAGGTATTCACGAGAGACTCCGGGGGTTCATTTGGTGTTTGGAGGATTCTCAGCTGAAGGGGCGGCAGCCAGTGTCTTGGTCGGATGGGTTCCACAGGTGGTGTTCTAACCTGGAGACGTTAACGAGCTGGAAGCATGGCCTAGTGATTCCGCTGTACCTAGGGCCCCTTGCCGCAGAGGTATTTGGGCATGATGTCTTAACTGAGGAATATTTTCTGCTATCATTTTGTAAGGAAGGTGGATTCCATGGTTCCTTTATGGAAGCTTGTTCCTTTCTTTGGAGGAGACGGTACAGTATTACGTATGGAAGGATGTTTGGTTCGGTCAAGGAAAGCTATGCTCCTGATAGGGTTCACAAACAGTTCCTGCTACTAAAGAAATAATTGCATTTATTGGGTCACAGTTCTACAAGCAAAAATAAAAACTCGGGGATCAAATATTATGTTATTTCAAAGATGCCAAAACTGGATCTTTACACATTATGCTGGAGATTAGCACTTTCATTCAATGTCAGAGTTTTGGTGCCATTGCTTTCCTCCAAATCCCTCTTGGCATTCAAATGTTGCAAATGAGCATGTCCCCAGAGCATTTCTTACATATTTTCTTACGTACAAAATTTCTTACATACAAAGTTTTAATTAATTTTTTTCCTGAAAAATGTATTCAACCCAGTAAGTAAGGCAGTCTAGCAACACCTCCCTGGAGTATTAAAAACCCATCCCTAAGGATTTCCAGTGAGGGACACAGTCTCATTTGAACTGTGTGAGCATGGCTACCTGGACCACGGGGAATAAGACAGGAGAGGCAGATCTAAGCCACTTCCCGAGAGAGGCCTCCCTTTGTGTCTTCCAACAGGAGCTAGAAAATCAGCCACCCCTGAGTCCCAACAGCAGCCTGACCAGAGTGATGAGCTGACCCAAGTGAGGAAGGCAGGGCCATTGCAAAGCCACAGAGGAAACAGAAAAGTCTATTTCTGATGTAAGGTTTCAGAGGTGAATGGAAATCACTCTCGGTGGTCTTCAGTCCTTAGGCAAGGGTGCAGGGTCCCAGACCTCTGAGGCTGCTGACCAGTTTACAATGTTTCTAGTTCACTGAGAATGGAATTAACTTTGATGTTTGTTGTTTCAGATGGTAGAAATGGTGTGTCTCCATGTGATTAGTTTAATGGAGGCGTTGCAAGAATGCAATTCAACCATTTTTGTCAAGGTAGGAAAAGCTTATGAGTTTTACAGATCATTTCATACTGCTAAAAGTAAATATGGATTTGTTTTGAATGCATGATCCAAAGAAGAGGGAAAAGAATGGATTTGTTTCAAACATATAGAGGCTGGGGCTGGAGGGTATGATATATATACATATATATGTATATATGTGTGTATATATATATATGTGTGTGTGTGTGTGTGTGTGTGTGTGTGTGTGTGTATGACTAATATGCTGTGTCTGCTCTCGCTGTACCACTGTGATGCATTCTTCCATATCAGACCGTGGCTTCACATAACATAGGAGTTAAAATACAGCAAAGAAACATTGCTTTAAAAACATCACAAATCAGTTAGTGGTGTCCCACTTGGCAAAAGCTATCCAGAGACCCAGAGCAATCGCTGTGCATTGTCTGAGGTGACACCTGCTGCTTCTGTCTGACATAGTTCAGTCTCCCGTGTTATCGTTTTTAAACCAGTATGTAGTATAAGAGGATAATCCAAGCATCCATCACCCTTCCAAAAACAGCAGAGCGTGAGATTAAAGAGTGAGGGGGACCTGTAAATGCATGGGTAACTTTGCCACAAGGAATAAAACCTGAGAGACAGATCTGCACCCGGTTAACCCCGCTCTTTACCTTCTAACTCCCCATTTCCCTTGATATCCTGTCATCCCTCCTCCTTATCCCACGGATGGCGGCTCTTCCCTGCCTGGCCACATCTTTTCTTTGTCTTCTACTCTGTATCCTCTTGTCTCGGCCTCTGCCACCACTGCCACTCAGCGCAGGGCATCAGCCTGGAGGCTGATGTGGCTTCACTCCTTGCTCTGTTCCACTCTTGGTTAAAGCCGATAGATAGAGATAGAGATAGAGATAGAGATAGAGATAGAGATAGAGATAGAGATAGAGATAGAGATAGAGAGATAGAGAGATATATAGATATATAGATATAGATATAGAGATATAGATAGAGATATATAGATAGAGATATATAGATATATAGATATATGATATATAGATATATAGATATAGATATATAGATAGAGATATACACACACATTTAAACAGAAAGATTTCATTATGTATATATATCGTATGCATCTTAATCTAATTTAAAAGAATTAAATTCTCCTTTGGTGTAGTTAATCTTTAATGAAAGTGAGAAAAACAGAGGCAGTCTGGTACAAGAATAATATATCCTCTCAGTTTTCTTGTTGGTTAGTGATGCAACATGAGTGTGACTGGAAAATTCACATACTCAGAGTTGCATAGAACAAAACATCACTGTATATGACTGTTAAACTGATCAGCTTTAAGATGTTGTTACATACATCCAATGCACCCTATCCCCCCTTGCTTATCTTTTGGGGTTTTTCTTTAATACTGTCTTTAATACTTTAACTCTGAGGACTACTTTTAAGATCATCTATGCATATTGATCACAAATTTCTACATAATATTTAATTTAAAATTTAAAGGCAAGCAATAGTCAACATAAAAAAAAAAAAAACCTTGAAAACATCTGTACCTACTGCCTTGCTTAAGCATCATACATTTTTTATGGGCAGTCTTCAAGTGTGAGTTTTACAAGTGGAGGTATGCATAGTACTATCACCAGGCATGCGCAACAAAATTTCTCAGTTCAAGAAAATGAATTTATGTGTAATTAATACTCATTAGCAAAGGAAAATAATGTCTAGTGGAGTTTACTGGGTGTGTTAGCCACACTTCGGGTTACGCTCCAAACCCAGGAGTGGCTGACAAGGCAAAATGAACTAAATGGTCTTGTTATAGGGTTTGTTTTTTTTTTCTTTTCACTTGCTTTGAGCATTTTTTGTTTCATTGGTCTTTTACTTGTATATTTGGGTTTTCAGTTGTGTTGGGGTTTTGGCAGGGAAAGTTTGCGTGATTCTTGGTTTTTGTTGGCGTTTTAAAGGCAGGAAGAGAAAGGTAGAGCAGAGCAGGTGGTGTCAGACTCACAGCTCATCTGCAACGTCCACTCTGAGGGCTGGGAGTATGAGTTACCATCACAGATGTTCTGAACCTTCTCGCTTCCTTTGCCTTTTCGGAAGATTTTAATTGAAAAATTTTATACACTTTATTCTGTTTACACTTTTTCCGGTTAAAGACTCTTGCTCGTCACCTCGCTGTCTCAGACTGTGCTGGAGAACAGCAGCCCTTTTGCAGGGAATGCTCTACTGACACTGCATTCAGCCGCTGCAAGGTCTTTGGTTCAAATGGAGGAGCAACATCTTAGCACGTCTTAATATGGGGGGGGGGGAGTCAACATTATGGGAAAAACTGTCAGCTGGATGATCCTATCTGATTTTAATTTTTGGCAGGTTCTTTAAAGTACAGTTTACATGGCTTTGCATGTGCTAAGCTGAACATATCTAAGGTGTTTGCTTTGATGAGCCTTGACATCTTTTACTGATTTTTTTTTACAATTATCTATTTTCATAAGCACACATAGGTGCTTATAGGTATAGGTATAGGTGTGTGCTGCTGTGGAGTGCATGTGCGATCACATGTGCATGTGTGTGTGGGATCCAGCAATGGAGTATATGGGGAGATCAGAGGATGGATTCAGAAGCCTGTTGGCCCCTGGTCCCTGGGTCCCTTGGGTTGAACTCAGGTCATCGGGCTTGGTGGTCAGCATGTTGGCTCACTGAGGTGTGTCACCAGCCTGCTATCAATCACCACGATCAGGAGAATGGACACAGGTGCCACCCTTGAAGCATTCTCACAGCCTCCACAGTGCCTCTGTTCAGCTACTTCCGGCCCTTGGGCAGCTATTGATCTGATTTCTGCCATTTACTATGAATGGATTCATACCTTGCATATTTCTGCCTTCCTTATCTTAGGACCATCCGACTGAGATTAGTCTAGTTGCTACATACATTAGTTGGCCGTTATTTTTATCTTTGATAGTAGTCCATTGTATGGATCTACTAGACATCGTTTATCTATTGTTGTCAGTTGGACATCGGAGGTGTCCAGGGTGGGTCTCTTATAAAAGCTGCTGTGAGGTCACACATATAAATGTTGGTGCGTGCATGCGTTTGTGTGCTGGGTAGATACCCAGAAGCGACTGCTGAGCTGTGGGTGTGTTTCTCGTGACTGCCTGTCTCCCAGGTGCCAGCGTTCTGTTGCATTTACTACAGCCATGAAGAACGTTCCAGTTCCTCCATGGCGTTTGATGGGCTAACGTTTTCATTAGCGTGTATTGTTATTGTGATATTTCATACATGCATGTATTGTATGATGTAATCAGTTCTAACAGTTATTCTGAGAGTTGGGTACTCGCGTCTTGCTGTGGTTTGAACTGTATTTCTCTAATGCCAGATGGTGCTATTTTCTTTTTTTTTTTTCATTTCTGTGCTTGTTATGTGAGTCTATCTGTTTGATGCCTATTTGCCCACATTTGGCTGGGTTGAAGTTTTATTCTTACTGAACTGAGATACACAAGACCTGTGGGAGAATGTGGTCTCCAAGACTTTCCTACTGGCTGGCCTTTCATTGCCCAGACGAGTGCCGAGGATTTTTGTTTTTGGCAAAGTGTCATTCATCACATTTCCCTCTTCCTTTCCCATCTTCTCTCTCTATTTAGACAGTGTCACATATAGCCAAAGCCAGTCCCGGAGCTACTGTGTCCCCAGAGCTGGCTTTGAACTCCTGATCCTCCTCATGCTGAGATTACAAACATGCACCACTGTGTCCAATTCTCAATTTAAAAAAAATCACTTTGATGTTGTAATTCTAGAACATCTTTGCCGAATCTAAAGTCATGTAAAATTCCAGCCTCCCCTCCTTGTCTGGCTTCTGTGCAGTACCCCCTGCCCCATCTTCCAGTTTCTTCTGTGGAAGGGCCTCCCTATGTAGCTCTGGCTGGCCTTGAACTCACAGCGCCCCCCCCCCACTCAGCACCCCCAGGCTAACTGCGTGCTCAGTCCTATATCAGACATCTTTGTTTTACCCCAGTTTTTATCTGTGTTCTTTTCCATAGTCAAGCCTGTGACGCATCCTGAGATGGTTTTTGTATGGTATGAAGAATGGAGTGAGATACTTTCCATGTCTATCTGGTGTAATTATTCCAGTGGTGTTGTTAAAAACAGTGTTCATTTTTCTATCAAACGCTTTTACATTTTTGTCAGAAACCAGCCGGCATGTGTATATTCTTCATTCTGGTCCCCCACCCCTGTGCCACAGAGTGATTGTCACCCTGTCACAGAAGCCATGGTCTTTCATTCATCCTTTTCAAAGCGGTTTGACATTTATAGCGACTTTGCCTTCACAGGAAAGTTTTAAAAGTTCTAAAATGAGCTTGCCAGTTTCTACAAGACTGTCCAGTTTGTTGCTGGGATTCCTTTGAGGCCTAAGGTTGGAAGAAACTGCAGTCTTTACAATATTGCCTCCTGACCCGCAAGCACGCTACTCTGTCTTTACAACCCTGTGTGTTCAACTTCTCTCAGAAATACTGCAGAGCTCACAGATATTTCTGGAAGGATCGTATCATGTTTCTGCCAGTTTTGTCCACAAACATGTCGCTCGGTCTACTCAGTCAGGGAAGGGAGAATGGGGAGAGCAGTATAACTTATGGGCTTGTTATCTCTCTCCAGTTCTATCAGTTTCAATTTTATGTATAATTAAGAAGCTCTACTATCAGGCCTATCATGTTTAGTATTCTTGTGTTTCCTTAATGACTTGAAATTATGAACTATCACCTTTTATACTTGGCGAATCTTTCCCCTGAAAGTGATGTTGATAAAAAGCAAGGGAGCTCTTTCTTGCCTCGTGTTAGGATGGTAAATCTACTCCCAGCTCTTTAATCTATGTCTATCAAGTGTATTTCTTGCAGAAGGTGTGTAGTCAGTTGTCTTTTTAAAAGTATCCAGTCTGACAGCTTCTTCCTTTTGGTTAAAATCTTTAGGCTGTTTTTATTTAGTGTATTTTGTCACGTTGTGGGTTTAACTCAATCAGCTTTTCACTTGTTTTCTGTTTCTCACCTGTTCTTTGCCCTTTATTCTGCCCCCTTCCCCCCCCCGCGCCCCCCCCCCCCCGCTTTGGACTGAGAATTTTGTGATTATATTCTGGTTATACTTTTCTTTGTTTCATTTCTTAAGATGGGAATTTGGCTCATTCATTCGGAATTGTCTTTTCAAGCACCAATGTTTAGACTTAGTTTCCTTTTGGGTGCTGCTTTAAGTACTTCCCCTCGATTGGGTGGTATATATTCACTTCTACTGAGTTATAAACACTTTCTAGTTCCTGTCTTCACTTCTTGTTTGACTTGTAGATTTTTAAAAGAAGTATTTAAATTATCTTAACAGTGTTCCATTTATTATTTTTAGTGGTTGATTTTGAGTTTATAGTATATAATTTTTTTCAAAATAATTTTTTATTGGATATATTCTATATTTACATTTCATTTCCCTTTTTTTTTGGTTCCCCACCCCCCTAAGGTCCCACATGCCCTTTTCCCTCCCTCTGCTCCCTCATCCACCCCTTCCCACTTCCATGTTCTGGTATCCCCTACACTGATGCTTTGATCCTTTCCAGCACCAGTGTCCACTCCTTTCTTCTTGTCAGACATAGTATATAATTTTTAACTTATCATGATTGTCAAATAATACTGTAGTATTACTTGTATCTATTCCCACTTCCTGTCTCTGTACATGTTATAAACCAAACCACCTAATTACAAGGATGATGATGATGGTGGTGGTAGTGGTGGTGGTAGTGATGATAATGTACCTGAGTTTGAACCTATATGCATGGTAGAACCTATATGCAGAAGACCTGTGGCACTGCCTCTGTGGCACTCTGTGCCCGTGACACTCTGTCTCCGTGGTACTCTGTCTCCTTAGGCACTCTGTCCCCGTGGCTCTCTGTCTCTGTGGTACTCTTTCCCCATGGCACTCTGTGCCTGTGGCACTCTGTCTCCATGGCACTCTGTCCCCGTGGCACTCTGTCCCCGTGGCACTCTTTCTCTATGGTGCAGCTCCTTTCCTCCACTTTCTCCACATCTCTCTCCTCTTTCACATTTACCCTGTAAACTCCAGCCACGTGGAATAGCAAATTCATCTGCAGATTATTGCAGGTTGCCTGTGCATGCAGAATGTCTCCACAGATCACTGCAGGCTACCTCTGCAGGAAACTCCCCCCCCCTTTGTGCTCAAGAAACCACTCCTGCTTTTCCTGGACCACCAAACAGCCTCCACTCTAGACCCTGACTCCAATGTCCATGTCTTTCTCCACCTTCCTTCAACTGGCCACATCATGCCTCTGTGGTGAAAGGGTTCTGCTTGTCTTGGGGAGGTGTTGTGAATTTGGAATTAAGCCCAGTCGCCCTAATGGGCCACCCAAAGCCATCTGTGGCTCATGGTGGGTGGCGTGGCCTTTGTTTTCTAAGCCCCCTTACCATGACCTGCTAAGACCCTTTCTTCTCAGCACACATGAGTCCCTCCCATCCCTGTGGCTCTGCACACTCCCACAGCTGTGTCCAGGCTTTGTCCCTTCCTGAAGGACCTTGTATTCTTTCTCTGGGGTCACCATGGTGAGGACCTCAGGCTGGGTGGCTTAAATATCAGAAACGTATGCTTTTACAGTCTGGAGGGCTGGGAGTAGGGCTCCAGCAGGGATGGCTCCTTGTGCAGACGACAGTGAGAGGGTACCTCCCTGCCTCTCTCCTAGCCTTTGGCAGATCTTTGGCACCTCTTGGCTTCCATCTCTTCTCAGGGTTCTCCGCAGCATGTCTGTGTCCAGGCTGCCCTCTTCTCGAGGATGCCAGCTGTATTGGATTGAGGCCCTGCTGTTCCAGAACGACCCCATCTTAACTGACTGCATCTTCAACAGCCCCGTTTCCAAATAAGGCCACATTCTGAGCACTACAGGCTAGGACTACAATACAGAAGTTTTAGAAATTCGGTTTAATCCACAAGAACCCAACCTTTGTGTTGGAGAGATGTTTCAAAGAAGCACAGAGTGCAGTGTCCCAATGCCTGTTCGTTTAAAGTGCCGAGAAGTGACAGAGTAAACCAACATTTCCAAACTTACTGGATCGGCATCTCTTGTCCCATTTACAAGTCACCAATGAGATTTCTGGGGCACATCCCTAACTTCCTCCCGGATTTACAAAGTGATGAACGTTGATGAACATTTTAATGGGTAGAAGTGTGAGCAAAAGAGCAGAGAGTGCTGCTGGGGGTGGTTGGCATGGGGTCGTCTGACCCCAAGGAAGGAGTGCTTCAGAGGCAAAGCAGAGACAAGCCCTGTTTTGTGGGTACCCACCCTTTTAAAATTCCCAGTTTCATCTTGCCTTCTGAACTCTCTCCATAGCTTTCCTAAAAATCTGCCCCGCCCCCACCCTGGACGCCTCTGCTCCTCCCCCCCATCCACGCACCCCCATGTGGTGTCTTGCCTTTGCTCCCCATCCTAGTCAGCCACCTCCAGGGCTCTTTTTTTTCTGTCATGGATACATTGTATCTCAGCGGCGTTCTTCACACTACCCCATGATACTCTTACCAGCTCCCGGTAGATCCAGTGGCCACTTCTCTCAGAGCCTTGTTGTAAAGATCCTGGGGAAGAAATCCCATTTCAAGAAAGTAGAGATTTAATTAAACACATACACATTTAATTTCTTCTGTTGGTCAATTCAAGAGACCATAGTTATCTACTCTAACGTGTGTGTTTTAAGCAGCTATGGGGACGCTTATTAACCTCCAAATGCCGCCATCTCAGTGGGGTTTAGCCTGGGAAAGACACTGCTACTAACAGTGGCTCTGTGGCAGGTCTACATCTCGTCGCTGCTAGCAGTGGCTCTGTGGCAGGCCCGAATCTCCTGTGATGCTGCACACATTCTATGCAGCCTGTGTTCTCTCGCAGTAATGGAAGCTTGTGTGGGAGAAGGGAAGACACCAGTAACTAGCTTTCTGTCTCTCTCCATACAGCTGATCCCTATGTGGTTACCAATGATTCAGTCAAATACCAAGGTAAGTCATCCCTTGGGCTGTCTGGAAGCTCTGTTCCCTCCAGAGAACCTCAGAGTATCCGTGAGGGAACATTACTGCCCCCTTGACTACAAAGAAGGGACCATTTTGGCCTACTCTTTGGTCTCTTGGGCTGATAATGCAGGAGACTTTTGGCAGATAAGGGGTTTACAGAGGGCATCAGCAGGGGCCCTGGTCCTGCTCACTGTGGATAAAGGAAGAAGCACTGACCCCTAACTCGAGGACAAACCCTATTTAAGAAGGATAACCACAGAATCTAGCCCAGGCTAACCCGGTGATATCATATGATAATCTGGGATGGAAGGAATTCCAGGAAGAAAGGATAACACTGAATAAATGACAGAATTAAGCTAGAAATATCTGAATCCCTTCATTCTCCGTATGAGGAAAGTTGGGACCATAAGGAATAGTGACTTAGATAGGGTCCCAGATCCTGGAAGGGACTCCCCTGCCCAGAGTGAATGTGTTTCTCAATCCCAAGTCTCACTGGTGGTGACATCTTGGCGCATGCCTCTTAGTGACAAATATAGTGGGGTTTGGCAATAAATGGCGGAGCCAAACACTGCCCCCTCCACACCTGGTGCCTGTCTGTGGCATCCGGAACGTTGGGGAGGGGAAGAGGGCGAAACCACTCTTGCTGGATTTCCTTCCCCACATTGGGAAGCCACTCTAGTGGAAGGAGAGGGGTGTGGACTCAAGACACCTGCGATGTCAAAAGTCGTCTTTTGACAAGGGAAACTGTCAACAGTGTAAACAGCAGGGCTCGGGGGGAGGGAGCTGTCGAGTGCCATGGAGACCGAGAGACCATTATAATACTAAAATGTACTGACCATCCGCTGTGAGCCAGCGGCTCCCTTCTAGAAAGTCTGTTAACTCACTTGTTTTATGGAGCCCCTGAAATAAGTGCCATATTCCCAATCTTCCTGGGACAAAACCCTAAGACAGACTTGTTTCCACAGCTTCCCACTACAGAGCCTGAGCATCTAAGCACTGTATCAGCCCAGGCTCCTGTGAGCACAGGCCCAGAGCCGGAGTCCAGGTGCTGGACGTTAGCTCCACGGTCCCATTGCAGTGAATCAACATGAGCTCATCCATCAGTAAGGATGGAGCAAAGCAGGCTCACCCCACCCCCAACCCCACCCCCAGCACTGCTGAATTTGAAGGCAAGCTCTCTTCAGTCCAGGTCTGATTGCCACCTGTAGACTGACTGCCACCCCCATCCCCACCCGACCTGTGCACCTAGCAGAAAGCACTGACCTGTCTTCCCTGTCTTAACAGCACTTATCCGCCGGCCTCCAGCTTCGCCTCCAGGCCATTCAGAACAACGTGAACCACCACAGCCTAAGGACGCTGCCCGGCTCGGGCCAGAGCAGTGCTGGCCTAGCAGCCCTTCGGAAATGGCTGCAGTGCACCCAGTTCAAAATGGCCCAGGTGGAGATCCAGTCCTCGGAAGCAGCGTCTCAATTTTATCCTCTATGAGTGGACTCCTCGGCTCCAGTGTCAACACGCTGGCTTAGCAATAATGGGTATAAAAACAAACAATTTGATCCAAGCAGGTCGGAGAACCTTGGTACTGTACTCTCTTTCTAGTTTAGTATAAAGACGTGCAAAGGCCGGAGAGGGCCACAAACGAAGCTTTCTTGCTACACATATTTCTGATGACTCCTTGGGCTATCTGATTAAGTGTTTCCTTACATTATTTTTTAAGAAAAAAAAAAAACAAAACCAAAATCATTTTTCTTTATCTAACTTCTATTTTTTTTAAGAAAAAAAATAGACTGGTGGGCACTCACAGAAAAGTTGTACAAAGTCCCCCTGTTGCTATTTTTGATGATAGAGAATAAATAGGGTTTTTGAAACCTTTGTAGTGTTTTTTCTTAAAAATCCACTCTTGGAAAATGCAATAAAACTAAAACAAAATCAAACTAAAGTCACCAGAATCCAGTGACACTTGACCGAAGCTTTTTGTCATTATCCCTAGAAAAAGAGGCAGCTTGCGAGGGACATTACAAAGTGCACTTAGAAATTAGGTGGCTAAACTGTGGAATTGTTTTTTGTTTGTTTGTTTGTTTGTTTGTTTTTTAATACACTTTCCCAAAACCGTCTGTTAAGTCGTATTATTTTTAAAAACTAGTTTTTCAACTCGGTAGTTCCGGGCTGGGCTTTCTCGCAAGTTTTACAGTCATCTTTTTAGTTTTGTGAGTCATGATTTTATTCTCTTGTTAACACTTGTCTAGGACTCCATTTCAAACTGTAGCTTGCACAGTGGACCAGAGGAGGCCCTGTACAGGTTCTGAGCGCCGCCCCTGGAGTTACATTTCATATGACGAGATTTTAACCACGTAAGAGGACCAAGGTGTATTTATGCTTACATCTTAGTATTCCCAAAGCAACCTCTCCTCCCTCAACTCCCCCCCCCACCTCCTGCTGTAACGCACTGACCAGAGAAGACATAGTATACATTTCATCGCAATGCTGACATGCTAGTAAATGCAGTTTTACTATCGATGTGAGCCTGGGGTTTTCAGAAGTCAGTTTCCAGAGCTAGCGCTTTCTTTCCGGCCCTCCATCTCTTCAGGACTTTTATGGATTCTCACCTCCTCTAAGACCGAAATCATCAGAGACAAGGGCTTCTCTTCTTATCTAGTCCACTCCCTTTCAAGGACTTTGAAAGCACAAGATAATCCCCTTTTTAGAGAGTTAGTTAACAAGAGCCTCCTCCTCCGTTCTTCTGGGAAGGCTGATGTGCTTCTCAGAGTCCTAGGCTGTGTGAGTGCTCCAGGGAGGATGGCAGAGCTTGGTGCGTCTGAGAACCTGCAGGGAACCTACTGGGCCTGTCCTAAGAGCACTAAAGCGATGCTCTGTATCTTACTGACACAGTCTTTGGAAAGGCCCTCTTGCATGGCCAGGACCCTCCTGTGCCTCCAGCCACGCTTGGCTGTGTTTCTGTGAGTATTGCAAATGGTGACAACTTTGGGGAGCATTGAACCCTCCCAGTCCCCAGAGTGTGGCAGATAGTATGTGTTTAATATCATTTGCTGAATGGGATGCATTTAATTCTTTGTGGTGTTACCCAGTGGGCTCAGCTAGGGCTGCATTGTCACATCCTGTTCTGGTTCAAGGATTCCTAGAAGGGTTTTCCCACCAGAGGAGGACATTCTAACCAATCTCCTAGGGAGTGGCTTTGTTGACTACCCCATCCAGACTCAACTGTAGGCCCCAGGTGACCTAAATCTTAGTGGCCCCATCCCAGCCTTAGACAATGTCAGTTCCTTTTCCTGCTTGTCTTTTTCCCAGTTCCTTGAGCAAGCATCTGCCTCCACTTGCCTTGGTGTTTGTATTCTCAGTGAGGGCCGGAGTTGAGCCCTTAACCCAGTGTCTGGACTCTGTGATCTCAATCCCAGTTGCCACCTACTGTGTGCTCCCACCCAGACATGCCTCCCTCCTCCTTGCCCTTGAGGACATGATCATTTTATTGCCCGTTGGGCACAATCTCTGTCCTTGTGGTCAGCGTTGTACTATTATTTGTTTGTTGACAGAGATCTGTAAATTACCCAGCCTGCACTGCATCCACAGATGCCAATATCATCCCTGGTTACCTATGTCAGCAAGAGCTCAGGTATTAGGAGACAGGGAGAGAGAAGGCATTTTAACAGGATTGCCCATGGAGGAAAAGCTGTTCATGTAAGTCAAGGACCAATAAACTTAAAGTCACAGTCCAGATACCATCTCCAGGATAGATGCTGTCCACAGGCAAGATGTAAGATGCAGTCCACAGGCTAGCTACAATTCACAGGCCAGCTACTGTCCACAGGCCAGAGGCAGCCCACAGGCCAAATGCCATTCATAGGCTAGAGACTGTCCACAGGCCAGAATCCACCGGTGGCCTGTTCAAGTGTGGGTGGATAAACCCTAGCTGCCGCTCACATGCAGGCTGTGGCTGCTCTTGGGCTGCTGCAGCAGAGCTGAGTTGTAACAGGTACTATCCCAGAAGGCTTCTTAACGCAGCCACCACCTGGCCCTTCAGGCATATGCTAAGCCCTGTCCCTGGCAAAGGTGACAAAGGATGACTGAGCTGGAACCCCACTACCTCGGGATGCTTGGAATGTCTTTATTAGCGTTTCTTCATCTTTTAAATGGGGGTGGAGGGGGACAAAGACACATTCTACCTCATAGGGTTCTTAATGCAAAAACAAAGATACAAATTTTAATGAAACTTAGGGCAATAGTTGGTACATGGTGAACATGCAGGAAATTATTATTATCATTCTTGATAAAGCCTAGAGAGGTAAAGATAGTCATCCAAAGTCATATTACTTGTAAGGAGCAGAGCAAAGTTGGGTCCCCAGGCTGTCCAGCCCAAGGACTGTGTTTCTGAACGTATCCTGCGTTAGCTTCAGCTACGTGTATCCCCCATCAGTGCTGTGAAGGCAAGAGCAAAGGCGGAGAGAGCCCAGCCAAACGCCGCCTGGTCCAGGGCTGGCAAGCACTAGTAGCTTGGAGAAGGGTTAAGGAGTCACCCAGTTTTCCTTCCCTCAGGGAATTCTATGGATTCAGTGTCCTCGGACTGCTCTGAGATTCCCAAGTGTGTCATGGGCCCATCTCTTTAAGTACAAAGATTCTGTTCTCAATGATTTGCCATGGTGCCTATGCCTCTTACTAGTTGGTTGACCTTGGACAAATTATTGTGTCTGGACCTCTGTTTTCCCTTTCTGTAAAATGGGTCTTTCCGCCACCCCTGGGGTAATGGAAAGTCCCAGCAGGCATATGACTATGATGCTGCTGGGAGACCACAGGGATCCACAGACCTCCAGAGGACCACCGCTACCTGGCAAGGACGTGGAAGAGGCTAGCTCGTGGCCGCATGCTTACTTGATTTCCCCTTGAGCCAGCACATCTGAATCAAGATCTGCAAGACCACGGGAGCCAAAACAGACTCGTTGGCCAACAGTTCCCAGAGTCCCCTGTCTGTCATCAACTCGCAAGCATATCAGCGTCATTCTGCCACACACTGAGATGTTTCCAGCAATCTCTTCCCAAGAGTCTCCTCTAAGGCCAAGTAGTACAACTGCTCCATCCCCACTGTCAAGTGACAACAGGACAGAGGAAGACCAGGTCAGGTCAGAGAAGATGATGATGTCCTCCAGGACGGATGAGCCGTGATTGGAGGATCTCTGAGCCCACTGGGCAGTGCAGACACTCGCTGTACTCTATACCTTTGCAAATGTGTGTATCGGGCAGATGACTTGTTTCGATAATAATGGTTCTTTTGCAGAATGGAATGGGCGGAACTTATTGCACAGTATAAAACCATGGTGTTCTGAAGGGTGACCCATGACTCATGATGGCCGGGGTGTCGAAGAGAGGCTGGCCAACTCCACCCTCAGCTAAGAAGCGAGCACTGAGCCAGTAGGAGGGACCTTCAAGGGCAGCCAAGGCAGCCCCTGTGTACTGAGTGCCTACACGGTCCCAAGCGACTTCGACATTGCCCTTACCATCCTGAGACAGGTGTGGAGTTTCCTCCCGTTTGTGCAGGCAGCACCCTGGAAGCCCCTGAGCTGAGTGCCTGTTCTGGACTGCTCAGCTAGCAGTGGCTTACACTTCGGGCTGTAAGTCCCCATGTCAGAGCTCCGCTAGAAACTGCTTTTTTTTTTTTTTTGTCGTGGCTGAGCTGTGTCAGAAGCGTGGACTAGGGAAGCCTGGGGGCTCTCCGGAAGCCTTTCTGTTTATTGGTTTCCTCAGTTTTGTCCTCACAAAAGAGTCACCTCATCTGACAAGGGCATTTTCCCTCTATCTTGGGAATTAATTTCTGTGGAAAAATTATAGATCATAACTTGAATCTCATTTAGCTTCACAATTACTATAATATGTTTTTAAAATTCTTATCTCATATATTACCTCCCAACTACAGATTCCCTCCCTTCTCTCCCCCTCCTATCACACACACACACACACACACACACACACACACACACACATATATTCTACAGGAGAGTGAGGCAGGAGACTCACAAGTTCAAGGCCAGCCTAGGCTCTTGGCCCCTATCTCTAAATAAAAATTTTAAAAAAGATATGGGGGTATATATAGAAGGCTCACATGCCTGCCTAGTATATGCTAAGTCTTGAGTTCAATCTTTAGTGCCACAGAATTCATACTAATGACAATAGGAAACAGAATAGCCTTGGATGAACTAAAGGTTGTGGTGATAAGCTGGCGCTTCAGTTCAGGAGGCTGCTGGGCGGGATTCATGCAGTTCTGAAGAGACCTGCCCCTAACTAACTGTGGCAGCAGACAGCACTGACAAGGGCTCAGGACACGTCGCAAGCTTTTGGTGTGACATCATCTAATCTTTACAGTGGTGTGAGGTAGGCACCCCCGATCCCTTAATTATGAGCCTCATAGGAGAGATGAGGAGAAGGAGGCTCTTTGCAGGAGCCCTTTAGCCTGTGTCTGCCTCCAGCAGCCTCTGTTTGTACATTACAGAAACTACCAACTAGACACACTGCTGCTTGCCTGGCCCACACGAACTATGTAGGCCCAAAGGCATCAGCGGGCAGCCTGCAGGCTGATGATGTCCAGGCTGCCTCTGTGTGACAAGCTTTCAATTTCATTTCTTCTTTTGACTGGAGTATCTATGGTTGGAAACCACGCGATTTCGAGCATGGGCTATCTCCCACCACTGATCTGGCCTCACATGGGCTAGCTCTCACCACTGATCTGGCCCCAGAATCAGGAAAAAACCATCACCATAGCCTCTGAACAGAAATCCTATAGTCTCTGAGTTGGTCCCTGGATCTGCAGTCTCCCCCCTCCCCCTTTACCTCTTTGCCCCAAGGCTCTGGTCTCACTAATCTGGGTTTAGACTGAGTTCTAGCTTACAGGTACTAAAGAGGCCCTCAGCCACCGGGACAAAGGGCAAAGGGTAAATCAGGGCTTGAGGCCGTGCTTGTGACTCCGTATTGATCCCCATGTTCCTGGCAGCCATCACGCCTCTGATATTGCTCAGGGCTGCCAAGGACCCTGCCTCTCAAAGAGACTCCAAGGACAGGTGGGTATGCCGAGGTGAGCCCCGGCCACAAGCCACGCTCTGCAAGGCTCACAGGGGTTTGAGACGTTGGTCGGTCGTTTCAGGAGCAGAGCAGTGTTTTTAATTACACAGCCCAGACAGGTCTTTGCGGGCCAGTAGAGAAGGGAGGAGGCCTCCTGGGGCTGCCTGGCTAACGCCTTGATCTCTGCTTCTTCGAGTGGCCACTTAGCAAAGACAGGAATCAATGGATAATCAAGCTGAAGGACTGTGGCGCTTTCCAGGTGAGGACAGTCACTGCCTAGAGGAGTGGGAATTGCAGCACTAGGGACCAACGGGGAGGGGAGCACTGGGCAGACAGTAGAGTTTGGGAGAGCCTCATCTGGTGGAACAGAAGCCGGGCTTTAATGGGAACTGTAGGGGATAGTGCGGATATGGGCTTTACAGCCTGGGGTTGGGGTTGGGACCTGCATGCTCTCCTGCCCTCTGACCAGACGTGAAGTGCTTAAGTTTCAGCTTCATTGGTGACACAATGGAGGTGACAGTCCCCCATCCCTATAAAAAGTACAAGAAGAGGTGCTGTCTGTCCTCAGCATCACAAAAGATGTCAAGTAAGTCAGGGATAAGCCCTTCCCAGACCTGCCCCATCCTGGGTCTGCGTGTCACCACTTAGCATAGCGCCGGTGTTTTGCTGAAGAGAAATCACAGCTTGCCACAGCCGCCTGGCTCCAGTTCTTCAGCGTGCCGTGCTGGTCCCACGCTGCCTCGCTCTGTGCGCTGACTCAGCGCTCCCACGTTTTCCAAGTCTGAATGAGCAACTGGGGAATCCTCCTCCACACGGCACGTTCTGCCAGCGTTTGGAGTCACATGGAGTGAGCACAGCACCGTGTTTGTAATGGGGATAATATTTTGAAAATAATAACTGCATATGTTTTTTTTTTTACTCCTCTCCAGGAAACAGCACGCCTCAGTCTATTCTGTGGATGGTGGGAGCAGGAGGAAGGCGGTACGTGAGGAAAGTTCTAGTCAGACAGGATGAGAAAACAGTACCCACGTCTTCTGGTAGAATGCTCTCAAAAGGAGGACAGATCTGGGAGGCCAGGGAGTGTATCTGTATCTTTCCTCAAGAAGTTACACAGTTGCAAAGTTCTGCGTGCGCCTGGAAATCCTGGAAGTGTCTATGCGCCTGGAAATCCTGGAAGTGTCTACAGCCCTTCTTTGGCCTGTGTGCCTGATCAGAGGCCAGAGTCCCCAAGGGTCAGGGGCTAAGAAAATAAGTTACATCAGGAGGACATTTCTAGTACAAGCACTAGACAGGCAGCTAGTGACGCGAGGAACTAGAAGAATGAGGCATAGCTTGTCAGCCCAAGGAAGCAGCCATGCCAGTCCTGCAGCTGAGACCAGAGACTCCTGAGAAGAGCCATCTGCCTCAGGACAGCTGCTACCTGTCAGTGACTGCACTGCCGTTGCCTGTCCACTGGCCCAGAAGGTTGGTGCCTTCTGGAGGCAAGTGGCCCTTGGAATGACGTCACAGCGTGTCTGGAAGCAGGAAACAGAGTTGATTGAAAGACACTATTGAAATAAGGGAACAAGATACCACCATGTGTAAGTTCAGGTTTGACAACACCCAACTGTGTGCTGAAGGTATTTACAGGAAATAAAATGTTTTCTTCTTTATGGCTCTGTATACTGTGTTAAATTTGCAAACCACCGGGAACAGGTTAATTTAACAGACATTTCTAACGTCAGGCACGTTAGGGTGTTAGGAGGGCTGGAGATGTGGTAAGGAGTGAGATCCATATACCCCGTCTTCTAACAGGGCTAAGACACAAAACAGCAATTATTCACGGGAGAGCATTGCTCTAGTGCAGCCAGAGGAAGGTGATAGTCCAGAGAGAAACTGGCAGTGCTCAGAGGTAGTCACGAAGGACAAGAGGGAGAGCCTGCCAGGCCTTATCCTCCCCCCCACAGAAAGAGCAGAGGCTCTGAGACCCGAGAGCCTGGCCAGAGGCTGGGATGGCTGTGAACCCTGCCCCTCTACTGAGCTTTGGAGAAGTAACTCTTGAGTGTTTGCGTGTGGTGGGGGAGAGGGGAAGGTACCGGTCATTGAAATCTCTGAGCCCATCTGAGTTGGAAGAATTGTAACTTGTGGCCATGCAGAATCCTATCTTAACTGCGGCTCTGCCCCTCTGGAGCCCCAACAGCCCCTTAACATTTCTGAAACTTAGTTTACCCCCTGTAAAAGAGGGGTGTCTCCTAGGCTTAAGGGGAGGGTTCAAGTCAGGAGATAGAAGTGCTAGAAAACTGGCCCTGGGTGTCCCTCACCTCCATATGATCCTGCGTCACCTGCTATGTGCACATTGCACAACTGTTGCCACCACCAACACCTAAAGGATAGGACCCTGCTGGTTCCCCTCTGTATCCCCAGGACACAGCATGGGTGTGGGGGGATCAAGAATCTCAAGGGGCTTACAGGCAGGGTCACACATGGCAGGGGATAATGGGAGGGGTCCCATCCAGGGGGAAGCGCAGAAAGTAAGAGCTACATTGGACTAGAGGGGGACCTGTGCGGGGTGCATGGGTGCTCTGTGGCACAGGAAGGAGGCAGTCTCTGCATGAGACTTGGATGGCAGATTAGATGGCAGAAAGAGGCAAGCCAAATAAGAATGAAGGATGGTACGGACCCGTCAAGGAGTGGGGGTGGTGCGCATCGGAGACTGTATGTTCAGCTATGGGTAGGAGTGAGTGGGGGTGGGGTGGGGTAGCAGGGCCCAGGGCAGCAAGACTGAAGATCAAGGCCAGGGAAGGAAGTGCAGCAGCCAATGGATGGACTGGACGACAGGGAGGTGGGCAGACAGCAGGTCAGATGGAGGGGGGACCTGCAGTGGAATGGGCGGTAGGAGGGAGAAGCCAGGAGGCGGATTCTGGTTTGCAGGGCAGCAGGAAAGGCTGGGGCATATTTCAGCAGCCAAGGACCTCTGAGGTGTCCAGCTGGGACCTCAGACGGGGAAAGCTGGACCTGTGGCTCCTGGGAGGTAGAGTCCCTTTTGGGGGATGGGGGTGGCATAAAGAGAGAAGGAATTGGATGACTGTTCAGGAGATCCCAGAAGTGTTCAGAGGACAAGTGTTGGCCAGTGCCTCACCCTAATATGGGAGATGGGGGTGGGGTGGGGTCTGACTGTGATGGAATAGACATAGGACTAGGTGGCCTAGCAAGGGAATTGTCAGATGTCCTCCAAACGGATCTTTGGATGGGTATGTGGCCGGGCACTAGTTGGGTGGGTGGCCGATAGTAAGGCTGTGACCAGCTGCGATATGGGACTGACTTCCAGGTGCCTCAAGGTATGTCTGAGTGCCACCCTTTTGGGAAGGATGGAGGAAGGGTGGCTTGTTTTCACCAATCTCACGGGCCCAAGAATGGTCTTCTGCCTCTTCTCCAGCTGCCTGGCCAGGGACCACAGGACAGGATGCCACTGTAGAGCATGCCTCCTGATGGCAGACATGTTGCTATCGGACTGCTCAGAGCTGTGCGCTGTGTTGGTCACTGGAGCTGAAACTAGCAACAGAGACCTCGGTGAGGAGCGCTGGCAGGGGTGGGGGTGGGGGATATGACACCTAGGAGCGGTCTGGTGCCACTGCTCTGTGTTGGTGGCCTGCCCCCTCCTCACTCACCAAGTCTGCCCTTAGAGCCCCATTTTGGGGGCACACATGGACAGAGCCTCACACACACGCTGGCTGCTCTCTTGTCCTCGACTGGTCTCAGGTTTCCTGCTGTGGAACCCTGGCGGGGTGGACCAGAGTGTGAATGAGGCCTGAGGTGTTCCATCCTCAACAGCACCAATGGAGAGGAGCCGGGTCAAAAGCCTGCATGGTGTGGGCGCTTTTACTGACAGCTCCATTGACAATAGCTGGAATGATGGTCCCGCCACTCTGTGCCCGCTTAAACAGGAATTCCCAGAGCTGGCACCTCATCAGGCCCCATCGGGAAAGGGATCTTCCATTCCCTGATCCATTTTTTTTTTTTAACAACCTTAAAGATGAGGATGGCATTCTCTCCCCCAAGCTCCTTTCCGGCACAAGTGCAGGGACCCCACTGGCCCGCAGAAAGACGGAAGCTTAGTGAAGTTTCTCTGGTGGGGTCTGGAGTTTTCCCCAGGTCTCAGTGGCTCCTGCCCTGGCTCCTTCAGGCCAGGACAGTCTGGAGTGGACGGACCTGCTGTTCCTGAGGTCCCTCTGTTGGAGCACATGTCAGGCCGGGGAAGCGAGCGCTGATGTCCAGCTGGATGGATGTTCTAGGATAGTGGCCACGGGCCCAAGCCCACTCCTCCTCCAGCATGGCGGGAAGATCCTCAATGCCTGGATACCCACAGCAAGGCCAGGCCATTCTCCTGGAACCTTCTCGGTGTGGGCCGTGGGAGGCCTGGGTCTGAACCAGTTCCACCCAGGCAAAATGGGAGAGCGTGTGGCTCTAGCCTCGGTTTAGATGGAGGTGGTTGGTGAGAGGATGAGAGACAGGACTGGGCTCAGAACACCAGTCTGCGGGCTGGAGACATAGTGGTTCATTAACAGCACGCTGCTCTTAGAGAGGACTCAGGTCAGCCCCCACGTGGGGCAGCTCACAGCCATCTATAAGCCCAGTTCCAGAGGATCTGATACCTGCTTCAGGCCTCCAAGGGTACCAGGCACACACATGGTATGTGTGTGTGTGTGTATATATATATATATATATATGTATATATATATATATATATATATATGTGTGTGTGTGTGTGTGTGTGTGTGTGTGTGTATGTGTGTGTGTGTATGTGTATATGTGTACAAAACATTCATACACATAAAAGTTAAAAAAAAATCTCCAAAAGACAAAACAAATCAAAACACATTCCCGTGACTTTAAGATAAATCACCAGAAGTAAAGCACCTTCCAAGTTCCCAGCCCGCCCTGGGTTCACAGCAGCCTGCTCCTCGCCTGTGTTCAGTGTCAATCAGCCACTAGAGACAACAGTGACAGCCATCTTTATAAGTATATTTTTATTGACAGTAAAAAAAAAAAATTCTCGATGATTCCTTCCGTGAAGGAAGGGGCAGGTGAGTCTTGACATGTGTACCTGCCTGCCCAGGCAGCGGCACGGTTGCCTCCCGTACACACACACTGCTACGAAGGCAGAGCTCACGGTGTGTACAATCATGCCCTGCAGGTCACACACCACCTGGACTAGTTTAGGTCATATTTGTACAGATCAGAGTACAGTATTTATACATATATATATTTGTATAGATAGATATCTCTTTAAATATATATAACTATATATATATATATAATATGCCTATTTTTGACGTCTACTGTTCTTTCATCCAAAATGTCCTCTAGAAGGCTTGTAGAGACACCTGGTAACCGGGCGGGCGGTCCTAAACGCTGCTGAGTTCTGACAGGATTTAACCACAGTGAGGAACATCGGCGGAAACATGTGGACGTGGGCATTTCTTCACACCTCTGCTTTCAGGCTGCACTGAGACCGGGTCTTAGTGGAGCAGACGCAGGGCCCTTTGAAATGAAGGTCTACGTCCACACTCTTGGTTTTATGCATGTTACAGCCAAGTGGGCTTAAAAACCAGTGCCTTCTGCTGTGATGTGAGGCGTATGCTCTAAGTGGCCAGGCGTGGGCTTGAGAGGCTGTTCTCAGGGGAACCCTTTTAAAATCTAGGCCCTTCCCTTGGTTTCCCCTAACGGTGGGGTAGGGTTACACCACCCACTAAAGACAACGTATGTGTGCACTAGCCGAGCACAGTGCAACCTCAGCTGCAGTCCCTGCTGCCTAATAGCACACATACACACTAGGTTTAAGCCAAGGTCTGGGCGTAGGTACATGAAGATCTCAGGTTCTGCCCAGCCCTCAGGCCCCCTACTAGGGAGTCCTCTCTCCAGCTAGGGGTGTCCCTCATTCCTGGGTCTTGATAACTGGAGGTGGGAGTGGGAGGGCGTTACTCTCTCTGTGAGGCTCCAAGGTGTGTATGTTTACAATAGGGCCAGGCCTCCTGTCTGTCCAGCGTTTGCTGTGGGCCCAGGCACCAGGAGACTGTCTCTCGTCTCAGTTTAGATGTCGTGAGAGACAAGGCACTCGGGTGGAGCCTGGGAGGCTTCTCCCCCTTGTCTTGCCTGTCCTTGATCTACCTCCTCTGGCTTCTTTGTCACTCGGAATCACATCCAAAGAGGACGGCCTGACGGCCTGACGTTCCCCTGGATGAGGTGGGGGCACCCCAGTGAAAGATCTCGGCCACCCTGTGTCAGAGCACAAGGCATGCTGTAAAGGGGAAATTCACAACTAACCAAATACGTGTCCTCAAGCGAAGGAGGGCGAATGTCACTTGCAGGAGGCGTGGACGGTCCCTTATCCTGTACCTATTGACTGGAGCAGAGCAGTGGCAGCTTCAGAGCACCCAGCCACATAGGACTGATTTTCGTGTCTGTCAGTTTTGCCTGGCTTTGAAATTCTCACGTAGCACAAACACCCACTGGAGATCTCTGGGGGCTGAGGCGGAGGCTAACGTACCCGGCTAAATCTCTACACTGTGGGGGTGTTACTCTGCAGTAGGCTGGCTTCCTTCTAGGCAAGTACATGTGGCTGGTGAGGGGAGTGGGGGCGGGCAAAGGATACAAAATCACAAGGGTCAAGGGACGTGCCTCACTGTGTGGGTGGCCTCCAGGGAAACAAGCCTGTGGGTGGGTGGGGGGTTATCAAGGCTAGACGATTCTTCTGCACTTTCTGGTCTGCCCACACTCAGGAGGCTCTGGTCCCTTAAGAGTTCTGGCCCACAGAGAAGGCCACTTCAGGGACACACAGAAGGCCATTTTCTCCTGGGCACTTTCTGAGTACCAAATTTAGGGGGACTGTTGGGGGTAAGAGGGTTACAGAGCACTGGACCAACATCTCAGCCTGGCACGGAGGGCCCATATGGGTTTGGCACAAGTTGTGACCTCTGTCCAGTGAGGCAGGGTCTGGCTCACACTGGTACTTCCTGAAGAGCCAGGGGTGGGATGTCAGAGTGGGCAAAGGGAACCTCTGACTTTCTTGAGACACCCTCTGCCCGGGCATCGGGGAGACACTGAGTTCACTCCCTGGGGACTACGTCGGCCGAGCCCACTACTTCCCAAGGCAGCCATGCAATAAGGAGTCACAGGCCAGGCTGCGAGTCACAGGCTAGGCTGTGGGGGCAAAGGACACGGGCACAGGAGACGGAAGACCATGGCAGACACAGCGATGGACAGGTGTGTGGGAAGCACCTTTGGAAGGGGACATTTGTCTCATGGCTGTGTGATGGCTTTTGTAAGAATGTCCACAGAGGAGCAGGTAGGTTTCCTGCAGGAGAGGAAGCTTCCAGAATGGGAGTGGTCCCTGGATCACCTTTCTTCTGGCTAAAGTGGGATAGCTCTCTGCCCCAGGCAGACAGACAGGCCCTCTGCTTTCCTCGCAATGCATGCTTTCAGGAGCAGCTGGTGACAGTCGGTGTGCCCAACACGAGACAAGGAGGGGAGTATGGAGACCCCTGGGTGGTGGTGCTGCTCAGGGGCCACATGCAGGGGAGCCTGGCTCAAGCCCGGTGTCGGTGCTGTACCCCTCGGGGGTGACCAGGGCTAGCCTGGGAAGAGCATGCTTTCTCTTTCAGGAGGCTCAAGGCCTGCGAAGCACGAAGTCCTGGACAGGCCCATGGTCAGCTCATGTCCACCTGTCATCCATGTCCACCAGTGTCACCACGGTGCCCTTCTGGCCAGTGGGTCCCAGGGCCTGCAGGTTCACACCACTGCAGCGTTCACACCTACCCCTTTGTTGCTCTGTGAGGAGCTCATGGGGTACTCAGCAACACTGGTGCCATTTTCATCTTTTCTCAGTGGTTTCCTAGAAAGGATCAGGGAGGGGGGGTGGGGGAGACAAGGACATTGTCAGTTCCGAACCACTGTGACAGCGTAAAACCTCTGAGCCAGAGTCTGGGTTAGCCAGAGACCCACTTCCGGGGGGTCAATCAGAAGCTACACAGACTCTTAACTAGAGTGACCGTATAATTTAGTATGCAAGTCGGGGTCTACTAAGAAGGAAAAGGGAAGACAACGATCTGAATCGAAACTGTTCTGGATAACCCAAAATGTGCGGTCAGCCTACTATGATGAAGCTCTGATTGATCCCTTGGGGGAGCGGTTGGTTCTCAGAGAGCAGCATGAGTAATCGGAGCTTGTGTCTTGCCTCTGTGCAATCCAAACCAGGGTATGTGTTGTGAGTGAGCGGTGAGGGTGGTGGAGGTGTTTGTCACGCTGGCTGGGCTGCCGGTGACAGCGATGGTACCTGGGATGCTACTGATGATGGTTACTAAGGTGATAGTCGCCGTGGAGAAGGGGTTAGTGATGGTGGTGGTGGTAGATAGGATGATGCTGATGGTTAGTGTGATAAGGATGGTGAAGGTTTTGGTAGTGGCGATAACGTGGAGATCGTAGGGGAGGTGCTGGTGGTGATGGTAGACAGGGGAATGATAGTTGTAGTAATTGTGGTAGTAATGACAGTGGGGTGGGGGGGATTTAATAGCTGCGGTCACGGTTGGATTGACAGTGGTGGTGACCGTGATTGTGGTGACAGTTATGGCAAGGGTAATGATGACGAATTCCCAAGCTGAGCTACTACACGCCAGCATATCTTTATTAGTTTCATGGGATCATTGAAAGCTCATTTCAGAGGCCACTGAACCCAAGATCCAGTCCTCTTCTGAATACCAGGGATCAGGAAGGCTAGGAGGGAGGGCCTGAAAAGGGACATCACAGTGCTACTTCCTGGCCTGGCTGAAGGCCCCGTTCCTCCTCTGGGTCATTCAGGCGGTCTCTGGCCTCCACCCCGAGTGTCTACAACCTCCTGGGCTGCACTTACAATCTGTTCCACACCACTGCACTGCTGCCTCTTAGGTGGAGATGACTCCAGCTGAGCCCAGCTCAGGTACCTCCTGTGCCCCCAGAGGTACCCGGGATGAATAGCTCTTGCTAGGTATTATCTAAACCAGACATTTACAATCATCTCCAAAACCTCGGGGATCGATTGCTTCTGCCTTCTCACGCGTCCTCGGAGCCTGCCCAAAGGCACGATGGGCAGGGATGGTATTTTGTGACTGGTTCAAAGATCTCAGAATGGACTCTGCTTGCAGAATCTCGGCAAAGCGGGGAGGCAGGGAGAGCCGGTCAGTTGAGTCGTGAGATATCAGGACACCTCACATGACACACAAAGGTCACATTTGTTCACGGTCCCCTCCTTTTTGGAATCGGAAGTTTTTCACAGAAGAAATGACTCTAGTTGGCTGAGCCTAGCCGCTGAGGCTTTTAGAAAAGGCAAGATCTAATCCACGCGTCCTCCCCTGGTGTGTCATGCTTTGAACAGAGTCCTCTTGGGTAGAGAGCCTTGCTCCTCTTCAGGTACCCCGAAGAAGCTAGGTTGGAATTAGGAATCATTTTGGGGGGAGGAGGAACTGAGGCTGAGCGAAAACGTTGACGTGCCAAGGGCCCCAGCTGCACTGCAGTGGGACCTGGGAAAGCCTCCCTGCATGTCCTCTCAGAGATCCCTCAAAGTCTTACTGAGCCTTCCAAAAGCTTCGATCAGAGGGCACAGAAGCGCCCAGATGCCAGCTCATGGTGATGGCAGCATAAAAGGCTTCATGATAACATGGATTTGGCCTGCCCACCTCCTGGCACCAGGGCCAAGACCGCCTCTATTCTGTTCCCCATACTTTGGTCATAGCTTTTCGCAAAGCCTTCTGGGATTCACTGGGGCCCGTGAAAACTGAATTGCCCCCAGAGCAGGAGATAGCTCAGCGTGGCTCCATTCTCTCACCAAGCATAGCACTCATGGGTGACACTAGCCAGTTTAAGGGACAGAGGCCACAGCGTCTAGAACCTCAGCTTTCCACCACTCTCTACCTGTGTGAACTCAGGCAACCTATGCAACTTCTCTGAGCCTCAGTTTCCCTTTCTATAAAATGGGTAGAACAGTGTCTCTTTCGTGGGTTTGTTGGGAGGATTAAACACATTAGTGCACATCAAGCATGTGGATGAGTGTCTAGCATACAGTAAGTGCTCTGTAAGTGTCTGTTAGCTTTCAGCACTCCTGTCAGAGAGGCATCATGGGAGATGATTGATTGGCCAGCTGGGGCCATCATACCGTCCTTCAGTCTGCCCAGACTTCCTACTTAGCATGCAACTTCTGAGGCCCTGGAAGACCTAGCAGACTATGCTAGGACTCCTTCCGATCCTCCAACCTGTGGGCCAATCTGGGCTGGTCCCACCCAGCAAGGCAGAGGCCACAGAGAACTCCTTTAAATGGCCTGGTTCCTAAAACCAAAAGAAAGGGGAGTGAGTCTCTCCATGTGTCCTGGCTTCTGGCAGAAGGGACAGGGGACAGCGGCCTTGCCGTTTGGAGACCTTCCGTCCAGACCCACTAGGTGCTCTTGATCTCTACTGGGAGCGTCCTGCAATGGGCTCCAGTCCCAGAGCCCCAGAGGGCCTTTGCAGGAACTGCCGCCTCCACCGGAAAAGATACATTCATCACACACACACACACACACACACACACACACACACACCACACACACACACACACACACACACCAGAGATTCATCACAGACACACACCACACACACACACACACACACACACACACACACACACACACCAGAGGCCCAGCAGGAGCCTCCTCTAGAGCACAAACTTCCCTACTCTTTTTTGTTTTGTTTTGTTTTGTTTTGTTTTGTTTTGTTTTGTTTTGTTTTGTTTTGTTTTGTTTTTTGAGACAGGGTTTCTCTGTATAGCCCAGGCTGTCCTGGAACTCACTCTGTAGACCAGGCTGGCCTCGAACTCAGAAATCCGCCTGCCTCTGCCTCCCAAGTGCTGGGATTAAAGGCGTGCGCCACCACCACCCGGCCAAACTTTCCTACTCTTAAGTTCAAAGCCAGAAAAGGCTTTCCCCAGCCACCAAGGTATCACTGGGAGAAGCAGATGGGGCAGGATGGCTCTCCCTCCACACCCAGGTGAAGGTGAGCTGTGGGTGTGGCCTGTGGGTAAATTCAGTCATCCTTCAGCTGTCTGGATTGGCTCTGGGAGCAGCAGAGGGCGGGGTCAACAGGGGAGGATCCTTTCCAGGCTGTGACTCATCTCCGCAGGGCTCTGCAGTCATAGTTCTGTACCTGACAGAGCCCTTCCCAGGACTGACACTGGAGAACAGTGCACTGTCAGGCCACGCATGGAGCTCTGGACAGGGAACTTCCGGGATATCTCAGGCTCTCTGAGCGCTCTGTAAACCCCTGAGATGCCACATGGTCATGAGGAGCGAATATCATTCGTGGGAAGGGCTGTGGCCTGAGGTTGCCCACATGGCACCTGACCCACTGAGGGTCTGGGTATCTGCTTTTCTGAGGCTTCAGACAGCAGAGCAGACAGCTAAGAAACAAAAATGTAAGTGTGTCCTTAGAAACAGCCTCTACCAATTTCTCTCTGGCAATAGGCACACACAGGACCCTGCCCGCTCTTGAAGGGGACCTTGGCAGCCCAGGAAGTCTTGTCTTGGGTTTCCAGAAGTCCTTCCTAGCCTGGGCACCCTTTGCCCACTGGAGGCTGAGGCAGCAGAATAGAGGGTTTGCTTGAGGCCAGCATGGGGCTACATCATGAGATCCTGTCTCAAATGTATCTATTGAACCTACAGTTTGGGAGAGGACCTGGACTGACAAGATGGCCAATAGCAGGAGACAGTTGAGTACGACAAGGTCTGAGCCCAGAAGCTTTGTGTGAGACTCGATAAGCCTACAGCACGCCGGGACAGAAGGACAAGACAGAGTTGACCATCTTGAACAGTGGCCTCGATAGATCCAGGAAGAGTCACCTCCATGACTCAGCCAATGGTGGCATCTGCACTATCACCCCAAGGCATGCAATGAACAGCCCATGTTCCAATTCTGAAAGTCCTAGAGGCTCAATGACTGTCAACCGGCATTGGGATTCATCATGACCTCTCTGAGTACCCACAGCAGGCAGTTGTCCCTGGGCCTAGGGACCATCAGCCTTCCTGCCTGGGGTCAGGTGAGCAGTTTATGACTAAACAGTCTTTCTCCTTTATAAACACCCCATGTCTCTGATAACGGAGCAAGCACAGAGTGTGTACTCACAAAACACTTTGGCAATGGAAGACTCCATCCACGTTGGTGTCCAAAGCCAAGTCTGTGCCCGGAGTTACTGGGTCTCAGGGCCTCTGAGCCTGTCTGTCTGTCCGTCTGACCTTCTGACCTCAGCAGGACACAGACATCAAATCCCCACATCCCCTCCTCCCCACTCCCCAGGAAGGGCAGTCAGGAGCTCGAAGGATCATCATTAACTTTGGCTGAACACCCCAACACGGTGAGAGACGGACTTTGGCACCACCCAATTCTGGACTCAAATTCTGATAGGATGGCCGCTTCCTAGCTCCTAGGAGACTCAACTTCCTAATCTAAAAAATGCAGCACCATGGGGGGAAAGCTTGGGAGATGGACCAAGGACACAGGACAGAGAGGTGAACCCACAGCGAAGCCTGAAATTTCCAGGGGTCTAGTAGGTTCCTGAGTATTCAGCATTGGTACTGCTTGCGAAGGTCATCCTGTGAGCTGAGTTCTAGAAGTAAACTGCCCCCCCCCCACTCCCGGGGCTTCTCGTGCCCAGGTCTGTGTAGCCGGTCAAGTGCTCCCTCTCCTGCCCAGGTGCAGAGCGAGAGGCCACACCCTTATTCTAAGATTTCTTTTGTCATTCTTCTTGGTTTTGAATTGTTAAAGTGATATTATTACACAGGAAAGTGGACTCAAGGGAGAAAATTAAGATTCTGAAATGCTAACAATTATTCTAATAGTAACTAGAAGTAACTTTTGGAGCTCAGGGATTAGGGAAAATATTCCCTAATCATATTTCTCAGAAATATTATTAATGACTGTTGCCCTTGGGTTTTTGGCGGTGTTTTTTTTGTTTTGTTTTGTTTTGTTTTGTTTTTGCATGGTTCTTGTATTTGCTAAAGCAGACATAGAACTTGCAGAATCAAACGTCCTAACACTTGGGAAGGTATGTCTGTGATCGACTCTGACATATTAAAGGTACAAGAACAAAGAGAAACCGCTGTAGTCATTACAGCAAATTCATGGCCAGCATTAAACGGGTTAGGGACAGAGAGGGTCCCCTGCTCATCCTTCCCACTCCTTAACTGGATGTCAATCTTTGTCACTGACAAAAGTGGCCAGGCAGTTGAAGACATCGCAGCCCGGCTGGGCTCCAGAGGGGCCCCCCTGGCACGGTGGCCGGACACTTACCTCTTTATGGCTTTGTAGCAAATGATGACCAGGACAGTCAGAAACACCAGAGAGGCACAGACCACCGCGACGATGATCACCAGACCAGACCACCAGCTATCCTCTGCAGGGCAGGAGGTAGAGTTGGGAGCTGAAAGAGACCAGCGTTTGAGTGTCTCTGAGTGAGCGAGCGAGGTGGGTCTGTGTGACACTGGTGAGGGAGTAGCACTCACAGCTATCTATCACCCCAGGAAGGCCCTCTGACCTCTCCTGCCTTCCCTACCCCCACCTCAGCAGGTGACATCATGCTTGGCCCCCAGCCAGCCCCTCCCCCACTCAGTGCCTCCACCCTGCCTTGGCCCGAGCTCAGAGCAGGGTTGAGCGCCTGGCTAAGCAGGCCTCCATCCTCCCAGGCATGAGCTAACTGACAGCCGGGTTGGGCTTAATTTCCCATGAAAAATAACAGAACATCTCATTCTCTCGGCCAAGGCATTAAATCCGGTGCCTCTGTGGTTGGGGGTGGGGTGGCAGGCTCGCAGGGGACTTAGGAAGAGAAAGAGGGAGGCTGGTCCTTCCATGGGTTTCTGAACTGACTTTCTTGGGAGAGGTTCTCGCTCTCCCTGCCTGGATCTGGCCCAGATGACGCCACCATCACAGTCTGCGTGGAAGGGGACCAGAACATGTAACCATGTTACATGACAGCCTCTCACACCTAACTCCACAAGGACTTCCTGTCCTCACCCTACCCATGAGGAGTCCCTAGGGTAAGCCCTGGTTGGTCTGGGCAGTGTTGATGCTCTCCAGAGACTGTTCACTCCTCCCATACCCCCAGCGAAGCACAGAGAGAACCCAGCCCCACCCCAGAGGCCTGGGCATTATTACTAAAGGACTGGGAGGGTGGGGGAGCAGAGAGAGGGAAGAGAGGAGTGGACAGACCACACAGACGGACAGTGCTAGACATGTCATCCGTCCACGTGAAGATCCGCACGAGAGCCACGAGTGTATCCCCAGCTCCGTACTCGGCACCCTGAAGGAGGCCACAGCCTGTTCGGAGTCAGGGCAAGGTGCCCAAGAACCCAGGGATGCGGCCGGGGGATCCTGCCTGTCAACACACCTTCTGACAGCTGTGACAGATGTCTACACCAGCAGAAGCCAGACTCATGGTTCCCAAGTGTACTCTGTCTGGACTCCACCCCCACAGTTACCTGGCAACAGCCAGGTAGGCCTGGCCCACTATAAAAGGGGATGCTGGGCCCCTCCTCCCTCTCTTACTCTCTCTCTCTCTCTCTCTCTCTCTCTCTCTCTCTCTCTCTCTCTCTCTAGCCTCCTTGCTTCCCCTCTCTTCCTGCCCCCTTCCCCCTCTCTCCATGTGGTCTCTACTTCTCCACTCTTTCCTCACTGCCTTTCTTTGCCTCTACTGCCCTCTTAACTCCCCTCCTCATTTCCTTGAACAAACTCTACTCTATGCTCTACTGCTGTGTGGCTGGCCCCTCAGAGGGAAGGGATGCCTAGGCATGGGCCTGCTGAGACACCCCCTTCCCCCACACCTCCCTCACACCTCTTTCTCTTTTTATGATCACAACATCAAGACTTTCAAAAGATCCTTGAGTCTCTTCCTCAGCAATGCCTAACCTGGGGCAGCCATGCTAAAATGATAGCTAAGATTGGTTTGTTCCCGGCGTTCCTGTAAATCAGATCACGTGAAAGGCATTCTTTTTTTGTTTGGTTTTACATCTGCTTTATTTATTTAGCAGTGCTGGGATTTACCCAGGTAGCTATGTAGTTCAGTAGTGTCCCCTTTTTGTGGATAAGTAATCTCTCTGTCTCTGTCTCTCTCTCTCTGTCTCTCTCTCTCTCAGTGTGTGTGTGTGTGTGTGTGTGTGTGTGTGTGTGTGTGTGTGTGACAACTGTTTGTCCATTTACCTGCTGATAGACTCTTAGGCTGTTTGCAGAATTTCAGTCTGGAAGAAAAGCTGCAACAAGCATCTATGAGGGAATCCTTTGAATAGACAGAGATGTTTCATATTCCTGTTCCTGTTGGGTAACACATTTTTAGTATGGTCCTGTGAGGTGTGTGTATGTGTGTGTGTGTGTGTGTGTGTGTGTGTGTGAGAGAGAGAGAGAGAGAGAGAGAGAGAGAGAGAGAGGTGTGATTAATATCATATGCAAACACCTAGATGTCCAGATGTCCTCACTCTGGTACTACCCTCACGGCAGAACCAAGAACAAGCAGGATAGAGAGAAGGAAGTGAACCCCGTGGGATCCAGGAAGACATTCTATGACTCCCAGGGGGTCAGGGTTGCCCATTAATAAATGCATAGTCTCCAGCGTGGACCTCAGCCCCTCACAGGTCCTGAGAAGAACCAGACCCTCTGGGTGAAACGCCACCGCCAAGGCAGGGCTGGATACCACCTGGCTGCTGTCAGCCGGCAAGAGCTGGTCTCAGGTTCTCGGGCCCTGCACGGACTCTGACCGATGCTGGAGAGCCAGGGGATGCTTAGGCTTCCTGTTCCCAGCCATGAGCTCAATCAATGATTTTTGTTGATTAAAAAAAAAAAATCAAACTTTAAATCTCCCCCTTTGAGAGCATCCTTGGCTTGTCAGAGTCTTCCCGGGGTAAACTGATGGAGTGCTAGCTCCCGGCTCACAGCTGCAGTGTCTATACTGCCCCAGCACCTGCAAGGGACTGCCCCTCCTTTTCCTGGATGAGAAAGCGCTTCTGTGCCTCTGTCCCGGGCTCTGACGTGTGTGGGGGGGGGCGTGCTCCCAGGGTCATTCCAACCAGTCTGTGGCAGTGCCATTTTCCCGTATGTGATCTCAGTGTGTGGCTACACCTTGGTCCAGAGTCTCAGAGTCCAGGAAGGGGAAGGTGGTCCTTTTGGTCACTACAGCAAATGATTCCATCAACTAGGGATGGCCACAGTGAGCTAGATGCACCTCAGGTGGAACTGCCCCTCAAAAGTGCCAGCAAGGCCCTCCTTAGAGATTCAGTCCACCTGCCCGGCTTTAAGCCTCGGTCTGGAATTGGGCGGAGCCAAATTTCCTTACACTTAGTGAGGTGGGGACCTAGTTCTGGTGGTGTGCAGATTCCAAGATGGCATTCATTCGTGCTTATCCTTGCTTGAGATGACTGGAGAGCGGAGAGCGCCGGGGCTGGAGGAAGCCCGCATGTTGTCACCTCAGGACAGAGACTGAACACTGAGGCAACTTATGTGCAGACGGGAGCAGGGCCCTGAAGCTGTCGGAGCTACTCACGAGCCTAGCCCCTGCCTCAGTTTCCCTCAGTACCCCCTGCAAAGATGATCAGAGCTCAGCAGGTGGGCAGGCTGGAGGCTCAGAATTAGAGGCAGCCTCCCGAGGGTGCTCATTCATGCGTGCGTGCATGCATTTCCTTGGACATGAACTGAGCATGCTCAGTGTTTACCGCTAAGAGCTGGGGGGCTGGGGGGGGGCAGAGATGAATCAGACACAAGCTGTCCTCTGCCAGACCTGGCGCCAGCTGCCTTGGGATGATTGCAAAGCTGACTAAGTCCTGATCCTCTTGCAGTGAGGAACCTGCAATCTCCAAAAGAAGCGACAGCATGCCCAGACTGCCAGTCAGTGTGCAAGGAAGGGGCAACTGGCGCTGTGAGACGGACCGCCGCCATCCTGCGTGACAGGCAAGGGGCCAGGTCGGGGAGTGCCAAGCCCCAGGAAAAGAGTTGTTTCTGTCACTCACTTTACATGTGACAGAAAGACAGGAGCTGTCCTGAAACCTCAGGGGTCATGTCACCCCTTCCTGAGCCCCAGGGAAGTTGACCTATCAGTCAGCTCTCCTGAGCCGGTGCAGATGACGGTCAGGTAGCCAGGAGGGCACTGGGAAAGGGCCCGGGCTCAAGTCTGCTGTGTCAAGGGAGTCTCGTTCTTTTTAGTCAGCCCATGCCTCATGAAAGGACTGGGAATACTCGGCCTGGACCAGGCCCCGGACACCACAGTTAAAAGGCATTTAGACTTCTGCTTCTGCTTCTAGGCAACATGGGGTAATGGAGTGGGTTTGACTGACTCTCCCAAAACATCCAGAAGATTCCAAGTATATGAAACAATGGGCAACAAGACCGTGGCCTACGGATAACGTAGCTTAAGACCTGGAGCTCTGAAGCCATTAAAGAAAAATGAGGCAGGCACAGGCCAGGAGTTTCTAAAAAGGACTCAGAGCCCAGGAAATGAGATCAAGAACCACCCTTGGAGGACATAGGCCACAGAGAGTCTTTTGCACAGAGAAGGAAACCATCGTCAGAGTGAGCTGCTAAAAGTCTTTGCCAACCACACATATCAGATGGGGTTATCCAGACTGTATAAAGAGCTAAAAAAAAAAAAAAAAAAAAAAGACAAACCACCCAATCAATAATGGGACCAAAGAGCCAATTAGAGAGTTCCTGAAAGAATGGTAAGTGACCAATATCCTGAGTCATCAAGGAAATGCAAATGAAACGATTTTGAGCTTCCCTCTCACACCTGTCTGAATGGCAGTGATTGCAGTGGGGGTGGGGGAAAGAGGAGGCTGCAGTGGGTGGGGTGTGGACACCACTGGGCTGAAGCTGGTGCCTCACAGAAACCTAAGACCGGAAACAATACACACCCGAAGGAATCTAACTCACGCCACGGAGCCGACCGGCTTATACATCCACGTTCATTAGCTAAGACACGGGACCAACCTAGATGTCCATCAGCAGATGAACAGATAAAGAAAGCGTGGGCCACACAATGGGACGTATTTCAGCTGTAAGGAAAGATGGCGCCTTTATATCTGAAAGCAAAACAAACAAACAAACAAACAAACAAACAAAAAACAAGGATGAGACCAGATATTAAATGAAACAAGCCAGATTCAGAAAGATGAACACTGTTTTCTCTCAGGTGCACAATTAAGATTTAAGTGTGTGTGTGTGTGTGTGTGTGTGTGTGTGGTGTGTGTGTGTGTGTGCTGCACCTGTGCATAAGTGCAGTCTGTGAAAGTAGAAAGAGGATCATGAAAGGAGAGGAAGATCTCTCATAAGGAGGCGTGGGGGAAGGAGAGGACAGAGAAATCCAGGAATATCAAAGCAGAAGGGAAGGTTCCTCAGGGGCAGGAAGGGAACGGGAGGAGGAAGGGTGGGAGAAGGAGAAGAACGAGAACAGCGGAACAGACGAAGGAAAATGCCACAACAAAGCCTATTACTTCCTATATCTGTTTAAAAGGACAGTGCCTCTGATTGCGATGGTGGTGATGATGGTGGTGGTGATGATGGTGATGGTGATGATGATGGTGATGATGATGATGATAGGGATGATGACGACTCCCCCCCCACACCCCCAGCTTTCTGCCTCAAGGAATTTCTAGAGCAGTAGAGTAGTGGGAGGGAGGACTCCAAGTAGTGACCAGGGCAGAGGTGGTCCCTGCCCTGGGGAGTTCTGAGAAGAAGAGAAGAAGCCATTGAAAAGCAGAGGTACCGCTGGACATCAGTCGTACTTGTGGCGAGTGCTAGGGAAGAGAGATCAGCCAATCAGGATCCGCAGGAACCTGGACAGGAGGCAGGTAGGTGTGGCCCATCAGATGCACCCAGTGGGCGGGCATTTAAGGGGACAGAGGAAACCAGCTGTCCTCCCTGAGGGGCTCCTAGTCTTCATGACACACAGTTACGCTCTGTGGTGCCCTGGCTGATTTACTTCCTGTTAGCAGTGGGGAAACTGAGGCCACAGAGCCAGGGACTTGGTGGGACCGAGTCAGCACATAGGAATGGGTAGCCTGAGAGAGCCAGCTACGTCCGGACCTGACGGGAGGGGACCCGGCGAAGCAGCAATGAATTAAAGTGGCTGTTTCAGTTTTGCTTCCTGTTGCTGTGATAAAATACCCTGATGGAAGCGACTTAGAGGGACAAAGGATTATTTTAGCTCACAGCTCAAGGCGCAGTCCATCACGGTGGGGAAGCCGCAGTGGCCGGAGCTTTGGAGAATGAGTCCCGTGCATCCACAGTCGAGAGGCATCTGGGGTGCACACCAGCTCGCACTCACCCCTTTACCCAGAAGCCCCTGCTCAGGGGAACGGTCCTGCTCACAATTAGGACGGCTTTGACCTGAGTCACACATGTCAAGAACACAATCAAGTCCGTCCCTCACAGACACTGTGAGGCTAACCTCAGTGTAGACGGTCTCTCACAGGCTTGCCCAGAGGCCTTGCTCCCAGGAGTTGAGATGACAGTTGATGCTATCACAGGGGCTGCGAGGGGTCTGGAAGCAACCCTGTCTCTAGGCGCCATGGAGAGCCGGTTTAGACGGGAGCGGAATGATGGCTCCACTGTTTAAGAGTCGAGTCTCAGGGGCTGGGAGGTGGACTGGCTTGGATGTAAGGAGCTGGCTGTAAAGGAACAAGGACCTGAGCGTGGTCCCATCAAGAGCCAGTGTGGTGGGCACGCCTCTAACCCCACAACCGCGGGGTGGGGGTCGTGACAGCACAGGAAGATGGTTGAAGATGATTACAGAAGAAATCCAAAGTTGATCTTAGGCACCTGCACACACACACATGCATACACACACACACACACACACACACACACACACACACGCGCACACACACGCACGCACACACTCACAGGCACACACATGCACACACACTCACAGACACACAAACTTTCATTCACACACACTCACATTTTCTCTCTCTCTCTCTCTCTCTCTCTCTCTCTCTCTCTCTCTCACACACACACACACACACACACACACACACACAGTCGGGAGAGACAGTAAATTTCCATCTTGAGCCATGGCTTTCTCTGGTACTCTGTCTCTCAATCCCAAGTGTGGCCCTCTCCAGAGGCACCCTGCACTTAGCCTGAATGCCAGACACTGCTGGGACACCACAGGCCTCAGGGACATCATTAGACATATCTCCTGGGTTTCAAAGTCTTTGGTGACTCATGCCCAGGTTGCCCTAGTGGTTTGTGGCTGGCTCCCCAGGAACTGAAAGGGTTGTCGGCCTAATTGGCCTTCGTTACACTGGCTCGGGTGAAGAGGGCCTCCCACCCAGGGTCTCCTGCTTCCACAGAACAACCTTGGTCCACAAGCAGTGATGAAATCAGGTCAGCACTGACTTGTCCTTGTACTTCAGAAGTCAATCCCCTGCTCCCTCCAGGGGTCAGGACCCTGAACCTGCTTCCTGAACACTGTGAGGTACCTCAGGCAAAGGTTAGGCCAGGCCTCAAATATTGTGTCTTCTGTTTACATTGGATTGGCAGTGCCACCCGGTAGAGATGACAAGAGCCTCATAGCCTCATTTCAAGGGACAATTTTATGACCCAGTTGGTACTTGGGATGCGTGTCCTCTCTCCTGGCACCACAAGGGTGTCAAGGAAGCTGTTTGAGGACACAGGACACAGCATATTGACAACCTGTCCCTGCCTCAGACAGTGTCCTAGGACATGCCCTGCTTCTGTGTGGTTTTCAAGAGAAGGGAAGAGCGATGTTAAAGATCTGAGTTCTCCCGGGACCTGTTTCACGGTCCCTTAGGGGCCGGAGGAGGCCACCGAGGCTTGGAGAAGCCAGGGGAATCTTCTCCGGGCTGCATAGAAACCTCACAGTCTGAGCCCAAGTCTCTGATCTGACCCAAAAGCCAAGAGCTTACTTGCTCAGTTCCTTCACAAGTCCCCAGCTCTTCCCCTGCCTCAGCGCCCGAAGCCCAATCACTGCTGGGCAGTTTGACACAGACCAACGTCCACTAAGGAAGGAGGTGTGGGGGAGGGCCACCGCTCCCTCTCCTGGCCTGCCCCGCATAGAGAGCCATTGTCTGTGGACACAAGGAACTGACTCTCGGCAGCTGCTAGCCATTCACAGGCACTGGGGCACCCGCGGGGAGGCCTGTGCCAGGCCGTCCACCACCCGTGGAGGCCTCGGGGTCAGCAGTGTGGGGGTGAGGCTCTTCTGCACTTCTCACCCGAGACCATGGTTTGAGCTAGACTTGAAACCACAGACAAACCACCAGGCTTTGGCGCGTGTGCATTCTGAACCCAGGCCCCACATCTAGAGTTTCTAGGGGTAAACCCCAGTGAAGTGAACACCGTATTAGGATCCTAGGCCACCTCCACCCATATTAATGGGTGGGCATATGTGGGCAGACACAGCTGTGCCTAGCCTCTCTTGTGTCCACCTCTGCAGCCATGATGGAAGTCTGTCTACATGCCCCAGCCACCCAGGTGGCCCTGCTTGCCCCTGGCACCCGGGCCAGGTGCAACCACCCTATGCTATGAATGAAGCCTTTCTCGGGTTCTGAAGGGGGTAGGGTAGGGTAGTTCAGTGCGCCACCTAGACTATATTCAGCTGTGGAAACACAGGGGCTCACACCTGGCTGGGATGCTCAGAACCTCGCTCCTACACTCGGTGTAGCCCTAAAAAGCCTTCTCTCTGCCTCCAGCTTCGTCTCAGTCTTTCCTGTGCATACCGCATCTCCCAGATGTGCACCACTGGTCTGGCCAGTTCCGGGCTGGAGATAACCGACGGCGAGGGGACCTCCTCAGTCTGACGAGGAGCGGTGTCTTCACCCAGATTCAGCTCCACACTGGGACATTCCTCCTCACAGCCTCACAGCCAGTAACCGACCCCCTCTGTCTTTCCCTTCCTCTGCTCCTGACTTCCGGCCTGCCCCGGGTGATCCCATCTTCCTCGCACCCAGAGGCTCCTCCTCCCTGGGTGTCCACTGCTCAGTACCGTGCTCCACACTGGAACTGATCTTATCCACACTGGAGCTGGATGGAGTTAAGTCCAGGCTCCCAGCTGGGTAAGCATGTTCAGTATGTTCAATTTTATCTGTTTGAGCCACTGGAACTTGAAAGAGGCCACAGACCATTCTCCGAGGAGTACCAGGCTTAGATAAGATCCACAGACAGAGAGCTCGTGTGGACACCTGCCTCCTTCCCGCCTCCCTAGCAGAGGCCTAGTTCTCCTCCTATAGCCCACCCTTCCCTGAGCCTAGCAGAGATGGGATTTCATGGCCTCAGGCCGGGTCACGGCACTCCTTGGCCTCTAGTTGAGGTGGTTCTGGGTCCTGTAGGTCTAGCCAAAAGACAGGAGAGGGAAAGCCAGCTGGGAGCTTCTGGGAATGCTCTCCGTGCTCTCGAGGAAGATAAACAGGAAGAGGTGAACCTCACCTCCAAGGTGCCACGGCGTCCTCTTTGCCTTAAGCGAGAGCAGCTTGGGGGAAAGGATGCGGACAAATGCGTCTCAGTGTTAGGATGCCCGAGGGCGGTCCTGAGGGTGGCACTTGAACAAAGACTGGAGTTTGGCAATGGAGTTTGTCCTGAAGGTGTCCAGGGACAGGAGTCAAGCAGAGGATCTGCAACAAACTGGTGCCCGGCATGTGTGAAGATCAAGGTTGGAGCGACTCTAGTCTGTGGGGGTGTGGAGGCTGTGAGGAGGAATGGGAGATGGGGTGGTATTAGAGGGTCCTGAGAAAGGGACGTGAGGTCTGGCATGCAAGTGTGTGTGTGTGCGTGTGCGTGTGCATGTATCTGTGCATATGTGTGTGTGCTTGTGTGTGCCTTGTATATTTGTGAGTATGTGCATGTGTGTGCATGTGTGTACATCTGTGCATGTGCATAAGTGTGTATGTGCATGTGTGTGTACTTGTGTGTGCCTGTGTATATTTGTGAGTATGTGCATGTGTGTACATATGTGTACATATGTGTATGTGCATAAGTGTGTATGTGTATGTGCATGTGTGTGTGCATGCACACATGTATATAGGGTAGGAGCTGCAAGGGGACCTGTGACTGAGCAGAGATGTTATTGTGGTTCAGACTAGAGGTCAGGGGCACAGCTACTGAGAAGAGGCCCGATTCAGGAAATGATCCGTGAAAGCATATGCGTAAGAGACACGGGAGTCTGTTCTAGGAGAGAGGAAGGTTAAGGACCCCAAGCCAGCCAGGGAAAGACCCCGGATTCCCAGCTCAGGAGCCCCTGCCTGGGTCTCAGAGGGAGCCCTTCTGTGTAGGAAAGGCAGCAGGCTGGAAGTTTACACCGCATGAGGTGGGTGTCTGCCGTGATCGGCTTGCCTCCTTCTGGATGTGTCAATCATTTCTAGGAACAGGTGTGAGGCCAGGGCGAGCACCGAGTGTACCAGGGACAAGTGGCAGGTTGCAAGGCGGTTGTCTAGAAGAGTGGCTGAGTGATGTCTGGTAAGGGGAGGAGTGGGAAAGGTCCCAAGAGCTTTGAGGTCATGAAGCCAAAGTTCAAGGTCACATGTCTTGCTCTGGCCACCTTCTACCGCCCAGCACAGGTGGGGAGGCAGAGAAGCCCAGGCTGGCTCTGTCTGGCTCTGTCTGAAATGAACGCTGAGGGCGCTTTCAGGGAGCGAGGACAAGGGTGGACAGCTAAGGAGACAGTGGCACAGAACCCCATGACGTCATCTCAGCATTGGCACCGAGATAGATTTGAACCTGTGACCTGCTAAATAGACAGAACACAAACAAGCAAACCTAGAGGTAGAGAGACTACTGAGAGAGAGAGAGAGAGAGAGAGAGAGAGAGAGAGAGAGAGAGAGAGAGGCAGGGAGACAGGAGGATCCTACACAGTGTAGAAAAGGACGCTGTTGTCACTGTGAGAATCAGGGTCCCTTCTCTCAGGAGACATTGAAGCTTAGGCATACACCGAAGGGTCAGGGAGGTGTCCCTTAAAGAAAGGTCCTATCTGGATGATCCTAGGGTGACAAAGACAGACTAGATCCCTCCCAACACACACACACACACACACACACACACACACACACACACACGGTGCTGTGAGAGCACCTGGGCTCTGCGCTCTTCCGTCTGTGACTCTAGGCAGCAGCCCATACGCCATGGACCCTTCCTCCTCTGATGTCTTTCTTTCTGCCCTGTGTCTGGGCACAGAGCCCAGTGTGGTGGCGGTGTGACTGTTTATCATCAAGAGCACCATTTCTCAAGGCGCGGCTCCTGGGGGGGGTACTTAAAAACCCCCGGATACGTTATTAATAATCGTCTCCTTCATCCCTGTGCCTAATTAGGAGAGGCAAATTATGAATCAGGTTCACGGCTCTCTGGTGGGGGGGTGGGCAGCGACAGCTTTTCCTGGGTGAGGAAAAGATCACAGGGAGGTCTGGGCAAGAGCCGGGAACAGCAGATCACAGGCTGGTATAATTAATTTTGCTTCTGTGGGGACCGAGGAACACAATTCCTTATTTCTCACCCAAATAGCCCTCTTTGTTAGGTTCTCAAAGTAAAGATTTGTTACTCTGGAAGCCTGGCCCAACTTTTTCCTGTCTGCCTTGGTCCCCTTCTCAAACGTGCCATGCGTGCTGGCCCCGACAAGGCTGCAGATCAACAAAGCACAGAAGGCCTGCGTTTGCCAGCTCTGCGACGGCACAGCCCTGTCCAGAAGTGACAAGGAAGTGCCATATCTAGAAAGCTCTGGGTGACCACTGAGCTGACCCCCTGTCCTGGCCCTGCTGCTCCAGTGTGAGACCCCTCACCCACTTCGGCACTGTGCAGTGCACTGGGCTAGACACTGGGAACCCCATGGTCCCTGTCCTCGTGACACCAGTGACCTGCGGGAGATTGGGCATTAATTAAATAATCAAGAAAATGCAGGCTGGGGCTCCAACCTCATCCAGACACGTATCGGTGTAGATGTCTAAGATACAAACACCATAAAGCAGATAGAGAGTAATGGCCTGGCATGGGGAAGCAGGGTGGGGTAAGATGGGGGTGGGGTAAGATGGGGGCAGGGTGGAGGTGGGGGGATGGGGGAGCTGACTGAAGATGGTGAACTCAGTTGTGCTTGAGACAAGCTTGTGGCCCGAGGATGGAAAGATGTTCTTGCCATCTATAGCAAATGCCCAGCAGAGCCTCTGTGCTCTCCAGCATCAACAGATGCTGTATAGATCTCTCCCCTTCATGATGGTCCGCGGCCCATGATGGAGGCCTTGTGAACACCCAGGGTGATAGAAGCGGTCCTGTCCAAACTGTTCATCTAAAAGAAATTGCTAGCCAGGGTCACCTTGGGCCAGTGGGTGATAAACTCTGGTGGGAAGGCTGACTCTGGCCACTGATTGTCTTATAGATAAGGTTTTACTGGAACAGAGACTCACATATTTACTGAGCTGAATAGTTGTGCCAGGGACTGCGTGCCTGCAGGGACTGGCATATCTACTGTGCGGCCTTTGACAAAAGTCTGTTTACTTCTAAGGGATACCGTTTTTTACTTAAAATTCTTCAGCAATCATAGCAGAGTCTTGATCTGCATTGAAATTTCATCTCAAGTGTATTGTGGAGGTGAACATTCTGGTCCTTCAGTGTTTGTTGTGTGTTTGTTTGCTTGTTTGTTTGTTTGTTTTTATTCAACCAGATATCACACCAGTTCCACAGTGTAATCTCTAGGTTTGTGACACTGGGGTCTGTCTTTTCTAGGGTTAAGGGTGGCGGTGTGATGACCAGTTAAGAACAGCACTCAATGGGCCTAAGTTCTCATCTTGACTTGATAAACCACTCCGGCTAAGCCAGTTCCCTCCCCCACAGCCAGAGCGCTTACATTTCACAGCCCTGGAGTTCTCATCCACAGAAGCACTGAAGGCCTCCCCCGGGAGGGAGGACGGGAGGAAACTGCCTTCTGGTGTGAGCAAGAACGTGGGGGCGCTGCTTTGGCTGTCACTGGGCTAGCCCTGCAGCCCTTCTCCGGCACACTCTGCTAGGCTGGCTGCCACCGAGACTAAGCACGAGGCTGGGGAACTCTCATCTCAAATGGCATCCTCAACCAGTGCCTGGCAAGTGCCACCACCAGCTGGGGACACGCGTAGCGGGGTTTGGGGCTCTCAGCCTCTTCCCGTGCTCCTCACCTCCTCTGAGGTGGGTCCCTCAGACTCCCCTCCAAACACCTGTTTTGAAAATCCTCATGGCAGGTCCTGAGGACAAGCTCCACGTCAAGACACTGAGACACGAGGTCACTAGGGGCCGACAGTCCCTGGCAGCTTTGGAGGATGAAATTCTATCCCAAGGAGTTGCACATGAACTCTGTGTTCTGGATGACTCCCTCCAAGAACCTGCTGCCCTTGCCTGGATTTCTGGCCAGGGCCTATGTCTTGTCTAAATGTCTCTGGCAAGTGACAGTAGGGCCAGCTCTATCCTAGCTGAGGACCTTGTTTAACACACGAAAGAAAACTTACATGTACGTAGCTTGGGGACAAAAGCACACGTATCCCAACTGGTTGCCCGGGGGCACTCTGTTCGACAGAGTAGCTATCAACCCCATGTGGCTACTTAGGTTTGATTTAAACAATCAATATAGGAAGGGCTGGAGAGATAGCTCAGTCCATAAAGAGCCTGCTGTGCAAGCATGAAGTCCCCAGTCCGATGTCCAGATCTGCCTAAAAATCTGGAGGAACGAGTTTATAATCCCAGCCCTAAGGGAGTAGAGAGAGGTGGGTCTTTGGGGCTTTTAGCCAGTCTGTCTGGATTACAGTTAAGAGTTCTATCTGAAACAAACAAATAACCACCACTACCCCAAAATGAAGAGGTGGATGGTGCCTGAGTAATGTCACCCCAGCCAACCTCTGGTTGTCAAATGCACTTATACCCACCTACACACACACACACACACACACACACACACACACACAGATACCACACACACACACACACACACACACACACACACACACAGTAAAACCAAGCATTCAGTTCCTTGGTAGCACTTGCCTTTTGTCAAGTGTTCAGTAGCCACAGAGGGAAATGACTACCGTGCTACATAGACACAATCACGAGGATTCTCATGGAAGGTCGTTTGATAGCTGGACGGCGCTGGGTCGGACTTATGAGGACAGGAGTGCCCTTTGCAAATGACACCATAGCTACTTTACTTACCCTACCCAAAGCAAAAGAAAATGAGACCGTTCTCTTATTTCACAGTGGTATCCGCTGTTGTTAAAGTGTGTGTTTCTTTCATCGTTCTTTCATCCTCAGATTCCTCCCATTGGAAGAGCAACACAGTGGTCACCAGAGAGGCAAAGTCACAGAGCCACGGGGGCAGTGACAATCAGAGCCTCTAAGTGTGAAGGCTTCTGCTATTCCCTCTGGGGCAGACCAGATGGTATGAGCCACCTTCCCAACACTTCAGCTCTGACCAGCCAGGTAAGCCCAATGGACCTTCCAACTACACGTGGAACACACATACGGCAGGCGAGTGGAATGGCCAGGCCTAAAAAGCAGCCATTATTTTGTTGAGACAACACTGATGCCTTCCATGATAGGCAGACAAGGCTTCTGGCCAGACTCAAGCCCATGAAGATCCTGTTACTGCAATACCCATGGATAGCTCTTCTACCCTTAGCTTGTCCAAAGCATGATGATGCTGAGATGGTGGGGAGGGTCTCCCTAGCAACAAGCTCCACCTAGGCCTTTCCTCTGTCTAGGCCACCTGGACTCTGGTACGGCCATCAAAGTGACTCTCATAAGTCGCTCCATCTCCCTGGCTCTCAACGTCCTATCTGCCCACCCAATGGAATGGTGATGTAGGGCTAAGTCAGAGCCCCCAACTCCCTCACAACTGCTCTGTGGCATCTCCGTTTTAGGGGTCTCTCTGGCCTCTGCTCACTCAATCATGAACTCTTCTGGGAACCCTCTTCTGACTCCGGAGCTCAGTGCAGAAGCCAGTGCAATGCAACAGCGAGCAGCAGACAAGAAATCCAGACTCAGGCTCTGGTATGCATTACACACATCTAGCCAAATCCAAGGAGGCGGACTTAATAGCTTCTCATGGGATAGTCTGAGTTTCTAAGTCTATTGCCTTCAAAATGATCCCCAGCTACTGAGAGACTGCACAGAGGAACTGTCTATAACAGGGATAGGGAAGAGACCCAGGCATTCTTTCCACAATATCCATAATTCTCTCTGCAAAGGCAAGGGGGTGGTGTGCCTCTGCTACACATGGTCTAATTCATTCTAAATGTGAGAACAAGAAGCTCATTCACTCTGAGCCAGGGTGCCTAGGGGTAGGGGGTGGGAAATAATGGCCTCCGGCCTTTTCTGATTGATGACAAGGGTCACACAGAAACTTGGGAGCAGAGAACAGACTCTAGTCACATTGCCTTGACAGAAGGTGGAGTGGGGACATTAACTAAGACATGCTTTTCTTTGACCCACCCAAGACCTCATCATCTCCCCCAGGCAGAAGATCCAAGAACAGAGTCTTTGTAAAAGCTGCTGAGACCTGACCTCACCTAACTGGAGAGGCAACACTGCCTCCTTCCAACCAGGACCCCTTTAATAGCTAGAAACTGTACAGGAGCAGAGAGATACTGGGACCCCTTCCAGACAGGGCAATTCTAAATTGGATCTCACCAGCCAACCTCCAGGATAATTCAGTTCTATAATGTGAACCAGATTCTCTATGATCATATGAAGAAGTATTCATGGCAGTCACAAGCACCGCTGCTTATGTTCATTGGACAGGCCACAGGGTCCCATCCCAGGGATGTACCAGGCTGTCTCTGTGCTCTCCCGGGTATTTGTTGGTTTCCTGCCGTGTGCTAAAAAGCAAGCAATCTCTAAAGGGTTCAGAAAGTGTTAGAGAAGAACTCTGAAAGGTTCAACTGGCTGGATAAAGATAGAAGGGCAGGGAGCAGGGAAGGTGGCTCATCTGGACTAGTGCCTGTGTTGTGAACACAAGGACCTGAGTTCCAACCTAGCACCCACGTGAAAAACCCAGGCATGGTGGTGGCAGAGACAGGAGGATGCCTGAGATCTGTTTGTCAGCCAGTGTAGTCTACTTGCAAGCTCTAGGCCAGTGAGAGACTCCCTCTTAAAAGATAAGGTGAATGGTACCTGAAGAACACTTGAAGTTGACTTTCTCTCTCTCTCTCTCTCTCTCTCTCTCTCTCTCTCTCTCTCTCACACACACACACACACACACACACACACACACAAACACACACACACAGAGGCATGCACGTGCATACACATGCACACCTGCATACATGCACACATAATACATACACACATGCACACACATATGCACACATATATACACGTGTGGGAGCGTGCATGCGCGTGCACACACACACAAAATGGTAATAGCTGCTATTCCCTTGGCAGCTCTGTGCCACCCACAACTGCAGAGACATCATGATTACGTCTCCTGATCCTACAGGAGAGGTCCTGACCATCGTTCCCATTTGCAGAGGTGAGAACAAGCTAACGGGGAAAGCCAACGGCAGAACTGAGTCTAGACAACCTGGCCCCGACATCCCCACTCCCTCCCACACGCTACTGAAAGCCAGACGAGACCACGGGGACCAGACTTTAGTGAAGGCACCTTGTCCCCGCTTGAAGAACACAGAGGGGTTGGTGAGATGGCTCAGTAGTTAGCACTGGTTGATCTTGCAGAGGGCATTCGTTCAGTTCCTAGCACTAAGTCATGTGACTCCCAGTTGCCTGTAACTCTGGCTCCTGGGCATCTGAAGCTCTCTTCCGGCCTTTGTGAGTACCGAGAACGGCAGAATTCTAGGAGGACAAAGTTTGTTCCACTTGTACTTTGGACCTCAGGTGTGACAACAAAGAGAAGTAAAATGCTCATCAAAGACAGAAAGGGAGAAATGACTTTTTACAGACTTTCATATTGGCCAGGAGTAGCCTCCAACTCTTCATGTAGCCAAGGATGGCCTTGAACTGATGAACCTCCTGCTCCAGCCTCTCAAGTGCTGGGGCTTCGGGCACTGTCATCACACTCTGCTCAAAATGTAACCTTTCCTTTCTGGCAGTGGGGAAGTGAACTCATGGTTGTGAGCATGCTCTGAGGTCTCCCACTCAGCTCTCCTGCCAGCCCTGTGTGAGGATCCTCTCCCGTAGCATCTCCGTGAGGATTTCTTCCACTTTAATTCAGTGTCATCTCCACCTTCTCCAGGCACCTCAGTCTAAAATCCAAATGACATTCAGCCCCAGACCAACCCCGTCCTGCCGTCCGCTCTGACAGCTGCCCTCACAGGTCACCATAATCAACTGCTCCATCATTTTCCTGTGACAGGGACATTACTGGGGACTTGGAGGTGAAGCCCATCTTTCCCAGACAGGGTGATGCTTCAGAGGCCAGCCGTGTCTACCAACTCCAGAAATCCAGTTTCTGCGCTGCCCATGGTCCTGTAAATAACTGTACCCCACACCCATGCTCCAGCGAGGAACCCATCGGGCCATCCAGACAGAAAGGTATGAAAGCAGAAGAGGGGGTGTTAGGAAGAAGTGGGGACTCAGAGGGAGTGGGTGGGGGTCAGAAGAATACACAGAAAACCAGTCACCAGGCACCAGCAAGGCATTGTCCCAGGACTTCTAACCCCACCGCCTCCCTTCCCTTCACTGGCCAGCTCCTGGATGTTCCTAGAACTTTTAGTTCAGAATGGTCACCCCTTTCCTGTGACCCCTTACAGACTCATGTGTTTATAGCCACTTCAAGTGAGAGCATGCCCAACGGCCACACCTTGAATGCCAGTGCTGGCGTATTACAGTAGCCATTCTGCGGAAACGCTCCTGAATCAGTACAAGTGGAGCTATGAGCTACTTTTTGTTGTCTTTTCGTACGAGCCGAATGGAGTGCCCCGGGATACGCCACAATCCATCTAAATCCTTCTTCTGAGGCTGTTTACAGATGTGGGGCACCTCAGCCAGGAGCTGTTATATCTGTATGTATTCTCGACTCCCCTCTCCTCCCACGGAAATCCACAGATCTTGAAACAGGAAGAGGACAATGCTGGACAGCTCGGCCCTGCCATTTCCCCCTGTGGTATGCAGATGCGATTGCGTCTTCTAAAATCCAAATCCTGGTGAAGTGACCAGAGAACAGAAGCTGTCTCCTACCTTTCTATGTCTCCCTGTCCTCCCCACCCCCACCACATCCTGACCCTGCATCACCGCCTTAAACTTCCTTAATCAGCTCTGCTCTGGGCCTAGGCTCAGCCTTGCTATGTATGGGGCAGTGTCTTGAGCTGCTGTCATTGTCTAGAGAATGGAGGATCGGGATTTTTTTAACTGTAAAGTATGGCTTACTGGTCAAGGCTTTCTGTTTTGAAACATTGGATGTGGCTGTTTAGGCATTTTGTGTTATTTCTAATATGGTAGTAGCCAAATGGTACTTCTTAGGTGCAAGGACCCAGCCCCAGACTTGGGGACTGGTAAATTGTAATCCATCCCTTGGGGAGTAAAGGAGAGACGCTGTTGTCTTGGACTATGTCTAGGGAAGAGCTGTCTCCTGGGATCCTGGGGCTGTCATTCTCTGGCCTTAGCCTCCATGCTGAGGCTGCTCCCATCCATTCCCCTTTAAAGACCAATCCAGCCAGTCTCAATTCTGGCTGGAGGCCACCTCCACACTTACAGCTCCAGACCTAACCTATGCCCAGCTCCTGGCCTGCGTTCAACCGCGACTTGGCATCTCTACTCCAATGGTTCACGGGAGGCTCAGAGCTCACAAGAGACAATGAACTCACTATCTTCTCCATCCAGGAAGGGTGGTCCTTCCTGGCGATCCACAGGATCCCATAGTAAGCCATACGCTTCTTCCTAAGGCTGGCTCAGCAGCCTCGCACCGGGCCTCCTGTATCCTTCTCTCTCCCCTCCCTCTCTTCCTCACACAGCAGCCTAAAGAAGATATGCTTCACCTTTGCTCCACATCCTCCAAAGGCTTCTTGCCAAAGATGGCTTGAACCCTAGTCCTTTTATCATGGCTTTGCTAAATATGCTTCCATTTAAGTCACTTCCCTTGTAGAGAAGAATCTAGAAACTTCCTGAATGGTAACAGAACTTGTCCTGAACAGAACAGAACTTTTGAGGGGAAGATGGGTGGGTTATGGGATGTGTGTTAGGAGGGGAGTCAGCTCTGTTACCCAAGGGCTGCACCTCAGAAACAGTGCCATTAATCCCCATAAGCCCTGATATGTCCCACGCCCTCGCTCCCACCACAGAATGATGGGCAGTTGGGTGGAAACGTCAGAGCTGGTTAATCCCACAGGGTTTATAGGCTTCAGAAAGCATCTTAGAGTTGAATAGGAAGATAAACTGCTTTGCTGCTATACGGCCCAGAATGTTCTCAGAGATGAGATGAAAATCCTTTGTGTATTTCTGACTGTGAAGGAATCCAGGTCCTGGCTTCAGGGAGGAAGGAAGGATTAGACTTCACTCGGGAGGGGAGATTTGCTTGTGTTTAAGGTCCCATGGGTGTTATCCTGCCTCCTGCTCTCCAAGATGATTCTGAGGGGTGAGCATTTAGGAGCAGTGGGCTTCATCGAGGTTGGAGCAGAAACATGGAGAAAAGGGGATGAAAGGGGGGTGGAATATGGGGGCCTTTTTTTTTTAATATCTCAAAAATAGTGAGAAGAATTCAGCAGGTCTTTGTGTCATAGGATCCTGCCATGACTGAGCCAAGAACTGGAAAAAGACACTGTGCTTTGTATAGGTCTTTGCTCTCAGAAGAATGTGGGGTACATTCTATGGGGCCCCAGTTCCCTCCTGGGAGGCAGCTAATGACACACTTCCTGTGTGTTCCCCATCACCACCGGACAGACTTCCTGTGGGCTCCCTTGAAGTGTCCTGTGGAAACCACACCCTGATTCTGCAGGTTCCGTCCCTGTTCTGGCCCACTTCTCTTACTTCTGTCTGCTTCCTCCTGTGGACATTCCCTTTGCCCTCACATACACGTGATGCAGCCCAGCTCAGCTCTGCCTCTAGAACGAATCCACTCAGCACCTGCGTCTCAGGCAGGATGACTAATGGGAAACATAAAAGCATTGTGGGCCACATAGGACTGTGCAGGTCTAGTGGGAGAGAGTGCCGTGGGCACAGAGCAGAGCAGGAAACCTGCTGAACAACTTCCTGTCCTCTGGCCCAGCTGAACTCAGCACCCATGGCCAACCCGGGCAAAGCAACACGTGATAAGCCCCGTGGGCTGTCTTCATGGAGAGTCAGACCTACTGCATACCTTCCTTCAGGTCAGTGGAGCAACAACAGTCCCTCAGAGATGCTAAACTCTGGCTCGCTGGACTAGGTCTTGCATATTTGTTTTGACAAGTGGTAGGGAGTGTGTGTATGTAAATGGTCTATAAATCAATCCACATTATCATACCGAATCATACAACAGTGTGAAACTGAATCATCAAAAAACACAGTCAAGACTCTCCCCAGTAGACAACAAAGTGGGTAACTGAGAGTTTTCTCCCCTAAAAGGAAAGATTTGGTTGACTCCATGGAGCACCAGGTGAGGTGAAATGTGGGTGCCTGGGTGACAGGAGACTCACATTTTGTGGTGACTGGCACTTACCATAGCTCTGGCTGCTGCTCATATGTACCGGGGACACTCATCCTCCAGCCCAAATACCAGGAAATAGCCATCCCCACAGTTCCACACACACCCAGAGAGCGCTTGTCACCCTGCTGGAGAACTGATATAGCAAAGTCAGTTCAAGTGAGAGGGAGGAGGGGGAAGGAGGCAGGCCCAGGTCCTGGGGTTAGGGGTACAGGTGGACCTCTGTTCCCTAAATAAGGAGAGTATGAGGAAATAATTAATAATAGGAGCACAGAGGGGAGGGAGCACGGAGGGGAGGGAGCACAGAGGGGAGGGAGCACGGAGGGGAGGGAGCACAGAGGGGAGGGAGCACGGAGGGGAGGGAGCACAGAGGGGAGGGAGCACGGAGGGGAGGGAGCACAGAGGGGAGGGAGCACAGAGGGGAGGAGCACAGAGGAGAGGGCCTGCTAGGAATAGCAAAGTCAGTTCAAGTGAGAGGGAGGAGGGGGAAGGAGGCAGGCCCAGGTTAGGGGTACAGGTGGACCCCTGTGTTATGGTTTGTATATGCTTTTCCCAGGGAGTGGCACTATTAGGAGGTGTGGCCTTGTTGGAGTAGGTGTGTCACTGTGGGTGTGGGCTTCAGACCACCCTAGTTGCCTGGAAGTCAGTCTTCCACTCGCAGCCTTCAGATGAAGATGTAGAACTCTCAGCTCCTCCTGTACCATATCTGCCTGGATGCTGCCATGTTTCTGCCTTGATGACAATAGACTGAACCTCTGAGCCTGTAAGCCAGCCCCAATTAAATGTTGTCTTTTATAAAACTTGCATTGGTCATGGTGTCTGTTCACAGCAGTGATACCCAAACTAAGACACCCTGTTCCCTAAATAAGGAGAGTATGAGGAAATAATTAATAATAGGAACACAGAGGGGAGGGAACATGGAGGGGAGGGAGCACAGAGGGCACACAGAGCAGAGGAGAGGGAGCACAGAGGAGAGGGAGCATGGAGGGGAGGGAGCACAGAGGGGAGGAGCACAGAGGAGAGAGCCTGCTAGGAATAGCACAAATCCCACAGCCCAGCCCAGAAGTCCAGTAAGGCATTTCTAACTGGTCATCCTAGCATTTCCACGGCGCACTTCCCAATATGGGGAGTGGGAGGTGTTCCGGCCCAGAAGAGCCAGGAAGGACTCCGTCCTGTCTCTGCACCTGGTAGACTACAGCTTGGGTACCACATGCCAACAGCTTTCCCAACAGTCTAGCCCAAGACACGTGAGCCTTCACTGGGATCCTCCTGAAAGGGACAGGGGAGGACACAGATGCCCCTGCCAGGTCATCACAACTGGTTCTGGTGAGCTCCAGCAAGGCCCTGGGGTCTAGCAGGTGACATCTCCTCATGCAGCTTGGCCATATTTAGAGAGAACCGAGAGCAATATAAATCAAGTCCCTAGAAACATGGCTGCAAACCAGGCCAACATCTCGGCACAATCTTAGAAAGAGATGGTTGCCACAGTGAGGTCCCCAACACAGACACACAAACCGGCAGGGGCTTGGCCTCCTTCCATCCTGAAGAGATGGAGCGCCGCTATGCGGTGCTTAGCTCATGACTCTCTCCAAACTTCAACCGGAAACTGACACTTGGCTCTACGTATTCCACCCGGACCGAGTGATGGCTTCTTAGCCAGCGGCACGCTCTCCCTGTCCCAAGCCCCTTTCTACTCACCGTCAGTGCCATCTAATGAAGCTCATCCCTTTAGACCATCCTCATAGCCCCCCGAGTCTCTATAACAGCGGCTCTCCATTTGAAGAGAACCGGCTTGTTGCAGTGTGATCCTGAATGGGTCGGTGCTAGCATTCCTCTCACCCTAGGAGAGCGTCTCCTGTGAGCCACTGTCTCCCACAGCTTACAGAGCCCAGTGTCTGTCGTGATCTGTGCGTTCCCTACAACCTGTGGCTGTTCCGTTCCAGAGTTTTGAACATGTCCCCTTCTCCCTGGTAGGTTCTCCCTGGACTTCGCAGGATAGTTACCTCAACAAGTAGCCTGCTTGGAGATGTTCCCCGCCCCTCACTTCAAGCTAATCCCCTCCTCACAGTCTCCATTTCCGCCTTCTAGAATCTCACCTCCTAGCACAGCATCTGGCCCACAGTAATCATCCGGTGGATGCTTATTGGGTGAAAAAAAAATAGGTGAAAGGGCCCCTTGAACATCTGTAATGGCCTTCCACAAGACGGAACTCGGCCAAGAAAACGTGAAGAACTGGGCGCTATGAGTTCTGCTTCTCTCAGTCTCCATGTCTTCTCGCCTTGGGGCATCCTGCACCGGAGCCCCCTCGCTGCTGTCTTTCCTCCCACCTTGTTATCATTTTTTTCCTTCCTGCCTTCTTTTTAACAAACCCCTGGCTATGATGCTTACAGAGTCATGGTGGTCCATCTTCACTGTCAACCTGACCGGACTTAGAATCACCATGGAAACATACCTTTGGGTGTGTCTAGAGAGGCGTTTCTAGCAAGGTTTAAAGAGATGAGGCGCACCCTGAATGGGAGTAGCACCATCCTATGGACTGGGGTCCTGAACTTCACGAAAGATGAGCCAAGCACTGACACATCCGTCTCTCTGCTTCTTGACATCTGCTTTCTGGTCCTGACCCTGCATCCCTGCCTTGATGGGCCATATCCCCTCAACCTCCAAGTCCACACAAGCCCCCTTCTCTTTTCTTGTAGGGCGTTAGAGGAGAAAAGTAACTGGTGCAAGGCACTCTTGAGATCTCTTCCGTGTCTTCGGAAACTACTACCGTTTGAGGAGACATGGGACGCTGCCCTGGGCCAGGCAGCTCTGCGGATGCTGGGTCCTGGTCCCTAGGGATGAGGTTGGAGACAACCCAGACTACCGCCCAGTCCCAGCATTTAGCAGTGGTGACAGATTCTCAGCCTCGCTTGGGGTCCCTGATGTCCCCACCTAGCAGGTGTGGAGGCCACTCCCCCTCTTTTGACTGTGCCACCACCAGATCACGCACAGGTGGCTAACTTCAAGCTAGGACAGAATTGTCCTGACTCGGCTCCACCGTCTTGGACCCCCCTGACACCCTCTGTGATTGATCACGGCTGTCCTCTCTGCTCCCTGCCCTGTCCCTGTCCTTGCTCCCATCAGCCCCGGACTTGCTCAAAACCGCATGCAACAGGTTCCCGCTAGAACCCGAACCTGGCTAGTGCCATTTGGTTCCAGGGCCATCTCCTCTTCCCTGGAACACAACAGCTCCTGACTTGTCTCCCGGCCTCTGCCCATCCTGCCCACAGCAGAACACCGAGAGGGAGCCCACTAGGAGCAGGTAAGACAGAGGTCCCCTTGGGCACCATCTCCACACCCTCACAGCAGGCCCACGACCCCACTTTCTCTGCGTCCCTCCAGCCCTCATTTCCCACACACTTCAGACACACAGGGTCTTAGGCTGCAGTCCGGCCACTCTGATGAGTCTACAAGCCCAGGCCTCAGCCCTGGCTGCTGCCTCTGTCTCTGGTGCTCCCCCCTCCCCCGTCCCTCTCCAAGTTTTCCTTCCCTCAGACACAGTCTTCTCTTCCAAGTGATCCGGCCTGCCCCACGCAGCTCCTCCCTCGCACCACGGCCCCACTCTCTCTCTCTGTGGCACACCTGCCGCAGTCTGGCTCAGAGGCTTAGCACGTTGGCTGCTTCTGGTGTGTATCCCCTGTCAGAGTGTCAGTCCTGAATCCATTTTGTCCTAGAGCATATTCCAAGTTCTGAAGACATGTTTAATAAACTGTTTAAATGAGTGAAAGGTGGCTTGCCCCCCAAATGTCCTCCCTCGGGCTCCTCGGGGCCTTAGAACCTCCGTTAGCATGTGCCACAGAACATCTGTGAGGGCCTTAAGTGGCCCTGACCACACCCCTGCTGGCTCTCTTCCCATTGGCTTACCCCATGCCGTACCCAGTCTAGGCCAGTATATCTCCCTAGGACCCAAACAGCTCCCCAAGGCCAAGTGCACCCCTCCCTGTCTTCCATGCCCTCAGGAGCTCTGCTTTCTCCTTGAAGTCCCTGGGTTCTCAAGCTTCCATCACTGACTGACTTCCATGGCTGGTTGCTGAGTGGAAAGACCCACCTGTTTGGCCCCATATGTCTCTCTCCTGCTCCCTTGCTCCTCTGTGCTTACTGTTCAGGATCTGTGGCTTCAGGTGCCTGAGCGGGGGATCACACACGGTGGTGGCTGGTGGCGTCGGCATCTGCTCACTCACCTTGTGGCTGCTCTGACGAGGACTTCCATCCTCAACTCCTGCCTGCCCCTGACTCCTCTCCACAGGCTTGGGGCATTCCTCAGGCGCATCCCCGGGGCTCCTCGTGACCCTCAAGCCCTGTCTTCATCTCTCCTCCCTTCAGTCCTCTCCTCAGTCATCTCTGTGGCCCTCAGACCATTGTGAATGGCTCCCACAGCCTCCTCCTGAGAGACAGTTAAGATGTCTGCTTCAAGTTAGACTCATGACCTCTTCGAGGCTCTGTGACTAACTGGGAGTTAGGCCTCGGTTGTCTCCATGCTCCTGAGGTACCTGATCACACCGGGAGTTCTTCTCTCTCCCTGCCATGGCTGTTCAGCTTTTCAAGCTCTTTCTCAGCCTTGCCTGGCTGGGCCGCAGTCCTAAGCCCTGGCCTGCTACCTCCTGTCAGCCCCTGCTACCCAGCTTGTGTTCACTGTACTCCCTGTCTCATTTCTGCTAGGGCACCTCTGCCCTCTTCTTCCGTGGCCAGCCTTTATGATGTGAGACTTGCTCTCCTATCTCTGTCTGGTGGTTCCCCCAGGAGACCTGCTCCAGTCAGGCATCTTCCTTCTGGTTAACCCTGGAGTCAGACAGGCGCTCTGAGTGAGTAGTCTGTCCTCCCTTCGTGCGCAGCCTCCCTCCGCTGTCATAGACATCTCAAACTCTACCCGAGTGGGGTCCTGAGTGACACTCCACTGGGCCATCCTCAGCCAGTGGCCCCGGTGTAGTACTTCATATGCTCAGAGCTCTAAACATGTTTGCTACATAAATGTTGTGACAGGTGTGTGATATGTGATACGTGAAGGTGTAATTGTATGTTCTCGTGGGTACATTGCACATACATTTATGAGCAGGTACCACCAAGACTTGCTTTTTATTTTCAGTGTGAGTTCTAGAGATAAAACCCAGGTCCTTTGTACTTTACTGATAGGGGCACCTTCCCAGACCCCTTGTTCTTTTTTTAGGTAGGAGAGAAAGAAGTGGGTTCACAGCGGGACCCCAAACGTACAAACCCAGTGAGTCTGACTGGGGGCAAGGTCAGCCATGTTGGTCCTATTGGAAGAAGGTAATCACTTAGGGAAGATGCTTCTGGGACATTTGCCCTCTCTTCCCAGGGAAGTGACACTCTCATTCATCAGCTGTGACTAGTTAATATGACAACTAACTCTCCCCTGCCATCCGCCCAAGCCAGTGGCCCTCAGGTGCCCGTCTCTCCGACTGCCCTGAGCTCCAGGACCAGGTGTTGGTACCCATCATCCCTGTCCTCCGCCTTCTCACCCTCCCCTCCCTGCAGGTGTCTCCTGGGATCACATCCGCGTGGCCACTTGCATTTGACTCCTTGTTCAGCATCTGTCTCTGGAGAAACCTAAATCAGACAGGGTCCCAAGAAGCCCTGGAACTCAGCAAGCAGGGTCTGATAAAACCCGAGTCCCATGTTGGCTCCTCCCTCCTGGGCAGCCTCCTCATGTCTTCATCTCTCAGGCATGCATTTAGGCAAGCACCGGGCACACACTCACCATGTGTCAAGCCCAGGACCATCACTGGGGACAAAGATGTACAAACAGTCCCTGAACCTGGGACTGGGAGCAGACACTTAGTAGGCTAGACTAGTGGTTTCATTCAGGACACAAGTGGCACATCCTAGATGAAATTCGTAATAACGTCAATGAGCTGACACACTGGCTGGACTCCTCCCTTATGCCCCATGATGGGGCTATCCTAAGTATTGTCTTGACTCTCCTAACTGCCCAGGAGTCCTTGCGGCCATGATGTATCGGCTAGTTCCAAATCACTGGTGCTGGACAGCAGGATGCAGGTGCTGGGAATAGCTTGAACTTTTTAAGCAGATGTGTTCTTGCTTTAAGCATGACCCTTCACATTTCTCCTCTCCCAATTATCAATTACTTCCTGGAAACCAAGTCATCCCGCAAGTTTCCAACTCCAGCACCCCTTGCTTCCCAGCACCCCTTGCTGCATCTTGGCCACCCGTGAACGCCAGCCCACAGCTCCTTCCCAGCAAGCGCTCTCCTTAAGCAAAATACTCTAATTGATTGGTTTCTAGTCTAATTGATTAGTTTCTCTTCTAATTGACTGGTTTCCAATTTGCCCTCCTTTGAAATAACTTAAAATGAGGATAAGGACATAAAACGGAACATGGACCGAAGCAGATAAAACAAGATGCAAGTCATTTGCATCTGGAAGCCTGTGTTTTCCTTCACACTTCCCCATGGTGTGTAAAGAAGGCCGTTTTCATAGCCACAGTTGCTACAGATTCTCAGAGAACAGTTTGCAATGCCTGCTCTCGGTGCTAAGCTGGGAAGGCAATGGTTTAATAAAAACAGGACACACCCTCAGTACCAGCACCTGGTATCTCCTGTCCTTGGGAAAGTTCCAGACTTGAGAGACCTGGGGCTGGGTCCCAGGTACCTCATTTGATCCTTCTGAGTATGTGTTTTCTTGGGGTCTGGTTTGCTTAGAAGAGAGGGACCAGCATGTTTTGGTGATAAGAGTTAGCCTCTTGCCACCGGGGTGTCAGGGACAGGTGATACCCAAGAACTGCCACTTCGGATTCAAGGCCACACTCCCCTCACCCTTCAGCAAGCACACCTGTGACTCCAGCCTTGGCATAAGTTTGACGCTTCACAGACACTGCAGAGTATGGCGTGGAAGCACAGTGCGTGAAATTCAGCAGATGTCTGATGAACAATTGTAAGGAGGCCTCAGGTCTCAAGGAAAAAAATCCATCTACACCCAGGGGGAAGCCTGGCAGAAATCTCAAGTCTGGTTTCCCCCACTGAGAGCTGAACAAAAGAAACCAGTCTGCTGGCCTCAGTGCAGACCGGTGCAGACAGCTCCGCGTTCTCTGGGACCCACAAAGAAATGGAGAGGAAGGTGAGGAACAACCTGATTAAGGCGAAGGAACACGCTGGCTTGTGCTTGTCACTGCCCAGTGCCTGGACCTCAGCGGGTCAGCTCAGAGTAAACCAAAGGGAGAAATGATGGCGTCGTCCTTGAGCCCTCTGATGGGCGGCGGGGACTGAGCCCCCACCCGGGCTGTTAAAGATCTCAGAACCTTATCTGGGTACAGCGCCATGCCTGGGATCCCTGGGTTGAATGTGAGAGATGTCCCATTTTATAGATGGAAAAATGAGGTCTAAACCAGAGAACAAATTTGCCAAAATAAGATTCGTTCTTACAAAAATCCTACTTATGGAGAGCGAGCCACTCACTAGAGGGCAGAGCCAGGCCCTCATTCATGTTTTTTTTTTTTTTTTTAAATTTCCCACAACTATTTTTAGATGTAGAAAGTGGGGACCCAGAGAGGCAGGGTGATCAAGACACTGCTAGAGCGACCCAGAGCCCAGCTGGCCTCCAGGTCCCACCTCAAAAAACAAACAAACAAACAAACAAACAACAAACAAACAGGAATATGGATCAGTGACAAGAGGAAAACAGTATCTCCAGAAAGAAAAAAGACCCAGGAATCTACCTGTGCTGAGTGGAGACTAAAATGTGAGAGTTGGCCCACTTTACAGATGGAAGAATAGAGTCTGAATCTGAGAAGACCAACCCTGCATCAATACAGATTAGGAAGCAAGACGCTTTCCAAGTCTCACAGCCCCTGGGATCTGATACCCATACTCCATCTGGCGCTCACTCCACGTCCAGCCAGGGGCAAGGTCAGCAGCATCTGTGTACTTCTGTGTGGGGGTGGGGTGGGGGGCGCTGGCAACCCTCACAGAAGGCAAGGTGATGGGGGACGCGTTTATCTACTCATCAGCTTTGTGACCCCAAGGGAAGGCAGACCACGCCCCCTCACACTCGTGATCCAGGAGGACTCTAGTTTGCGTGTGATGAGAACCTTTGCCATTCAGAGGTTCAGTGGAGCTAACCCTGTGCCAGTGCTGAGGAATTCAGAGCTTAAGATGAAAGCAGTTAAAACAGGAGGGAAAAAAGGGTCCCTGCTTCTTCTTGGTTCCACCTGATCTTCACCACCATCCTACTGTGAACTTACAAACAAGGAGAGGGTGGGTGCAGGGTCGTCCTCCACCCAGAGACTGCTCAGGGCCCAGCAGCACCTCTGTATCCTCCACCCAGAGACTCCTCGGAGATCAACAGCATCCCTGCATCCCTGTCTCCTAGCTCAGGCACAGCATGGGCCTTCTAGAATTGTCTCAAATGGAAGTTAGCTCAGCCCTGCTCACCTGCCCCTAGCCCGGTCCAGCCTCCACCCCCGCCATCGCTGGCTGGACACAGTACCAGCCTTGTCCCTGAGCCCTGAGCTCTTCTCTTCCCTTCTCCCTCTCTCCACACGGCCAGTCTCTGAAAAGAAGAGGTGAGGCCTTACCCGCTAGGTCAGTGGTTCTCAGCCTTTCTGAGGCCCTGACCCTTTCATACAGTTCCTCACACTGTGGTGAACACCAACCAGAAAATCATTTTCATTGCTACTTCAGAGCTGTAACTTTGCTACTGTTTGAAACTGTATTGCAAATATCTGTGTTTTCCTGGGGTCTTAGGCAAACCCTGGAAAGGGGTCGTGAACCACAGGTTGAGAACCTCTGCCCCTGAGGATCCCTGCTTCTTCTAGATGCAGCCCAGGCTCCTTTCTGATGCTCTGTGTAGCCTGCTACTTACTGCCTCTTCGTATTGCCCCCTCCCCCATGACTATAAGGCCCCTCCTGTTTCCCATGCTCTGCAGTCAGCCGCCACAATGGCTTCTCTCACAGCCCGGGCATTACCGCACACGATGACCTTGCACAGGCTGTTCCTTCTGATAAGTATGTCTTTCCTCCTGTCTCCTCAGCTTCCCCGTCTCCTTCAGTGGGCTCTCAGCTTCCATGTGATGTCAGGTCAGTGGCCACCCAGCATCCCTTAAGAGCACAGCACCCGCTGTCTTCCGTTTCCTGCACCAAGTCTCTGACATCTCTCACGGCTCCTCCCCACATCTCATGCACCATACGACAGTAAACTGTCAGCGCTGTGGCTGCCGGGGACCCTCCTGTCCTGGTCCCTGCATTCTCAGAACCCAGCCTAGGCCTGATGCACAGAAGGTCCCCAAATGGATCTGGGAAATAAACTGCTAAGGACCATGGTGTGTCCGGCGTGGGCTAAAGGGTGGGAGCCACCATTAAGGACCCAGCAAGTGTGTATGTCTAGGCAAGAATCCAAGCACTAGGCAGCCAAATGCACACTTAAAAGCCGGGATGATTGCTGCAAAGGAAGATGAAAGACCAAAGACCACGTGCCTACAGAACAGCATGGCTGCCACACACCTCGGTGTCACGTGCCTGCAATGCCAGAACTGGGGACACAGAGGCCAGAATAGCATGGTTCAATCGGAGAGAGTTCGAGGCCAGCCTGAGGCTATCTAAAAAGGGGGGGAAGGGTTTGGGATGTAGCTGGGTGAGGACACTTGTCTGGCATGTGCAAGGCCTAAGCTCAAAGTTGTATGTGTATATGTATGTGTGTGCATACACACACACACACACACACACACACACACACACAGTTCTAGGCCAAACCTGATGACAGTGTGAGACCCTGCCTCAAAAATAAAATATTCTATAACATTCCCAGCCTAACTGGAATCTTTTTGTTAACGCACAGCTCTTGGCGCTTAGGGGGCCCAAGCGGCCCTATTTCCAGCTCTACCACTGATGTGTGGCCTTCAGGGGAGTCACTTAACCTCTCCTCTGATTTTTGTAACAATTAAATAAAAGCAGAAATAAACTCGATCCTGGTGCTTTGAAGTCCTTGGGCTCCGTGGATACACCGGCTCACGCCTCTGCTCTGTCCTAGCTATTTCTGGCTTGTCTGCCCTGAAGCGGGTCTCACAGAGGGGGTGCACATGCTCTCCCTTGAGGGCTGGCATACAGGTCTTCTTCCCATGGCCTGAGAAAGCAAGCTCAGGTCCTCCGTTCTGGAGACTGTCATGGGCTTTGCCAGTGTATTGTCCCCTGTATCCTGTAGAAATACCATCCTAGGGGTGGGGATCCCACTTTACTCTGAGGATCGTCCTGGAAGGGATGTGAATGGAATTCTCAGGGTCCCCCTTTTTGTGAAATATACCCAGCTGGTAAGAGCCCACTCCATCCCAAGTTTATTCTCAGCCAGGTTCCAGAATCTACCAGAGGCCTGTTTAGGCCACTGCTGGTCTAATGGCTAGTGGCCTAAGATTACTACAACTGTCAGTCTTAATAATTCCTTTTCGAGACAGGGTCTCACATAGTCCAGGCTGTCCTTGAATTCACTATATAGTCAAGGATGACCTTGAACTTCTGATCTTTCTGCCTCTGCCTCCTGAGGGCAGAAACTGCAGGTGAAAATTGTCACTCCCAATTTAACATAAATAGAAGTCTCTCTCTCTCTCTCTCTCTCTCTCTCTCTCTCTCTGATGATGATGATGATGATGATGATGATGATGATGATGATGATGCAGTCATTTTCTGCCTCCTGGACCCTGGGGATCAAACTCAGGATACCAGGTTTGGCAACACACACCTCGACCATCTCACCAGTCTAGCCTTCACATTTCTTCCTAGCTGCCACTGAGTGGTAACTGGGTCCCAGGCTCTCCACAAGTTCACTTGACGTAGAGACCATGTGACCACCCACACGTGGTAGGGACATCTACTCGTCCCGGTTCACAGCAGCTCAGGAGCCCGAGTCACTCAAGTGGCCAATGAGCAAAGGCTTGAGGGCGGGAGAGCCAGGCTCTGAGCCACAGCTCTGTGACGCCACCTTTGGGGCTGCGCTGAGCTCACCTAGGGTGGCCTGCAGAATCTCAGGCCTCCACAGCAATTCCTTCCCAGGTGAGAAAACTGGGGCTCAGAGAGAGCTACAGTTGACCTGGTGTCACCGAGCTGAGGGAAAGGGCCTCCTGGGTCTCCAACGGCCTTTGATTTAACTGTCGTTTTCTTGGACTCCGTTTCTCAGCGTGCCCTTACGACAAAGAATCAGCCATTAATCACAGATCTGAAGCCATAGCTTAAAGGCTATCATCCTTCTCTCTAACTTTTGCATTGCATAAGCCACTCCCAGAAGTGTGTTTAGAAAGAAAGGGGAGAGGGAAGGCTGTGGGGAAGGAGATAAGGGCAATGCGCAGTCACACACACACACACACACACACACACACACACACACACAATCTTGTCTGGCAGATCAACCCCTAACACACTCTCTAAGTTGTTAAAAGAAGTTATTGTCTCAGAAGGCCGTGGCGGGATGGTTTGACATCTGCCTGCCTGCCATCTCTGTAGGCTTATCTCTCACTGTCCAGGCAGTGTCCCAAAAGATAGGCCTGTGACCCTGCAGTACTGTAGACTTCAGACAGCACACAGTGCTTAAACACACTGCCGCTCTTGCAGTCTGGATCCTGAATGCCCCCACCCAGGAGCCCTGTGTTGACAGTTTGGTGCCCAGTCTGTGGTGCAACTGAGAAGGGATGGGGTCTTTAGGAGGTGGGGCCTAGCAAGAAGTTAAGTCACTTGGGTTATGACCTTGAAGGATACACTGTGACCCCAGGCCTCTTCTTACTTCCCTCACTTCTTGGCTGCCAGACCATGAACAAGCTTCCTCCATCAACCACTCCCACCATGACAGACAGTGTACTGACACACGTATCTGAAGCCCGGGGTCAAACAAGCCATGACCGAATCCTCTGAAACGGAGTCTAAAGGGACCTTTCCTGTTAGTAAGGGGATTATCTCAGGTGTTTGGTTGCAGTGACAGGAAGCCAACACAAAATCTGTAACAGCAGCACTACCAACAACATAGCATCGCTCCTTTTGGTTCTCTTAGAAGCCTTCTTTAATATCTTAAAGCACTGGCTTGTTTTCATCTGTTTGATTCGAGGGACCCTGCTATCGAAGCTAGTGGTCCCGGTTTCTCATGTCTGCAGCAGAGAATCCGATGGAAACCAGGATGAATACACTCAAAAAAGCAATGGCAAGTGAGAGGTGGTGCTTGGATACAGGGAAATTGGTGAGCCACCGTGGTCCGTCCACGGGATGGGATGCTGCTTGCTCAGGCCTTGGAGACCCACAGGGCTGGAGGATCTGTCCCATGGGTGCCCCCTTTTGACCCTGCTGTGATTTGGATGTCATTTTCCCCCAGCAAAACTCCTGTTAAAACTTGGTTGGCTGCCAGCCCAGTGACATGCGGAGGTGGCACAGTAGAGAGGGATTAATGTCTTTCTCGTGACACTGGATGGGTTCCCTTGGGTACGGAACTGCTAGAGAGCAGTCAGCTCTGAACGGCTTTGTTCCTGTCACATGTGCACACATCCGCCCACCCTTTGACCCACTGTGGCATGAAACGGTTAAGAGGCCCTTTCCAGAAGCCTTCCCCACAGTCTTAGGTATTCCAGCCAACATAAAGGTTTTTCCTTTACAAGATACCCAATCTCTGGTATTGTCTTATAGCAACAGGAAATGAGTCAAGACAACCCTACTGAAGACTGTGACACCCAAGATGTGTCTCACTCCGTCCTCCCTCCCAGCCTCTGCCAGCCTTTGTCCATGCTATTCTTTCCACTTGGATGCCCTCTTCCCACAGCCTCCACATCAACCCAGGACCATCCCATTTCTCTTACAGACCAGGGTCTGCGTGAATAGTGGGGTCATGCAGCAATAACGCACTCATCTTCCCAGCCACTGCTTACAAGAAACAGCTTCTGCCCCAGACTGAAAATCGTAGGATCGCTAATTTGACATTTAGGGCTAGAATCTGGCCTAAGCACTCAGGAATTTCCAGTGTCCCTGCCAATGATTTCCATGTCCTCGCAGGCCACCCTGGGGGTCACTGATACAACACCCTCTGAGGAGTTAGTGATCACAGAAGAAGAGATTATCCTCCCCAGTCCAGGTGCACGACGACGACGACTTGAGAGGAGTGGAAGGGACCTTAGCTGACTGTGGGGAACTCTCAGACCTCAGCATATGGACCTGGGGGCCAGGCGCTGGGCTGAGAGGATGTCTCGGGAGAAGGTGACATCTCCAGGGACATATGCCAGTTCTTAGCACAGGCAGATGGGGTCTCTCAGGATAAGCAAGCCAGAGATCACCCAGAGATAGAAGGATGTTGAAGGACGCCAGAGAGCTTGGTGGGATTTGGCTCTCTCTTAAAACCTGCGGCAGAGTGATCTCAGGCGAGTCTACGCCCTGCCTCAGAGGCTGACTCATATAGATTTAAAGCAAGCACGCGAGGCTGTAAGAAGCTACACTCCCAGAAGCATAAGGTCACAAGAAGCCGACAAAAAAGGAAAGAACAGACACAAACTGCAAAGATGACCCTGCACTCTGTATTTCCCACCAGGTACCAAGAAGCTAGACACAGCCTGGCAGAAACCGAGTTTCATCAGGGTTATTGAAAACACACTCACACTTAATTCAATGGAGGCAAGATCATTGGTATGCTACAGGGAACACCGGGAGAGACCCATCTACAGCTAAGCATCTCCTCGAGAGACCCCAGGACCCACCACTTGTAGGCAGAGAACTTAACTCTGCAGAAGTGAGGAGTGAGGCTATTCCTAGGTAAAGAAATGTTCCTTTGTTTTTATGATTAGGCAATTAAATGGTTCAACAATGCAGTCACCCGAGGAGGAGGCAAGCCCAAGAGCTTCAGCAGGTTGCGGACAAATGGTCAAAATGCAAGAGTGGACCTCGGCTCTTAGACCTTTGCCTCTGGCTCTTCCCTAACTGCCTTCTTAAACAGGCATCGGAATTGAAAATTAAACTGTGTGGGCGGGGTATTTAAGATCCGTACCGAGCAGCTGCCCCCTTTAAAGATCTGGCCCTCGGAACGTTCCAGGCTGGGTCACTTATCAAATGGAGATTGACTTTTATCCGATTATCCGATGGAGAAGCATCCTTCTCCATCTTGCCGGAGCATTGTGGGGGAATAGCGTTCTGCAGACTGCAGGGGAAAGTTGGGTCTTGGCTTCCCTCCCGCTCGGCCAGTGGAAAATTACAAAGAAGGCAGAGCTGTCCTCTGTCTCTTCTCGTTCATCAGCTGTTCCTGGGCCCAGGAAAATATATTGTAACACGCCCCCCCCAAACAAACAAACAAACAAACAAACAAATAATGAATGTCTTTACTTACCTGGGGCAGAGAGCAGTCTGGGAGGTGGTGGAGGTGGGGGTGGAGGGGGTAGAGGGGGCGGGGGCCGGCACTGGCAGATGTGTTGGCAGCTGTCAGTCACCTTAGAGCAAGACTTCTGGGGCTCAGCATGCGTCACCTGCAGATATGGAAACAACCAGGAGATGTAGGAGGCTACTGGGCGGCTAGAAGCCTGCCTGCCCCCAGGTCCCTTCCAGGCCTCCACCTGGGATTCAAAGCAGGCAGAATAGAGAAGAGTCAGAGTTGTTGCTAGACAGTGGCAGCTGCTCCATCATCTAAGTCCCCAGACCCAAGTCTGTCTTCCTGAGACCGTCCAGGCTGAGCCTTTCTGTGTCTGTCTGGGGCACGGTCCTCCCGTCTTGGAGAGGAAATCTACCTGACTGAACCTTCGTCTGCATCCCATGTGAGCAACGAATGGACAGGGTAACCAACCTCCTGATGCTCTCCGTATAGCAGCTGAATGCTTTGTGGGAAAAATATCTACCCAATCACCCCGACCCTTCCCAGTGACCTTCCCTCAAATGCTTCATCACTAGTCAGAGGACCCCATGGCCCTCAAATCATGGCCTAAGCAGCCCTTGGCAAGCTCTGTGCAGCCTTCCGTCCCTCCCCAAGCCTCCTGTCATCCTGGGCCATTGCAGATGCTGTCCCGGTGGCTGTCCTGGTCTCCACCTCACCCTTTGCCACCACTCAACTCTGCTTTCATTTCCCCCAGCCAGGCCGAATCTCCTCCTCAAAGGTTCCCTAGTACCATGGCTCATTTCTGCTACTTAGTTCCAGCCTGTCTTTACCACGGGACTGTAAGCTAAGTCAGGACAGGCCTTTCTATGCCTTGGCTTCCCTCTCATTATTAAAAAACATATACCCAAGGGAAGGGCCCAGTATTCACAGAGAGCTGGCCAGTGAATGAACCCGTGCCTTGTCAGTCTGGGGCTGGGGGTCTTCCCAGGATGGGTCTCTGGTTCCTTATTTCAGCTAGAGACAATTATGCTCATCAGTATTTCCTCGCTCCAGCTGTGTGCTGGAAGCCCCTCCTGCGGCTCTGACACATTCCTGCCTTTGCCTTGCCTGCGAACAGCGAACCGAGACTTTTGCAGGGGAGCTGGGCCTGGGGTATTTTGCTTTAGTCTCCCAGTCAAACACAATCTGAGAACCATGGTTTAGACAGTGGCCAGTGTTCTTCCATATGCAGAGGCTTGTCAAACCAGGAGTCCAAAGCTGGCTTCAAGACAAGAAGGCAAGAGCGGGGGGGGGGGGGGGGAGCACATTGCCTCAGTGAGAGGCACGGTTAATTGTTGTGACTTCGTATAAGCATTTAGAAACACAGAATTCCGGGGTCCCAGCAACCTCTTCCAGCCAGTCATTGCAGCTGGGGACCCTAGAGTCCCTCTGCTGTGTGAGAGATGCACTTGGTAGTCCAACAGCTGCATAGTGGATGTCAGGGTGGCAATGGGAGTCCCAACTTAACATCTAAGAGGACAACAGACCCTTGGACCACCTCTTAGTATCTTTAAAGGGCCACTGACTGTGTTTCTGAACCCGGAAACAGTCCTGTCTCCAAAGGTAAGGCTACGTTGCTCAGAGTTTGAGCTTCCTCCGTTCCTGTAGCAATGTGACTGTCTTGTCAAAAAGAGTCAGGGTAAACAGACCAGACACTCCACCGTATGTCTGAGCCCATCACCCAGCCTGACTCCTGCCCTGCTCTGGGTCACCACTGCCTAAGACTCTGAGCTCAAGCACGCCCAGCCAAAGCACTTCCTTTCCCAGTCTCCCAGACACACTGAGTGCAACTCGGGAGTTCAGGAGCAGCGGATGTGTTTGGCCTGGCCTGCCACAATGACCTATTTCTTCGAGAGGACACAAGAGTAACAATCTACAAGAGTGTTTATAATACGATCAAATGACAGACAAGAAGATTGGGACCAAGTTTCAGGGCTGAAGGAGGAAGAAAGGAAGGGGTTCACTGCATCTTAGAAATCAATAGATCCTGGTCTCTGTCATGTGAGGGTTCCACTAAGACCCAAGGGAACAACTGCTCAAGAACCTGTCCTCGCAGAAGGGCCAAGAAGGGCTGTCCTGCCCAGGGGTGGCCTGCCGGGGCTCCTGTTGGTTGGTTGTTCATGAGCCCATGACTGATAAGCCTCCCTCCATTGACCCCTTTATCCACCGTCAGGCTTCTCTTCACCCTTCAAAGCCCTTCCTTACACACCCATCTGGGATATGCTGTCCTTTCTGCCTGAGCTGGGCCTCCTCGCTCACTGCTGCCTCTTCGCCTTGGAAGTTTTCCTCTTCGAGGCAAGTTCCCTGCTGTTTTATACCGTCTGTCCCCTCACATGAACTGGAGGTGTCTTGGGGCAGACAAGTAGATGGTGAGTGTCGTATTCACCCTGAGCAAGGACATAATGTCGACAGATATGGGAAGTCTATTAGCCACGCAACAGGCAAGACAAGGGGTCGACAAGGGGCGTACCCAGCATCCAATCCAACACCGTCCAGATCCAGGGACCGCCTGATGCTTGTCTCGCTTACTTTTCTTACTTGTGGTGACAGAATATCTGACCACAGAATTTCAGGAAGGAGGACTTCAGTTTGACTCACAGCTCCCGGGGACAGCCCTTCGTCGTGGGAGATCCCCGTCAGCAGGAGGTGGATGTGGCTGGTCACATTGTGCCCACAGTCAGGAAGCAGAGGTACATAAATGTGGACACAGGGAAGCCAGGACTTTATTGGGAAGGGGCTGGCGAGCGTTCACGGGATGTGCTGGCAGAGAGCCTGGTTGCATTTTGCCTGTGCCCTGGGGATGTGAATGCAGCTGGATTCGAGGTCAGTTTGTGTGACTCTCACATCCAGTGCGGACGGTGACCTCCTAAACATGTTTAGAATTTGCCTCTGCCCCGACATTCCCCCTGTTACTGCCCTGGGCCAGGCATCCGTGTCTACTGGGTAGCACCTGCCTCTTACATAGCATTGCTAGGAAAACAGTCTTGTCGAATAATGGATAAAGGGTAAAGATCACCGTATAGTCCAAATATCCCCAGGATGGTACAGAATAGGCTTATGCTGAAACTGAAACCGGGCTTGGCATATGCTCAATACAGCAGCCCTGCCTCTCTCCGGTACATCTCTTTGCCATCCTATCTTGTGCTCTGGAATCAGAATCCACCCTCCCTGCCAAACTGGGCTGAGATGTCTAAAGTGACAATCTAAGATGGTGTCCTGTCTGACTTTGAACTGTGCCTTTGAGTCCTGTGATCAATTCTCAACTCCAAGACAGTTAGAGGCATGCCCCTCCCTCCCTCCCCAGGTCTTTCCATGCCTCATCCTGGCCCTTGACTTCAGGCTGTTCCCTCTGTCAAATGTCTCACTGTCTGCTGTATGCGGAACTCTGTCACATCTCAGTGGCAACGCCTCTGTGGGCGGTTTCTTGGACTCTTTCTCTAAGCCATTTGCTCCCCCTGAGAGCTTTTGCCTGGAATCACTTGTTCAGTGACGTCGTCAGCACCACAATGCCACAACACCACTAGGCCACTTGCTCTTGACACACAGCCGGTCATCTGGCGGTGCCCAGGAAAGGCTGCCGCTGGAAAATGTGTGCTGAGGGAGCTGAGCGCAGGACTTAGTGTCTACTAGGTCTGGGATAGCTTCGTGCCAGCACACAGAGCCGCAGAGGGCCAGATCCAAGACCGCCTCCCTAGCATTTGCTTTAGATAAGTGCCCACAAGCATGCTGGCTTCCGGCATCTTTTAAGGAGATAGGCCAGCACCACAGTAACTTGACGAGACACACTCCTGTCACACCTAATAAATCTGCCAGCCTGTCATCCTCTTCCCTTACAAGAAAAGAAAATCAACCGGAGTGAACTTAGAAGAACCCTAACTCGCAAACGCTCCATTCCAGACGCATTCAAAGGGGGGAGGGTTAAGGAATGACCCCATCCATCCACCTTTGGTAGTTTAAATGACACCGGACTTAAGCAACTCTTACCATTTTGCCACAGTCAGATGCTTTCAACCGGTTTCAAGGGAGGGATTTGCCACTTGAGAGACCCAGATTTCTGGCCTCATCTAGTGCCCATTAATCACAGGACAGTTGCATCAGACCTGTCCTTTACTCTCTGGAGGATTCTTCAGCAGCGATTGCTCATGGAAGCCATGGTGGCTCTGAGATCTTTCTCTAATGTTCGGGAAACTCCTAGGATCTGATGGGTTTATTCTCTCCACTTAAAAAGAAACGCGTGGCCTAATGAACTTGCAAGCCTCCTTCTTCTTTCCTCCTGTGTCCCGAGGAAAGAAGAAAATGCAGCTGTCCTGCTGAAAAGCCCAGACCCATGCCTTGCCTTTCCCCTGGCTTCTCTGCCCCTATTATCCGTAGATGAATTTTTCCAGAGCTTCAAGCCAAGACCTGGCCCGTTCTATTTAACTCAAGGATTCTTTTCTAATTGATTTTTATGAGAATTGATTTGTACCGAGTCTGAGAATCTGAAACACGCATGCACACATGCTTTTGTAAACACTGCCAGGCCGTAGGACAGAGCCAGGGCTTCGTTTGTTTTGTTTTGTTTTGTTAGTCCTCTGACGGGCAGGGCAGGTAGCAGTGGCTCTTCTCTTTAGAGCCGTCTAAGATATATATGACTCTGTTTCCCCTTGCCATTCCACCTCTCAGTCCTACCTGAAAGGTTTTGGGAAGACAGAACTAGGCACCCGTACACAGACAGGCGAACTCTGCAATGGGATTCAGCTAGAAATTGAACAAAGGGACCCTAGTCTCAGTGGCCCAGGTGTCGGAGAAGTGACAACCCTGAGGACACAGAACACGTTTAAACAAAGCAGTCATAAGCCAGAGAGGCGGGCCAGAGCAGAGAAAGCAGAAACCTTGGCCTGAGCTGGTGGTGGGGTGCCTCTCGAGGGTGATGGAGTGGGGGAGGGGTTGTCTCTGCCCGGTGGATGTAACATCTCACATGCCAGCAACACCAAGGACAGCCACTAGCCATGTTTCCTGTGGTCCAGGGGTGTACCAAGCAACAAGTACTGGTCCCGTAACAAGCAAGTTGGAGAAACCCAGGATCGGCGCTTAAGTATGTTGTTCAGCCACTCTGCTGGTAAAGGACAGAGAAGGGCGCGGGGGTTCTGGGCAGGACTAGAGAACACCCCATCCAATCATCTCTCTGCCTTGGGTAACTGGAGTTGGTGGGTGCTTGGTCCCTGCTCTGAAGTCTGGGAGGCCAAAGGGGAGGGCTTGTCCTCCAGCAGTCTTGTGACAGACTGCGTTCTGCATGAATCGTGGGTCACCACCATTCACCTCGCCAGCCACGACTGACAAGAAACACAGCCCTTGCCCCAGTTGAAGACAGTTGGAAGGCTAAATTGAAGTTTAAGGGTCGAATCTGGTAGGAAACAGGGCATCACTGTGGTATTTTTTTTTTTTTTGGTTTTTGGTTATTGTTTGTTTATAAGTTCATTTCTTTCCTCAAAAGCTGCCTTAGAGTTCACTGTGAGGTCTCAGCGCCTTCCTATATCAAGTTGAGTCCTGTAGGCCTTAGGCCACAACTGAGGCTTTTTGCAAAGTTTCTTATATTTTCAGGGTCAGCGCATGTGATTGTTTGACCAGTTTTTCTTTCTCCCCAAGTCTCCCCAGGACCACGCCGTGGGTGGCTGTAGGGGGAGCTCTGAAGTGACCCTCCCCTCCCCCTTCCCGGGAGGTCTCTGCCCGCTTCTCACCTGAACTAAACCCCAGAGTGGGTGCAGCGCACAGTGCAGCAGAAGTGACGGCCAGCAGCAGCCATGGCGCAGCACCAGGTCCCGGAGTAGCATCTCGGCCCGGGCCCCGCGGCGCCCACTGGTGAGCTAACTGTCAAGGGAGCAAGGCTTGAGTCAGGTGGACACTGCATAGGCACGGTGGTAGCATCGATTCAAGAACCAACGCGACAAGGACTCACTTGCCCCGCACTTTGGGGCACCTTAGCAAAGCAAGTCTTCATCTTCCTTCCAGCGCGCACACACTCGCTGACTTCCCGTGCTTCCCAGAACTCGCACCCTACCTATCCTGGAGCACACCCCCTCCCCCTTCAGAATACTGCAGGCACACCTCGATCCCATGAACACCTCCAGAAACATCCAAACACACTTACTGAACCTCATACAGCCCCAGAAACGGCCACGCACAACTCTGGGAGTACACTTCAAACCCAGCGAGAACCACTCACTCTGCGCGCACGCACGCACTGTGACCCCCATGCACCGCCACCGACTCCCGCCCGCACACTCCTTGACTCTGCTTGCACAGTACCACCAAATCACTCGCTGCGTGTAGGCTCTCTGCCCCAGGGACTTCACTGCGCACACTGTCACATAAGCACCTCCGTGTGTGCCCCCATTTGCCGCCCAAATCCCAGTTCCTGTTCCCGGGCAGGCGTAGGTTTTCCCGCACGCCCCCCAACACCGCCCGCACCCCTCCGATGATGCCTCACGCCACCTTGCCTGGTGGCGACCCCCACCGATCGTCGACACGGAGAAGTGAGGTTAGGGTTCCCCCCACAGCAGCTCTGTTCTCAGCAGCCGGACGGCCCCCATTTAAAGCCAGCCGCCTCCCCAGTCCCCCGCCCTCTAGGCGGGGCCTCCAAGCTCACCCTGGCGGCTGCGCGCGCGCTCGGGGGCTTCACTCGCAGAGGACGAGCGCCGGGCGCTGGAGCAAAAGTTTGCGCGCTGCTTGGGCCTCCGGGGCAGCTGATCTGGGGGACCGGGGCGCGGCGCGCTCGCACGGGGCTCCAGGCTCCGCTTGGCCGCGCGCGGGCCGGGAAAGGCGGCCGCCTCCAAGCCCGTGGTCCCGGTCGGGCTGCCCAGGCAGAGGGCGGGGAAAGTGTCCTCGGATCCTCCGCGAGCCGGCCGCGCGAGTCCTCCTTCAGCCCCGCCACTGGTCCCTGCGCCGCCCCGGTCCCCGCCCTTCCCGGTGGCGCCGAGCGGCTGCCCGGGGCGCAGGGTGCCCGGGGCCCGCGGGAGGCAGCGGGCGAGAGGCGCCGGCCCGGAGCACCCGCTCTGGCAGCAGGGCCGCGGGCGGAGGCGAAATAAATAATGCACGAAAAAGGAAAACAGACGTGAGCGGAGCCAGAGCCTCGCCCGCCTCCCTCCCGGGCTGCGCTCCCGCCCGCGCTCCCCGCTGCCGCGGCCGCCAGCGCCGCTGCAGTGATTCCTCGTCTCCATCTAGCGAGGCTATTGTGTATTGGGCGCTTAATAATTTATTTATTCACCCTAGAGGCCGAGGACTCCCAGTGACAGTGGCAACCTGCTTCTGCTGTCCTTCTCTCAAGTTCATCCCCAGGCTGCGGGAAGGTGCTAATAAGGTCTGACTAGTGGGGACCCCGTCTTCACACCAACCTCGCGGATGTCTCCTTTCCCCTCAGGCTCTGGATGTGCTGAGCTGGGATGGTGCTGGTTAGCCCTTCAAAACAATGTGCCTAACCTCCCTCCATTTGGTCTTCAGGACCTCAGGATCTCTCTATTAACTCCGATGTATCTTAGGGGGAATTGCGACATTTCAGGGGAAGCCTTTTCCCCAGGGCTTTCCCTCCACCACCCACAAACTCCTGTTTGATGCAAGATTATCAACAAGTCGGTTCTTCAGGAAGGAGCTGGTTGCATCTATTCAAACGAGCTGCTTGCTGCTCCTACTTCACAGGAACCTTCCCAGGCGCCACACAGGCGCCCTGCTCATCTGGTGATAGCGCTTTATTAAGCGCTCTGATTAATGTTCTCGGGAGGTGGGAGTGTGACAATTCCAAATTCCCAAAGAGCTGGGCAATCCTATCTGGGGTTGGGTAAGAGAACCAGAGGCTTATAGCAGAGGGTACTTACCACAACCCACTGGTTAAGAAAGTTACTTAGTTCCCCTTGGCTGTCCCAAGGGCACCCTTGATTCACCCCAGGTAAACTCACTCTTAAGTACAAAGTGCTTTGCAAAGCAGGGTTCAGACCAATTCTCCAGCAGTTTCCTTCATCAGAGCACAGCAGCAAGGCCTCTCCTCCATGCACGCCTAGCTGATGAACCTGTGAGCCCCACGCATGCCCAGTTCTGTTTTTTTGTTTTTGTTTTTGTTTTTGTTTTTTTTTGGATTTTGGTTTTTTTCTGAGACAGGGTTTCTCTGTGTAGCCCGGGCTGTCCTGGAACTCACTCTGTAGACCAGGCTGGCCTCGAACTCAGAAATCCGCCTGCCTCTGCCTCCCAGAGTGCTGGGATTACAGGCGTTCACGCCCAGTTCTACTAGAGAGATTGGTTCAGCAGCTGTGAATGAGGCCTTTCCCTACCAAGAACTGGGGAGGGGGGACATCAGGGAACCATGTTAACATGTTGCCAACACTTTGATGTTCCACTGTCATTGAGACAGGGGCCTACACTGATAAAGAGAATTAAGACAAAGTGGCTTGGGGCTGTGGGAACATGCCAGCAAGTCTGATAGCCCCTTGAACGAAAATACGAAGACATTTGTCCCTTCATTACTTCGGCCATTTGTTTTGTACACTATTCACAAACACCTACTAAGAGCCAGCAGAGTACTGGGTGCTGGGCACAGTAGAACAGTAACGAATCTTACATCTTTACAGTCAGGGAAAAGGGACAGAGAAATGCTTGATGAGAGTGGAGTTTCCTAGAACAGTGACCAGGGCAGTCTGTGCTGAGTGGTTTTCTGTCTTTGTAGCCTAAGCCAGTTGGAGTATTTTGCCCAGTACCGGGCTCCAGTCTTTAGTTAAGACAACAGCACCTAATACCTGGAGCTCTTTGCTACTTGGAAAAGCTACTTGTGCTACATTTTGAATTCGCTCATAGTCCTGGCTAAATCCCGTAACTGTTGCAGTTGGGACTTCTAGAGCTGTTTTCTAGCTGGGATCACACAGCTATTTCCCTGAGATTCACAAAATACTAACTTCCAACTGAAGGGGTAAGGCATTCCGGGCTGGAGGTGTAGCTCAGTTGTTAAGAGGGCTTGTCTACCGCACACAAAGCCCTGGGTCAGACCCCAAGTCCAGCATAAACTGGGCACGGTGGTGCGTATCTGGAGTCCTCGCACTCAGGAGGCACAGGTGGGGACAGGAAGGTGAGAAGCTCAGGGCCACCCTTAGTTACATAGCTAGTTGGAGGCAAGCCTGGTGTTTTGGTATGTTGCTGTTCTGTTTTCTGATTCTGGGCTGGGTGCCTCTGGAGAGTCGCCTGGTCCCCCACTCCCTGGCCCATGAAACGGGGGAGTCTGACACTGGGAATGTCACAACCTCCCTTAGAATGAAGATTATCCTCTGTAATAGGTCCTTCATGACATCAAAGGACCTGGACTGGTCCTTCAGCCTTTCCTGAGTCCCATGGCTTGTGATGTCTAATGACAAGAGTCACCAAGTGACTTTATACAGAGATAGTTCCCCCGCCCCTTGGGAAAACACGGGCCAGCTAAAAACAGTACTGAGGAATAGAGGGAGGCCTGGCTATGGAGTCTGGTGGTTCCATTTGGCCTATTTGGGGGTGTCCAGTAGGTGTGGCCCAGCACTGGACAGTACCCTCTGACGCTCTGGCCAGTTTGACAACACCTAATTGTGTGTTTGCCTCTGTCCTTCCCTGTCTGCGGCACGCCACCACCACCTTATTGCTGCTCTAGGATTTTGTTCCTTGCCAAAGCGTATCTGACAGGTCTCTCCAGAGGAATGAAAGAAACAGAACGGACTAATGAGAGGTGATTTATTAGACGGGTGTATACCATCAGAGGCCACATAGTCTCACAGGATCTGGCTGCAGGCTTCAGAGTCAGGAAATAAATTACTAAGTGCACAAAACTGGGAACCTCAGAACAAGAGAGAACAACAACCCAGCCCCAGATGAAGGCAGGCAGTGGCTTGGATGCTTAGAACGTCACTGATGCAAATCTGCAATCAAATAGTAGAGAATCCAGAGGGGTCTGATATCTGCAGGTGACGGTAACAGCCCTCCCCAAAATAACCACCTCTCAGTATGAATAGCTTGTGCCCACTGGACTGGAAAACCCCCTTCAGCTTTTCCTCCAGTATAGGCTCACAGTCCATCAGATGGTTCTTCTCACATTCAGGAAGTGTCTTTCCCAATCGGTTCTCTGATCCATCAATTATCTCTGGAGAAACTGTCACAAACACACCCAGGGTAGGGCGTGCTTACCCAGTCCCCTACGCATCTCAATCTAGTCTAATAGACCTGCCGGGCATGGCCTTGCTCACTGCAAGATCCAAGCCTGACATCCCATGTGCTACTTGTGGCACATGTAGGTTGTCTCTGAAAGCATGGTTGATTGGTTCTTTTTGTAAATATTTAATTACATGTGTGTGGGGGGTGTGCAGATACCTGCACAGGAGGACTTTCAGAGGCCAGAAGAAGGCATCAGATTCCCTGGAGCTGGAGTTACAAGCAATTTGAAATGACCCAGGGATGCGAAAAAGTGAACTAAATTCTTCTGGAAGATGAAAAACACAAAGCCAGCTCTCCAGCCCCAACATGGTAATTCCTAGAGCTTCATCTGAGGCTAATGGGAATGAGGAACTGGTGGGAGACAGAGTCTTGGGGGATCAAAGGCTTCAGAGTGAGAGTGATGGTCCTTGTAAGGATGTAGGGTTGGTCAGGGACCCTTTTCTGGCATCATTGAACGTTGTAAGAATAAAATGATAGGCTTAGAGCATTGATTTTCCACTTAAGCCGTGCTTCCTAATAAAGCTTGAGGAACACTCTTACCACCCACAAGACAGACTGAAAGCCAAGCCCGGGATCTGATTAGAAGGGTAACTGACAAAAAAATGGGACAGAATGAACAGCTACCCCCACCCCCACGCCCCACCGCTGCCTCCGGTATCTTGTGTCCAAATCCAGGCTCCTATAGGGAATAGGTTGGACCTTATAACCTTGCAGAGATATTTGAATCAATAAGACTGAAAATGCCTAACAGCCAAAGCCTCCCCTAACTTGTCTGGCATGTTGATGAATTATTCTTCCCTTGCTAAAATAGAATTATTATAAATATAAAGGTTTTGTGTCTTTTATTTGCGAACTAAATGATCTAAGGTGTGGTACAATTCCCCCCCCCCCATTAATGTTTATCACAACAAATGGCTATGCTCTGAAAGCTAGGAGCTGGATTCTATGAGGGTGGAAATTAACTCACTTGTATCAATGCAGATCAGCGTGATGGCAAAGGCTGGGGACTATACCAAGTCAGAAGACACAACATGGGCGCACTTATCACAGGAGCACCAAGTCTCTTATGGCCGTGAGGTTACCTCGAGCTATGAGGTCCATACAACTAGGCGTGAGACAGATTAAAAGCTAACAAGAGTGTTGATTGACACATAATCCTTTCTGGATGAGCGTGGCCATGTATGTGTGAGGGTATGTGCGTGTAGATGTGTGCACATGTTTGTGAAGTTCAGCCATCAACCTCTGATGTTGTTTCTCGGGCGCCTTCCACTTTGATTTTTGAGACAGGCTCACTCTCCCTCCTTCCCTCCCTTCCTCTCCCTCTTTTTATCCTTATCCCTGCCTCCCTACCTCTCTTACATCTGGGATTCACTGATTCCCTCTAGGCCACTGGCCAGCCACTGAGCCCCAGAGATCCCCCTGTCTCTGCCTCCCCAACACTAGAAATCTAAGTGTGCAGCACCAGACCTGGATTTTCACATGAGTGTTGAGGTCTGAGCTTAGGGAACAGACGTGTTTATCTCCCCAGACCCACATGGTCCTTCTTCAAAAAAAGCTCTGCCTCAATTTTGTATTCTGGATGAACTTAGGGTTTTCGCTCAGAGTAGCTCATCTGTCTGCTTCTACACTTAAAAATTATACGGGAGAGATGCCCCCTCGCCCCTTGCCCCCCCCCTTGCCACCTATGGCAGATGAGAGAACTGGCCCAAAGTCCTGAGAACAGGAGAGCTGTCCGGGCCCCTCACTGGCTGAAACATTTAGGAGCGCCGGGCCCTGCACCTTGACTGGTGCAGTAGAGCTGACCCTGTTGGCATGGGCATGAGGGAGCTGGCCTAGAGGACATGAAAGCAGGAGAGCTGGCTCTGCCCCTTGCCAGCTGTGGCATTCGGTGAGCTAGCCGGGGCACTACTGAAGAGCTCACCCTGCTGGTGTGGGGGCAGGAGAGCTGGAGGGGGAGGGGGCTGACCAGCTCAGCTATCAACCAGGCCCACCTCTAGGGCTTTGAGTGGCTCCACCCTGATATCTACCCTATGGATGAACTGCTGGAGTGTATAAAGGGGCTGAGGGAAGATGAGTGGGGCTGGGGTGAATGATGTAAAATTCACAAAGACTCAATAAGAGGTTAAATAAAAAAAAAATACATGTCAGGGTCTGGGGACATGATTCAGTCACTAAACTGCTTGTCCTGTGGGCATGAGAATCTCAGTTAGATACACATGTGCATGCATGTCCACTACACAAATCACGAACGCATGCCTACACATGCACCAAGAGGAAAAAGAAGGGCCATGCGACTGGGCATCGGGATGGCCAGCGATACCAGCAATCCAGCAGTGTGTGACTTCAGGTCGGTCCTGAGTGGCTCCAGAAACAGCGGGTTAGCCGCTAGACAGTTGGCCCAGATTCTCACGTCAGAAATATCTCTTCTTCAATTTGCAGCTCTACCTCAAGCAGGAGCTTCTTCTCAAAGTCTAGTAATGGGGAGGGGAAAAAAAATACAGACTTTCAATTACATACAGACTGATAGAACATATCGATGCTAGCTGGGAAAAAAACTATTTGTCCACACCGTCTGTGGTGGTCTAATGAAAATAGCTCCAGTTGCTCATAGAGAGTGTCACAGTTAAGAGGTGTGGCTTTGCTGGAGGATGTGTGTGCCACTTGGAGGGGGGGCGGGGTTGAGGTCTCAGCCGCTCAAGCCAGACCTAGTGGCTCACTGTCTCTTCCTGCTCCCTGCAGATCCAGATGGAGAACTCTCGGCGACCTCTCTAGCACCATGTCTGCCTGCATGCTGCCGTGCTTTCTGTCGTGACTAAACTTCTGAACTGTAAGCCAGACCCAGTTAAATGATTCCTTTATAAGAGTTGCTATGGTCACGGTGTCTCAGTCGGAGGTGCAGACTTGAGCTGCTTTCTGTGAGGGAGGTAAATGATGGAAAACAGTAGCTTAAGAATGTGCAAAAAGGGCCAGGTGGTAGTGGTGCACGCCTTTAATCCCAGCACTCAGAAGGCAGAGGGGCAGGTGGCTCTCTGTGAGTTCAAGGCCAGACCGGTGTACAGAATGAGTTTCAGGACAGCCACGGCACAGAGAAACATTTTCTAAAAGAATAATAATAATAATAATAATAATAATAATAATAATAATAGGGTGCAAATAACACAACTTAAGATCTAGTGGTGTACAGAGGCAGTGAATGAATAGATTTCGGAGATAGTGTGACGTCAGGGCCATCTCTCGCTCGACGGCATCCATTGCCAATGTGACAGTCAGAAATCAGTTAGGCAGAATGGCAGGACCTCTCTCATTGGTTACCCTGCGCTTCCACAGACAACAGAACAATCCATGGAAGAATGAACTGTGTCATCCAGCTTAGAGATGGGATTTCCTGGACTAGAGAGCTGTTCTCTAGGAGATAATAAGAACCAGAAGATGTGATTGCAGGAATGAAAATGTGCAAGTCAAGGAATCAAGCAGAGGGAGCACCTTGGCCCGTGAGTCAAGCTGCTGGACAGAAACCTGCAAAGCTATTCCCTGTGTCCCAGCCATCTTGGACTGCAAAGAACTAATGGCCCTGGATTCCGAAGTGTGAAGCATCTGCCAGTGCAAAGGTTCCACTAGACACTGACTGTGACCTGGCACCTTGGAAACCTCATGCCAATGAAACAGGAGAAAGAGGGACTCCTGGGGGGGGGGGCTTGGATGGCAGCTAGGATTGTTATCACACAGAAGAATATGCCTGGTGCTGTGAGCCCAAATGCATATAATTAAGCTCTAACTCTCAATGTAGTTGTATTTGGAGATAGGGTTCTCAGGAGTAATTAAACTTTACTAAGGTTATGGATGGGGGTGGGGGCCATCACATCTTATTTTTAAAGGGTATGAAAATCCAGAGCGTTGTTAGTTCTGTCTGTCACCATAGAGGAAAGGTGAAAGGTCACGGTGCGAGCTTTTGACCGAATTTTGGTCTGGAACTTTCTTTCAGCCATTGGAACTGTAAGAGAATCAGTCCCTGTTGAATCAGACTGAGAATCCGTCCCCGTTGAATCAGAGAGCTGCCCAGCCTGGGGTGATTTTGTTATAGCACCTGGCAATCGGAGATCTTAATTACAAGCAACTCCAGAATCCAGACACCTTCAGGTTAAGAACTTCAGATGGAAGCCTAGAATGGAGGAGGGAGAAGGGAGAGATAATTGGTGTCAATCATGGCCCCTGGACAGCTGCAGGAATGAAACGCCAGCCTAGCGTACTAATCCTTGCCATCAGGTTTTAGGAAGTTGGAATTGACCACAGCAAAGATTGGACTTTCTTAAATTTCAGATTGATGATAATTTTGTCCTTAAATTGGATGTAAATATCATGGGACAGGAACTGCATCTGCCTCTGTCCATTTCCTGGCGTAGAACCCTTAGGCCCAGAGAATTCTTAATGGAAGAAGCTGATCCTCCATTGAATCTTGGTTCCGGCAGCCCAAGAATACGGTCCCAGGACCTTCTCAGCCTCTATGTGAAGCCATGCGGCAGGGAAAGCAGCTAAGGAAAGTGAACTCGCTTTCCCAGGAAGCCACTCGTGGGAACTCTGTAGCGCCTCTATAGATGGAAACTTCCTCATTAACCCTTAAAGGCCTCACTTTGTCTTGACTCTTCCACATTGGGACAATAAGCTTCACAGTGAGTCTTAACAGGGACAAGAAAACGTGAGCTAGAGCATGGCAGACGTCCGGGCACCTACAGGTCGCCTTCCTCCCCCGATCGCTAAGTGGAGAGAGCAGAAGTTGTCACCATCGTCCACCTCCAGATGCCTCCAGCGGTCCCATCCTTCTTCACGTGGGCTTCTGAACACAGTTGCCATGGCACCCACCATGGGAGAGGCAACTGCAGCAATGGAGTCCAACCAGAGTGGGCTAGAATCAGAGAATCTTTGTCTCGCCAACCTCACATGATGAACTGAAGCAATTTCCCCTCAAGCTGTCAATACGGGCTGAGAAATGGGCCTAACGGTGTAGGAGAGCTAACTCTCTAGGGGACAAACTTTGATCAATGACAGGGTTCCAGGACGATCTGCGGATGATTTATCTCTCCTTCTTCGTCTGCGGCTCCATATGGCTCAGTCCTATACGTCTTGCGTAACTGAACAGCTGGCTGTTTTCCCTGGCAAGACTGTGGCTGGCTCAGGATCACCCAGAAGTTGCCCTCCCTCCTAGCCCGCCTCCCTTGAGTTCTCCTTCTTCCTGCCTTGGACTGCACACCCATGATGGGTTAGTACGAGAAGTCTCTCCTCTAGCCTCCTTGGGGCACTTCATTTGATGTATATGGCCACAGTTTCTGGGGCACATAAAACTAAGGGGTCTATGTGCCCCAGAGGTTGTGGCCATATATTTCAAATGAAGTAAACAATGTAGCAGCCAGGGTATTGTATATCTGGGCCATCTGTGTGGCTGTGTGGAATCAAATGAAATGGCTCCTTAGGTATGGAGATGATATTCTTTAGGCTCCCACCAGCCATTGAAGCATAGAGGAAGGGTCACAAGTTTGAGGCTAGCCTGGGCTACACAGCAAAACTCTGTCTCCAAAACAAACTGAAAAACAAACAAATAGATCAGGACTCTGGAATCAGATACCTTGATTCTCACTATATCAATCTTGGGAGAATTTTTAAAACCTTGACACAGGACGGCTCTCCCCGCTGTGGATTAGGATGGTATTGAAATGCAATTAGTTCTTTTCGGGAGAGTTAACACACAGCTGATTCTTGAAGCTTATCAAATAGCAGCTGGTCAAAGGGGACGCGCTACCTGTAATGGTTTTAAAGGGTCAAGGGGAACCTGTTACACGAGTGTGAATGGGCATCCAGAATGTTCTTGAGCAAAACACAAAGAAAACAACGGAAACCCATTGACTGGAAAGGAGGTGCTCATCATGAACTTGGAAAGGAGGCAACTCCGTTTCTCTTTTAAACACTGCAAATAAACACGGTTGGGGCTGGAGAGATGGCTCAGCGGTTAAGAGTACTGACTGTTCTTCCGAAGGTCCTGAATTCAAATCCCAGCAACCACATGGTGGCTCACAAACATCCGTAACAAGATCTGACACCCTGTCCTGGAGTGTCTGAAGATAGCTACAGTGTACTTACATATAATAAATAAATAAATCTTTGAAAAAAAATAAACACGGTTATCTATAAAACCTTAGCCCAGCCGTTCACCACCTCTGGCTCAGTTAGCCCTGTGACTCCAACCGCACAACACCAGGCAGCTGTGCCTCTGGAGAGAGGGTGTCTCACCATTCATGGGTCTGAAGGAGGGGCCCCATGTTTCTCCTGGACTTTCTTGGAGACGTCATGGGGCCTTCTGTGGTTTGTCCCACCTTCTGTGAATGACCTAAAAGTGAAGTAGCAATCTGTCCTCGGTGGTGTGTGGCAGACAGGTTTGCTCCACCTCAAAATGCAACTCTGTTCTTTTGCTAATGCCATGTTTAGTCTAAACCTTGGGAAGCTAGAAGTTTGCATTCGGACGTGGGCATAAAGGAGCCAGGACAAAGCGCAGACTTTTAGCCTTGATTTAAAATTATTCATATCTTCCCTGTACACACACACACACACACACAGAGAGAGAGAGAGAGACAGACAGACAGACAGACAGACAGACAGACAGAGACAGATACAAACATATCGAGAAAGAAAGACATGCACACACACAAATATATATACATCAGAGAGACACAAACACACACAGAGACATACATACACACAGATTGACACATAGAGAGAGAAAGACCTATACACACATACAGAGAGACAGACAGACAAATACACAGAGAGATACACACACAGAGACAGGCAGGCAGGCACACACACACACACACACACACACACACACACACTTTTTGGCAGTGCTGGAAATCAAGCCCAGATCATCGAGAGCGCTAGGCAAACGTTCTACCATGGAGTCCCAACCCAAGCCTCCCTCCCTGTTACCCTTCCTTTACCATTAAGAAAGAGCCACGAGTTGGAGAAGTTTTCAGGTCTGGGCATAGCTGATTGTCACTCTGGCCCCATGCCATTTTCAACATCAAAGGGAAGTCCAAACAAGAGATCCAGAGAACATTTGGTTGGGCTGTTTTGGCTGACCAATCTTTTGGCCAGGGCAACTGAGTCCAAATGCCAGCCCGATAGGCAGAGCCAGCTTCCGAGCTCCTGGATTGAGCTGAGCACCAACACGTACTGCGGCAGCTAGAAAACATCAGAAAGGAAGAGAGTTCTGTTCTCTGAGGTCTCACATTCCCGTGCACAGCACTAACCCGCAAATGGGACCATGTCTTCTCTCTTCTTACAATGGTCCAGAAGACACCATAACACAGCCTCTGAGGACCCTCTGCCCCAGGCTCCTCTGGTTCTGCCTCAGTGCACCTTTCTACTGTATATCCCTTCTGCTCCCGCACACACCTGCTGGCTTATGCCTCCTTGTCCTTGCTCACGATACTTCCTCTACCCACAATCCCTTTTCTTCCTGGGAACTGCACTAATTTCCATGGTGTCCTCCTCGCCCCTCCTCTCCATCTCAGGCATAACACAGCACACCTCATAATGGATGGGTTTACTGTGGCTCGTGCGTTTGGGCCTAGCCATCGTTGTGATGATGCTAAGAGATGATGGAATCTTTAAGGGATCCAGTGGGAAGTGGTTAGGTTATTGCGAGCACTGCCCTTAAAAGGGATTCGTGTGGCCTGCTCTGTGTGTGAGCACAGAGCTCATGAGACCCTGCATTCGTTCTTGTGAAAATGAGTTATCATGCAAAATGAGGACTGCCCTCACTGGATTCCAGTGTTACATGGCTGCTTTCACACGAGCGCCCAATGTGATGATGTCTACCATTTGGCCCTCACCAATCCTAATTTTAAATGTTTCAACCACTTGCAAGAGAAATGGTTCAGCAGTTAGCAGCAAGTGCTACTCTTGCAGGGAACTTGCGTAGTGATCCTAGAATCCGTGTGGAGGCTCACAACCACCCACTCTCCAACTCTCCTAACTCTCCAAAGGGATCCGACATCTCAAGCCTCCCCGGAACTCACACACCTGTGGGTCTACATTCCCCCACATATACTTAATTAAAAATAACTCCTTATTTAAAAAGAAAGTTTCCAACATCTGAAACTATAATCTAAATAAAACTCTTTTCTTTGCAAAATTCTCAGCCCAAGTTATCTTCTTATAGCAACAGAAAATATACTGGAAGAGTATAACATGAGCTCAGAAAGTCTGCAAGGAGGAGTCTGATCTTGGTGTCACTTGACTCCAGGACAAATCTGGGAAGTTTTCTTAGATTTCCCGAGCCTCTGTGTTGCTGACTATAAAATAAAGGAGGGGATAATGCCCTGCTTGCCTGTAATGAGAAATAATAAAAAAAAATAATATCAGTAGGGGCGGTAACCCAGGTGCTACTCTGAGCAGGCCCACATCTAAGTCCTGGACCATTCATAGCTGCAAGCCTGCCTCCTCTCCTAGCTAGGAATCTGCTATCTCTCTTTGAGTTTAGGAGCTCGGTGAATACATCCTAGAGGGCTGGTGAGGCAGCATTACTACAAGCCCGATGTAGTGAGCCTACGGACCAGAGTCCCCCTCACCTCTCCCTCACACCCTTTTTGTGACCCCCATTGTGGAACGAATGAAGGTCTTTGTGCTCATAGATAAGCAATAGGGGAAACAGAAATGCTAAGCACACAGGTTGTTCCTTCAAGGGAAGGAATGTAATGTCAGTTATCTGCCCAGAAGCACTGTGCACAGATGTGCTCACTACACCCATGACCATTGGCTCTCACTGTGTAACTGTTAAGGTCCAAGAATCACTGTGCAAAGGCAAAGAGTATTTATTCTGTAGAAATTACCAGCACGCGGGGGTCAACCATTCATCAAAATGGCAACTACTTGAGGGGCTTCTAGGCCTCTTTTTAATGCGGGTCTAGGGGAATTTTCCAGAAGAGTTAGATATCCTCTAATATTATCTTCAGGGGCTAAGCAGTGGCCTTAATACACTTTTGATTGCACTATGGTTTCTATGTTAGTTCTATTGCAATTGGTGAGACCTTGAAGAATTTTGGAAACCAGCTCAGTTCTCGTCTTGTTATCTCTTCCGCTCAGTGTCCCTGAAGCTGACTCAGCTCCAGACTTACTCTCCCTAAGTCGGGGCCATCACTAGCTAAAGACCTATTTATTGCCAGTGGCTCCCTCTGAGTTGCCCGGTATGCTCCCAGTATGCTTCGATGGAGCCTCTTCTGATTTGGAGTGAGCTTACTTTGTTCCTCAAGATTTATGTATGTTTCAACATGCAACAGTGGGATTGAGTTATTTTCAGAAAAGTTTTCACCAAAGTGTGATGCTCTTAAATATGCCCAAAATAAGCCACTCAGGGTAGACTTCTGAAGATTGCACCAACACCAGGTACTGGGTCCTGTTGAGGTGAACTGCCTTCTTGTCTCCCATGGCCTGTCTCTGCAGCCTGTTGAGGTCATAGACCCATGACCCCTGTGACACGCCCACTGATGGTTCCAAGGAAGTTGAGGGGGATGCTTCTCTCTCACCCCCTAAATTCCTGCTGCAACACCTTGTTGTTTCTTTGCCTGAAAGTCCAGTGAGCCTGTGTAGGAGCCCAAACATACACACACACACACACACACACACACACACACACACACGTGTTGGTGACATCTAGACTATAGAGCTACTTACCGGACAGATCAGGCTACTGTGAACATACCTAGACTCCCTACCTTACACACTGGCTCTAAGACCTCTGCACTCTTATCTCGACAGCAGTACCTTGACTCCTGCCCAATCCTCTCTCCCTATATTTCTTGCTTCTGGGCTAATTTCCCACCCAAACCAGGGGCTCTCTGACCCACTCTCTGCTCTGCTTTGGGCGGACTTTGACTGGGAGCTCAGCTGCCATGTTCCCAAGACGGATTGGAGCTGGACTCACTGTAGCCCAACCTGTATTTGCTGAGTGAATGAATGGGAAGAGACAATTTGCAAACTTCTGTATCACGTGCCCTGCTTTATGATTAAAGGTTGGGGTGACTCACTGAATTCTACAGCTTCTTGTTTACAGTGGGATTTTTCTGGGAATGGCTTCTGCCTGGAAACCTGTCTGGCTCCGGGCTTTGTAGATCTTTCAGGGAGGGAGGGCTTTGCCATTTACTTTAGTTAGAAATGTCAGAAGCCCCCAGGAGCTTGGAGACCTGCCGTTCACACCGGCACCAGCCAGCCGGGCACACAGCTTGTTCCTGACGACTTTCGGAAGTGCACAGTTTTCTCGGGGTCTGATGTAGAAAGATCAGTTGGGGTTCACAGCTCTTTAAATACTGTTACCACCTCCCTCACTTGGCTTTCAAGCCTGTATTGAAGGCTCTGTACCACGCCTTGAGCCCCGGGGATCAGAATGGCTAAGCAAGGTTCCCTGCCTTCCTTCTAAGAGCTTCCATTGGGTGAGAAAGGAGGAACAGGAAAGAGACTGTTACAGTGTGGCGTGGACACACATGGCCACAAGCTGCAATGCACTGGAAAAGCCTGGAGCTCTCAGCATTTGGGAACCGATATGCTTTCCGCCTGGCACAGTCCACAGTGGCTTCCTGTGCACTCATTTCCAACCACTGCCTCACTCACATGCCGTACTCCTGCCCGGAAGGTTTTACCCTCTACTTCCTAGCAGGGCCCTGGACACCCTTTGGCTCCAGCTCTGAGCTTTCCCCAGGTAGTACTTCTTCCTGGTCCCATATTGATCCTCCCAGAGTGCTGTGCTTGAGCTAGGACTTGCAGCTGTCCTTTACCCTCTGTGAAGTTGGGGAAGATATTAAACAGCGGGGTGAAGTCCTAGGGTTGTTGTTCCCTGGGGCTGTGGCTTGAGTGTGGCATGTTCCCATGGGCTTATATGTTTGTTTGAGCATTTGGTCTCTGGCTGTTTGGAAAGCTGGGGAACCATTTGGACATAGGACCTAAGGTGATAGACCAGAACCACAGGTGGGGACAGAGGGTTATGACCCCTCTTGTAGCCTAAGTTATCTGCTTCTGGTCTACCTCCAAGATGTGACAGAGCAGCTTCGTAAACCCACGGCCATGGACAGGAGGTTCCCAGGGTAAGCTGTGCAGCCAGGAGCCAAAGAAAACCCTTCTTTCCCAGAGTTGATTCTGTTATGAACTTTGCCATAGGATGAGAAACGTAGCTAACATATCTGACTACGCTCTCTTGCACATGAGTAGAGAGAACAAGAAATGAAACTCGTGGAGGGAAAGATGACTGGAGGTGGGGGTGGGGGGGGACAGTGGCTTGATGAGTCTGGCTAGACTTTGACAATGTCATGTAGAGCTAACTTTTAAAAAAAAGAAAAGAAAAGAAAAATGAAATGGCCTCAGATCCTGGTGATTTGGGAAGACCATGCTGGCAGTGCTGGCAGTGCTGGCAGTAAGGATACAAAGATGCAGCTCCACACTTTCACCCTCAGCAACTCCACACTGTCACCCTCAGCCACTTCACACTGTTACCCTCAGTAACTGCTTCACACTGTCACCCTCAGCCACTTCACACTGTTGTCACCCCAAACAGCCACTTCACACTGTCACCCTCAGCAGCTGCTTCGCACTGCCACTCTCAGCAGCCACAGGAGGTTACCCTAATATTTTAGGGACTTTGACTCAGGTCAACCCAGGAATTGCAGATTTGACACTGAAAAGAATTTCAGAACTTGGCAGTGGGAGGAGACAGAGGTGGGATTTCATTAAAGATACTTTCTAACTTTTATTTTACTTTATTCTATTTTGAGACAGGGTCTCATCATGTGGCCCTGCTTGGCCTGTATTTTAATGACTTTTCAAACAATTGCTGTGGCAGAGGACCATGATTGAGGCAAACTTATAGAAGAAAGCATTTAATTCAGAGCTCATGGCTCCAGAAGTTGGAGCCCATAACCACCTTGAAGGGAAGTACGGCAGCAACCAGGGGGTAGCTAGAAGCCTGTATCTGATCCACAAGTGTGAGGCAGAAAGAGCTAACTGGGAATGGTGTGGGCTTTTGAAACCTCAGAGTCCACCTCAAAGAGTTAGACACTCCTCCACCAACAAAGCCACACCTCCTAATTCTTCCCTAACAGTTCCACCAACTAGGGCCCAACTGGTCAAATAAATGAGCTTATGGGGCCATTCATGGTCAAACCACCACATCCTGGAACTCATTATATAAATGAGGGGCTGGGGTAGATCATGTTCCATATCCAGGGGCAGGCATAGGCTCCTCCAGGGGAAGCCACAGTGGATTGTCTTAGCAGTAATCATATACATCATTTGGGTGCCTCTCTAGTTTCTAAGAAACCCTTTGAAACATTTTCTCAATTTTTTTTTGACAAGTGGAATTACAGATTGACTCTGGAGATGCCTTGGGTAGAGTTCTAATCTGACAGATGATACAGGAGTTGCTAGGTTTTGACACAGGTTGTCAAATGTCCTTTACATCCAATCCTCTACAGGGGATTTCTGGTGAGATTCCTAGAAAGCTACAGGTTTGCTCTTGGGAGGGGAGATGGTCTTAAACAGTTGTTCCCTGTGCTGCAGGTCTTGCTTCTAGCCAGATGTCTGAATGAGGGGCTCCTTTCCCTTTCTTGTGCCCCTAGATTCTCCCTGCCATTCTCTCCTGTCTCAGCCATGTCCAGGGGGAGGTTAAAGGATGGAAGTGAGGCTGGTGGGCTGAGTGTACCCTGTGCTGACAGACAGCTTGATCCAAGAGTCGCTTAGTTCAGAGTTTTGTCTAACACACTGATCTTGGGTAAGCTGCCAAGACTCTGTTTCTTCATCTATAAAATGAGAACATAAGTAACATCATTTGTTTTGCCTGGGAATATCATAAGAAAAAAGAAATAAGAATAGGTTTTGTGGATTTAAAAATACTATGTAAATTCAAGATGTGATCAGCAATGTCCAGAGAACCCTAGGCATGAATGAATTTTATTTTCTCTCTGGAAATAAAAGTGTGTGTGTGTGTGTGTGTGTGTGTGTGTGTAGGTGGGTAGTACAGTGTCTCAAGGAATAATATTTATGTTCTCTTACTCAATGAGTTGCCATCTTTGGCATGTAGGAGTCTTCTTACCTTGTAGTTCAAGATGGCTACTCAAAGTCCAGCTATCACATCCCCAGCCCTACCAGCAGGAAAAAAGGAAGAGAAAAAGAATGCATTCTTCCTCCTAAAAGCCACTTTTGGCAGTTTCACATGACACTTATGCATAGACTCTATTGCTCTGGACATAATCACATGACCATACCTAGCTGCAAGAGATGCTGTTAACCAGGACAGCCATAAGTTCAAGGAGTCCAGTACTAATAAGCAATAGAGAAATGGGTATTAAGGGAGGTTAAAATTTCTGTCAAATTTGTACTATGGTGTTCTGCCGGGTGTTTTTCATAAAGCATAGGTTCTCTGTAAGAGGTAGAACCTATTGGTAAGTCTTCTGGATCCAGTCTCTTGAAAGGACACAGGGACCACAGTCTTTTCCTCTTCCTCTCTTACATCCCACCATGGGTGGAATGGCTTTGCTACACATTCCTGCCATACTGTGCTTCTGAGTCACAGGAACAGTCAGTCAGTCTTGGAAACTCTAAACCCAAGAGAAACACCCTCCTCCCTTTCTAAGATGGCTATCTCAGGTAGTTGGTTAGGTTACTAAGAGCTCTGGAGTAAACCTTTCTTTTTGAGCCTTGGGTGCCATCCGAGCAGTGAGTGTGAAGACACCAGAACTCAGGGCCAATACGTAAGACAACAATGGCCAGCACTTGCTGTTAATAGGATTTGGGACATAGCACTGATACATGGTAGAGATTGTTACTGCACAGGTCTCTAACAAGAAACTGGGGCTGAATTAGTGGTCCTGTGTATATGTCCTGCTGTGTCTGATATGGTCTGTCTCCAAGAAGTTTATCTGCTAGAAGCTTGGTGTCCAGGTAAAGTTAGATATGGAGGCACTATGCCTTTAAGAAGTGGGGCCCAGTAGAAGGTAATTGGTTCATGTTGAATCCTCCTTTAAAAGCTGATTTCCATGCTTCCAGATGAGTGGGATCCTGAAGGAATGAGTGATCCCCAGCAGAGGGGACTGTGACAAAGCCAGGAGATCCTGTGTGCATGGCCTGTTCTCCCCCATGGTTCTCCCCTTTTCTCCTTCTCCACCAGGCAATGACTGCAAAGTTTGTGGATGCAGGGACTGTGTTCCCTGGACTTCCCAGCCACCAGTTCTCTGGGCCAAATATCCTCCTCTCTCTGCATTTCCGAGATAACTCCTGGTATCTTTAGCAACACAATAAAACTAATGCAGATGTGTTCTTCACCATGCCGTGTGAGCCAGGGCCACTCCGACTCTAACTTACAGTCGTTGCCCCTGCTCTGAACTAACCAGACAGTGCTGGGTATCAATGCTTTATTTGCTTGTTCTTCTTTGCCTGTGGTCAGATGAAGACCCTGTCCTCGCTAGCCTGCCGGAGGTGAAAGGGTTGTGGAACCCAGGGCATCTTAAATTGCCAGCCGAACCTTGAGCGGTAGGCAAGACAGCATCCCCAAAGCTTGTTAGGTGAGCCTGCCAGGGTCAGCAGAACTTGGCCAAGATCAAGGTAATTGTGTGGACCCACAGTCGAAGTGAGCATTTCTTCTTGTCAACCACTAGGGCTCTACAGCATGGTCGCAACCTTAGAAAGGTCACAGAAGAGAGCATGAAAGGGTTTGGCTGGTGAGATGGCTGAGCTGGTAAAGGCATTTTCAGCTAAGTCTGGTGACCTGAGTTTGACTCCTGATACCCACACAGTGGAAGGAGAGAACTATTGCCCTAAGTTGTTCTCTCTCTTTCTCTCTCTCCCCCCTCTCTCTCCGTATGTGTCTGTCTGTCTGCCTCTCTCTCTCTCACACACACACATCCATATACACAATGTCAATGCATATTCATGCAGTTCACATAAATACATTTTTTTTAGTTATTGAAGACCCTCTTTCCCCCAGCTAACCATCAGTCTACTGCATTAGAACCTGGTAGAGTGCTTGCATCCCCAGCCCCCATGCCCCATACCAAAAGGGCTATTTCATGTTAGTTGTTGAACTATGGCCCATGGCTAAGTATAGCCACTACCTGCCTGTTCTTGTACAGCCCATGAGCTATGAATGGTTAGGACAGATGACATTGTTTTCTCATCTTGAGTAGGAGAAAGCCATCTTTGAGTCCAGGGAAATAATACAGTATCTAAGCAAATGGTTTATATTCTTCTCCTTAGCGAAGGCAGACCACGCAATTCTGAACTTATGTATTATATGTGGTTTCTCTAATAGGAATATGTGGAAACGGGTTCCTTCTTGTGACCAATCAGGACAGTGACTATGCTCCACAAAGTTCTTAGGAGGATTATGCAACATTCGGGGAATCTCCCATTCCTACCTCTTGATATGCAAAGCATATGCAAGGCTTTAGACGCATACTCTGTGATCTCATGAAGCCTGTTAGCCAACCAAAAAAAATATTTGATCTCTGAATTTGGCTCTTTGGCCATAAAATGGAAGGAATCCGATTAATGCCATTTGCTGTCTTTCAGCTCAAACTCAGAAGCAGAATTAGAATCCAGGTCTTTGGTCTCCGGACCATGAACACTTTAACTTTCGAAGCATCTGGTGACAAATTCATCCAGAGGCCTCGGGATCAAGTTGTTTCCAGGCCTCCCCTGTCTTATCTTTCCCATGGAGGGAGATCACTTGTAGGAGCACAGGGTGACTCGTCCAAGTCTTCCTTCCATTCTCTGCCTCAGGCTATCTAACACAAATTTGTGCTGCATGCCTTTGCAATAATTAACAAACTCTGGGCATTTAAGACAATTTGTACTGGAGACACGGGCGGGTGTTTGCTCTCGAAGAGTCTCACAATCTGGCCTTATAAGGAAGGAGAAATGGAATGGGAGAATTCAAGAGAAAACTCATTTCTTCCCCGAGTGTGCTAATGAGTAGAGCCACAGGAGGCTGTGTGTGTAAGTCAGACTGCAAGCAGCTGTAAATTAAATTTATTACGCGCCAAGGGATTTTAATAAACATTACTTAAAAATAGCAACAGACAGTCATTTGTATTATATCATGTGACCTGGTTTTGGAGACTTTTCGTGCCTCTGCTATTAATCAGAGTTACTTTGAGAGACAGTTGGTAAAGTCTTTTAGAGTTACTGGCACCTTCTACTTAATTAGGATTGTTCTGGAAGAGAGCAGGATGAGTCAAAACTAGGCATAGTGAATATTACCGTGCCCTGGAGGCCCTCCTTGCTGGTTAGATGACGTTTATTAGGCTTTCCAAGAGACAGAAACTTAAGAGAAAATGCCACTTGCTTTAATGAAATCTCAGACCCTGGAAGGTTAGCACCAGAGGGCAGTTTCTTCACCAGGAGGAGTGCCCGAGCCCGGCAGGGAGATGATAATGGAATCCCTGCTGCCACCCCCGCACCACCCTCAAGGGGGCGCTGCTCGCTCTTTACCCCACCCACCATCCAGCCAACTAGGTCTTTTCCTCTCCCACTGCGAGACACAGGAGGGGCTATTGTAGCGATGGTCAGAATTCTGTTTAAATTTTTCTAAATCTGATCTAGTTGTCACCTTATTCAAACCCCTCTCATTTGTCCCTGCCAGTATCTGAGTGCCGTGGCGTCTTCTACCCCACACTCCTGTCCCACCTACAGGGAAATGAATTCCTGCAGCTCAGACCTTCCAGTCTGGAATCAAGTTGACCTATAGCTGCCATTTTTCAGCTGGGTAACCACTCCTCCACATCCTCATCTGTAAAATGGGAGCAGTCACTGAGAGTCCTTTGACAATCTCTATGAGCAAAGCAACTTAGCACAGAAAAGTGTTGTTTCTCTTTACAGGACCCAGTCCATCACAGAGAGAAGCAGAAAGCATAGCAGAACTCTGCTAGATCACTGGCTCCTGGTCAGCTAGCTTCTTCATACAGTTCATGTCCACCTACCTAGGGATAGTACTACCCACTGTGGGCTGGGCCCTGCTACATCAATTATCAATCAAAACCTTCCCTCCACAGGCATACCCACAGGCCAGTCTGATCTGGGAAATCTGGGGAGACTCCTGTCTCAGATGGCTACATGTGTCAGGTTGACAATTTAACTAAGGCAGTCAGTGCCTCAGTCTCTGACCCTCCACAAAGTTCTTAGGAGGATTATGTAAGAAAGACTACCGGAGCAAGAAATATTTTTCCATCTTCTGAGGTCTTCTTCGATTTCTTTCTTCAAGGACTTGAAGTTCCTGTTGTACAGATCTTTCGCTTGTTTAGTTAGAGTTACGCCAAGATACTTTATGTTGTTTGTGGCTATTGTGAAGGGTGTTATTTCCCTAATTTCTTTCTCAGCCTGCTTGTCCTTTGAGTACAAGAAGGCCACTGACTTGCTTGAGTTAATTTTATAACCTGCCACTTTGCTGAAGTTGTTTATCAGCTGTAGAAGTTCTCTGGTGGAGTTTTTTGGGTCGCTTAGGTAAACTATCATATCGTCTGCAAATAATGATAGTTTCACTTCTTCCTTTCCAATTTGTATCCCTTTGACTTCCTTATGTTGTCTAATTGCTCTTGCTAGAACTTCAAGTACTATATTGAAAAGATATGGAGAGAGAGGGCAGCCTTGTCTAGTCCCTGATTTTAGTGGGAATGCTTCAAGTTTCTCTCCATTTATTTTGATGTTGGCTACTGGTTTGCTGTAGATTGCTTTTACTATGTTTAGGTATGGGCCTTGAATTCCTGCTCTTTCCAAGACTTTTAGCATGAAAGGATGCTGAATTTTGTCGAATGCTTTTTCAGCATCTAATGAGATGACCATGTGGTTTTTTTCTTTCAGTTTGTTTATGTAGTGGATTACATTGATGGATTTCCGTATATTGAACCATCCCTGCATCCCTGGGATGAAGCCTACTTGATCATGGTGGATGATCGTTTTGATGTGCTCTTGGATTCGGTTAGCAAGAATTTTATTTAGTATAGTAAAAATGGCCATCTTGCCAAAAGCAATATACAGATTCAATGCAATCCCCATCAAAATCCCAACTCAATTCTTCATAGATCTAGAAAGAGCAATTCTCAAATTCATCTGGAGCAACAAAAAACCCAGGATAGCTAAAACTATTCTCAACAATAAAAGGACTTCTGGGGGAATCAATATCCCTGACCTCAAGCAGTACTACAGAGCAATTGTGTTAAAAACTGCATGGTATTGGTATAGCAACAGGCAAACAGATCAATGGAACAGGATTGAAGACCCAGAAATTAACCCACAGACTTATGGTCACTTGATCTTTGATAAAGGAGCCACAACCATCCGATGGAATAAAGATAGCCTTTTCAACAAATGGTGCTGGTTCAACTGGAGGTCAACATGCAGAAGAATGCGAATTGACCCACTCTTATCTCTTTGCTCTAAGATCAACTCCAAGTGGATCAAGGACCTCCACATAAAACCAGACACACTGAAACTATTAGAAAAGAAATTTGGGAAGACCCTGGAGGACTTGGGCACAGGGGAAAAGTTCCTGAACAGAACACCAATAGCGTATGCACTAAGATCAAGAATCGACAAATGGGACCTCATAAAATTACAAAGTTTCTGCAAAGCAAAGGACACTGTCCGAAGGACAAAACGGCAACCAACAAAGTGGGAAAAGATCTTCACCAACCCCACATCCGACAGAAGGCTAATATCCAATATATACAAAGAACTCAAGAAGTTAGACCGCAAAGAACCAAATAACCCTATCAAAAAATGGGGCACAGAGCTAAACAAAGAATTTTCACCAGAAGAAATTCGGATGGCCGAGAAGCACCTTAAGAGATGTTCAACATCATTAGTCATCAGGGAAATGCAAATCAAAACAACCCTGAGATTCCACCTCACACCAGTCAGAATGGCTAAGATTAAAAACTCAAGAGACAACAAGTGCTGGCGAGGATGTGGAGAAAGAGGAACACTCCTCCACTGTTGGTGGGATTGCAAAATGGTAAAACCGCTCTGGAAATCAGTTTGGCGGATCCTCAGAAAATTGGGCATGGCACTTCCAGAGGACCCTGGCATACCACTCCTGGGCATATACCCAGAGGATTCCCCTGCATGCAATAAAGACACATGCTCCACTATGTTTATAGCAGCCTTGTTTATAATAGCCAGAAATTGGAAGGAGCCCAAATATCCCTCAAAGGAGGAATGGATACAGAAAATGTGGTATATTTATACAATGGAATACTACTCAGCAATTAAAAATAATGAATTCATGCAATTTGTAGGTAAATGGTTAGACCTGGAAAATATCATCCTGAGTGAGCTAACCCAATCACAAAAGAATGCACATGAAATGCAATCACTGATAAGTGGATATTAATGAGCCCAGAAGCACTAAATACTCAAGACACAAATAGCAAGTCAAATGATTCCCAAGAAGAAGAAAGGAGAGGACCCTGGGCATGTAAAGATTGCATCCAGTTTAGTAAAGAAACCGAGGGGGGAGGGGGAATGATTGGGGAATAGTTGGGGGGAGAAGAACTATGGGAACTATGGTGGGTGGGAACTGGGAAAGGGGAAAGCCTTTGAAATGTAAACATAGAATATAGAAAATAAAAATAACTAAAATAAAAAAAAATAAAAAAATAAAAAAAGAAAGACTACCGGAGAGCAAAGCAACCCGAGAAAGGTTTTCAGAAATGTTAAAAGGAAGCTAGAAAGATGGCTCTGTGGTTAAAGTTCTTGTTACTCCTGCAGAGGACCTGGGTTCAGGTCCCCGCCCTCATGTGGTGGCACATGGCCATCTAGTTCTGGGGCACTGAACGTTCTCTTCTGACCCCTGTGGGCACCAGCCACACACATGGGTGTGTACATACATGCAAGCAAAACACTAACACATTTAAAATAAATAAGTCTGTTTTAAAGATGTGTTCAGGGGGCAGGGCCTTAGCCACCTCCCTGACCTCAGAGACCTTGTCTGAAGGACAGTGGAAGGTACCCGAGGACCAACACCCGGAAGTTCTCCTCTGACCCCCACAGGTGTGCATGGCATGTGCATCCTCAGGAAGACGCACAAATGCAAAATAAAGGGTGGGGGAGAGAAGGAAGAAAGAAGTTGGTAAGGCACTTCCTTGGCCCAAAGCACCCTCAGACCTTGGTCTGTTGGGCGACTTTTTTCATCCCTAGTGCCTCGGCTGTGGCGGCAGCATCTACGATGCTCCAGCACCTTGTCTGGTTTCAGGAACCTTGCTCTGGGCTCCAGTCACGTCACACACCGGGACACAGGGACCCGTGGCCCCCGCCTTTGTCTGGTCTGGCCACGCAGGCCACTGAAGGTCTTTGAGAGCTGAGATCATGTCTGGCCTCCCTGGCTTCCCGGTGTCAGCTGCAAGCACTCCTAAAGTATCTGTGGAATAAAAAGAAGCCTTGGTGAAGATTATGAATCCAGACAACTGGGCTGAGAATGGATCTGAGGGGACTGCTTACTGTTTTAGACGGGGTTCCCCTGAGAGCAGAGGGGGGGGGCATTTCTTATCCAAACCACCACAGTGTAATAAGATATTTAGATCACGGCAAATAAGTAGTAAACAAAAAATTCCACAAACAAATACAAACAAATGAATGTAATGAAATTGAAAGCAGGGGCTCAGATACTCGTACACCATTGCGTTATTTGCTGTAGTCAGAAGGGGAACACCCAAGAGTCCATCATCAGAGGAATAAAAACTACAGGATGCAAGGACCTGCAGAGGTCGCAGGGCAGTTAAGAGCGCTTGCCGAGTTCTGTTACCAGCACCCACGTGGAGGCTCGCAACCGTCTTCAACTCCAGGTCCCGGGATCTTTTGGCCTCTGCAGGCACTGCACACACATGGAGCCCATACATACATGCATTTAAAACATTCTTACACAGTTAGTTAGTTAGTTAGTTAGTTAGTTAGTTCAAGAACATCCTCAGCTATATAATGAGTTCAAGGCTAGCCCGGGATTGCTCAGGAACATGCCTTCAATGTTCAGTAAACAGTCAGGGGTGTGTTTAGACACAAATACATACACATAGAGACATATACACACACATACATAGGCATGTAGACACACATACACACAACATTTAGACACACATACACATACACACACGACATGCAGATACACATACATAGGGGCATGCACACATACACAGAATGCAGAGACATACGTACACAGGCACATGCACACACAGGCACACACACACACACACACATACACACACACAGCCTATAGATACACACACCCTCATTCACCCATTCATGGAAATAGTTGGGCCATTACAGCTTTAGGAAGGCCCTGGGTCCACCAGATTTTTACTCAATGAGTTTCTAATGACACCATTTGTGGCAGGAAAGTCATGAATTAGTTATCAAACTTCTCAATAATTCATAGGTGCCACCACCAAGCTCCGTGGAGACATAACTGTGTGCCTTTCCTGATTGCTGTGTGTGTGTGTGTGTGTGTGTGTGTGTGAGTGCACATAAGCATGAGGCCACATTTCATTTCTACATTAAATCGGCTTTAAACGTGCAACACGTGAGAGCCACAAAGGTGTACGAACAATACAGTGCATACGACATCAACTCAGTGAGCTCGCTTGTTCTGCTGTCGTTGGAAGGCAGGGTCTTTCAGTCGCTGAAATTACAAGCCACTAACTCTAGTGTATGCTAGCTGGGGGTGGAGCCCATGGCCCCATGCAGGCTGGGCAAGAGAGCTCTACTAACCGGGTTAGATCGCTAGCTCCTTCTGGCCGTTTGGTTTCTTGGTGTCATTGGAGCTATCGGGCAAGCTCGACCCCCACGCTTGTCTCCACCTCCCCTGGGCTGCCCGCGGGTTGCAGCACGGCGGCTTCTTACATGCCCGAGACCCACATCTTTGCCTTTCCAGCTATGAGCCTGTTGCCCTGGAAGAAGTGCTTAGATGTTTCCTGAGGCTAAGGGCAGCCCTTCCGCTACCCAGACCCTGACCTCCTCACCGGAAGCTCTTCCTGACGCCCCAGCTGCAAGGCTTCGAGGCCCCGCCTCCTGGTCCACAGCTACTGCTCTCTGGCTGTCACTCAACCCCAGTCCTATATGCACACTGGCTTTCGTTGAGAGGCCTGACATAGACAAATAGCTTAGCGCTGGGCTGGGCAGTCATGATCCTGCACCCCCACTCCCCTGCCCCGACATCTGCTGCCAATCGTGGCCAAGTGAAGTCCAAAGCATAGCATGGAGGCAGCAGGTACAAAAAAAAAAAAAAAAAAAAAAAAAAAAAGGTTAGATTAGTGTCAGCCAAAGGCTGGTCTCCAAGAGCCAGGGGGCGAAGGGGCCCGGCATTTCTGTCAGACCCTCATAGACTCAGGTCTTATCCCTGCCATCTGCAGGCTGAGGCATCTTGGATGGGTGGATTTGCTTCCCTGAACTTTCCCTCCTGTGTTCAAAAGGAGGCTTTCATTGTCCTTCCTAGTGGGCTGCAGGGAGGACTGACTGAGGGGACAAGGGCACAGCCCTCCTCAGAGGGCCTTGAGATGCAAGGGATTCTGTGTCCCCTCTACGCCAGTGTGAGACCCAGAAGAAAGTACCTGGACACCGGGGCAGCATGTGACACACTTCCGGTCCGGGGGCTGGGGAGTGGGGGGCTGGGGGTGGGGGGGCTGGGATGAGGGGGGAGGGGCCAGGGAGGCAAGGCAGGCAATGCTCCTCCAGAGCTACTGGGACTGTTGGCTGCTGCGGGTGAGGCTGCCTCTCTGGGGACAGTGACAGTGAAGGCTTAGCAGCTCCGGACGCAGCCTGGTATGGGAGAATCCCCTGAGAGGGGGGCCCAGGGAGGTCTGAGGGGGCAGGATGCCTACTCTGGAGCAGCAGTGAGCTGGGTGGTAGGTAAGGCTTTGGTTTCCTTCTCAGCCTTTGGGTGCAGGAAGGAGACCCTGATCCTTGGAGTCCCAGTGATGTAGAAATGGGAACCAACCAGGTGCTGGCTAGTTTTTATTTGTTTTGTTTGTTTGTTTTATTGTTTTGTTACTTTGTTTTGCTTTTTTGATTTTGTTGTTTTTTGTTTCGTTGTGTTTGTTTGCTTGGTTGGTTTTTGGTTCGTTGTGTTGTGTTTGTTTTGTTGTTTTTGTTTGTTTGTGTCTTTCGTCAACTTGACGCAAGCTAAAGTCGTCTGAGAGAAGGAAACTTCGACTGGAAAACACGCCTCCACCAGCTTGGTCTGTGGGCAAGCCCGTGGCGGGGTTCCTCGACTGATGATTGATGTGGGAGCGTCCAGCCCACTCTGGCGGTGCCAGCCCTGGATGTAAGACACAGATTGTATGAGAAAACCAATCAAAGAAGCCCAGAGGAGCAAGCCAGCAAGCAGCACCTTTGTGGCCTCGGCCTCAGCTTCTGCCTGCAGGTTCCTGGTCTCCTGAGTTCCCACGCTGACTTCCCCCAGTGACGACGGGAGTGTGAGCCGTAAGATTAAATCAGCCCTGTCCTCTACAAGTTGCTTTGAGCCATGGTGTTCAATCACAGCAGTGGAAACCTTAACTAACACAAACACCTAGGATTCGGTTCTGCCCTAGGGGACCCCTGGTCTTCCGTGGCTTCATGGTTTCTTAACCGTAGGGGTGGAAGGAGCTGGGGCAGGGACACTCTCTGACTCCAGAACTCTGCTTTGCCATCTCAAAGAGTTGGTGAGGATGCCGTTGGTTTTCTATAAAAAGGCAAACGAGGAAAAGTTCTTAGTGCAGGACTGGGCACATAATAGGTGCTCAGTAAAACCAGGCCTCCTTCCATTAGAGCTTCCATCACGGCTGCCCACCTAGATTCCTTTCAGGGATCCTCTGTTAAAGCACTGTCAAAGGAACAAAAGGAAAATTCTAGAAACAAGTAAACAAGCAGGGCCTGGGAGGCTGTCCAGTGGTCAACCACTAAGACACTCGGTGAGCTGCTGTCAAAGTTGGCGTTAGTAACCTTACTTTAGTCGGCAAGCTTCTGCCATTCATGTGTCAGACACTGACCTGAGATTGACACCATCCACTTTACAGATTAGGAAAGTGAGGTATGCAGAAAGGACTCTGTGTGTCACAGCAGGGCTGCAATCGGAAGTTACATGATTAGCACTGAAGACTTGAGGTGATCTCTTAGGAGCATGTGTGTGCGTAGGTGTGTGTGTGTGTGTGTGTGTGACCTGCAGGTGTGTATGCACGTTCATGTGGGTGCAGTATGTAAAAGCCTCTGAGTCACGACTCAGCCTCCTGTGAGTGACAGGTCTCTAAGCATGTCCCGCCCACTCGCCTGAGCCTCCTTCTCCCCGTTCCACAGTTTGCTTAAGTTAGTCACTAAAGGCTTGCGGTAGAAGAAACACATCTCATTATAAAATGACAGAGGCAGCCTCCTGGACTGAATGATTTTCTCTTAGAACTGATGATCAAGGCTGGGACTAAGGGACATATCTATGTCTGTGTCTGTGTCTGTGTCTGTGTCTGTGTCTGTGTCTGTGTCTGTGTCTGTGTCTGTGTCATCTTCGTTTTGGATGTTACTTCTATCCTGATCCCGAGTCACACGTCCCCAACCCTGAATAATAGGGCATCATCAGAGGTCCAGGGTCTAGGTCTGTCTTCCTGTGTCTGTTGCCGTTGTTGCCTTGTGGTGAAGCTGTGCACTCTCTCCTGGGCCCAGGCTGTCTTTCCTGGAAAGGGGAAGAGAACTAAGAATTAGCTAATGCTCCACTCAGGAGAGCCCAAGAGTGAAAACCTACAGGCTGGACAGGCTGCCAGTCTTCACATGGGGGCTGGGGCCCAGAGGGTCTTCAACCATGACGGCTCTGTAGGAGGATTTATCTCCCTGCGTGGGCTCTGCTGACCCTGCCTGCAGACAGCCGTAGGAGTCGGGTACCTTCCTTCACAGCGTGGTGATCAGTGATAGCAGAAAAGATCGGCTGGTCCTGCTGCCAGCAAGTTTCCCATTGTGGATGTCCTAGTATGTCCTCCTCCTCCCTCTCCCCTCCCCCTCCTTCTCCTCTTCCTCCTCCAACCCCTCCTTCTCTTCCTCCTCCCTCCCTCCCCCCTCCTCCTCCCTCCTCTTTTTTTTTTTTTTTTTTTTTACAATGGTGCTGGAGGTGACCATCTGATGAGATTGGATTTCAGGAAGTCAGGAATATGAATTATGTTGTATCTTCAAACTACACGACCGTCTTCTCCCAAACATACACTGCGTTTTTTCATGAAACCCCATGCAAAGAAAGGCCTCCACTCCTTAAGAATGGCTGGACTCTCTTGTTTGCTCCATAGAAATACCCATGAGGTACTCAGGGGATGCTACTAGGGACATAGGGAAGAGGGAGGAGGAGGCCAGGAGGGAAGATGGACGGATGCTGGATGGACGGAAGGAGGGATGATGGACCGATGGATGGGTGGATGGGTGGATGGATGGATGGGTGGGTGGGTGGATGGATGGATGGATGGATGGAGAGGAAATGGAGGGGTGGCTGAACGGAGTGCTGGGCAGCTCTGCAACAAGCAGAGCTGTGTATAGTCCTGAACAGATTGCCCTGTGTTGTGTTTTATGGAGACCCCAACCCTGGCATACTTCTATATGGGATAAACTCCTGTCTTCTTTGACTACACTGTCTCCCAGGTTCTGCCTCTCCCAGGCACACTGGCCTGTAATCTGAGAAAATGCACTTACTTTCCACTGGGTTCTGCAGACTGTGTTATGTGGGCTTTTCCTGCAAGGGTTGAGTTGTCTCATTTGAAAAGGACCCTATAGGCACCAAAAGCCCAGAACTTCCTTAAACCCTTACATATCCACCATGATCACACTGGACAGCATCTCCTCTGGGAAGTCCTCCAGGGTTACCTCCAGTCCACCTACTGATTACTGCCCCCTGCAGCAGGGCCTCCATTTGACCCTCAGCGTGGCACTATCTCCCCCATATCCTTGTAGTGCCAGGAGGGGTTGTTGTCTTCCTCAGCGGCATGAGTCAGGTCTGGCCGAAGTCCTTGAACTCAACAAAGCTTTGATCCAAAGAACAAATAACTGGAGGATCGAATAAACTAAACAGCGGCTTCCTCTATTTAGGAATCTACTCTAAGCCCTTTCTGAACTCACTGCTTTATGTGCAAAAGGTTTGACTAGCCAGACTGTGATCTGTGTAAACTGATTTAGATTTACAAACCTGGATATTACAGCATATTAACACACACACACACACACACACACACACACACACACACATGCACACACATGCACACACACATGCACACGACATGTATCACCTCAGCCTTGCTCCCTGCTGTCACCATGAGCATATGACCCCTGGCATCCCCACACTGGATCCTTCCATGTTCATCTCATGATTCAGACTAAGGCTCGATGCACTGATGGACGCCTGGCATCCATGCCTGTAGAGGGCTGCTGCCCCCTGGGACAGTGACCTTCCTGGCCACTTCCTTTATTTCCCGAGTCCAAGCACCACCAATGTCCGACCGCAGATCCCTTTTGTGGGAGGCATTAAAGCATCAATTGTCTAACAAAGGTAAGGACTGCCAGGTCTGTTTGCTGCTCCAGAACCTCCCATAGCTCCCACTGGTCATGAAGAGTGACAGCCTCACCGTGGTATCTGAGGCACCACACCCACAAGAAGGCCTGGTTCCCGCCGTGACCTCTGCCTTGTGAGCCTACCGCTGGGAAGCAGGATGTCCCTCCATCCGTGACACCCAGTGACTTTTCTGCCCAAGCACCCCACGTCCCTCAGGAATGCCATGAGCTGCAGAAAACACAAAAGGCCGTGTCTCTGTGTGGTTGATCCAGGGCAGATGGGACCCAGGTAAAAGAGGTCACCGGACATCTCGGTGCACTCTGAGTCAGCTGCCTGCCCAGACTTGAACCACGATGTCCCTTTTCCTGCCACCTCGACTTCGGCTTCACTGATGTGTCATGGTCCAATCCTCTCAGGGCTTGGGCTGCAGACTCAAAGCGTCCCACAGTTCTATTTTACAGTTAGGAAACCAAGTCTCCTGCTGGCCATTTGACTGGTCCATAGTGACTATGGTCCTTGCCTTCGTGTGGGCGTGGTGCCTCAGATACCAAGGTGAGGCTGTCACTCTCCATGACCAGGACAGTGGGAGCTATGGGAGGTTCTGGAGCAGCAAACAGACCTGGCAGTCCTTACCTTTGTTAGACAATTGACTTTTCTAACAGCAGAAAAGACAGAACAAGGATTCATTCATTCATTCATTCATTCATTCATTCATACATTTATTCATGTATCTCATAATTACCTAGGTCCTGCTAGGTGTGGAAATAAATAGCTGTGGCTCTCTCTCTCCTAAGACTAAAGTTCTGGGGCTGGGGCTTGGAGACAAGGGGCCACGTGGATCTTTGCACCCTCTGGTGATGTAAAGAGAGTCTTGCTTTCTTTCTGTGTCCCAGGGCCTCCATCCATCACAGTTTCTGGCTCTCAGGCAGCCAGGAGCGCAGTCTGGACTTTGGTGGAGTCATGCCTCCCCTCCATCTTTAGGATGAGAGTCAAAGGGCTGTTGATCACTTCGAAGGGTGCAGTGGAGGACGGTTGCCTGATGGGGCTTCTCTCCGCTCCTGCAAATCAATGGGGCAGAGCTGGGGGCCGTGGGGATTGCACGCTCAGGCTGAGGATGCCTGTGGTTTCCTGGTGATTTCTCTGCCAGATGCCCAGGGTGGGGTTGGAACACAGAGGAAGCTAGCCTGGGCTACAGCCAGGACCACAGCTTCCTTAGGTGGGAGGCTGAGACAGTGCAGAGCGAGTGGTCAGTAATCCGCACCTTGGTTTTGCCAAAGACAGGCAATTAAGAGTCAGGCCCACAGTGGCTGTGTTATGAATCACAAACTACGCCAGATTCTTAACAGATGGCGTCTTGTCCACCTCCACAGCTAAATGAAGGATACATTCCTGACTCCCATTTTATGCACAATGAAACTGGGACTCCCAGGGGCCAAGTGACTTGTCTAAAGTCACACAGTCAGCAAGCAGTGGGACTGGGATATGGGTCCTGAGCCACTGAGGTATCACAGAAGCCTGGGGTCTGGCTCGCATACCTTAGAGCCATAAGAGACACAGTGTGTGTGTGTGTGTGTGTGTGTGTGTGTGTGTGTGTGTGTGTTTGGCTGGTGTTTCGGTTTTCATTTTCTGTAAGAGCGGGCTATTTTGGAAAGTCCTCTGACGTTCCTCAGACCTGTGAGGTCCCTCCCCTCTCACTTCCATATCCTGGGGGTACTTGCTTCTCCTCTAACTCTGGCTGCATCTGGCACCTGCACAGCAACGTTGTGGTTTGCATATTGTATAATGTTTCCCCTGTGTGGAGATGTAGTGGGGCCTTTAAGAGACAGGACCCAATAGGAAATAACTGGGGTGTTGAAGGTGCTGTCCATGGTGGCCTTTTGCTCAGTCGAACCCGTAGTTATAAAAACCTGTCAGGCCTCTTCAAGTCTCCCTCCCTCTCTGTCTAGACACATGACCTCATACTCTCGCACTTGCCTATGGTGAGGCCATCTGCCACGAGGCCAAGCAGCTGGTGGAGCCCTTAGCAGAGCTGGCACCATGCTGTTTGGGCATTAAATCCCTAAACATGAGATCTAAATAAACCTTGTCTCTTAATAAAGCCCCTAGCGTCAGACATTTCATTACGGTGGTAGAAGATGAGCTACTACAGTTGGAATTAGATGCTCCCACTATAGACATGCATCATGAGGCAGTCATAACAAAAACATGAACAACCAAAATTTATACCCAGCGTGGGGATGGATAGATCAGCTCTGATGCATCCACACAATGCAATGTGCTCAACAGTTGGAGTCAGCAAGGGCACACAGCAGCTCCACCGCAATGATGGGCCTCTTCTGCATTGCAAGGAAGTGAGAGCCGGTCTCAGAAGCCTGCACCCTGGGAGGGGCTGTGCATACCAGCGCTGGAGAAAGGAAATGAGAGAGAGTGAAAACAGATGAGGGTCTAGTGCGAGCAGGAGTGAGATGCTGAGAGCTGCTCGGTACAAAGGAGTGTTTAAGAGGAAAGCAAGGGTCAAGGAATGGCTCCTTTGGTGACGGTGTTAGCCACATCAGCCCGAGAACCTGAGTTTGAGCCCTACCATCCATGCAGACAGTCGGGCCTTGTGCACACGGTTGTAATCCCAGGCCCAGGAAAGAGGAAGCAGGCTGGGAGCACGGCCTCACTGGCAGCCAGTCTAGCCTCATCGGTGAGCCTCAAGCCAGTGAGGGACCCTATCTCAAAGTGCAAAGAACTTCTGAGGAGTAACCCCTGAGGCTGATCTCTGGCTTCCACGTGCACATACACACAAGTACACGTATGCACCCATAAGAACATGCACACGTAGAAAGCTTTTGGTGTTGGGATATGGTGGGCCTTACGAATGTTTTACTCAGTGATCTCCAGCATCTCCAGTCTAGGACCTCAGGGTACTAGACTCTCGGAGCTGCTTGCTTACTCGGAGGGAGAAAGAGCATGTGTGCCTTACATACATCCTGCTACGTACTTTGAACTAACTATGTCTCACGGTGCCTGGCTCTGCACACATGATACATCAGAACTCCCACTGCGTGACTCGGGGAATGTCTGCAAAGCTCAGTACAGATACAGTCGGGCTGTTTTCTCCAATACTTATAACACGCAAAGGCCAACCCCACAGTGAAACCAACCACATTTATGCCAAGTACCCGGGGGAGCCAATTTGTCAAAGCTGGATGCCTAATGGCATTGGGTGGGGGCTGGAGGAAGGGAGTGGGGGGCTTTGAAGAGTTAGAAGTGCCCAATTGGGGAGATGAGAAGTCTCCCTGGTGTGCTGTGCGACTCTGCAGATGGACCTAACGCGACTGTACCGTGCATTTTAAGATAGGGAAGAGGGGCTAGGAATGTGACTCAGTTGACAAAGTCGCCTGGCACGCACAGAGCCATGGGTTCAGTCTCCAGCCTAGAAACTACAAACCATAATCTTGTATTTGGGAAGTGGAGGCAGGAGGACCAAGAGTTCAAGGCCAGCCTCAGCTGCATATCAAGTTTCGGGCCAGCCTGATCTATGGGAAATTCTGTTTCAGGAAAAAAAAAAAAAGGAAGAAAATCGTAATGATGATAAATTTTACAACTTTTTAAAAATTGTTGTTTAAAATAAAAGTAGTAGGTGAAGCTTTCTTGAGACCGTGAGACAGCTGTGTGTCATGAGTACTTGTCTTGTGACTCCCTGCTGTGTGGACCGGTTAAATCCGTCACACTGAACACACAAAGCAAGGAGAACTGGTTGCATGTAAATTACTGACCATCATCAACCGACTTAAAACCAAAATGTTCCAGTGCAGAAAAAGACGGTGCAGCCTCTCAGTGTCTACACCCTTCCTTTCAATCTTTTGTCTCCAGGGCTCAGGATGAAGCCCAAGGCGCTGGCCTGCCAGGCAAGCGCTCCACCACTGAGCGCCAGCCTCAGCCCTCTCTTCAGTTTTTACTGTGAGACAGTGTCTCACAAGGTTGCCCAGGCTCTCCTTGAACTCACTTGTAAATGAAGTTGAACTTTAAATCGTCCTGCCCATCAGGCAGAGCGGCTGTAGTGGACAAGACTATGCCAGGAGGCTCAGCTCAACATATATTTGTTAATTAATTATGTTATACTACACCCTAATCTAAATCCAGATGGTCCTGGGAAATGTACATTTGTAGGAAGACATGATAAATCTAAGTATCAGACAGGCTAATGGAATAAAAGAGAGAGTCTAGATCTGTCTGTCTGTCTGTCTGTCTGTCTGATGCATCATCTATCTTGTCTACCTGTTAAATATCATTTGAGTTTAATAAAGGTTAAAGACAGCCGCACAAATTATAAAGGAAATCAAATTATGCCATAATTTTTAACATTATACTGTATCCCCAAATAAATTCCTTACTTCAATGTAAAAATTACTTCGGGGAATATAAAAATCACAAAGAATGAATAAAATATAATTGTTTATATAATTTTGGCCTGGGAAAGTAGCTTTCTAAGTATGAAACCAAAAGCAAATGCATAAAAGAAAAGATTAATAGATTTGACCACTTCTAAATTGAACAGCCCGACACCAAAAACACCATAAATAAAACCCGATGTCGAGGCACAATGAGAAAATATTCCCCGCAGCCCGTGCTATACTGCAAGGATTAATATCCTTAATGTGTAAAGCAGAGGTGAGAATTGATATGAAAAAGGCAAATGTTGTAATAAAAAATGGGCATAGAAGACATAAAATCTGACATCTTAATTATTTTAGCGTTGTGTTTCAACAACTCACAAAACAAGCAGGAGCGTCGAGGCCAGAAGCCATGCACTCGCTGACCACGGCTGAGGCTCAACAGGAAGGGGCAGAGGAGGGAAGCTGGATCTTTTCTTGGCCAAATGAAAATGAGGCTGTCTGTAGGCTCTTTGGGATTTGGGGACTGGGAGGGGCCCTGCACCCAGGGTCCTGCAGGGAGCAGCATCAGTTGACTGCAGCTTTCTGTAAGGGGTGATGTGTACCAAACACCTTCAGAACAGTGTGAGTCACTACTCTTCCATGGCCTCCACAGCCACTCCCCTCCAGTCTATCATGCTAGCTACAAGTCTGGAAACGATTTTTTTTTTTTTAATAAGATACCCTTCTGGCTTCTAGTCAGCTGGAGGGGAAGTTGGCCAGAGTAGAGTTTGAAGGGGCGCAAAGCAGAGAAGGGACTCCCTACAACTTCCTTCCAGGGTCTGCCTCCTGCCCACAGCAGAGCAAGGCAGAATCCTTTGTTTCAAAGGTTCTCCAAGACCTCCAAGCTACTGCCTTGGAGACCAGTGCAGGCCCCTCGCTCACAGGCCTGGCGCCTTTGGCAGATGCCCTCTGAGATGTCAGATGCTGGCCTTGAAATATCATCTAGGGGTCCAAGAGCAGCTCCTAGTAGGGAGGGTCATAGGTGAACATCTGTCTCTCCAGTCCTGGAGTTGGAAACCTGATCCCTAAAGTTACAGCTGACAGCAGTGAAAGCTGTTGGGGGGGGTGTCTTTCAGATGCTGTAACAGATCTCTGACCAAAGCAGCTTAAACAAAGGGGGGCATGTGTAGGAACAGCTCCAGGAGATACAGTCCATCTTGACCAGGCAGGTATGGCTGCAGGAACCTGGATAGGCACGTGGCATCCACAGTCAGGAAACAACGAGAGAGGAAATCTGGTACTGGCTGTACTGGCTAGTTTTGCGGTTTTGCGTGCCAACGTGACACAGGCTGGAGTTATCACAGGAAAGGAGCCTTCCTGGAGGAAATGCCTCCATGAGATCCAGCTGTCAGGCATTTTCTCAATTAGTGATCAAGGGTGGGAGGGGCCAGTCCATTGTGGGTGGTGCCATCCCTGAACTGGTAGTCCTGGTCTCTATAAGAGAGCAAGCTGAGCAAGCCAGGGGGAGCACGCCAGTAAGTAGCATCCCTCCATGGCCTCTGCATCAGCTCCTGCTTCCTGACCTGCTTGAGTTCCAGTCCTCACTTGCTTTGGTGATGAACAGCAATGTGAAAGTGTAAGCTGAATAAACCCCTTCCTCCTCAACTTGCTTCTTGGTCACGATGTTGTGTAGGAATAGAAACTCTGACTAAGACACTGGGTTCACTTTCTCTTTTATATTCAGTGTGAGTCCCCAGCCCCTAGAATGGTGCTACTACCCTCATTTAGGGTAGGTCTTCCCACTTCGATTATTCTAAACTGGATAAGCCCTCAATGACATGCCTGGAGATTTGTGTCTATGGTGGCTTTGAATCCCAGAACACTAAGAAGATTAGCAATCACAGCGAGGCTCCCATGACTGGCTCTAATCTCTTAGAAGGAGGGGAAGAGAGACTAAGGCAGAATCTCACCCTGCCTCCCAGTGTGAGCCCTTCACCTTGTCCCTGGGGTTACATGCTCCGTGGTCCCATGCCATAGAGATGTGTTACTGTGACTGGATAATAAAGGAGGAACAGAAGGTTCTAATCCGTGAAGTTATCCATAGACTTAGGTTAACTTTCTCAACTCTGCCATCCCAATGCGTATCTCCTACATAGCCAAGGCAGCAGGGCCAGCCACTAAGAAGGGTGGCCAAGGAAGTGCAGTGTGTAATGTTTGGGGACATCACCTGTAGGATGCATGCATCATGATTAACAAGAACGAACTTAATTACATGGCCATGCCTAGCTGCAAGGGAAGCTGAGAAATACAGAATCCTTAGGGATTAAATTATGTTCCGCCCAATCCATATGTTGCCTATTGTCTAGTGCCTCAGAATGTGGCTATATTTGGAGACTGGGCACTTTAAGAGATAATTAAGGGAAAAGGAGAACATTTAGATAGTTTCAGATGCAATCATAGTGTCCTTATAAGATGAGACTAGAACCCAGACATGCACAGAGGGAGAAACACACAAATACCCGGGAAGAAAATGGCATCTCTAAGCCGTAAGAGGCTTCTGAGAAACACCGTTGTCTATGTCCTTGTTTAACTGTTAGTCTCCAACAATGAGGGAATAAATCTGTTGTTGAATCAGCCCGGTCTGGCATTCTCTGTTATATCAGGACTCATTCAGACAACAAGATCATACTTGGGCTCATGTATCTCAACAAATGCTAGAGGAGGAGTGATAATTTTGTTCCTAACCAAAGAGATGGAAGAAAGGACACTGGAGACAGTTGACAACATCACAACGTCTCATTGGTGAGCCTGATCTAGTATACACTCTGACCTTCCAGTTTCTTCATGTCCGGTCCTGTGTGATATAGAGTTTCAACATATATCTTGGCCCATTGGCTTGAGTCTTTCCTGGGTCACGGACCAGTTGTGTTGTGGTATCTTTCATAAATGCCAGGACTCAGTTCAGACAACCATCATCAATCCTGTTTCTACTGCCTTGAAACAGGAGTGGAGAGAAAGAGAAGTTGACCCTGCTGCAGATAAAACAGGGCGACTGAGGGCGTAGCTCAGAGGTACTTCAAGGATGCTAGGCAAATGCTTTACCACCCAGGAGTTCAGGCTAGCTCACTGGCTCTGCCATACAAATCTGTTCCTTTCTCCAATCCCTGCCCCCCAGGGGTCCTGGGCTTCTGTATGGCTTCAGGTTAGAGGGTGGGGTGGGTAGAAACCTCCTGCCTACCAGCAGGGAAGTCCAAGCCAGATGCTGTGCTGGGCTTGCACCTCATCTCTTCTCCAGGCGGAAGCTAAGTCCCTCGCAGCACACCATGTCCTGCATGGCCCGCTGCTCATGCTCCTCCAGATGTTCCTGGATCAGTTTCCCTGCATGCAGCTGCTCCCCTGGGCTCTGGCCTCTGTCATTCACTTTCACTTAAAGGTGTTCTGAACCATTGCTGGGCTATGCCCACAACCCCCCGCCCCCAGCACCGTGCAGTGAAAGCTACGGACCTCTTGACAGAGCAGTCTCAGTGTCCAAAATAAAAACAGGGCATGAGGAAATAGAGTAACTCTCATGGAGCGTGATACGGTGTTGGACACTCCTCTTTTGTAGTTCATTGGTAACAATAAACAGCAATCTGTGTAAAATAAGAATTAAATCATGGAAGCAAAGTAATATGAACATGCTTGATGATTACAGACATCAGTGACAAGTGTCATATGATGTGAAAATACCTGTAGCATTCAGAATTCCTGTTTTGTTAACAGGGATTCAGATATGGTTGTAATTTGCAGTCCGGCAGATCTTTATGTCTCTCAGAGTTGAAGTCTACTCATATCCCAGCATACACACACACACACACACACACACACACACACACACGGTATATGTATATGATGTATATGTATATGAAGTATATGTATATGATATATATGTATATGAAGTATATGTATATGATGTATGTGTATATGATGTATATGTATATGATGTATGTGTATATGATGTATATGTATATGATGTATGTGTATATTATGTATATGTATATGATGTATGTGTATATTATGTATATTTATATGATGTATGTGTATATTATGTATATGTATATGATGTGTATGTATGTGTATATGCATATATATGTGCATTAACTACCATCCACCTATTCATCCATCCATACACACACACACACACACACACACACACACATTCAATTTATCTCTCCATCCACATATCACCCATCCATCTATTCTTGTCATCCAACAAATACTTGAGAGTGATTCTGAGTTGGACTCTGAGCTAAAAACTCAGTTCCCAGATTGTTGAAAGAGAAGCGCCCACACATACATTTGGGCATGATACTGTAAATGCTAACACAGAACAGAAACCCAGTCAGTCCAAAGCACAGTTGGGGGCAGAGGGAACTGTTCCTGCCAAAGTCCAGAGGTGAGGAAGGGCCTTAAGTGAGAGCAGACAAGCAGTACTGTAGAGATAATGAGTCTGGTTCAGCCATGAAGGACAAAGTGGATCAATTCGCAGCATAGAACTCATGGTGCGGCTGCTTTCAGAGGCAAGGGTATCTAGTGGAAATGGGTAGACAGCCAGCAGGGAGGCGCTTTGGAAGCATTCCGTGCAGAAGGTAGAGAGCCCTATATGAGGTAGTAAAAAGATGACAGACATGAGAGCCGAACCACATCTGCAGCAAAAAGGACCAGTACTGATGACCCGGGCATAGGGAGAGGGGGCCAGGGGACCAGGAGGACTCTCGACTCTCTGAACTGGAGGTGGGACACCACTGATACGGATTTGGGGACCGGAGACAGAGTTGGAGAGGGAAGGAGATCAGGAGTTGGATTTTGAGTTTTGATTTTTCCCAGGTTAAGCCAGGCCCTATAGAATGCTAATTTGGGGGAAGTCATGATAGGGAGGCAGCTGGGGGTTGGGGATCATCTTGGTCTTCAGTCCCATTTCCCCAGAGTAGGTTTGGCCAGGAGGAGGCAGGCAAGCTCTCAGAGGAGCCTCCCTGTACCGAAAGCCATGTGAGCAGGTTACAGTTGGTCAAGTCAAGAGCTGGTGGGTAAAATGGAGTGTAGACGGACCATGGGGAAAGGTGTGGACCAGGGACAACCCAGCTGTGAGTTACAGAGCCGAGCTGGCTGAGCAGAACTGGCCAAGCAGAGCGCCACACCCTCGCCAAGGAAAGATCCAGCGTTTACTGGGAACAGGGAGACACCAGCCCGGAGAATGTGTCTGAGGGCACAGCTGGGGCACTGAAGAATTCTGCATGAATATCTCCCCAGGGCTGAAGGCTGACTGGGGCTGGGGGCGGGGTGGCAAACAGGAGTCACAGGAGGTATCTGAGAGCAGCTTTGGGAGGATCTCCATGAATCATGACACTCAGGTGAGTCAGCCAGTCCGGAACTAAGGAGGTAGAAACGATGTGTGACTGCCATGAATCTCCTAGTATATTCCTCCAAGAGCAGAAATGCAGGCAGCCAAATAGATCTGCCTCAGAGAAGACTCAAGCGTTTCTGTAGAAGTCCCCTAGGACTGTGTACATCCTCAAGGCTCCGGTCCAAGGGGTTTGAAGGAGGTGTCAGACTGTGGGCTTGAGTCAGCATTAACGCTGGTGAAATACAGCCTCAGGGTCCCCCCTCCGACTTTTCAGCTAGAAGGCTCTTGGTAAGCTGTAGAATTAATGGCAAATCACTTAAAAACAGCTCAGTGGCTCCGAGAGATTAACGCTAGCTTTGCCCCCGGAAGGTGAGTGGTGACTGCGGTGGATAACCCCTGACGCCATGTCTAGAGTGCTCCAGAAGCTGATAGATGCTCAGATGCTGTTTGGCGGAGTGGGCGTGGCTTGGGTCCGCTACTTGGTGACAGATTTCCAGCCTTCCTCTGAGAGTTGCTTAATTTGTTTGTACTGTGGATTGAGTGTATCTCCCCAGGGACTTTGTCCTCTGGCTTTGGCAAGGGCTATGTCTGCTGAGAGAGGAGGTGTGTCTGGGCCAAGTGCTGGTCCTGCATTCCACCACAGGCCCGGGCCAGCGTCATGGGTACTGACTCAGGACACCCTGCTCCAAGGCTTTCTTTTCGAGGGCAGGGGTCTCACCTCCTGGGTCGTTCCACCTCTCACTGTCTGCCCCTGCCTTCAGACTTCTCTCTCTCTCTCTCTCTCTCTCTCTCTCTCTCTCTCTCTCTCTCCTCCTGTCTCTTCCTCCAATCTTTCTTCCTCACCTCTGATTTCTATCTGTATAGCTTGCTCTTCTCTCTCCTATCTTTCTCCTCTCTCATCCCTGTCTCTCATTCCTTTCTGGTGTCTCTGTCTCTCTAGGCCTCTGACTCCCCCATCTCCCTGCTTCCCTCAGAGCCCTGGTGTTTGGATTCTCCCTTTTGTCTTCTGTGGCAGCCACTCCAAGCCTCCCCCCATTCGTGCTGGCCTGCCTCTGTGGAGAGATTGGGAAGTTCCTGTTTGACTCTAATTTCTTCCTTCCTCTGTTGACCACCCAAGTGTTTTCCCTCACTCATGGGTTCTGCCTCACTTCACGTGGAATGGCCCACAGAGGACTGCCATACCAGAAATTCTGCTTTGCCCACAGCCCTGCTCCTGTCTCTCCCTCCCAGGGCCTTCCTGCATCTCTAGGCCTCTCATCTCTCTCCCCGACTCCGCCCTGTCCCTCTGCCTCCTGTCTCTCTGACCCACTCCTTGCCACGATCTCCCTGCTCCTCAGGACAGTGCTGGTGGGGGCTGTGGGGGAGGGGGGAGGTCCTTGAGCATCTGAACACTGGATGCTGTGCAGGGAAGAGCCGGTTAGCCAGGGACGGCAGTGCTGTCGCTACTGGTGTGCTTCCAAGTCCCGATGGGAGGTGCAGTCAGAGGGACAGGGCCAGTCTGCCACAGAATGGAGGATGGGCTGAGTTCCGCTGACGTCGCCATTCACTGCCAGGGACCGGACTGGACCACATCTCTTCCCTTGCCTCGACCTCTGGAGCGGGGTGGTCATTTGTTTTTGTCCTCTGCATGGAGCCTGGGGGTGAAGCCTGGCATTTGTCCTGTCTCTTTCAATCATAGCTGCGAGGACCCAGGAGAGAGCAACCTTGTTCCCATGCCACAGGGGCACAAACCAAGACCAGGGAGAAGCAACGGGGAGGTCTACCCAGCATCCCATAGTAAATAAGCTGAACGCAATCGGTGCCAGGACGACCGCTTGACCACCTTGTAGAGCCACGGCATACTAGGAGCAGGGTTGCCGCCCCAGCTAAAGTCATAGGTGCTGGCATTCAGACCAGGGCAGCTCCTGAGTGGGCATCAGAATCACAGGTCTCTTAAGACACCTCGTGAATCCTTCCCAGAGCCCATATTGCATTGTCACTGTGGCTGGTGCCTGTGTGCCTTAGCCCTGGCAAAGCCTTTGCTGACCTGTCTTCTTTTCCTCCACCCTCTGCTCCACAGTGCCAGAAGGCTGGAGGGAGGGAGGAGGCACCAGTCCTTTTGGATCCTGGAGCAGACCGTCAGCAACTTTGGTGGCAGAAGGATGTCCAGTCCTGTCTTACATAAGGGCCCAATAAGTTCATATTTCAAAACACGCCGAAAGACCGCTTCTCAGCTGTCACCAGAGAGGGCAGAATGCAGACGGTGAATTGAGCAGACAGGACCCGACAATAAGCTAAACATGCATGGGCCTGGTCAGAGGTGAGGTCCAGCAGCCGCTGGTGTGGTGGCTCCTGGCAGAGCTGACTCTGTTCTAGGCAGGGCAAATGGCCAGTGATCAGGGTCAAGTGTTTCAGGGCTCTCGGCCTCACGATTTTGCGTTGTCACTATTGTTTTAAGTCTTTTAGTGACTTCTCTTTTAAATATTTACTTCATTTTTCAGTGTGTGTGTGTGTGTGTGTGTGTGTGTGTGTGTGTTCACAGAGTTCATAAAAGGGTGTCAGATCCCCTCGAGCTGAAATTATAGACATTTGCCAGTCACAACTGTGGGTGCTGGAAACCAAACTTAGATCCTCTGCCAGAGCAAGCGGTCTTAGCCGCTGAGCCATCTCTCCTGCCCCTTGTTCTTGGCCTCTTGTCCAAAGTGTTGAAATAGGAGCATACATCGATTTTCAAAAGCAGCAAGGAGACTTTATTTGAAGCAAAGTAATAGAAAATACCTGACTATACTCCAAGGGAGAGGGTAGTGGCCACAGGAGGGAAGACACTCGGGGGCCCCGTTCTTGCTGCGGTCCCTTTTAGGGGATTTAAGCAGTTTGGCTACCAAAGGGCACAGTGAGGGAGGTCCCTGGTTCTGGTTCTGTAATCGTCTTTCTACTGTACATATCCTTACCCACAATGCTTTGGATTTTAGTCATATGCATACCCCGTTATGCATAGGCATAAGATGATAAATAGGGGATACTCCCTAAAAATTCACTTGAGGACAGTATTGTCTCACTGTGTGTGCTCCCCAAAATAGTTCCGGACAACCCTTCTTTGCTTGGGCCAGGATGTCTTGGGAATGTGTTTGAATGGACACTGCACAAGCTTGACGAACATCAGGAGGAGGAGAAATGTATCCCGCCGCTCAGAGAGGCACACGCCTGTGGACAGACACAGGCAGGGTCTGAGGTGCCTGGGTACGCTGTTTGGAGAGGAGCACACGTATACACCACATTCAGGTAAAGGACTCAGGCTGCCAAGGATGTCATTACATCCTATTCATAATCCAAACCAAGCAGAGTCCCAGGCTGCTAACCTCTTCCTTACGCTAGCTTGCCTTAAGGGGACAGGCTGTTTCCTCAGCAACTATGAGGTATTGATCTTTGGAGATCACTTCTGAAATCAGGGCTCTAAATCCTAAGGTGCCGCACGAGGAGTGTGGTCCGAATGTCCCCCACTTTGTTTACCACAAAGCCACTGGACAGTAATCAGATACTGTTGGGCTGCGGAGACAGTGAGCAGACACAAAGCTCCTGGGGACCTTGGTGGGGGAGTCAACACGGCTCAGAAGGGGGGGTTGGATTTAGTGTCTTTGTTCTTTGGAACGTGAAGACTCAAAGGACTCTCAGATCAGATTCTGGTGTGGCCAGAGCTCAGGGGTGGGGTGGGGAAATGGGGCAGGAAGAAACAGCAGGAATCATAAAAGTGGAATGTCTGAAAGAGGGCTTTACCATATCACCTGGCAGAGAGCACAGGACCCTCCCCTGGGTCAAGATGAGTCTCAGTAAAGAACAGCAGCTCTGGAGCTGTGAAGGCCTAAGGACCCCTAGAGCCAAGGGAGCCCGAGCTTCCTGATAGCGGATCAACAAGGAGCCGCAACCAGGGGTTTATAGGGAGGAGCGCTTGAGATGGCGAGCCTTCCACTTCCTCAGTAGATGGACCCATGGCCAATGGTCTGGAGAAGACACACACACTGGTGACAGCACCCCCTCCAAAGGAAGAAGGGGAAAGACGGGAGGGTGCCAGGTGGGATCGGGATACAGGAGTTCGCTTTGATCCGTAGCGTTTGAACTGGTTACAGCCCAGGTGCAGCCACGTGCTTCTTGAGCAGCAGTAAGTAGGTATAAGTCATTGGGAAAAATGCAAGTCGGCTGTGTGGAGAGTAAACACACAGGCGTCCAAATCTCACAGGCTGACCGAGCCCACACCCGGCAAAGCGCTTGTACATTTATGAGACAAGCCCCGTGCTAGGGGTTGGAGCAGATCAAAGAGATCTGTTCCCAAGAGCCTTAAGATCTGAACAGAAAGGTAAGCGGCGAGCAGGGAGTGGCAATTCATGACTCGTAACTGCCCCTGAGATTGTATACCTGGACTGCCTGCGAGTACCCTGTGATGCGTGCCTAAAAGAGGGAGTGGCAATTCAAGACTCGTAACTGCCCCTGAGATTGTATACCTGGACTGCCTGCGAGTAGCCTGTGATGCGTGCCTAAAAGGTGGTTTGGGTAGGGCATAGTCCGATAAGAGATAGGGAGAAACAGCACACATGCCAGCTGGCCGCAGAGCCCCAGAGTCATCCCCTCTGGTCTGTGTCTTCCCAGCCACCCACCCACCCTGCTCCAGGAATAACACATGGGGATGCGGGGGGAGCTGAGTGAGCACGTAGATTCTAATATGTGCCCGGCACACCGTATAATCTCTCCAGCCTGCCTGGACGTTGGGAACAGGGAATCATTCCTACTCGGCCAAGCCTCCAGGGTCATCCTGAAGACCGTGGTGCTTGGACATGTGTTTCCTGGACCAGGAAGCACGAAGGAATGATTTGGAGTCCAGTCTTAGAAGCTGGGCAAGCTGCCCCAACTGAGAAGACATTTAAAGATTTCTGAGCTCAGCCTATCTGATCAACCCTATCTCCATCAACCCTCTTCACCCATCTCCCAGGGAGGACGGGGTTGGGGTGGGGGTGGTAGGGGAGAGGGAGGTAAGAGCTATAGGACTGTGGGTTGTGAGATAACCTTGTATCAGCTCGGAGCTGGGGGAGGGGAGGGGCCAATCTCAGGGCCGGGTATGAAGCGGGCAGCAGGATTTAGTTTTCTCTTTCAGACTCAGCTTTCCCCTTTTTCCTTTTCCCGTGCTTTGCCAAGGTGTCCAGGTACTGGGGGATTCTATAACCCTTCGATCCTGCAGAGGAGAATGCCAGTCCTGTCCTCGGGGTATATATGGGATTTGAACAGACATACCATGGCTACCTCTGCCCCTATCCATAGCCTGATACATCAACAGGAATGCTTCGCAGAGTTCCCGTGGGTTACAGGAAATGGTTTTTCCTAAGTGCGGTGGCCAAGGCTCTGAGGCTCTGGGGCTCTGAGGCTACGAGTTTGCACTTCTGGAGGCAGGGAACCAGGCACTAGGATCATAACGTTGCATCAGACTGGGGCCTCTGGTGCTGAGCCAGCCGGGACGAGCCTGGCGGCCTCTTATACCTTCTGCTGGCAGAGCACGTGTTAATAACCCAGCTTCACCAGTGCTAAGACATCAATTTCACTTTAACAAGATCCAATTAGTGTCTTCTCTGTGCAGCCCTGAGCCCTTCCAGAAGAGAGATGTGGAGGGGCCGCCTCTTCCTGTAACTCGGGGGCACCTTCCCTGCTTCTGCCTCTCTTCCAGGAACAGGGCTGGCCAACAATTATTTCTTTAAATCCTTTGTCTCGTGCACGTCTGCTTCCAGCAGTCCTCCATGTGAGGGTTCCTCGTGGGTTACTCTGAAGGGTAACATGGAACAGGTCTTCATCTTCTACCTATCTTCCCATCCTCTTTGTGAAGACACACATGAATGTCAACTGTGATGGTTTGTAATATGCCTGGCCCGGGGGGTGGCACTATTAGAAGGTGTGGCCCTGTTGGAGTGGGTGTGGCCCTGTTGGAGTAGGTGTGTCACTATGGGGGTGGGCTTTAAGACCCTCACCCTAGCTGCCTTCAGTAGATGTAGAACTCTCAGCTCCTCTTGCACCATGCCTGCCTGGACACTGCCATGCTCCCTCCTTGGTGACGATGAACTGAACCTCTGAACTTGTAAGCCAGCCCCAATTAAATGTTGTCCTTATAAGAGTTGCCTTGGTCACGGTGTCTGTTCACAGCAGGAAAACCCTAAGACATCACCTCACCCACATTTCCATCCAACAGCCATTCTTCATTTATTCACAGGATCCCCCCCCCAAGACACATCCACTCAAATATCCTCCTACACACCAACCCATGTACCCACCATCTGTCCAGCTACTCATTCCATCCAATTACCCATCTGCTCGTCCATCCACCTCGTCACTACACTGCCCATTTCACCCAACATCCGTCCATTCTTCTACCCACCCAACCATTCATCCATCTGTCCATCCCACCCAGCTGTCTCTGAAACACATCTGAAAAAAAAATTTCCTTGAGGATCTACTTTATGTGAAGTCCTTTTCCTGACGCCAGGAATACAGTCAGGAATGAGACTGGCTCTCTCCTCTAGAGATGCTTGCTGTCTATAACAGTTTCACTGTTCAGCGTCTTAGGACCAGGGACAAAGTGCTGGATCTCAGGCAAGCTTAATAATTTGCATGTGCACGCAATGAAACTTTATTGGGTATCTACTACATAATACCCTGCCCTGTGCTAATGAGCTCTCTCACCTTTAGGAGTTGAGACTCTTGAGTAGGTAAGGCATAGATGCTTCTGGTGGTTTGGCAGCATCAATAGCCACCAGCACGGCCGCAGTGGCTTCAGGTATTTACCGAGTGCTTCTGTGACAGGTGTTGGTTGTACCAAGAATCGTTCTACACTATTAACACCTCTAGCTAACTTCCAGCGTTTTTCCATTTTACAGATTGGAAAAATCAGCCGAGGATGGGGGTGAGTCTTATCCAACATCACAGAGCTGACACAAGGAGCAACTGGGAATTGGGACTTGCATTTTTGGAACCATGTTGGGAAAATTCCAGAAGGTGGGCTGAGGAGAGGGTGAACAATGGGGAAATGACTTCCCTGTGTGGAGGAGTAACTAATTGAGTACTTCCCCCGGATAGCTTATGACATGGCTATAACAGATCCACATGTCCTTAAGCCTTCAAGGGAGAGACCCATGGCATCAAAAGCACTTGAGGCAGGGCAACTCACACCCCCATTCTGTTAGCACTCACTAGGGCTTGCATCCCTGCTCTGAAATTGGATGAAAAAGGCCTTTCTCAGTCTCACCTCCTAACCCACATGGGGTTCCATTTCCCCTCTAGAAAGCAGGAACGATGCGAGGCTACTCTTGGTGAGGTAGGATGCAATGACTCTGGTGTACTCAGACCTTGGTCTTCAGTTGGACAGCAGCCTGTCCTCAATGCAGGGGAAACCTCTGTCTTCAGAGTCTGAGGATCTCTGTATGCTTTCTGTATCTGGGTCTTTGCTCTTCTGTGTTGTTTTGTGACAAACTTTCCCTGGGAAGATAAAGCATACACATCTACTCATCCCAGATAGGGGACCCACCACATACCAAAGTATGGATACCACCAAAGTCCAACGTGGGTGGATCAATTCGTTTTATTGGAGTTACTTATAGGAATCTAGGTGAGAGGTCACTTACAGAAGCAGAATTGACTTAAAGACAGCTGCATCACCGAAGTTCACCACAACATGGGTGACAGCTTACAAAGCTGGGAACCTGTAGCACACTACACTGTACAGCCTGTGGGCAGCTCAACAGATTGACGTGTCCTTTCCAGATGCCTCAGTTGGTCTAAATCTCTCACAGACAGCTCTACTGGTTTCTGTTTCTGATCTGTTCTCAGAGTCTTTGCAGCTGAGCTTCCTTTTATCTGAGAGAGACTCTCAGCTTTTATCGCTTTCTCCAGGAGGGAGGGGGCCAAGTGATCTGGTCAGTTTCAGGAACTTCCTGAAGCTCTTTTGAGTTGTTTACCTTAGTGCTTAAGGCGCTTCCTGCAGGATGGAATGTTTCAATCCGGACTTGTCTTAGAATCTGATTGGGAAACAGAAACATTCAACCTTCTTCAACCAGGAGACTTGCCCAATGGCTTCATCAGGAACATTCTTCCAGAACAAATAATGGGCGGAGCAGCAGAGTACTCTTGGTTTCTGACAAGGCATTTCCATCGGATCCCTGGAGAGGCCAGGCTGCCACATACATCCCAGAAAAGCCATGTTCCCTCTGGCTTTGTAAACAGCAGATCAAGCCATATCAAGATTCAGTCTCTGCTCCTGCTGGGTGAGTGACAAGGTTGCCCCGCTGAGAGGGCTCTCTTGGGTGGGTATAAACAAGGGTCACCGTAATGTCTGAGAGAGCAAAATCTATCCACTCACATGCCTGTCATTGTGCCTGTCACTGTGAGTGAGCCTCTTCACAGATCTGCCAGCCATCCCTGCTGGCAGTGACCTGCCTTTTAGACTCAGAATGGGGGGGGGATGCTAGGAAGGTGTCTGGCCCAGGAAGGACTTCCGACATGACATTTTGAAGTGGGTTTGTCTGGGTTGAGAAGACAAGGCAGTGGTACTGGAGGATACTGGGGAAGTGGGGTGAACAGGGTAGGGGGCAGAAGACTAAAGGATGAACCAACTTCAGAGTTCATGCCCTGGAGTTCAGGGCATCTGGGAAAGCCAAGCAGCCTGGTGAGGCTCAGAAGCCCTGAAGCAAAGCATCATGGGAAGGCTAGTTAGAAGAAAGCTACCTTCTAATCGTTGCAGGAGTTTCTCAAACTGACAATGCTTACGCCAGAGCTGTCCTAACAAAGCACTCCAGACTTGGCTTGCACACACACATGGGGAGTCTTGAATGTTGCACCCCTCTAAAAGTCACATGGAAAGTTCAAGTCCCCAGGAAGTTATCTTGTCACGAGGGTGGACTAGGACCAATTGTCCTTATCAAAAAAAACCTGAAGGATGGCATCAATCCCTCTCAGCCTCTGTCCTTGGCCCACAACACCCATCCCCTCTGAGGGATACAATTTTAAGTTGCCTCCTTGGCAGCGGAAGGCAGCACTCAGCAGACTACAAACCAAGCCGCACAACTTTTGTGTTGAGCATCTGTCCTTTCTCCAGAGCTGTGAGAAATAAAATTCTGTCCTTTATCAATTACCCTGTCCTGAATATTTTGTTACAGCAGCAGAAGGCAGACTGAGATCACCTCACACTTCCAGAGGCCAAACGTCCACCAGAGTGCTTAGCTTCTGCTGTCTGACCACAATTTTTGACTGTCCTTGACCCCTGCCTGCATCTCTGTGCATGCCTGTCTGTGTAGAAAAACCCCCTTCACACAAGGACATCGGTTATATTATATGAGAGACTTGCACCATTGGTTATATTATATGAGAAACCTAGAACATTCGCTTGTGACAACATTGTACCTAAATAGACCCTCTTCCCAAATAAGGTTTTGTTCTGAAGTACTGGTAGCTATGACGTATGTTTTAAATGGTCAAAAAAAAAAATGGTCCCTGTAACAGAAGGGAATCCTGGGAAACAGTTCCCAGCCTTCCATGGGATGATGGTAGTCTGTAGAGCTGGCCGTGGCCTCTCCCCAGCCCATTCGACCAGTTTGCATGCACATGCCTGCCTGAGCCCGGCCCTCCTCCAGACCCTGTGGTTTCTGTCTCAGCCTTTTCCCCTCTGTCCCCCCTAGCCACGAACTGACAAGCAGATCCATTATTGCTTATGACAGATGGGTCAGGGGTACACAAGTTGGGACATGTGTTTGCAGGCAGAGCAAAGCTGGTGGCCCTAAGCAGGGGACTTGCAAGAGAAGTGTGTCTCAGGTGGCACTGTCGCTGGTCCTGGATGGCTGCTGCCCATCTCTGGAGCCAGCTCCTGTGCGTGGATGGAGCAGAAGGCACTTGAAGCAGAGCACACCTAGGGGGCCCATGGAGGATGGTCCACACCTCCATCTGGCGCTGTCCTCCTTCTTTCCCCTTCAATATGAGGACGCTGAGACCAGAACGAGGCTGACCAGCGAGAATTTGGTCTCAGTGACAGATTCATGTTCCCGGGGCCACGGGCTTGACCATGGGGTACCACCGAGTCCTTTCATGTTGTGGATGTATTTAGAGCTCTTCTTGGACTAAACTCAGCCCTGTGGCTTTATTTTGCCGCCCATTTTGCCACTCTGGGACCCTGACACCTAGCCCAGTATAATATTGGTGTTCAGGAAGATTGAAAACCAAGGGCCACAAAAAAAAAAAAAAAAAAAAAAGTGGTGTCTTCGGGAGATCTCACCTTGCTGCCCCAGCAAGGAGCCCAGGAGAAATCTTTGCACATCCAGCCTTGGCCCTGAATTCCAAGTCTTTGCATTTGTTCACCTTAAATCAGTTTATAGCCTTTATCTTATCTCAATGTCAGGAGAGCAGGTGGGGCCACAAGCAGGTGGCTCCCTCTGTGCTGCAGATAAATGCCTGTGTCTAGACAGGAAGAGGCCCTGTCTGAGCGCAGACTGCAGAATGCTATAGGACGCTCCGAGGCGTAGGATGTCGGAACACCAGGCTATAGGGTCCAAGGTGAGCTTGGAAACTAACTTCTTACCAGGCTGGTGGACTCTTTGGGTTCGAAACGTCACCCCATCTTTTAGACCAACTGAAGAAAAGAGGGAGTTTTCCCGACTCAAGGCTCCCATCATCCTGAGCAGAATGCTGTTTTCATTCTCGCCCTGAAAAAAGCCGAAATGGATGCAGACACCTTCGGCAGGTTCTTCGGTTTTGTCTGTGCGGCCGCCTCTACTCCCCAGGAGGGTGTCAGCTTTTACCAAATCCTTCTTTCCTCTCCCCTCCATCTTACTCTCTGGGATCTCAGCACACTGGGCGATGCTGAGCCCCACCCTCCTGCCAAAGGTCCCAGGGGCTGGTAGGTTTCATTCTTAGGCTGGAGGGCAGAAATAACTGGGCCAGCAGGCTTTGTAGACATGTTTGACTAGTGGAGGGAGAGCACCTTCAACCTTCAACATGGACAGCACCTTCCAGAGGTGGCACTGGTGTAGAGGTCAGAGAGACAGACCACATGCCGGCCTACCTTCAGCACCTTCCCGAGGGGCCATGTCTACTGTTGTACTCCAAAGACACCACAACTCCGAGTCTTTGGCCTTTGAGCCGGGACTTAATATGAGTGATGCCCCAGGGTTCTCCCTGGCATTCAAACCAGACTGGGGAGGAAGGAAGGAAGGAAGGAAGCAAGGAAGGAGGGAAGGAAGGAAACCAGGACACCAGCTGGGCAGTTAATTGCTTATATTGAGAGAACATTCTATCCTAGTCTGTAACAGAGTCCTAGGGGCTGAACAGGGACTGCTCGTTTGTGATCTGCTCTGGTCAAGATTTTGTCCCTCTCTTTGCCCAGCTATCTAAATGCCAAAATAATTAGCATTGAAAGGTTAAGGGGCTATGTGTATGGACTGGGGGATTCAGGACCAGATGAACAGACCGAGGGCACCACCTTGCTGAGGTCTGGCTAAGCAGAAGGTTTTTTATTGTAGACACACAGGAAGGAACCGCTGGAGGTATCTCAAGACTACAGAGCAGAAAAAGCAACAAACTGAATGTGGCCAACAGACTGGGCGTGGCCAACAGACTGGGCGTGGCCAACAGACTGGGCGTGGCCATGAAAGAGAGAGGGAGAAAGACAGAGAGGAAGAGAAGGAGTCAACCAAGGGAGAGGGAGGCAAGCGAGCATGGCTGGGTTATAAGGAGAAATGAGAAGTTGAGGGAGGGAAGCCCACGAGCTGGAGAGAGTTAGGGTAACGGGAAGGGTGAGGGGAACCAGGAGGCCTGCCAGCGTGGACTCTGAAGTGTGTAATAGGTGCTCATGATGCTGAGGAAGTCTAGAGGCCAGCATGTACTTTGGTGTTCTAATAGGCACCAAATAGCCATTTGTCCCTTCTACCAAACGTAAGGAAATGGCTCCTCTTTGTACTTTGTACAAAGGAAAGAAGAGGATGCTAAGAAGCTAGCTGCTAAGTAACCGTCATTTTCCAGAACCTGCAGCATCTGGTGCTGGTCATATAACTACCAGCACCTGGAATGCCCTTCCTATTATTTAGTCCTGAGTGTCGGCTAACATACACCGTGCACACTGCTGCGAGGTTTAGCGTGTAGGAAAGTGGTGTGTTGACGGAGCGGTCGGAGCTAGCTTCAGCAGGGCAGGATGGACCGATGCTCAGGCCGGGAAAAGAAAAAGGGAAGGGCAGACTGGAGAGGTTGCTCTGCTTAGGAACACTTCCTGCTCTTGCAGAGGACCAGAGTTGGTTCCCAGCATGCAGGTCGGGCAGCTCATGACCTCCTGTAAGCCCAAGCCCTGTCTTCTTCTGGCCTCTGAAGGCACCTGCACACACAGAGAAATAAAAATAAATCAGAAACAAAAAAGACACTGGACAGGACATGTGCCCCAATGCTGTCTTTCCCCATAATGAGGTCTCATGTCCAATGCCCTCCATTTTCTCCCAACCTGTACAAGCCCTTTGACATATCCGAATCCTTGAGGTTGTTTTGAGGGTATCAGGACTCTCCACCCTCCCATCCTCCCATGCTAGCCCTTGACTAAACCTTCCTAACCCTTCTCTCCTAAGTATGGGCCTTCAGAGAGTGAGCAGATGGCTCGGGTAACAGGAGGAGGATAAAATAGCAATTCCTTTTCCTTAGTCACAGTTGAGGGGACTGAGGCTCGGAGCTGGGCTGGGACTTGTTGGAGCTACAGGGAGGAAGATGGATCAGACTCATTGGCTCAGCTCCGGGTCACACGGTGTTCCGATGGTTTGGATGGAGGAAGGGGGTGGACAGAGGGATAACCTGCCATGCTGTGCCCTGGGTTCTGAACTCTGGTGGGGGTTGGGTGCTCTGTCTCTGGAGAGATCGTTGTCTTTAACACCTCCCTCCCCCACCGCTGTGGAGATGCTATGCACAGACCCAGGATTGGTATCAGAGTCCTGGGTGTTGATGCAAAGAGACACATGATCATATATTCTGGAGCCAAATGTGAGTGACTGCGGCTTGGGAAGACAAGTGTTGATTGCTCCCAACTCCACAGTCCTCTGCAGTACCAATTCCATGAACGTTTATGGAACAAAGAAATTATAAATCATGATAGTTTTCGAGTCTGTTGCATAAACATCAGGTAGGCAGTTTACCGAAAAACTGAGAGATTTCAGCTCTAGGCTTTGGAGGCACTCTTAGCTTTTCCTTGGTGAAATCCAAAAGATTTCAGCTCTCCATCACAGGATGTTAGGATAGACCAGTGGTTCTCAACCTATGGGTCAGGATTCCCATAGTGGGGGCATATATCAGCTATCCTGCATACCAAATATTTACATTATGATCCATAACAGTAGCAACATTACAGTTATGAAGTAGTAATAACATAATTTTATGATCGGGGAATCATATTAAAGGGTAGCAGCATTAGGAAGGTGGAGAACCTCTGGGTTAGACACAGAGGTAGGCAGGAATGGCTATCAACGGGGCTAAAGATAGTCCAGGGTAAATTGAAATTAAGATTCTGGACTTGCAGCATTCCAACCTTTCCATAGTCATTAGGGCTCTGACCAGTTAGTCTTGGAGGGGGTTCAGGGACAGGTCTAAATCTTCCCCCTAAAAGCAGGAACTTTTGTCCATGCTCGCCCCAAGAGCAGGTTGACTTGCTCACATTACCTGGCCTCTCAGAACCTGTGTCTCTTCCTCTTAGATGGGAAGGACATCATGCTTGCCTCATAGGGGAACCAGCCTGAGGGCCACCAATGCGGGGGCCATCACAGGCAGAAGCTTGTGGTGAGTTTCCTTCTGTCAGACCCTCTGAGGACGATGGTCTCAGTCCTCCTCCCAAGGGCCTCGTGCCCAGCAGGAGGACCGCGCTCCAAACAACAGAAAAATCCTCGAAGCTTCCACAGAGCTAAAAGCAGACAGCCTCGCCCTTTCTTTCTAGTGAGACTTTGGGCCCAAACTCCTGAGCCTCAGTTTCCCCGAATCTGGACTGAGAAAGTGACATTTTCCGGGCCCAAACTCAAGCCTTTCAAAAAGATGTTCTGGGCCAGGGCGCTTGCCTCTTGCAGGCCCTTCGGGGGCTCATTTGCATTCTTGGAATGAAATGTTGACTGTACTTCAGCCTCAGCCACGCATTAAAATGCTCCTGAGGGTTTGTTTTGGAGAAGGAAGTCTGCGGTGCCGGCTGGCAGGCCCTCCACCTACCCTGAGAGAGCAATCAGCCCCCTGCCTAGGCTGTGGGGAGGAAGGCCTGGGCCCATGGCCCTGAGAGGCGCTGACCAATGAGAGGCTCGCCCCAGGGGCTGTCTCATTTTTATATGTAAATAAATCATTTCCAGAGATTGCCCAGATCCCAGCAGGTTGCTGCTAAAATGTTTGAAGTGGATCCTTTGCCACTGTGAACACTGTTGAGCATTATTACCAAGTTTGGATGTTTTTCTCTGCTGATTTCACAAAATCACCCACCTCTTTCTGTGGGCCCTGGCCTCTCTGCCATCTAAGATACTTACATAGTCTCAGGGCAGACTGCTCACCACCTACAGGTCACCAGCAAGGACTCCTAAAGGATCCGGAATCCAAACTCTTTCTCTGGCGCTTCGTGTTCTGGTCTTAAGAGCATGCTTGCTCTCCCCATCTGTGAGCCTTGGACTAGGTCTGCAACCTTTTTGCTAAGGTTTCCACATCCACCAGCACCTAACCCTGCCCACCTCTCCACACTCACCCACTCCCACCCCTGCTTGTTATGCTGTGACCCTGCTATGCTCTATTGGTTTTCTGTCCCTCGAATATATGGAAGCATGGGCGGGGCTAAGACACATGGGTAAGGCTAAGGCACATAGGTGGGACCAAGATACATGGGCGGGGCCAAGGCACATGGGCGGGGCCAAGGTTCATGGGCGGGGCCAAGGTGTCCCTGTTCTCCAGGCTCTTTCTTGAATTCCCCACCCATTTCTTTTGGTTCATTATTTCAGTCATCTGATAGTCAGACTGAGGAACATAGGTATCCCTTTAAAATACCTTCATTTCTGCCAAGCCAATGATAAAAAGGAACCAGTGAAACGGAAAGGAAACTGTCATATTCTAGGTTGTAAGAACACATTTGTACTTTACATTGTGTCTTGGCTATTTTTCTGTTGCTGTAATAAGACCTTATGAGCAAGGCAACTTATAAAGAAGATAATTTCATTGCACTCATAATTCCAGAGGGGCAGAATTTATGATGGATGGTGGAGCAAGGGTACAGAGGTGCAGGCGGCTGGGGCAGTATCTGAGACCTCACAACTTGATCCCTAAGCACTAGGCAGAGAGAGCTAACTGGGAATGACATGGGTATTTTGAAACCTCAAAGCTCTTCCCCAGCGACACGCCTCCTCCAGTGAGGCCACGCCTCCTGATCCTTCCCAAACAGTTCCAGTGACCAGAGACCAAGTATTTGAATATATGAGTCTATGGGGGGAGGGCATTATCATTAAGTTCAGTGGCACGTGCTTCTACTTGATAAGTCATATCCCAGACCTATATAGTATGTTTTGAGTTACTTTTCCTTAAAGGTGTGGAATCAGAGTCTAGATGATATGATGATGATGATGATGATGATGATGATGATGATGATGATGATGGTGATGATAATGATGTTAGGAATGATGGTAAACTGGACACAACTCTCAAACCAACATGGAAACAGCGATGGGATTACTGAGGGAATGCCTCCACAGTTAAGTGCTTGCTTGACAATCTGTGAGGACCAGTGTTCAGCTCCACTAAACACCCCTGCTGGATAGACATGGCAGACCCCCTGTAATTCTGGCCTCAGAAGGCAGAGATAGGGTGAACCGGCTAGCAAGACTATCCATATCAGTGAGCTCTGGGTTTGTTTGAGAGACCCTGCCTCAAAGACTAAGGTAGGAGAGTGACTGGGGATGATAACGATCCTCCACATTCAGGAGTGCACGTTCTCACACACACACACACATACACACACACACACACACACACACACACACAAGCAACTACATGCATGGGTCTTCTCCACACACAAAAGAAAAATCTAGAAAGGTTGGAAAATGGCAGGAAGCATGGTGGCACTGTGTACGGTCCAGTTTGTCCATCCTTTGCAGCACAGCCGTGCGTTATTCTTTCTTGGGACATGGAACAGTATTGTCCCTGACATTGTGCTCATCCTGGAGCATTCACAGCATTTACAGAGGGGACTGCCACAGCGTTGTGTGTCTAGGTTTTAGGATACAGGCTGTTGACGGCTCTTGGGACAGAAGCAGGAGCGGCTACCAACCTGAGAGTCCCAAAAGACAGCAAGCAGGTTGTTGGGGCTGCTGTCCCAAAGAGAAAGAGGCCAGAGATGAAACCACAACTTAACCTTCTAGTACCTTCCAGCTTTGTCCCCAGGTCTCCTGTGTGAGAGCCCCGGAGAGACAAAGGTCAAGGTTTCCTTGAGTGTCCATCGCAGAGACCCTCCTTCTGGGGCAGTATATGAAGGGTGAGAGGGTGGAAGGGCAAGTGGGAACCTCTGGAGGCAGAACCAGGGTCCCTGTGTGTGCGACTCACCCCCGTGCAGAGTGAGGAGGGCCCGGGGGTGGGGTGAGGGCCACTGAGCATGTGGACAGGACCTGGAGCCCTGTCCTGTGAGAGCCCAGCGAGTCCACCATCTGGGAGCCGACACAGGGATTCAGCCTCTCACGGGCCTCCTCCCTCCCCTCAGCCACAGGCACGCGATTCATAACGTAGGTCTCGGTGAGAGCAGAGGGAACCTCGGTTACATCCAGGATGCAGACATCCCTGGTGATGGACAGCAGGAACTCAGGTTGTAACAGGATGTGCACTGGATGAGTTGTGTATATTTCAATCTTGGCCCAGTGCCTCGTGCCCAGTCAGTTGGCCTGGCTGCATCTGTCCTGATTTAGGGCTCTGGCCCTGCCAACTTGAGCTTTGGACTGAACTCTTCAATTTGCTGAGTCCGCAGCAGGTCTGGAGTCCTAGGATCTGCCCACGTCTGCATTGGAGCTGGGTCTTCTGGATGTATAAGGGGAAACTGAGGCACGGGAAGTAAAGAGGTGGGAAGCTGCGCATTGCCAGCCATGGTGGGTATGAGAGACATAAAACTCCAGGAGTCTACAGAGTGCGGGAGTTATGTATGGAGTACTTATACACAGCTGCCCTGGCTGAAACTGACAAAATGAACTCTCATGCCTCTATCGTGGGTGTATCCAGAAGTCAGCATGGCTCGTATGAGGTAGAAATTGTCCCATGTCCTTATTAGCTTTATTTTTTTTTCCTTATTAGCTTTATAATGGATCAGATATCAGGAAGAACAGATATTCCTGTTGGATCATTCTGGAAGGCCCAGAGTAGAAGGGACTCGAGGAGCCATCTTATCTGGCCTCCTCTTTTATGGGACAAAGAAAGCAGCTAAGGAACCTCCACAGTTAGCTTTTTCCCATGGATATGGAGGACCCAACCTTGGGCCCCTAGGAGTGTGCAGCAGGCACTCGGCTCACTGAGCCATCTCCCACGCCCTCAGGGAGTCATCTGGAGGGGAGCCTAACACAGGGCTTGCTCTCGGTGCTGGTCGCATCAGTCAGTGAAATGCAAAGGTCGCATAGACCGTGGGGTACAGGGGACATTAGACTGTGGGTACAGGGGACTTTAGACTATGGGTACAGGGGACATTAGACTATGGGTACAGGGGACATTAGATGTGGGTACAGGGGACATTAGACCGGGGTACAGAGGACATTAGACTGTGGGTACAGGGGACTTTAGACTGTGGGGTACAGGGGACATTAGACTGTGGGTACAGGGGACTTTAGACTGTGGGTACAGGGGACATTAGATGTGGGTACAGGGGACATTAGACCGGGGTACAGAGGACATTAGACTGTGGGTACAGGGGACTTTAGACTGTAGGGTACAGGGGACATTAGACTGTGGGTACAGGGGACATTAGACTGGATACAGGAGACATTAGACTGTGGGGTACAGGGGACATTAGACTGTGGGTATAGGAGACATTAGACTGTAGGGTACAGGGGACTTTAGACTGTGGGTACAGGGGACATTAGACTGTGGGTAGGGGGGACATTAGACTGGAGTACAGAAGACATTATACTGTGGGTACAGGGGACATTATGCTGTGGGGTACACGGGACTTTAGACTGTGGGTACAGGGGACATTAGACTGTGGGTAGGGGGGACATTAGACTGGGGTACAGAAGATATTATACTGTGGGAACAGAGAACATTATACTATGGGGTACAGGGGACTTTAGACTGTGGGTACAGGGGACATTAGACTGTGGGTTCAGGGGACATGCTGCTCTTGTCAGTAAGAGAGACCTGTCCCTTCCAGGATGATGACCCTCACCAGACTTGCCCATGAGCCAGGGGATCCACCAGATGAATACTGTCCTACCTGCCACACACCGGGACAAATCCAGCTTCTTCCTAGCGGGATTTAAAGAGACATCGATGGATTGAACAGGAACCGTACAGCTGTCGGCGGTGGTGTTTGGTCAGCCTGGCCAGACACTTAATGCCGACCTGACATCCCAGTCTGTCATAAAGCTTGGGTCATGGCCACAGTTAAGAGGAAGCGGTTGATGCTGGGAATGAGTCTCCCGGGGATGCTGGGAGGACGAGGGCTGGACTGAGCCCAGCCGCCTCTCATTTCTACTGCAGACACTCACGGAGGCCTTGCTGTGTTATTATGGAGGAAGCAAGCAAGAAGCCGGGGGAGAGAGAGACACACACACACAGCACAGCAGAGCATCCCGGAGCTGTGGCACATGGTTCCCCATTGTCCCATCACCCTCACGGAAGGTGCTCATCCTGGAAGGACCAGGGGGATTCGGTACAGCAGAAGCTTTGCAGGTTACAGCAGACCCTGGTCTAAAGAAGGAGCCATGAATAGCCCAGCAGTCCAAACTGAAACAGGCATAGAAGGAGCTCTTCTGCCACTGTCACAGGTGTATCCAGACATGAGGTAGACATTGCCCCAAGTCCTTATTAGGTCTGTAAAGGATCTCTGTGATGGATCATTCTGGAAGGCCCACAGTAGAAGGGACGTGTGCAGCCATCTTATCTGGCTCATTTCGTACGACAAGTAAGGGGACTGAGGCAGAGAGGAGAGAGATCACAGGCAGAACTGGCTCCGGCACCGCTCCTCCTGGCACCTGTGTCGTCTGCGCCCCTGCCTGTGCTCCCTGTAGTCCAGCCATCGCTCCCGTCGTGGGCTGACGTCCCCTTCTTCATCCCTCCCCTTCTGTCCACACACATGCCAGGAGCTAACGGTTCCCACCAAGGCACATGTTCTAGTGCCCCATCTGGATTCACCTTCCAAGATTGCATTCCAGAGTCCTGCGCCCTCAGCCCAAGCCTACAGAGGCTGCCTACCCTGCCCCACTGTGAATCTGTGTCCCAAGGACCCCCACACCCCAAGCACATCAGGCATCTGGTATTACTTCCCACCTCTGCTAGGGACTCCAGACCGCCCCCGCCCCCAGGTGACAGAAAGGCTCACTTGTACTTAGTCCCTGCCCTGTAACGATGGATAGCCCCCTGTGCATCTCTGAACAAGCCCGCCCACTTAGTGGGGCTTGGAAAGTGCTCGGAAGCCCAGGTCTTTGACAACCTCCTGCACGCGACACCCTTCCTGCCAGCTGCCCTCAGATCTGCTCTCCTCAGCCCTGCAGCCTCTTCCCCCTCTGTCTTCACCTGGTGTCCTTTCCTCGCCCTTGAAGAGCTTCCTCCCCCACACCCTCCCCATGCCCAAGAGCTGCTCCTTAAACTTCAGAGTAGTTTTAATACAAATAAAGCACACAGCCTAAGGGGACATATACTCCGGTTCTCTCTGGGATGATTCCAAGTGCAGCTCAGAACATTCTAGAAAGATTGTCGACTGAACGAAGGTGATGTTTACATAGGAACAACCTGAAATGTCTCCTTTCGTACATGAGCCACCGATAAGCACCGTCTTCTAGCTGAGTGTTCATAACGAGAACGTCATTACATACTCTGCCACGGCAGCCACTGTACCCAGTGTGCCACGCCCCTCTCTGCCCAGACAGAGACATAACTGACTTCAGACAGTGCGACCCTGGTGTGTGAGGTACCACAGCGACATTGCCCCACCTCCCAGGGTAGGCAGATGACAAAGGCAGGATTTTGCCGGACTGTGGCCTAGGACTCCTGTGTGGTTCCCCATGTCCTGCTCAAATGGCAGGGGGATGCCTGGGTCTCTCCTGTGACTTGTTCCTTCCCCCACACCATCAGTATTTGACTCCCTAGGGCTGCCCCTGGGCAGTGCCTTGCTGACAAATGCCCAGAGCACCTGGGACCTGTTCCTGCCTCAGACTCGCAGCCAGCATCACAGACCCGTGAAGCATTGGGTCAGGGAGCTCTGAGGTGAACATGCCCGCTTACGTCTGGGCTGAGAAGACACATCCCAGCCTCTCTGTCCAGCACCCGTTCATTACGGCACCCAGTCCCTGGACTTTTAAGATGTGAATTTCCCTTGCTGTTCTGGTTAAATCTGAATGGAAGATAAGTGGAGCTCACTCCACTCCCTTAACAACTGGAAGACCAAAAGCCCAGTTTAACAATGCCTGGGCCACCTGGTGGATGTACTGGGAATTGCAGTCAGGTAACCGTAGGCCAAAACCTGAGCCCCCTGACACAGCAAGCAGTCTGGGCCAAAAGGTAATCCCATTTTATTTATGGTAGACACAGACTCACACACGTGTCAAGGGTCTTAGGGGTCTGCTCCACGTGATAAGGTTTAGAAATCTAGAATTTTCCAGTCAAAACTGATTGGCTTCAAGCAACTTAGGGCTTTTCTGGGTCTTGGTTTCCAAATGTACAGGTGGAATAGGAATTCAGTCTCTGGGGACCCTCTCCTCTCTGAAAACCTTTTGTGTCACAACCAGGACACACAACTACCCTTCACAAAGATAAGATCATTCTTTTGCAAGTCTGAGCTTTGCTGTCTCTTGTCCCCTGCTTCATAGGACAGGAACAGGTGGCCGTCGTGAGCTGATTCAGGCTGGCATCTGCCAGGGCTTGAGAAGATAGTCACTAAATTATACTAGACACGAAAAGAGGCGTGGCCAGCGTGCGGCCCCGCCCAGTCAGGCTCCATGTCTTCACTACCCGCTAAAGGTCATGTTAGCCTATGATCCTATCACCTGCTCAGACGCGCAAGGGCAGAGCCTCTTCTGTTCTGTTTGCCAGCACCAAAAAATGCCAGTTGGTTTCCTCCTCCATTCCAAAATGTCCTTGGAAGTGAGACCAGGACAGGGACCTGCTCAGTGGGTGACCTGGGAGAAGTCGCCAACCTCATCCTCACCGAACGGCTCCGGAAAATGGCAAGGGAAAGTCCCATCCGCTCAAATGCCTGCAAGGCCAGGCTGCTGGTGCTCGGAGTCCTGCCTGCTTTCCCTTTTTGTTCTCTTTCTGGGAAATTTAATGACTACAGAGAAGCCCGGGTGGCCTATAACAGATCACACTGTTTGGAGTTAAGCTCTTTGTGCAGAGCATTAGAATGTGTCCATGGGCACCTTTCTTCCCCAGGCTGGAGTCAGAACACCTTGGGGTCAGAAGCCTACCTCAAGGATCAGGGGTGGGTGTACTGCATACCAATCACATCAAGGCTAAGGCTTGCAAGGAATGGGTGGAGAGACCCGTTTTCCTTCTCCCTGCCCTTGATTCCATGTATGTGACCACAGCAGAGCCCCAAGGCAGGGGCAGTAAGCTAAGTCTTGTGGAGCTGTTTGCCTGATCTGTAAACTAAGAATGCTTTTTAAAGGGTGAAGAAGGAGAGGGAAGAGGAGAAATGTAGCCGTCCAGGGAGCGTGCAGGCCCAGGAGCCACACAGGGAAGGAACCGAAGAGCCCTCCCTGGACAGCTGCCTGGGGAAGAAGCAAGAACGCCTTTGTGGTGTCCCCCTGGGCTGTAAAACTTCGGTTTGTTAGTTTCAGCCAGAGGGACGGGCATACTTTTAAGATCTAGGCATTGCAGCTTAGCCTGGTTGAACTAAGAAGACACTTTACCCTTACACTCCTGGGAGCAAGAATCTCATTTTAACCCCTAAGCCTAACATCTGAGGTGAGGTAGGAATAGAGTTGTGGTACTCCCAGTGTGCCTTAGGATTTTAGCCTGTGGAGGGCTGGCATGAGGGAGAGCCAGGCAGTGGACTGGTTCTGGGGATACTGAATTCTGGAGCTAGGCGTACCTGCAATCCACTCTACATTGGACTTCTTGGTTTTTAAAAACCAATGAGGTCTCCCCTTTCTTCACCACAAGCTGAGACTGTTTCTGTTGCATGACATTAAAAAGATTCCTAAAATGTTTGCTCTTCAGATCAAAATAGCTTTAAATCATTTGTTAATCATTCAGGGAGAAATGACTCAGCACAGACTTCGATGACCGAGTGCTGCTCATAACGATATGATACAAATCCGAACAAACAGACCCTTCCAGGTATTTAAAGTGACAAGAGCCAGAGATGTTAAGAGCCTGTCTCTTCGAGTAATGACCATTGATGGGCTGATTGACTGTGGGCATAAATTCAGGCAAGCCTGGCACAGAGCTGCGCTCAGAAATGTGCGCTCCACTGTGTGCAAACACACCAGCTGGAAGGGCTCAGACAGGTCTCACCCTTCAGAGGCTTTCCCATTCTTCCTAGAAGGAGCCCCCAGAGATGGAATCAGGGGGCTGCCTGCAGACAAGAACCAGGGGGCTGGAGCAAAGTGGGAGGGGCTAACCTGCTAACCTGCTAACCTGCTGTGCATCTGTAGTAGTGGGGTGGACATAGAGAAAACACTTCGTGTGTGTGCGTGCGTGCCTGTGTGTGTGTGTGTGTGTGTGTGTGTGTGTGAGAGAGAGAGAGAGAGAGAGAGAGAGAGACAAAGAAAGAGACAGAGACAGACAGACAGAAATAGAGACAGAAACAAAGAGAGACAAAGAGGCAGAGATAGAAACAGAGACAGAGAGACAAAGAGAAAGTCACAGAGTGAGAGACAGATGGACAAAGACAGAGAAAGAGACAGAGACCCAGAGAAAGACAAAGAGGCAGAGATAGAAACAGAGAGGGTGGGGGGAGACTGAGACACTTAAGACCAGGGATGCTGCTAGTTGTCTAGGGCTCAAGTTATACTTGGGATCCATCTTTTAGACCAGGTGCGCCATGAATGAGCAGCCCAGGAGTGAACTGGACCACCTGTCTCCGTGTGTCTCTGCCAAACCCGGGTCCTTTCCGCTGATACATTTGTATCCTTGTACACAGATACAAATGGGTGGTGTGACTCACAACGCTTCTAGATAGGCACGCCGGCAGCCTGGGGTTGCAGCGTTTGTTTGGTTTTAAATATGTATTTATTTATTTTATGTATATGAGTACACTGTAGCTGTACAGATGGTTGTGAGCCATCATGCGGTTGCTGGGAATTGAACTCAGGACCTCTGCTCGCTCTGACCCAAAGATCTATTTAGTATTATATCTAAGTACATTGTAGTTGTCTTCAGACACTCCAGAAGAGGGCATCAGATCCCATTATGGATGGTTGTGGGCCACCATGTGGTTGCTGGGACCTGAACTCAGGACCTTCAGAAGAGCAGTCGGTGCTCTTAACTGCTGAGTCCTCTCTCCAGCCCGTTGCCGTGTTTGTGACACTCAAGATCCTTTCCAGCACTTGAAATACTGGAGATGTGCTTCAGCTGCAAGGTGGTCAGAGGTTAACATGGGCCCTGTGTAACTCCATTCTCTGGGGAATGCGATGGAGATGGCCCAGGAACAGTCTGTTTAGGGGTGCTGTGGGAAGGGGAGATGATGCTCTGTCTTGCCTTCACAGACGGTGCTGGTCCATCCTCGGGCATCCTGTTTTGAACCCCATTCTCTGCTCCACGACCCCCATAATGCTGCCTCTGGGTTTCACTAACCCCAAGAGCTGTGTCCTTCCCCCTGCCTTCCAGGCTCAGCTTTCCAGCTTGGGGTCCGGAGAATGGGGCTCCCCTACCCTCAGGCGCATGGACTCCCTTTGACCCACTCCATAGTCTGCAGCTTCCAGATTGTGCTTAGAAAAGATCACAGTGCCCTCTACTGGCTTCTGGCTAGTTCTGCTCACCTCTTAGCTACCGGGAATAGGACTGAGAGGTCAGGACCTGTAGAGACAGATGCCTCCCATGGCTGCTTAGAAACCGCAGGTCGTATCTTCCTGACTAACCGCTTGGCATCTTCTAGGGCCCAACTCAGGATCAGCAGTTTTCAGGACAGCCCCCCCCACCCCCACCCCCCCGTCTCAGCTCTCAGGCTTTCTTCTTGCTTCCAAGCAGCACATAGAAATAAGCCATGTGTCTTTTCTGCCATTTTGTCTTATTTTCTGGGGATCTCACACACGCTAGGCAGGAACTCTCCCATTGTTATAACCAACTTCTTACTTTTTATTCGGAGACAGGCAGGCCTCGAACCTGCAATCCTCCTGACTCAGCCTTCCAAGTAGTTTGGGATTATCAGTTGTTATTATTGTTGTTGTTGTTGTTGTTGTTATTATTATTATCTTCTGCCACCATGCATGTCTGGTAAAGAACTGAGGGGCTGCTGGCCTGGCAAGCCCGGGTGCCAGGAGAACTTGAGCCCGTGGGCGCCGCCTTGTGGCTAGCCAAGGCTGAGCACACAGAAGAGAATCGTGAACGTGGGTTCAGAAGAGAGGGAGTTGTTTTATTTTATTATTATTATTTAGGTGAATGTTTTTTAAGGGAAGACAGAAAGGGTGTGGATTTGAGAGGGGATCTAGGAGGATTTGGGAGAGGGGAAATTGTAATCAGAATATATTATATGAAAAATATATATTTTCGAAAAAAGAGAGAAGGAAGAAAAAAGAAGGGGCTGAGGAGAGGGAGACACAGTAGGTCTTCAGAAGCAAGATTCCAGCTATCAGCCCACTGAGTTGCTTAATGAAAGTCGCTGTGCATCTCAGCGTGTTCCCTCATCAAATGGGATGGATGTGTGGATGGTTCTGACGGGTGCCAGAGATAATCCAACTCGGAAACAAGCACGCTGTGTGCCTTGCCTTCAAATCCTCCAAGAACAGGCCAGGGACCACAGCCTGACAGGAAGAACTGAAGTGGCTTAGGGTGGCTACCCAGCTGGTGAGAGGCGGGGCTAAGACCTGAAGCCAGGTGTGTGACGTCAGAGGCCCACCCTGCCCTGCCCCGTGTGACGTCAGAGGCCCCCTTGCCCCGCCCCGTTTGACTTCAGAGGCCACTTGCCCCATCCTGTGGTGCTTCTCAGGGTCCCCGGGTACCTTCCACCAGTGTCTGTGGCACAGAGTGTCTGTTGAAAAAGAAGGTCGCAGCAGACAGTAGGAACCAGGCAGCCGGATGAGATGGAAACCAAGGTATGGGTTGACAAGGCATTTGTGAGCCTGGCAACGTCACAGAGAGAGACGCTTGAAGTATGTGAAGAAATTATGAGCACCACTCAATTAGTCATAGCAAACTCACTGTTTCTGGGAAGCCCAGAAGGTTTAAACTGTCCGTCCACCCATCCATGCGACTGCTCAGTCACTGTTCACTCACCCATTCAGTTCACTGAGCCCTCCATCCATGCACCCATCCACCCATGCAGGCATCCATCCATTCAGCCACACACTCACCCATCCTTCCATCCATCCATCCATCCATCCATCCATCCATCCACTCATCCACCCACTCACCTACCCATCCATCCATCCATCCATCCATCCATCCATCCATCCATCCACTCACCCATTCATCCATCCATCCATTCAGACATCCATCCATCCATCCACTCACCCATCCTTCCATCCATCCATCCACTCATCCATTTACTCCATCCATCCATCTACCCACCCATCTATCCACCCATCTATCCATCCATCCATCTACTTATCCATCCATCCATCCATCCATCCATCCATCCACTCATTCATCCATCCATCCATCCATCCTTCCATCCACTCACCCATCTTCCCCTCCATCCACCCACTCACCTATCCATCCATCCATCCATCCATCCATCCATCCATCCATCTATCCATCCAGTCATCCATCCACCCACCCAATCAGCCATCCTTCCATTCATCCATTCATCAATCCAACTCACCCATCCTTCCATCCATATATCCATACATCCACCCATCCACTCATGCATCCTTCCATCCATCCATCCACCCACTCACCTATCCATCCACCCATTCAGCCATCCTTCATCCATCCATCTATCCATCCCTCGCCCACCCTTCCATCCATCCATCCACTCATCTATCCATCCATCCACTCATCTATCCATCCATCCACCTATACATCTATCCATCCTTCCATCCACTTACCCATCCATCCATCCATCCATCCACCCATTCATCCATCCATCCATCCATCCATCCACCCACTCATCCATCCACTCACCCATCCTCTGTCCATCATCTATCCACTCACCCGTCCTTCCATCTATTCATCTATCCACTTACCCACCTACTCACCCATTGATCCATTCATCCATCCATTTATACATACATACATACATACATACATACATACATTTACCAATCTATCCATCCATCTACACACCTACCTGTCCACTCAGCTGTCTACACATTCATTCACACACCCCTCCATCCAACCTTGCCTAGAACTTGCACGGACACTTTTCCTTCTAATAAACAGAAAATTGTCAGAAGAGTGTCATTAAATCCATGTCAAGGGGAAGGTCTTACTATCCACTTCCCATAGTCAGGAGCACAGCGAGGTCTTTTGATCTACTTTACACTAGCACGTGTGTGAAAGGGGTCGTGATGGAGGTGTTAAGAAAGGAGGAGATAAAAACAAAGATGGGGGAGGAGGGAGGTACCTAAATAAAAAGGAGCCTTTTCTTTGGGAACACGTCTTGGGGTCACCTAATTCCAGGTAATGCTCAGTGTCTCAGGATCTGTGACCCTTTAGGGTTAATGGTCCTCAGTTGGTTTCTCCGTGTATGTTTGGTGCCTGGTTGCAGGCTGCTGTCTCTCTGCCAGATGACAGTCTGGTAGGTACTTATTTGCCTCTGGAGACAGCATGATTACCACACCAAGAACACTGGAAGCAGGTGTGTGGTCATTTCTACTACTGTTCCTTTTAAGATCCTACTGCCAGGAGGCAAAGCCTTCTATGGAGGTGGTGGCATGTGTTTGCAATGGGCCACTGAGGGGGATGGTGTCTCCAGGGTTCAAGTTAGGGGCTGAAGGGACACTCAGGAGTCAGCTGATCATTGTACTTCATGTTCTGTCCTTTATATGCAAGTATTCATTCAGGCACTTTACTAGCTAGTTTTGTATGTCAACTTGACACAAGCTGGAATTATCACAGAGAAAGGAGCCTCCCTTGAGAAAATGCCTCCGTGAGATCCAGCTGTAAGGCATTCTCTCAATTAGTGATCAAGGCGGGAGGGCCCATTGTGTGTGGTGCCATCCCTGGGCTGGTAGTCCTGGACTCTATAAGAGAGCAAGCTGAGCAAGTCAGAGGAAGCAAGCCAGTAAGTAGCATCCCTCCATGGCCTCTGCATCAGCTCCTGCTTCCTGACCTGCTTGAGTTCCAGTCCTGACTTCCTTTGGTGATGAACAGCAGTGTGGAAGTGTAAGCTGAACAAATCCTTTCCTACCCAGCTTGCTTCTTGGTCATGATGTTTGTGCAGGAATAGCAACCCTGATTAAGACAGGCACCCAGCATTTATTATGTGCCTCATGAATGCAAAACGCAGGAAGAACCCAACATTTCTTTCCTACCTTATATTACCCTATTCCTGCAGTGACCTCCTCCCCTGTCCTGGACACTAAACTTCTCACTGTCTCACTGAAGTGCCCACACTCTCTGGTCTGGGTCCTCTCCCAGGTTTTCACTGCTGTCACATATGACACTCAAGAGCGATTAGAAATATGTAGTCAGGGAGGTGGGGCTTGGGCCCTCGCTGGTTCCTCCTCTAACCAGTGGATAAGTCACCTCCCCTCCTTGAGACATAGTTTTAACTGCCGAGTGTGAGAAAGCAACTGAATTCATCCCACAGAGTCATTGTGAGGATAAAATAGCATTGGACATGTGGGGCTGGAGAGATGCCCCAGCAGCTGAGAGCACCGGGTGCTCTTCCAGAGGACCCACCTTGGGTTCTCAGCACCTACACAGCAGCTCACAACTATCTGTACCTCCAATCCCAGGCTATCCAACGCCACCTTCTGGCCTCCACGGGTACCGCACACACGGTACACATGCAGGCAAGATAATCGTATCCAGAAAATAAAAGCAAAGCTAATCTCTAAAGGAATTTTCGAATGCCATGAGATGTATATGATGTTGACTCTGGGTAATTCCTGGCTGGGCTGATAGTAAGTGTGTAGTCAGGCATGTTCTCAGCCTGTAGTTCCTGTCTTTGAGAGCCAGAGAGAGGCAAGAGGGTCACACGTTTCAGGCCAGCCTGGGCTATAAGGCAAAAACCTTATCTCAAGGAAAACAAAAATCTGTTGAGTTGAATGGATGTACTCTCCCCTGGGAAGCAAGAGATCTGGGTCCTGCTTAAAGGAATGTGTGTGTGGATAAGTCATTGCCCTCCTCCAGTGCTCTATTAAAATTGCTTGATTTAAAATTGCTTGATTAAAACCGCAGGTGTTGGATTACTCAAACACCAACCTTTGCATCCTGTCATCTTCAGAGGGAATCAGGGACCTGGTACCCAGACACCATCACCATCCATCCTCAGGGCAGACATCACTAGCTGATCAAAGCATTCCAAATTCCATGCTGGCCTTGGAATTGTCCCGCAAGACTCTTTGGAGGCATCACCAATCAAATCCGAATTGACAGTTGAGATTAAACTGACTTCTCATTCCTGGCCAGTGCCCTGACTGGACAGGACCCAGCACAAGAAGGGCAGGAGAGGACACAGCCGAGGTGAAGTGCCTGTCTGCGGCGGGTCTGAGGGTGAGAGTATAGAACTGTACCAGGAATGTGGGGCCAGGATCCATTGGGGACAGAACCCTGGGGCACAAAGCCACAACGACCACACTGCTTGGGCTACACTAGCCCCAATGTACAGAGCAAGCTTGATCCAGCTCTGTGGGAAAGCAGGGAGAAGGGATGGGTGTTGGCCAGGCACTAGGCAGCCTCTTCTTTTGGTGGGATTTAAAAGCAGTGTGAATCTTGCCGGGGACTTTGATTCCCCCACCTTAAAGGTGAGGAATCTGAGACACAGCTCATTGTCATAAACTTTCAGTCATTCAGTTTTCCAAGTTTCATAGTTCATGCCTCAGCGACCTCTGTAGAGCGTGAGTAATGGCCACGCCCACCTGCATGCCACCCACCTTAAACCTGACTACTTCCCCAACACCAGCGAGCAAAGGAGCCTTGCTGCGTACAGGCTCGCTCCTGTCAAATTCCTTCCGGAAGCCGGCCTTCCTGAGGCCCTGTGTAATGGAGGGAGAATGGCCGTGCCATCCCGGCCTGGTGGCCTCAGACTCCATCTCTGACCTCTTGCTATACTAGGGATACAGCAAGTGAGGTTAAATCCACCCTGATCTGTATTGGGACAAATCAAAGCATTTACCAACTAGGGACTCCCTGCTTCTGTTGCTGCAGGGACTGACCACACCAGGCTGTAACTACCCATGGTCACCTGAGGTCCCAGCAGTTCTGTGGGCACAGTCATACTGGGGGCCATCATTAACCACGAAGTTGGGCAGCCAGGGCAGGGAGCACTCATCCCAGCAGCCCAGGGAGCTCACTTCCACCCAGTGCCTCCTGTCCCTACCCCAGCTGATCGTGGCTGACACTTGCTGCGGGCTGGACTTTGAAAGAAAGGCTGCCGTTACGTAAGGGGTTGTTGCATAAGTCACCCTGTGATGCGTGTCCCCTGTTAACAGAGCTTCCAGCAAGCTGCTGTACCTCAAGTGGCCTTTGCATGGTCCCCCAAGTCAGAGCGATTGGCCGCACTCATCCCCAGAGCCGGGATGGTCAGAGTAAGCCAGCCCTCTGGGCAGACATAGTTCCTGGGGAAATTAGGTCTGGCTCCAGTTGACAGCTGTCAGACCGAAGCATATTGGGATGTCACAACCAAAGACTGGGTTTCGCTGCCAGCAGGAATCTGTCATCCCCGCCTGCCCATGGACAGTGGCTCTTCATTGGAGAGAAATTCTTGCATCCGGGGGAACAGTTAGCTCAAGTTCCCTTATACTTTTAGGTCAGGTAGGATTTTTTCATTGCTGAGATCCGGGGTACAGGTCTCGGAACTGGCAGTGGGGGTTCCCCAGCACGCAGGGCTGGCGGAGGGGAAGGTTGGCTGGTGCCCTGCTCTCCGGTTGACTTAGTCAAATCTGCTCAGCATTTTCGCCTTTGGCAGAGCTTGGCAGAGACTCCTCCCTGGGTGCATCCCAGAGTCTGCCCCCTGCTTTAAGCGCCATCTCCCTGGGAAAACAAGACAACCTCGTGGATCCATCCACAGGAGCTCTAAGGGTCCTTTGTCCAGGAAGCCTCTGCTTCCACAGTCTGAGGACAAACCTGTAGTCAAGCCCTCGCTGCCCTTCCTTACTTTGCTAAAGTTGGGCTACAAGCAAACAGAACAAATCATTCCCAGTCGGAAAGATGCAGCCCTTCAGTGGACGGACAGAGCAGTTACCTTCAGAAACAAGCGGCCTCCCGGTGCCAAGCCTTCCTAGGACAGAGCCCATCAAGGGCTCTGGGGGGTCTGGCGTGTGCTGCGCTAGGGCTTCACCACTGAACTATCCTACCCCTCCCTACCACAGTCCTGGAAAGACATTTTAAGACTGGATTCCCACAGTGCCCACTACCATGAGAAGGATGGAGAGAACACTGCTGTGAGGTGCCTAAAAGACAGACATGCTACCATCTCACGGGAAGCTGAGCGGCCATCCGCAGCACCCCCGGGAGCCACCTTTTTCTAGGGAATAAGGCCCACAGGTCACAGGCCAGGAGCAGACAAGGCCAGAAACGGGCTGGATGGATGTGTGAGGCGATCTCCCAGCATGTATGGGAGATCGAGGGGGTAGTCCCAGACACATGGAGTACACACTCGCTCCATGTAGGCATTCAGGGTTCTGAGAGGCGCTGGCAGGGGCTAACCTGGCGGCCACCGGACCCCAGAGTATATCTCCAGCAGAGTGTACCAAGGGCTTGGAGCATGAAGCATGGTAGCCTCTCTTACCTGTCAAGGTGAGCTGGGGCATGCTACAGAATTTCCCCCCTTCCAAATCCCTGACGATTAAGATAGCAGCAGCGCAGCCCCCAGTTATGCAGAGGCCACCGCTGTAGAGGAAGTGGAAAAAATGTGATAGTTGCCATGACAGGGGTCATAATGCCAGCCGCACACCCTTGTCTGTGGTGCTCTGGCTATGCGCAGGGGACATGTGGGGCTCTTGGAGTTAGAGCTGCAGCTCACGAGCCCCCAGGCTGTCTCCTCTGGAGGAGGGAACCTCGGGCTACTTTAGGCAAGTGTCCCATTCCCACAGCCCATCTCTCTTGGTGCCGCTCCTAAGTGAGGCCATACAGCCATACCTGCCTGGCATTTAGGCTGCCTTGTGAAGGTGCAGGCCACTATGCAGACGGGGACAGAAGAAAAGTGGGAGAAAGACAGGGAAAGGGGAGGAGAAGGGGGGTATGCGGGGGCCCACTGAGCTGGCTAGCATGGAGACCCTGCCTGTGAGCACTCCCCAGACAGACTTCTTCACCGGGCTGCTGTCAGCCTCACCTTCTTTCTGGGCATTTGATGGGCAGGGCCACGGCAGCCCCGGGCTCCCTCGCTCGCTCCAACTGAGCGGCCCTGCTTGCAACCCTGCCGGCGTTGGCACGGTGACAGTAGCCAAGTGTGCAAACTTGTGCCATTGTCCCTGGGCCAGGGGGAGCCATGGAGACTAGCTAATATGACACAGGAAAATGTTTGCTGATGGCAGTTCTATGGGCTTTGTCCACCTCTTTCTCCATCATGACGACTCGATTTAAGTCCCTAACTGTTTGACTACAAACGCGCGGGGACCGTGCAACGCCACCCTTTTGTCCGGCCGCACTGAATGGGCAATTCAGGCTTTGTGCAGCTCAATTGAGGAAGCAAACATAAAGACAAGATTCCTGAGAGCCTCGGCTCCCTTCCCATGGATATCCCAGCACCCCTCGGCCAGCCCGGCCCGGCTACCTTTCCCCACATGAGTGCACCTCTCGATCCATCCCAGGGGACCCTTCAGGAAGGGCGGTTGAGAGAGGTGAGAGACAAGAGGCCGGAGACAGAGTCAGACAACACACACTCAACACTCAAGGCCAGAGGGAAAGTAACCCACCCCGGCTTACCCCATCCGATTGTCTGTCTGCACTGGAGCATGGCAGCTGGAGGCCTGACGTATCTGGGGAAGGTTGGGTGCCTGTCTCACTGCACCCGGCCCTCCTTGATCCTGAATACTTTTTTGCACACACACACACACACACACACACACACACACCTCAAGAAACCAGGGTACTGAGGTCAAGGGGAGGAGGGGGTTGTGGAGGCTGGAGAGAGAGTGGGGCTGAAGGGTAGAAATTTACCGGGAAATGATTGCATTTGGGAGCTGTCTTTTTTTGTGATGGTCCCCATGGTGACAATTTGTGATGGCAAAGAATGTGGGACCGGGGCTCCGCCGCCTGATTGGGATGCTTTGTATCTGGAGAGGCGCTCCTGATTGGCCTGAGGGCCCCCCAGCTCCGGACTTGCCCACCATTCAGCCCACTCAAGGGCTGTGCACAACTGCTTCTCATCCCGCACGGAGCTCACTGCACGCCCGCTCGCCAGGCTTGCCCGGGGTCTACGCTGGGGAGCCTGCCGGCCACGTTGGCAGGGGGGCCCTGGCCTGCACCTTCGGTCAGTGTGGAGTCCCAAGTGGTTTGGCCTGGCTGGGTGGAGGGCAGGGCGTGAGCGGGCTGGAGCCTTGGGGGAGGGGCGCAGTACCGTGGGTGGTGGCCGAGGAGGCATGAAATTGCTGCAGATGCTTCTACAGGGGAGTCCCTGCTGCCGGCGGCAGCGGCGGTGGCCCGAGATGAGCCTTGAAGGCAGGTCTAGATTAAGTGCTAGACAGAGATCCTGCTTGGCCCTGTGTGATAGTCCGGGGGGGGGGGGGTGGGGACTGCAGAGGGGGGCGGGGTGGTGGGAGGGGAAGGCCACCACCAAGGAGAATTTCTTTGGCTTTGAAAATAAAAAAAACGTGAATGGTGGGTTGTGGTGCACAGTGGCCTCACGATATGTGGGAGACGGAACCAACTGGGAATGTAGCCCCAGCAATGCCACTTGTAGCTGGGTGGCTTTGAGCAAGGTGCTTGTGTCTTCTGAGCCTTGACTTCCAGAAGAGGGCAACAGAGCCCAGAAGACCGAATCCGATAGGTGCCACCTGTCTCATCTCAGAGAGTCAAAAGGTGCTGGATGACTCACCAGCCCCATGTGGATTCTGTTTGGGACAGAAAGATGCCTGGGTGCAGAGATTTGTGCGTTCGGTCTTGGTGGCCCCGGGGAAGGTGTGACTGCCCTGGAGAGACCCCAGCCGTCTATTGTGTTCCCTAGGTCCGCCCTGTGCTCTCCTCCAGAGCCCACACTCTTCATGGAAAGCCCTGCACCGTTCCCATGGTGATGGCAGCTGACAGCGACGTGAAGATGCTTCTGAATTTTGTAAACCTGGCGTCCAGTGACATCAAGGCTGCCCTGGACAAGTCTGCACCCTGCCGCCGCTCTGTGGACCATCGCAAGTACCTGCAGAAACAACTCAAGCGCTTCTCTCAGAAGTACTCTCGGCTCCCTAGGGGCCTGCCCGGCAGGGTGACAGAGCCCCACCTGCAAAGGGGGCCTGAAGAGAGGCCCGGACGGCTACCCCTCCATCCCTGTCCCCAATCCAGCCCCAGTGGGGGTGGGAGCTGCACAGAAAAGGCCCTGGGGACCCCCTTCAGGGAGGAATGCCTTTCTAAGGAGCAGAGCTTGCGGGGATTGAACCCAGAGGCTGCTGCTAGACCTGGCCAGGTGCCCATGAGGAAGAGACAGCTGCCTGCTTCATTCTGGGAGGAACCAAGGCCCACCCTCAGCTACCCAGTGGGGCTGGAGGTGGGCCTGGCCCCCAGAGAGGCATCTCTGTATGAGAATAAGAAAAATTGCAAGGGTCTGGAGTCCCTGGGGCCTGAGACGGCTCCGTTGCCCATGTCCCCAAGGGTACTGGCGGACACAGAGCCACTCAAGATGTCGGGGGTGTCCTTGGTAGGCAGTCTTGATGCTTGGAGCTACTGTCCTTTCCAGTGCCATGGACAGCCCATCTTCCCCAGCCTTCCAGGGGTCCTGCCTCAAGGCCCAGTACCCAGTCTGGGCTTGTGGAGGAAAAGCCAGGCCTCACCTGTGGAGCTGACCCACTTCTGCAAGGATGTGGACACCCCAGGGCCAAAAGTGTACAGACCTGTAGTTCTGAAACCTATCCCGACTAAGCCAGCCATACCTACTCCCATCTTCAATGTCTTTGGCTACCTCTAGCCAAACACCCTCAGCCCCTTCTCTTTTGGCCTCCAGGATGGTCACTGACAAGCTCTCCATGTGAGGAGGGAGCTGGGCAGGGGGTCTGGCCAGGCTGCCTCAGGGACAAGGCACCTCAGACAGGTACCTATTTGGAGCTTGCAGCTTGTGGACCAAGGCACAGGAAGCTTTCCCCAGGAGATCTGTCTCCCTGTCCCTGTGGAGACCTTGGGCAGTGGGACCCTAGTGTGGCAGCTGGCCATTCACCGGGGGGTGAGGGGGCATCTCACTTGTTCATTCTGTTCTTTGTAAATATTGAGAAAGTTACAAAAATAAAAATAAAATTTTCTTTTGCAGTTTTCACCTCTTGGGTGTCGTGGAGTGGGATAGTCCCGGATGGAGGGTCAGCATAGAGAACAGCTACAGGAAGGAGTGGGCTGAGGCTTCTGAGACGTCTGGAGGTGGGGGCTGGGGAACACAGCTCAATCCCTAGGGAAGCAAGGTGAGAAGGGATGTGGGAAGACTTTGGGGAAGGATGTTCGGTCCAGACAGCTGAAGGAAGAGGCGGGGTCGTGTCTGGATTCCCGCGGTTCATGATGCTCTGTCCCAGGGAGGTAGAGCTATAATTTTGGTGTGCCTGGCTGTGCCAGAGTGGTCATGCACAGTCCTGACCAGGACGAATGGGATGTCAGTCTCATGTGACCACGACAGGTGGTTTGACTAAACCGTCCATTTAAGCATGAACACTGATTATATGTCCACGGTGAACCAAACCAAACCAAACGCCCAGTTCCAGAACTCCCAAACCCCAAAGGCACAATCTTTTGATTAACCCAATCGTATTTTGATTTCTCTGAGCCACATCAGTGAAATGTTGCCTGTGGCTGGACAGAAGTGTGGGCTGGGGGAAAGGAACAGGCTTATCCTGAGAGTTCCCAGTCTGCCAAGCTTCTGGACCAGCACGGATCTGGGCATGCTCTAATGAGGACGGGCTACTCCGTTCATCAGACTATGTTCTTCACAGCCAAGCCTGGTACTGGGCAAGCCTCTGCTCCCCACCCAGGGGATTCCTTCCGTCAAGTATGCTGATGTCTTCCGCACTGGCTGGCTGTCTCATGGCCTGACCCTGAGACGGTCCTTAGCTAACTGGGCATCCAGGGCTAGAGGTTGCATATGGCTCTTCACTTCTAATCTCCCTTTCCCCCAAGACCCACGAGAACAGGGAGTCCACCAGAAGGGGCCATTGGCCAAGGAGATGTGGGCAGTATTTTGGATCTTTCTGTCCAAAGGCATCAGAAGATTTCAGAGTCACAGATGCTGATGCGACGACACATGTCCTAAGTCGTTTTCTGGCATGTGGGAGGGGTTACATTCGGTCTCAGAGATCTTTGAGGGGTCAGAAGCAGGTGTCTGCCCCTCTTTTTTACCCCAAAGCACCATCACAGAGACCATCTGGGCCCACTGCAATGGTCCTCAGCCTCCTCCAGACTGTGTAACGGGGAGCTCAACACCCTAGTCCTGCCACCTGCTAGTCAAGATGCTTGTCTACACTGAAATTTCCTCACCCCAAAAGCGAGATTGGGTACAGACTTGCTGCATGGGCTGTTTGCAGATAGGAGTCTGATCCCCCTATTAGATGAAGTTGCCTCCCACACGTGGGCACCTGGAGGTCCTTCCATGCTGGCAGGTTAGAAATAGTCATACCTCAAGCTGCTCACTGTCGCGGGTGCCCTGGGCACCCCGCTATCCCACCACACCGCTGCTCCAGCAGGAGCCATCCTCCAGAGTCACATGCTCTCAGGTGTTGCTGAGTCCCAGAGTCCTGGTATAGCTGCATTTTCCTGCTGGGGCTTGGCTTCCCCGGCGGTACCTGAAGATCCATTCCCTTAAAAGCCCGAAGACGTCATTTAGAAGCAGAAACTGGGACTGGAGAGATGGTTCTGTAGTTAAGAGTGTTTACTGCTCTTGCAAAAATCCCAGGTTTGGTTTCCAGCATCCACAGCAGAAGGCTTAGATGTCTCTAATCTGACACCAAGCCATCTGACACTCTCTGGGCTCCATAGGAAAGTGCACAGATATGGTATACATACACAAATGATTTCACACTCACAAATATAATAAACCTTTAGTGCAGTGGCTCCTGACCTTCCTAACACTGTGACCCTTTAATACAGAACCTCATGCTGTGGAAACCCTCATCCATAAAATTATTTTTGTTGCTACTTCATAACTGTAGTTTTGCTAGTTATGAGTCATAATGTAAATATATGTTTTCTGATGGTGTTGGAAGACCCTGTGAAAGGGTCATTCTACCTCCACCACCCCCAAAGGGGTTGAGAACCACTGCTTTAATGAGACATGACCCAACTGGAGCCAGTTCCTCATATGGGAAGCAGCTGGGGGAAGCTCACTGCACATCTGGGGAGTTTGATGTTGGAGAGAGAACAGCAGCCTTAGCTGCAACAGCAGATACACCTCCCCCCACCACCACCACCACCAAAAAGCAAGATGGCAGCTGAGAATGTAACGCAGGGCTTGGTAGAGTGATTGGCTACCATGCACAGAGCCCAGGGCTTGGTTTCCATCATTGCAAAATAAATTGATAGCAGGGAGAGGGGAAAGAAAAGAAGAAAAATACCAATTTGTATTGGTCTGGGTCCAAGTAAAACCCAAAGGCAGTCAAGGTTACCTCATTTGTCCAGTCTTCTGTTGTTACCACCACGGCACTCCCCAAGATGGCTCTATGTGGCATCTCTAAGCCTGGCACCCTTCTTGGGCTTTGCGACGCAGTGACAGCACTGACCAATCAGCACTGGCCCACTGGGGCAGGCCCCAAGCCATACTCAGCATCTGGGCTGTGAGCAGAGGCGGGGAATCTATGAGGGCTCAAGGTGGAATTCGGTGCTGTGCAGGCCAGGGTGTTTAACACCAGAGAGACGGTGACTGCCGAGTGTGGTGACTGAACTCCCCTCCCGACCCTCTGCCTAGAGCTCCCATGGGCAGCCACCCGGCCCAACTCCTGTGTTTCTCGGGCAGAAGGATGTGTAGCTGCTGTCTGGTAGGGCTCTAGATGGAATGCGGACCCTTGGAGTGTTGTAGCCTATCCACCTGTCTGTATCCCAAACAGCTCATAGACCGAGGAGCCCATGCCTTAGCTCAGCCCCTGCCTCCCTCTGATCGCCTTGCTCCCTGGTTAAATGTAAGCAGGGAGCCTTGAGCTGAACGGCGCTTAGCAGCCTCCTCCGTACCCTGGAGAGTAAGCATCCCCAGGAGAGAGGCTGCAAACTTCCTCCTGACTTCCCCCAATAAAACATCAAGAAACAAAGCTGGAACGAACCCCACAGGGACTTTGTCGTGTATGCTCAGGCAAGTGCCTTCCTCTCCTCCTATCTCATCAGGACCTTGAAGGTGAGGACATGATGCTGCTTAGCCCTTCTGGGCCTAGAAGTCTTTTCCTTTTCTCATAAACATCAGAGTCTGAAGCACAGGACTCCACAGGGCAGAAAATTCCGTATACAACGTTTATTGTATTCAATGAAGTACTCGGGCTGGGGGGTCCCCCTCCCAGCCTGAAAACTCAGAGTCCAGTGAGGGATTCCTAGATGAACTCATTCCTAGGACTTCTCCAGCTGAAGGCCAGGATTCCTGCCTGGGCCACCTTGCCCAGGCCAGCTCTTCCCCGGCCCCAGGTTGAAGGTCTCTGGCTATGGCCAGACGCAGAGCGGGTCTGCGGTCCGAGGAACGGTTTGAACGCAGGGGTTCCACATCCGCTCCACGTCGGCTCCACACATCCGACTCTCACTCTGGGTGAAGCTCTAGCAGAGACCCAGCAAATCACACTTGTCCTGACCCCAGGGGCTCCTGGATGCAGGCCACCTGGGGTGTCACAGAAACAGTCTGAAGGCCGCGTCTCCTCTCCGGGCTGGCTACTGTGTGTTCTCATATTTCAGGTATCTGATTAGCCTGCCCGGAAGTGGCAGTGTGTCCAGGAGTTTTATCCGGTATTTTCCTATGGCCTTCCGTACCCGCAGTCTGCAGAGGTGAGCCAGAGGTCTCGGAGGTTCTAGGAAGAGGAGAAAAGGGAGGCACACACTTATCATAGGGGTGCTTGCTGCTCAGTCCCCAAAACTGGGACTAGAAAAGTGCCTTTACACCTTTAACCTGCATGGATTTGCACAGCCCAAGGTGATCAGGGTAAAAGCCACACCCACTTTCCAGACTCCTGCTGTCACCGGGAGCCAGATGAAGTGGGCGGGGCCGGGCAGCAGGGCTGGAGAACTCCCTGAAGGCTGTAGACTACTACTTGGCTGCTCCCAGACACCCCTGGAATACCTTATGCGATGGTGCTTGCTCGGCTAGGAGGTGGAGTAAACAGAGGCATTTGGTAGTAGGGTAATTTATTTGGGCACAGGAGGTAGTTTGTCAAACTAAAACATGCCATTCATTTATGCATCCATGCATGCATCCATGTATCCATCCATCCATCCATCCATCCATGCATCCATGCATGCATGTATCCATCCATCCATCCATCCATCCATCCATGCATACATACATACATACATACATACATTCATAAATCCATCCATCCATCCATCCATCCATCCATCCATCCATCCATGCATACATACATACATACATACATTCATAAATCCATCCATCCATCCATCCATCCATCCATCCATCCATCCATCCATCCATGCATACATACATACATACATACATTCATAAATCCATCCATCCATCCATCCATCCATCTATCCATCCATCCATCCATCTATCCATCCATCCATCCACCCATCCATCCATCCATCCATGCATACATACATACATACATTCATAAATCCATCCATCCATCCATCTATCCATCCATCCATGCATCCATGCACACATGTATTCATCCATACATCCATTCATCCATGCATACATACATACATACATACATTCATACATTCATACATTCATAAATCCATCCATCCATCCATCCATCCATCCATCCATCCATCCATCCAACAAGCACCTGCTGGACCACAAGTGCAGAGGTGCCTTCTGGGGGATAGAGAGAGGAGCCGTGAGGAATGCTCCTGGTGAGGGGCGGAGGCCAGTGCATCCCCAGTGAGGAAGATGGCAAGTACCCGCCTAGCTTAAGAGGCCAATGGCAAGGAAGTGAGAGGAAGGCAAAGGAGAGTGGACAGCGGGGGAGACCACACCCGGATTGCACATCCACAGGAAAGGAGAGGAGAGGAGGTGGCACCCCCAATCGCACACCCACAACTCTGGTATTTCTGACCAACACCTGCTGTTCCTACCACTCAGGCAGGAGGCCTCAGCCTCACTCCAGGAAAGGCCCTTTACTGGGGAGAGGGAATTAAAGACTGCTGGTATGTAGCACAAGACAGAGAGAGCCTGGGGACTGCCTAACCTGCTTTCTCCCCCAGAAAAATAATGTCATCTTCAGAGCACCTAGTACAGGGAGCTGGCCAGAAGAGGGTGACTTTAAAGCAGTGGCTTCTCAGCCTGTGATTCATAACTAGCAAAATCAAAGCTATGAAGTAGCAATAAAAATAATGTTATGGTTTTGGGGGGGGGGAGTCACCACAACATGAGGAACTATATTAAAGGGTCTCACCATTAGGAAGGTTGAGAACCTTTGCTTTAAAGTAATTAAGGCAGGCTTCATCTGTTCACAAGTCCTTACTGCAGTTCTCTGTCCTTGGGGTGGAGTCTAGTTGTGAGAGATGACCCCTTTCTAAGGAAGGCAGGAGCAAGGGCAGAGCTGGTGGGGCCCATCTCTGGGCACGGACCGCTCCACCCTCTAGTGGCCAGGGACCGTGGCAGCAGCAGCCAATGACTGATGTGTTAGTGAAGGGTATCGACGTGCCCGAGTGGGTGGTAGATAGATGACCACTGCCCCCTGCTGCTGCCCCACTGACTTTGTCAAAGGCACCAGCTGAGAATCGCTCAGCCAGATGTGTGCCCGGGGAAGATCTTGTAGTAGTTAGGGCTCAAGGGAGCGACTGGGATCAGAAAGAATTGGGTACATCGGAGTCAAGGTTCTATGGGGGACAAGGAAGGCCAGCCTTTGCGTTACCTGCCTGACAGACAAACCTGACCCTGACGGGGTCTAGCCTGCTGAGCCAGAGCTAGCCAGGCGTCACCGTCTGAGTGCTGCAAGGGTTTGGGTGATGAGCCTGCCTTCTTTCTCTGTTCAGGGATGACAGGTCATCCTCACAGCCACCCCGAGTGTCCCTACGAATGCTGCCCGGGTCTTGGGCTGCTCCGGGTGACCTGCTAAATCTGGCGGGGATGCAGACTCCAGATCTGCATGGCACTGTGGAGTCAGGAGCTGTCCTCTGGGTGAGATCTGGGTGCTTCATGAACACTTTTGGGCTGCAAATACCCTAGACCACCATCCACTCCTCTTCCTCCTCCTGCTGTCCCTCCTCTCAGATGCCCCCATATATGACAGCAACCCCAAAATGTGGGCAGTGGATCCATAATTCCTCCAGGGAACCAGGATTTGTCAAATAGATTGAAGTAGGGACTAACGTTGTCAGACCTGGGTGGTACCCAAGCCTGCGACCACCTGGCTATGCCACTTTGGCCCAGATGACATGATCTCTCCGAGGCCTCGTGGCTACCGTCCCAGGGGAAGGATGATCGCATTGCGAGAATACTTCATAGCAGGGCTGGGCACAGCCTGCGCTGGTATGGGTCACACTGCCTGAGGTCTGGGTCTCTGTGGAGCAGAAGGTACACTGGTAGCAGCAGCCACAGCCCTACCTGCCTTCTCCTTGATCACAGCCCAGTCCTCAAAGCTGTCGATGTGCTCCTTCAGCCGGGAGCACAGCTGCACGTTGCCAACGTAGTCCAGAAGAACGTCGATGATGGGCCCCGCCCAGCGGCTCACTTCCGGGGCCGACAGGAACTCACAGAACTGGAAGAGAAGCACACCGCTCACTCTTTCAGGCGAGGTCAGAGGGGTGTGGGACAGGTGGCTAAGACCAGAAAGGCTCCCTTCTATAAACCCCTCCCCTCTGGGCACTGACCCGCAAGTTGGGCTGGCCCCATCACTTCTCCGAGCCTTGATTTCCTTGTTTATAAATTGGGCCTATGGCATTCACTCCAAGGAGATTTTTAGGAACATCAACTCTTTTGTACGCAGTAGACAAGCTTGCATGCTGGCTATTAGTCTTGAAAATGACCTTTACCAGCAGCGGTTCTGGTTTCTAGCTTCATTTACATCTTAGATTCTGCCTCTTTTTTTCTTTTCTTTTTTCTTTCCTTTTCTTTTTTCTTGTGTGTGTGTGTGTGTGTGTGTGTGTGTGTGTTTTGGTTTTTTTGAGACAGGGTTTCTCTGTATAGCACTGGCTGTCCTGGAACTCACTCTGTAGACCAGGCTAGCCTCGAACTCAGAAATCCACCTGCTTCTGCCTCTGCCTCCGTTGATCCATCTTTCCAGCCCCCTTTCTTATATTCTATTTTATTTAAGAGTTATTTTATTTTTAAAACATCTGTATACATATTGTGTCGCTATATGCATGTGAGTGTGGGAGCCCCCACAGGCCAAGGGCAGGGGATTACGTTAGAGCTGGAGTCACGGGTAGTTATGAGTCACCCCTCGTGTTGCTGAGAACCCAGAACCAGTTCTCTGCGAGAGCAATACATGTTCTTCACTGACGAGCTATCGCTTCAGATTCTCTTTTCCTTTTTTTTTTTTTTTTTAATTTATTTTGAAACAGGTTCTCACCAAGTTGTTAAAGATATTCTTTAACTTACTCCGTAGCCTGGGCTGGCCTCAAACTTGCAACCTTTTTGCCTCAGTCTCTCCGGTACTAGAGTTACAAAAGGCCTACATCACATGCCTGGTTGTTCTGTGTCCTAGGAGCCTCCCCGGCCTGCTCTGCTGTCCCCCCCCCCCCCGGCCCCATTCCTGTCCACTAAAGATCTGACGCAGGCGACTGGCCCTGAAGTTTTGCAGAGTTCCCTCCTCTCCAGCCAATCTCTTACCCCACCATGGGCTCCTTAAGAACCCCCAAATCAAAATGAGGACTGTGTGGTTGGCATGAGCCGTGGAGTCGGCCGCTGATGAAGGTGCTAGCCATGGGTTCAGTCTCCACCAGGCAACACACCCTCCTAGGCCATAACCACTCTCTCAACTTGCTTCCGATGTATGGTTATCGCCCTACCTTCCCTTCCCCGAAACCCTCCTGTACCCTCCCTCCATGCACCTGCACCACGCTGGGTGCCTTGTCGTCCACGGGCGCGTCGTGGAAGCGGCCAGGTCGCGGGGCGGGCGGGTGCGGCCCGTTGCCGTACAGGCAGGAGAAGCAGGGCTCGCCATCGCAGCCGAGGTCCATGAGGAACTTGAGTAACGACAGGCACTTCATGGCAAACATGATGGTGGCCGGGAAGGCGGTGGGGTGGGTGGCGATGTAGGCGTCGATGTTGGCGCCGTGGTCCAACAGCAGCTGCATGGTGCGCAGGCAGCCGTGGCGGATGGCCACCAGCAAGGGGCTGATGACGTCGCGGTTGGGGTCGGCGCCCGCCAGCAGCAACAGCTCGGTGGCGTACACATTGTTGTTGACCACAGCGAAGTAGAGCGCAGAGCTGCGGCGATCCTCGTAGAGGCGCGCGCGCTCGGGAGCCAGAGGCGCGTTCACGTCGAAGCGCGCGGCCAGCAGCGCCTCCAGCACCGAGTCGTGGTTGCGCTCCGCCGCCAAGTGCAGCGGGCTGATGCCGCTACGGCGCACGCGCGTGCGGCTGGTCACAGGCAACAGCATCTGCACTATTCTGTAAGAGGACGAGCAGGAGCAGGTCAGGAGACCGAGCGCACGGGCAGGATGCGGCCAGCAGAGGGCGCCCAGGGGCCTGTCGTACTTAGGAAAATGGTCGGAACTGGCTGGTGAGTTCTGAAAAAGCTCAACCAGATGGGCTGTAGTTTCAAGCATCTCACACGGGCTCACCCCAATGTAAATAAAGGATGCTTGGGGATAGAGAGATGGCCCAGAGGTCAAGAGCTCTGGGTGATCTTCCAGAGGACTCAGTTAGATAACTCAGGTTCCAGAGGATCTGAAGCCCTCTTCTAGCAACCACCAAGTATACCCGTGGTGCATGGACATACATTCAGACAAAATACCGACTCACTAATAATAAAGACTTCAGCTCTCAGTAATCTGGAGAAAGTAATCTGGAATAAAGGAAGCCCTTTGTTTCAGACACTCAGGGAAGGCTCACTCTACACTCTGCAGGAGGGACCAGATAGGGCTGGATACTGAAATCTAGTGCCAAACCTTGCCCTATTAGGGAAGAAAACACTGGGGATTTGCTTTTGTTGTTACGGGAGCCCATAAAGCAAGTCTTGTTGCCCCCACTCTGCAGACGAGAACAACTGAGACTCGGAAAGGTTAAGGAACTTGCTGGGAGGGGCACTCGGGGCTGAATTGTCTATCTGGTAGGACTTCTAGGCATGGTGAGGGGAGGAAAAAGGAACCATCTCAAACACTCTTACCCTGACCCATTCATTCACCGTGCCTATTGGGTTCCTTCTCTCCTCTCCTGCAAGATGCAGGGTTCGCCCCCTCCTCCCCCCCCTCACACCGGCCCCCCTACCCAGTTTTGACATGGAGAGCTCAGCCAGCCACTGCTGAGGCTGGAGCTCCCACGGCCCTGGCTCTCAGCACTTCTCTATCAACCTTCCTAGTTCCCCGAGTGACTCTTTGAGGTTGTATTCGCCTTACAGGTGAGGAAGCCCCGGAAAGGTGCGTGACTCCCCAGGGATGCACAGCCTGGAAGTGGGAACATCGAGATTCGAGCTCAGATTGTCCGCTCGCTTTGGCCATACTCTTAACTACTCTCCTGCTTTCGGTGTGGCAATCAGGGTGACAGCTGATGGGTCATGGGATTTTGCAGTTTTCACAGTGTGTCAACTTGCCTGGCCCGTTTTGCCCTCGCTGCAGTCCCATGGTGTGCCCAGAGCACACTGTGTCTGTCTTTTTAACAGACATGGCTCAGAAAACCAGTGACAAATCAGAGGTTGTAGAATAGCCTCAGGGGTTTGACCCCAGGACCCGTCGTCTCAGCGCCTGACCCCAGGATTCCTCATCTTGGCTCTTATCCCCTGGATCCCTGCTGCCTTCCAGAACAAGCGCTGTTGATTTCAGTCCCTCATCCATCCAAGCCCTGCTGACAGGTGACCTCACAGCCTCCTGTGGAGCTCTAAGGAGGAGGCCATATCAAGGAAGGAGGAGGGGGAAGCAGGTGCCACCACCAGCCCAGTTCCCATGTCTCTTGATTCCTGGCACTCTTCTTGCCTCTGACTTCCTGGAATCGGGATGCCAGAGGCCTCCTGCTGGAGTCTCCGGGGACAGCATTATTGCATTCAGCCGATGCTGAGTTTGGCTAAGATCTGCCTCTGAAACCTCAAAAGGAAATTCACACACCCAGGGGAGCTAATTGCCTCCTAATTTCTATTTGTGCAGGCTCCAGGGGCTTGACCTCCTCTTCGGAGGTGCTGGTCAAAGGCAGGGCTGGGGCCCCTGGACCACCGCCACGAGCAACAAATGCAGAGTAACTTCCGTGACGCTCTCAGGCAGGAGAAAGAACAGGGACAGGGGTGGGCTGGGCGGCTGGCCCGTGGGCTGGGATCTCTGCAGGCCCCAGCTGGTCTCCAATGATTCCTTGGCCAGGCCATGGAAAGGGGCAGAAATGTGGGAATTTTGACACTTGGGGCTCTGCCCCAAGTCCCAGAAGCACAAAGGCTTAGTGAGTCACTGGGACGTTGCATACTTCTTCTCTAGGATTTAACCATCAAGGGTCAGCGTGCTGTGCAGCCATCTCTGGCAGGCATAGAGACCATGCTGCCATTTTATAGAGGGTGAAACAGAGACCCAGGGGCGGAGTGGAGAAGCAGCTGGCTCTGCATTAAGCATAAAGGCAGGCAGCAAGCCAGGGCAGAGTGGAGACCCTGGGTTCCCAGGGCCAGGCCTTTTGAGACATGATCTCTTGTAGACTCATACAGAGGCGTGGATGACCTTGAATTTCCGGTCTTCCTGCCTCTCCCTCCCTAGAACTGCCATTACAGGTGTGTGCCACTGTGCCCGGCTTAGGTCTCTCACTTCTGGCCACGGAGAGTGTCCGAGGGAACAACCCACTATGCAGATGACTCTTTCCCAGCAGACCGGTTTGTGGGACAGGGAGTAAGCAGGTGACTTCGAGAAATAGGTTAGCATGAGCTGACGTCCCTAAAAGCCAAACAGACCCAGCCCGGGATGTTAACTGGGAGGCCCTGTGCCGTATCTAGGAAGGCATCACAGACTGTTTGGCGGCCTCTGACTTGGGACATCACTCTAGATCCCCCTCAGGTTTGAGAACCCGCTCTCCTGGCCCGTGAGCTGGGATCCCAGCGAAGATTCTAGTTACGCAAGCATACAGTCGTGCCATGCCGCCTGGCTGGGGTGCTCATGCCTTGACTTAACCCAACCCAGGAGTAGTGAAAAGGCAGGTGTTCAAGCTAGCTGTCATTAGTATGGGGACAGGGGGGATCCTGGGGACAGCACCGGCAATGAGGAAACATCAATTCTCAGAACCACCCGGACCTGGTGACAGCTGCCTAATGCTGGGCCATCTCCAGCATGCCACTAACCTCTCTGAACAACACGCACAACAGGTTACACTGAGGTATACTAGTGACAATGACAATGAATATGTCACTGAGCACTGACTGTGTGCCAGGCGACCTTTAAAGTGCTCTTCACAGTCTCACAGTCAACCCCTTTAATTCAAAAGTGGCCCCACGAGCTGAGCCTTTTATGCCTGGTGGATTCTCCACAAATCCCAGCAAGGGGGGATTTGCACCCACATGGCGAGGCAGAACCTCGCAGGCTCTTTCGCCAAGCCTGCTTGTGAGGCTTTCGTTGGATCGGCACACAGTGGGCTGTTTGAAGGCAGTTAGAAGTCCACCATCCTAAGCAGTGACAGCAGGCCCTGCCCTGTCTTAGACAAGAGGTCATCATCGTGGCCTGACCCTTGGCCAAGAGAGAGGTGCTAAGTTCCAGGACCTCACTTGGGCACTGTGTGGAAATCCTGGCACCCCGCCCCAGGCCAGCCCAGTGCCATTATCTAAGGCGGAGCCTGAATCAGGGTTGTACCAGCCAAGGTCGGGAGCCCCTGACGCCAAGGGTCCCTGGCCAAATTCTTGCCCAGCTCACAGGGTCTTTGGAAATCTACCTGTTCTGCTATAGACACTGGAACTGGATGACAGAAAATGTGCCTAAGGGATGGCTCTGTTCCTCTTTCAGCCACGCCCCGGCGCACCCCACCCAGTGCGCTGAAGAGCAGGCACATCTGGCCAACGGCCTCAGGCTCCAGGCGCTCCGCTCCGGGCCCTGGGTAGGCAGAGTGTTTTGGCAGGTGCTGAAAGCCTACGGAATGTCACATCAAATCCCTGCTCAGCCTGTGGGAGGCCAGCACGGGGAGGGCCTCTCATGCCACATGCCCAGGGTGTGAGCAAAGGGCCCAGCAAGGTGGCAGGGGCTGCTGGGAATCCAACATTAACCCTTCCCTGGGAAGCCCTCGGGAAATGGGTTCTGTGCGCTTACAGAAAGATCTGGGGCTGCACAGTGTAGGCTTCTAGGGCCTTTGCTTCATTTTCCGTGGCTGCCTCTCTCCCCCATCCATCCCCCTGCCTCACTCACAATGCCAAGCACAATCTGTTTCCTTTCTTCTGAGAGTCTGAAAAGTTAGAGAACTTCCCAGGCAGTGCCAGGGCCCACGACACGGGTTTTCTAGTAACTGTAAATCACTGCCTCACCATACCACGGTGGTGAATGTTTCCTTTGAAGACCATTTTAAGGGAAAAGGGGGGGATGTATTTTAAAACTAATGAAAATTGTCTAAAATTAAAAAGAAAAAAAAAAGAAAAGCTTGCCAGGGTCTATAGCTGGGAACTACCCAACCAATAGAAAATGTCCTAGGTGTGGGGCTGGTCCCACTGAGGCACGACGCTCTTAGCTACCTGGTCAGTTTCTTGTTCTGTAAAAGGGGCCATCCCATAGCTCAGCAATGAGTCCACACTTTAGGAATGACCAGTGTCTGTCTGCAAGGACAACCGGCACCCCCTGACCCCCACCCCCACCCCCATCCCCGCACCCTCCCCCACCTCCCCACCCCTGCCAAGCATCCTCTCCCACCCATAGTGTGGGTGATAAATTCTTAGCAATTGGCTCTCGGATGAGTGCGGTGTTGGAGTTGCCAGAGAGAATTACTCCATGGGGTATACGCTCCCACCACGGCCAATGCTATGCTACTGAGGAGGGGGATGAACGTGTTCCTGGGATGGGGCGTGCAGTGGATGCACGAGCTCATACGGGCAGCCTCCAGTGCGTTCTGCTCTGACCCTTAACAGGTCCCTTCTACGGGGGGCCACTGTGGATCTTAGGTCTGGATGATCTTTTATGACATCACGAATGTGTGTTTGTGGGGGGAGGGAGCACATACGAATGCGTATACCTTCCCTCCCACAGACTGTTTCCAGAGAAGCTGAGCGTCTGCCACCTGAGCCTGAAGTGCAGGGAAGTGCCCGGTGACTGGTCCGGCCCCGTTGCTATAGGCATCCTCATCAACCCGCTAGTTGCCCTGCAGGTCATGTCTGCATCCTCTCACCCCACCAAAGAAAACCAAAACAAACAAGCAAACCAAGGAAAAGCAGTCAGGAGTTCAGGCTCCTCTCTACCCCCCAAGTGGGAGTTCTGTCACCGGATTGTTGGAAGCAGATGATTTCCCGCCACCTACAAGTGTGTGTGACCTTGGACCGGCCCCTCAAGCTCTGTGTATCCTAACCTTCTCATCTGAACAACAGAGGCCATCATGACCTCCACCTCAGCACGCTCTTGAGAGGACTTTATGGGTTGGCCATGGAGAGCAAGTGCCCTGCCCCCACCCTGCCCTCCTAGGGCGTCCCCGGTAGAGCTGTGCCGCGTGGCGAGGGCTCTGAACTGACCTATAGTTGCCCTTCTTGGAGGCGACGTGCAGTGGGAGCAGGCCGTCCTTGTTGGCTTTGTTAGCGTCAGCGCCCTGCGAGAGAAGAAACTCTACCACGTCTTCATGTTCATTCTTGCAGGCCTCGTAGAGGGCTGATGCGCTGTCACTGGCCTGCGTGTTGATGTCTGCCCCTGGAGAGGGAGAAGTGGAGCCACGAACGATCAGGGGTTCTGCCATAATTCACTGCCACTGTGTGGTGAGCACCTCCGAGCTAACCACTGTGTGCCACGCCTACTGTCTGAATCCACATGGCTCCCTCAGACGTCAGAGCTGGGGTAAGTTCCTTATCACAAAGATAGGCCTACCCTGGTTCTCTGAGTCCATATGGAGCCCTGGGTGGTCAAGGTTTTCAGCACAGACCAGGACATGAAAGGAGCCAGGATAATCCACTCATAGATGTGAAGCCGAACTATGGGCCCTAGGCTGAGAGCCCTGACAGCAGCATCAGCTCCAGCTAAGTACAACGCTCCTTAAAGGAAACCCTACTGACTGTTAGTTGGATTTGGGGTTGATGGTTGGCCACTGGTTGTTTGGTTGGTCTGAGGCATCATCTCATGTAGTCTAGGCTCGCCTGGAATTCCATATGTAGCCCAGGATGGTCTTGAGCTTTTGAACCTCCTGCCTCTAACTCTAGGGTGCTAGGATTACAGGTGTGGACCACTACACTGGTTGATTCAGGGCTGGAGATTGGACCCAAGGCTTTGTGCATGCTGGGCAGGCACTCTACCAACTGAACCGCCTCCCCAGTCCTGGGTTTGCTTCCTTCTCCATCAGAAACAGGAAAGAACTGGCTTCTGTTATCCTCTTAAGGAACTGCAGAGGGACTGGAGAGAGGGCTCAGTGGCGAAGACCATGTTCACATCTTACAGGGGACACTCTTGTCCCCTGTACCCACACAGTAGCCCACAACTACCTTTACTCCAGCTCCAGTGGATCTGATATCTGTGGGTACTTATACTCACAATATACATGACACACATGCACATATACACACAATACAAATACATACATACATGCATACACACATGCACACACACCTATATATCACAATACATATATACATACATTCACATACACACATACACACATGCATACACACCTATATATCACATATACACACATTCACATACACACACATATACACATTCATACACAATACACACACATACATACACACACATACTCACACATACACACATACATACACACATGCACACACACACACATACACATACACTAAACACTAAACTAAACACAGCCATGCTGGTAGGAAGGGGGCTGGAGGCTGGTAGCGGCCTCCTGCCTTCAGCTTATCTTCTACATCCTCTGCATCTCATGGAGTGAGAGAGAACAAACGGGTGTGCACATCTCTGCAGAGGGGTGCAGGCTTCACGCTGCAGAGGCAGATGAGCTGAGGTAGCTCAGCAAAGGCTGAGATCAAAGGCTTGTGTCACCCACAGCTCCTCTCTCAGAGCCATCTGCTCCTCTCGCCCTTTCTGATGACCTCATTTTCAGCAGCAGTGGACTGGCCCGGCCTTCTGAGAAGAGCCCAGGCCCTGAGGCCCGTTAGGACCATTAAAGGTTTTGTTTCATGACTCCCAAGCTCTGGGGCCTTAGACAACTTTTAGACGCCTCAGTTTACCTGTTAGTTAAGAATCATAGCCCTGCCCTCTCCTGTTTACAACAAGGTATAAATAAGGTAATAGAAACACAGTGCCAGGCTCAGAAGCTGCTGCTGTCTGGACAGAGCTCAGGGCAGAGACTATCCCTTCCCTCAGAGGAACAGTATAGGGACACCTTTAGCAAGCCTCTGGGCCTCTGGCTCAGGCTCCATAGGCCTACTCTTGTCAGCAAAGCAGCCTGCTCACACACGGAAAATATTTGTATAGGAACCGGCTTTAGCCTCCCCACGAAGGGAGCGGTCCCTGCCTCAGTATCGGCAGGGGATAGGTCGACTGCCTAGAGGGGGGTTTCCCTCCCCCACTGTGCCCTTGCCCTCAGCGTGGCCTGCTGGCCTGGACTCCAGGACTCCACTGTGTTGTCAGAGCGTTCATCGCAGTCATCCCTGGCTAAGAGCCTTAGTCAGGCCCAGGGTCGCCCTCCTAGGCTGAGAGGCAGACACAGGTCAAACCCAGGCTCTCACAGTGAGCAGCCGCTTACCCTGTGCAGGCCTCAATCCCCTCAGGCATGCAGTGGGGTGAGGACGGCACCTGTCTGCCTATCTGTCACAGGCCCATGCTTAGTAGGAGGCCTGGCACACAGTAGGTCCTCACTGACTTGTTACAGCACAGCCCCAGCGCCTCTGCATATCATCAGCCTCTCCAGTGTTCAAGATGGACCTTCCTTCCGTTGAGAGGGAAAGGCAATCTCAGGAGAGTGTGGAAGAGGGTTGTCAAAATACACAGTTTTTATTCATGTTTCTGAGGTCTTTGCTACTGGAATGTCATGGTGCAAGCAGTGTGGTTTTAGTTTCTCCTGTTAAGTTTTTTTTTTTTTTTTTTATTGGAAAAATAGGGCAGAGAGACCTGGGTTCAAATCCCATGTGTATCAACTATCTACTGTGTGATCTTGGACAAATCACTTTCCCACCCTGGTCCTTCCTTGGTTTTATCACCTGCAAAAACAAGGATGTGATCTCCATCTGAGGTCTTTCTGGCCCAGCAGTGTGATGTGTAGCGGTTTGGGCATCAAGAGTCCAAGAATCTAGATAGCTAGCTCTACAGCTAATTCTGTAGATAAGTTACTTCCGCTTTCCAGGCCTTAGATTCCTCTTTTGCGAAAGGAGGATGTTGAGCTGGATCTGAGATGGTAAAACAGGAAGCCCATAGCAGCACCTCGCCATAGCTCTGCGGAACCTGGCCCCGGAATCCTCAACACGGCCCTGCGGGGCCTGCCCACCAAATGACCTCAGAGCAACTCTCCTTCTCAGCGGACCTCTGAGGCCATCCCAGCAGCAGCTGTTCTGCGTGACCACTCACCGTGCTTGGCCAGGAACCTCAGGGCCTCCAGCTGCCCGCTCTGGGCAGCCACAAACAGGGGGGTGATGCTGTAGACGTTCTTGGCCTCCACCTTGGCCCCGCCGCTCACTAGGATCTCCATGACCTCCAGGTCATTGCGTGAGACAGACTCATGCAGCGCCGTCCAGCCCCTGTTACAGCGGTGGTTGGCGTCCGCGTTGTACCGCACCAATAGCCTCACCGCCTCCGCGTTCTTGCGTTCGCAGGCTGGACCCGGGAGAACACAGACAGTCAGGGTAGCCCTGAGGGTTTGGTGATTGACTAGTTTAATCCTTCCAACTACCCTTGAAGAATGCAATGTCCGTCCCTACCTCTGTAAATGAGGCGGGTGGGTCACAGAGATGGCAAGTGACTTACCCAGAGTCACACCAGAGCCTGAGTGTCAGAACTGGGATTCAAACCCAGGAAGTCATGGCCAGAGACTCTGTCTCCTAGAATGTGCTAGAGTGTCCCTAACTCATCATCCTTTTCAATGTTACATCAGACACTAGGACTGAAGATATCTACACAGCAAAGGCTGCTCATTTATTGGCTTTATCTGCTGAGTACAACCCACCTTCCTCATCTTCCTCAAACTTCCTCTTCAACTTCCTCTGTCAAAAGACCCTGATCGTGCCCATAGTCCTCACTAAGGAGCTATGGGAGGGGGCATTGGAATGTGAGCCAATCAATGGCTTTTGAAGCCTCCTTGAAGAGGGGACAGCAAGCAAGGGGAAGCAGCTGCCTAGGGTGCTCCAGTGGGTTCCGTTCTCCAGCTCACGAGTGCCAGTCTTCTCTCCACAAGCCACACAGCTTAGAGGAGGCTTGGGGGAGGGTCCACAGGAGGCCACATCCAAGAGCCAGCAGTTGGCGGCTTTGGTACCTAATAGGCCCAAGGCCAAGGCACTGGGCTGGTATTTGGCATGCTTCCTGCAGCTCCCTTTGGGACAGCTGAGGTCTCGGGTAACAGCTAAGGGCCCCACAGAAGACACTTCTGTGTTGAGTTCAGGTGCCTGCTCTCCGGCCCTCACTGCCTACAGAATACTATATGTGTTGGATGCCAAATCACAGATGTGCCTTTGGTCCTTACATATGAAGTGAGAGCCCTAGCAACACTTATGGGTGTGGAGATACATATGAGGGCTTAAGGAGACTGCCTTTCCCAGTGTGTCTCAGTAGGCGCTGGCTATTGTGATGGGTTATCTGTCCATTGACACTGGACCTGGCCTTTGGAACCAGTGCATACCTTTGAACTAGTGCTGAGCTAGCCAGGAGGCTTTTGCTTGCATAAACATAGCAGAGGTAGTAGGCACGCCTTCTGCTGCTGTCTGGCCTTTGCCCGTGCTGGTGCAGAAGCTTAGCCAGCTGGTACATCCCTTCCTGCTGGGGTTCAGCCCAGGCATCCCTCTGTGGGCACTCCCTCCACACATTCCCACCCAGCCCCTTGCCAAACCCTGCCTGCTTGCAGTCTAAGTGTGTGCCCATGCCTGATGTAAGCCACGGACACATGCCCCATCTTTTCAACCTAAGGCTTCAGTGCCCCCCTCCCAGCATGTTGACCTGTGGGAAATGTTGGGTGAGCCCATGTGTAAACACAATATCTAATTAGCACGCACCATGCATCTCGGAGGGGTTCTACCCTCTGCAAAGTGGAACCCTGAGAGCTGGGCGTTCATGGGCACAATCTTCCTGGCTCGTGAGAAGGCCAGCCCAGGGACTTACCTTTGTAAAGTGGAGTCTCCCTGGATTTGTTAGAGATGTCGGGCTCTGCCCCCGCCTGGAGCAGAGACAAGAGACAATCCAGGTGTTCTCTGCACGTGGCCAGGTATAATGCCGTCTCTTCCTGCAGTGTGCGTTGGTCAATGGTCCCTGGGTAGGCTGCGGGAGACCGGGAAATCTGTGACGGAAGGTACCACTCTACCAACACTTGTGTTCTGACTTCCTCCAAATTCTAAGGATGCATGGAACTGCTTCCTTTGAATTCTATTAAGCCCAGACTATCTTCATCTCATCCCCCATTACGGGCTTGGGTTCTTGGCAATCGAAATGTAACTAGATGCTCTTCCTCCAGGAAGCCTTCCCAGGTTGAGCCCCCAGCTCTAAAGTTTCTGTTTTTCCTTTGCTCTCTTAGTCACTGCAGGAATGGCCATTATCTCGTGTAACTCCTCTCCCCCAGGTGTGGCTGGTGGGAGTTGGGACCGTTTGATGCCCAGAGCAATACCTGTCTGTTGGTAGTATTAATCCTAATCTGGCCTAATAGAAAGATGGGCTTTGGAGATGAGGCAGAGCTAGCCCAGGGCCCCACAGTCGGTGGGAACAGCCTTGGCAGTGCACAGGCACAGTTGTGCCTGAGCCTTTCCACACCAAATCAGCCCCCGGAACATTCTGGAACAAACTGGCAGCAGCCGTCCCAGAACTTAGCTCTTCCCATGTTCTTTCCTAGGAATTGGGTTTTGCTGGCTGAGAGGCATGGAGAGACAGCAGCCAGAGGAAGGCAGGAGCAGGAACAGGGAGAGGCCTGTCTGCCCCACCCTACCCCCAACCCCATTCTCCACCCCACCCCACCCACCCCCACCGCAACACAGTGATTTCTTTTTAACTGTGTGTGTGGAGACCATTACATGGCCTGTCCTCTTCACCGAGAAAGAGCCCTGTGCCCTGCTGGCTCTTCAGAGACAGGCGGCCCTCACCTTGCTGCAGGACTTTGAGGCAGCCCAGCTGGCCGTAGTAGGCAGCCTCGTGCAGCGGTAGCCAGCCCTCCTTGTTGGGCTCTGCAAGATTCTTCCCATCCTGGATCATGACCCTCAAGGCTTCCTCATCCCCTTCCTTGATGGCCTTCAGGACGGGGTCCATAGCCCTGCGAGAGCAAGCGGTAGGCAGAGGCAGGGCCAGGCGGCCTGGGTCCTGAGGGCAAACAGGACCTGCTGGAGGGCAGAGTGTCTGCTCTGGGGTCCCTCCTTCCTGCTCATTCGGTTTGTTCTGGGCCTAATGCTTGTGTTCTCCAGCTCGCTGGGTGCAAGCGAATTAGGGTGGGAACCCAGCCGCCCCGAGACTTTCCGTGGCTGAAACTCACGTCACACCCAAACTGTTTCTACCAGGGAAGACTCAGGCACAGAGGGCTAACGCTGGGGGTGTGGGAGCTTCCCAAAAGATGGCCCTCTGATTTGTACCACACACAGCTAGCTACCTGCAGGGCTGAATGGTCACAAGGGCTCCCAAAGGCAAGGCCCTGCCAAGGTCCCTCCCTTCCCTGTTACCCCAGCCTGCCGGCCTCTCTCTCCATCTTCCCATGGAATCCATTATCCCTACTCCCAGCTGCTGCAAAATGACAAGACTTGAAGGATTAATAAATCAGAACCCTTCACAGTTTAAAACTTCTAAATGTCAGAAGATTTCAAGGCCGCAGTGGCGGGACATCTTTGTTTGACTCGTCCAAGGCAATCATTATTATTATTATTATTATTATTATTATCCATTTATTTACTCATCTGTCTGTTCTCTGTAATCTGTTTCTCTTTGTCCCCTGCTACCAAATCAGTAAGGACCATGACTGTCTAGGATCTCGGGATCGGGAGTGAGGATGGGTCTACGGGGATCTCTAGGACCAGCCCCCAGACGCTTGCAGCTGCTTCCTCCAGCATGCGACACTTCCTCCTGCTGCTCCGCCTCTGGGTTATTAATAGCAGATACGGGGTGAAGTTAGAGACCCAACAAGGACAAGAGACTGAGCAGCTAGCTCCTGAAGGCCCGTCAACACCGTCATAGACACCTGCTTGAGATCCACTCAGGAGCAACAGGACCGACTCCCATCTATCCCGGGGAAGGGCCCCATGGGGTATGTGCTCACTGCTGAAGTGGAGGCGAGTGGGCTGGCTGGTCCCGTGGCCTCGGTGAGGGGGGGGTCCCACTATGTAATACTTGCTGTCGGGACCCACCAGCAAGAGAGGGTCTCCCCAGCTGGGGTTCACAGATCCTGGGACCCTCAGTGTCACACACTAACAGCTTCCCCGTGAGCTCCGTCAAAGTTGCAACCCAAAGAGTGAGAGGCTGCCAGGCATGCTAAACCTCCAAGGACTAAAAGCAAGTTTGCACGGGGTCTTGGAAGGCAACTTTGTCTTCCCCAACCCTGCCCTGAAAAAAAAAAAAAAAAAAAAAAAGGAGACTGGGAGGCAGGCCCTCCAATGGCAGACACGCGAGGGTAGGTAGTTGTATTGAGATTAGAACTAGAACTTTCTTTTTTTTTGTCAACCCCGAACCCCCAAGCTCATAGGGCTTGGGGAGGCTGAGAATGAGAACTGGCCAGCTGTATCCTCCTCTCTGCCGCACAGAAACGGGGTACCTGCAAAGGGCCCCCATTTTTTCTTTTAACTGCTTTTAGGGCCACTCTAAGCCAGAGCAAGGAGGTACAGATATCCCATTAGCTCCAAACCCCCAGCACAACTCTCTCCTTTGGCCTCAGTTAATTGATTAGTTCTGGGCTTTGGCACCTGGCCCTTAAATAAAGTGTTGTGGGTGGAGATTTAGATGTGCACAGATGAACCCCTGGAGGTGGCATGGGGAGACACAAGACACGGATGAATAGGGGTGAAAGCCAACTCCTCCGCTTCCCCCTCCACACACACACACACACACACACACACACACACACCAATCCTTTGAACCTCTCCCTCTTGCTGGAGCCCCAGATTCTGAGTCCCCTGGAACTCCTCCAGCAACAGCGTCACAATCTCTGAGAATATCTGAGGAGCCAGTCCCAAGCACAGCCGGAGTGCCACTCTTAGCGGGCACCAGGCTGCGGCCCCCTGTGCCTAGCTCAGTAGGAGCTCTAGAGTCTAGACACGGCAGGAAGGGGGTCTGGGGCTGCAAACCTGCCCTTCTCCCTGCTGCCTCGGCTGGAGGTGTGAGCTGGGTGGTCTTGGGGCCAGGTGAGGGTCACTTACGCCATCTGGGAGGTCTTGAAGAGGCTGCTGCTATACTTCTGCATGACTCCTTGGAACAGGCCCAGGGGTGCGCGGGCCGGTGGGCTCTCGGGAGACGAGGAGGACCTGGAAGGTGCAGAGCCAGAGTGAAACAGAGCAAAGTACTCTGCGTAAGAGAAGCGGGTCATGCTGGAGCCGGTTAGGAGGACGGAGGGCGAGCCGGGAGAAAGAGTCTAAGTGATAGACAGACACAGGGCTCTGAACCAAAGCAGATGGCCGGGTCCTCTCTGTGTGCTGGACACAGCTGCTGTGTCTCTGGATTATTTTTGGCCCTTGGAGGAAGCCCTTGGAGATTTAAATGACCATATAAGACAACAATGAGGTTAACCTCACCCCCGCCCCCACCGCCCCCCTCCCCAGCCAACCACAAGGGCGCAGATATGAAGCAAGGTGACATTCTTCACCAGGGAGGATGTGAGAAGCGGCCGGTCGGTCGGTCGGTCGGTGGCAGGCGTCAGGATGAAAGGCCACGTGGGGGCCTCAGTGGGGCTGGAGAAGAGATTCCAGGACCAGCAAAGAAACGGGAGAGCCAGTCTGAGAAGCCAAGATATGTGGACCTTCCACCTCACCCTTGCTGGATTCACATAAGAGGACCGTGTACCCCACAGTCCTCTTGGGACCCAGAAGTCTAGAAGGTACAGCAAAAGGGTATGTAAGGAAGGGCAGGCAGGGATTTAAACCCAGACGCTGCCACTTGTGTGATCTGCAGGCACGCTCACTTTCCATGTGTTTTACTTTCCCTACCTGTGCCGTGGGAAGAGAGCAGCCCCTATGCCAAGAGCCAGTGTGAAATGCTTAGCTGTCTTGTAGAGCGCACTGTCCCTCAAAGGTTCATGTGTTGAAGGCCTGTCCCCAGTTCAGTAGCGTTCTGTGGTGTGCCTTGGGGAAGTGGCAGGGATCAAGAGGGCTCTGTCCTCAGCCTCGGATTCTGATTCATTGACTACTTCAGAATTGGATGGTGTGATGGGTGGCTTTAACTCTCAGCTTGACACAGCCTGGCATCAGCTGGGAAGAGAATCTCAATTAGACTGGTCAAATTGGCTTGGCCTCTGGGCATGTCTGTGGGTGCTGTCTTAAGTCACACTGATAGGTGAAGACCAGGTCTACTGTGGGTGGCACCGATTCCTAGGCAAGAGGTCCTGACCTATATAAGGATAGCGGAATCAACCTGAGCAGAAGCAGGCATGCAGAGGCATTCATTTCTTTCTCCTCTACACCGCCAGCCATTGTGATGTGACCAGATGTTTGGGGCTCCTGCTGCTGTGACTTTCCCCCCAGCGATGGACTAGAACCTGGGATTGTAAGCTGGAGTGAACCTTTTTCCTACCAAGCTGCATTTTTATGCAGTGTTTTTTATCATAGCAACAGAAATAACAAGAGCATGGATGACACTGTAGAGAGGTGGTGGAAATAGAGGACATGAGACCCAGTCATTGAAAGGAACGGGTCCTCCGCCCCTTTCCCTCTCTTTCATTGCTTCCTGGCTACTAGGAACAAGCAGCCTCCTGCACCACAAATTTCCACCGCCATGATGTTCTGCTGTTCCTAGGGCCTATAACAATGGGCTACTGGACACCGACTGAAGCCTCTGGGACCGTGGGCCTGGTTAAATCCTTTCTCCTTTAAGCCACGTCTCTCAGGCTTTAGTGGAAGAAGAAAGCCGGATTCCACAAAGAAGACTTGACTGGAGCCAGGGATTCACTTTGCTTTCATTATCCCACTCTACCAGAAGGCCTGATGGAGACGGGGGGCAGCCAGTCCCCTCTGCTCTTGGCTGGAGATGCAGGGGCAATAGATGTCACCCCTCATCATCTCCTAGAAGGTCAACCTGAATACCAAGCTCTCTCCTTGCTGCCCAGACGGGGAGGCAGGTCACTGCTTATGAAGTCTAGGATTTCATTCTGAGGTTGGTACCCCATGGGGTACAGGTGCTGTGAAGAGGACCTTGGGAAGGATCCAGACCTTATAAGGCGGGGCACAGTATAGCCTCAGACTCTGTGGATCCCTCAGCAAAGCCAGGCTGTGGTGCAGAGTGGAGGCCCTCCAGAGAGAAGTGAAGAGGAGGCGTGGTTCAAAACAGGCCCGGCCATTCTTGTCCTCCATGTCTGCTTTTCCCGTCTCCCAACTCATTACATCCTTCTATACGCATCTCCAAGCTGTGCAAGGCACCGATGCGCCCAGTCAGTACTCTCCCTTCTGCTCTCATTAAGGTGGACATTACTATGGCTGCCTTTCACAGATGAGCAAGCCGAGAGTGGTCCCTGTTCAGGATCCCACGGGGCAGGTGAACAGGCCTGAGATCGGACAGCACCTACGACTCCCCCATCCTCCAGGGCCTGGCTTCTTCTTACCTTCTAACCTTCCCTTCCGCTCCATGACCCCCACGCTGGTTTTGTGCCTTTAGATATGTACAACTGTGTGCCTCTGTTTCTTTACTTGCAAAGTAGAATCAGGACCAAGCAAGGTAAGTGTGTGTGTGTGTGTGCGTGCGTGCGTGCGTGCGTGCGTGCGTGCGTGCGTGCGTGTGTGTGTGTGTGTGTGTGTGTGTCGCTGTGTGGCTGAAGAAACTCAGTGTGACACAGATCCAAGAGCCATCATCCAAGATAAGGGTGTGCACAGCCTGTCTCCCATGGCCTGACTGCACATGCCCAGTGCTCCCCTCTCTCCTCTTGGCCCTAGGAAAGCAGCTTTGGCCAGGGTATCTCTCTACTCAGCAGGTTTGAACTCTCCATGAAGCCCTGGGATTCCCAGTCCGTGTGGCCGCTAGTCTTTAGCTACCATTCAAATGTTTCAGCAAGATGATGCACACAGGTAAAAACAAAAACAAAACAAACAAAAAACCCTGCCACCTTCCCCTAAAATGAGGACCACTCCTCATGTGAAGTGTTGACAGCAAGCATTGTAGCTAAGATGGAAGTAATGCAACGTCACGGTTGGGTCGCAGGTCACCGGTATGCAAGACAAATGTCTCAGAGCCCTTCCAAGCACCCTCCTGCCACCTCCCAAGGCAGCAGCGGTGTGGCATTCCCATTCCGGCGGAATGAAGAGGCAGGCACGGTGGGTTCTGCAATGTGGCGGCTCTAGCTCTGGCGTCAAGGGCTGGACCTGCAGATTTCTGGATCAACTACTGTGGAGCCTTAGCTGCTCAGAGGCCACAGGTGCGTGACAAGGCCACACACCCACAGAACCACAGGGAGGAGTTGAGATCACGGCAGGAGAACTTGTTCTAGGAGCACTGAACTTGGGTTGCATGACCTTGGGCTGGGGGTCAGCAGTGTGGCTGCTGACAGTACCGGAGCTCTGAGTCGCAGGCTGGATGGGAAGCCAAGGGACTTTTGTGCTTTCAAAGCAAAGTAGAAGGCCCCCACTTCCCCTCTGCTGGCTGCGGCAGGGGAATTCCCAGCAGAGCTAACCTCTGGGCTGAGTCATCTGAGAGGAGCATGCTTCCGTGGGATGTGGCTATAGGTTACGACCTAAAAGAGGTCCAGGTAGGGCTTGTCTGCTCCTCTCTGAAACACAGCAAGCTCCACTACTGGGCCTGCCCTGAAGGGTTCCCATGAACCTTCAACCTTTGCCTTCTCTAGTCTGCAAACTTAGAGAGTGTGGTCAGGATGGACCCAGCACAGCCATGCTGGGTTTGACTGGAGCCATCTGCAGCCATGCACCCCATCCCAAGCAAGTCCAGGTTTATGGTTCCCTCCTTGGTCTTCTAAGGAGAGCAACCATCAGTAAAATGCAGGCATTTGAAGACTTTGAAGATCAGCTCACGTTGCCTCTCCTAGTAACCCCAGGCTCTCTTGTTTTGGGGTATATGGACCCAAGTTCCCCACTGCAGAGGAAGCAAGGTGTGCCTTTTGGGAGCTCTCAGGGGCCCAGGCTTGGCAAGAGACTTTCATGACTGTTTCGCTTTGTCCTTTCACCTGGCTGTGGGGAGATGACCCTAAAAGGAGACTTTATGCTCTATGGGGGTTCCTCCTATGGTTTCCTTTTCTAGGACCCTGTACTCCATCTTAAAGACAACGACAAAGTACATTCCTAAAGTGTGTTCTTGGCTTTGAAGTGTCTATTTGCCTAAAAATATCCATTAGGTACCTACAGTGACAAAGGCACAATTGAACGATGTCCCCTAGTACCCAAGATACCCTGTCACTGGGAAACTCTCAGGAGACTCTCCTAGCCCGACACAGAAGCTGCTCTGAGAAACTGAGGTAGTCATGGGGTTGGGGCCCCAGGGATGCCTCTCCTAGGGAAGAGGGGGAGTGGACGCAGGCTGCAGCATGTAGGGAAGGCCCCATCCTTCTCCCCAGGGTTTGTGCTAGAAGACTACATGGGGGGAGGGGGTCTGAGGGTATGCAGCAGAGTTCCTGCCAAGCAAGGGCTTGGGTTCCATTGAAGGAGGAGGAAGAGGAGGAGGAGGAGGAGAAGGAGGAGGAGGAGGAGGAGGAGGAAGGACACTTCGGGACGAGCAAGTTGCATTACCATTTTGGGAAGGGACGGTAAGGTTAGGCCAGGACTCTCTGAGATGGGGTATCTAACCTGAAGCGGTTATTGTATATGCAGTAATCGACAGGAAAGCATCATCCCTCCAAAGCCAGCTCCCTTCTCAGGGCCTCTTCTACCCTTCTATCCACCAATGCACGTTTTTATACCTTTGTCGTATGGTCAGGACTAGGCTTCAGAAGGCAGACATTTGAGACCCCGAAGGAATTTCACAGGTCCCTGGCAGAAGCAGGCAAATAAATAAGTCTTCCAGGTAGCATCCAGGGCCATCCACGCAGGAGGCACCAGGACAGAGAAAAAGGTGGTTAGGGCAGGACTCACTGAGAAAGAGATGACTAACCTGAGACCCAAAGGAGGACAAGAAGCCCCCTGTAGCCTGTAGGATATCCCAGAGCCTGTAGGATATCCCGGAGCCTGTAGGATATCCCGGAGCCTGTTTGATGATATTGGTAACCCCTCAAAGATGGAGATGCGCAGGCTCTTAGGTCCTGGACACTTTCTAGCTTCTGGTTCTGGTCATGAGTCTCGGGGACCCTAGGCCTCTGCAAGGGGAAGCTGATGTAATGAGCCGGATTCAAGGTGGGGAGAGAAAGAGGAAGGCTTTCTGCAGAATCAGCAGAACCTGCAGACTGCCTGGCCCCAGGAGGGGCTCCCGAGCTGCAGAGGAGGCTGCAGGCGCCCAGTGATGTGTGACTCCTGTAACAGTCTCATCTGTCTGTCTGTCTGGTCCTCTCCTGAGAAAGAGGAACCTGCGCTTGGCTTCAGGCGAACCAGCCAAAGCGGGAACCAGATGAGCCAGGTCCCTGCACAGGGTTTCTGAGGCCCTAGTGGGATGTGGTCAGGGCTAACTTAGGAATCTAAAGGCTGGGTTCTCCTCCCCACTGCCCAAGGAGTCTGCCTGACATCCCTGTGGAAAGGGCCTCTCGGAACAGGACACCCAGGCCTTAGCCCAGCCTGTTGGACACAGGTTGACTAACATTAGGAACAGTGTGATTTGGTGTAAACATTGATGGTTGTCAACCCGGGGACAGGGCTGAGATGGTTCATTTCCCACATAAGAGTCGTGTGTGCTGTGGCTTACCTTAGCAACACCCACACATTAAAGTTGTTAGACAAGGAAGCAGAACTTAGAGGGAGTGGGCGGCTTTCCCAAGGTCAAGGCCACACAGGGATCACCGAACGCTGGGAACACTGAGATTTGAGGGCCATGGCCCACAGTCACATAGATCCCACCTGTTACAGCAATTTACTGTCCCCCTCACATGCCCCCTCCAACACACACAACCTTGGCTGGGGGTGGGGGCGGGGGTGAGGACAGCAAAAGCACCTTCACAATTTATATATTTCTTTCCCAAATGCACCTGAAGTGCAAAAGCCAAGTACCTTTCTGATGGCCCCTGCAAAGAAGGTGTCCCTAGATCAGTCCTGTCCCATCTGGTAGCCACTGGCCCCATGTAGCCGATAAACCCTTGGAATGTGGCTTCCATGGATGTGAAATAAAAATTAAAAATCTTGAGCCGGGCGTGGTGGCGCACGCCTGTAATCCCAGTGCTTGGGAGGCAGAGGCAGGCAGATTTCTGAGTTCGAGGCCAGCGTGGTCTACAGAGTGAGTTCCGGGACAGCCAGGGCTACACAGAGAAACCCTGACTCAAAAAAAATCTTGATAAGAGGTAAATAAACATTATTTACTCTGTGTGCATGTGCCTGTATGTTGTGTGTGCACAGCCTGTGGAGGTCTAAAAACACTCACGGAAGTGGGCCCTCTCCTTTTTATTATAGATTTAGAAATAAAAATATATATAGTTTATTTTACATATATATATATATATACATATATATATATATATATATATATATATATATAGAGAGAGAGAGAGAGAGAGAGAGAGTCATTCATGCTTGTACATGCCTGATTTCTCAGTAATGGAGAGACTAAGGCAGGGAGATTCAAAGTTTGAGGATAGCCTGGGCTACACAACTGAGCTCCAGATCAGTATGAGCTATGTAGTTTGGCCTTGCCACATCTTTTATCAGATGATATAAAACTTCACTCGTTTCTCCTACTACTTAACTGGCACTGTGGGCTGTGTCAATGGCTCTTCATGTGGCCTCAGGTCATAATGTTAGAAAGCCTGGCAGCTGGGAAGATGAGGTGGGGGAGGGGCAGGGGGAGGGGAGGGAGGAGGAGCCATGGAGACCAGGCGGGATGAGGATGCCAGGCAGATTCCTTTTGCCTTGCAGGTGTGTTCCCTGCGGGCACGCTGCCCCACTGAGCAACAGTCCCCTGCATCTGAGCATCAATCAGTCAGGAAAGGCCAAGCCTGGGCTCTGGAGCTAATCAGTTCCAAGTTCCTAGCCTTGTGACCCTGGGCCTTAGGCTTCGGGGTCCTCAATGTAGAGACCTCAGGGGGTCCTCAAGAGAGTTGTTTAAAATGAAAGCACAGGGAATCCACCCTGAGAAGGCAGACGCTCCATACTGGTGGAGTCAGCCAATTTCAGATCAAAAATATTTGGAAAACTCGTAGAGAGCTGTACAGACAGTTTTAACGTTGCTAGTCATGTACCATTTGTATTTGTAATAAAAAAAAAAAAGACCAAGTGATGAGTTAAAAATACTTAGTGGGATTCCGTAAGTTATAAGCAAATACAATATTTTATGTGAAAGTCTTGGGCCGCAGGCATCCTGGATCCCTTCCCACTGTGACGCCAAACAGTGACGTTAGATGACAAATGTGGACCACTAAGGGGTCAGAGACCAGGATATTTCGGTTCCGGATGAAGAGCCTGAGGCATCTGAAGCTTGAGGGGAGCCCAAGGGCCCATTTACCCTCTGTTGCTTCCCCTGACTTACCTGGTGCATGGGTGGGAGTGGCCGGGCTGGTGGTTGGTCTGAGAGGACACAGAGGTCTCCGCGGGGGTTGGGCCCCGAGTCTTGTCCGCCAGGCTCTGCTCGATGGCCATCTGGACCAGCTCCTCCTCACTCAGGCTGCTGTAGAGGCTGTATTCCTCGTGTCCAATGGCACGCTGTCTGCCCCGAGTGGAGATCTCAGTCGCCATCTCGGCCACCTCTCCTCCAGCTTCTGGAAGAGCGACTGGGACTGGGCAGTAGCCAGCACACAGCAGGTGACAAATCCCTGTGAGGAAAACAATCCCCGAGTCACTGAGTGTTTCACAAGGCAGCCAGGTTCGCCCACAGGGCAGACTGTGCGACTGCACATTCTTGAAGAGGTATGTGTGTGCCTGCGCGTTAGCATGTGCTCCTGACTGTGGCTGCACATGGAGGCCTGGTGCCTGCAGATCTCCTGCAGGTAGATTCACAGGTGGTTGTGTGCCACTTGAGATGAGTGTTGGGAACCAAACTGGGTCCTCTGCCTGAGTAGCGAGTGTTCTTAACCATGGAACCATCATCTCTCCGGCTCACTCTTCTTCTTCTTTTTTTTTTAATTCATTCATTTGGCCATGGGATCTGTCTAAGCATCCACCCATCCTCATAGGCATCCATCCATCCACTCAACTATTCAACAACCCCTCCTATTCAAACCGTCATCCCCAGAAGGGCGCCTGACCCTGCATCTGCCTAACCACCTACGGCTATGCCCACCCATCCTCCCACCCGTCCTCCCATCCATCCTCCCATTCCCTCTCCCATCCTTCCTCCCATCCACCCTCCCATTCACTCCCCTCTCCACCCACATGCCCAAGCATACCCATCCATCCGTCTCCCTCCCCATTGGCCAGTAAGTGCGCTTGACCACTGCCCCCCCCCAAAGCTCTTTCATCCTGCATCATTCGCCAGCCTATCTGACCCTCCCCCATCCATCTACTCACCTCTCCACCCATCCGCCCATCATCCAGCCTTCTGTCTGTCCGCTCCCTCAGCTACATATCCCCCATGCTCCTACCCATTCCCCCTTTAAACTTATCTATGCTGAGATCTACCCACTCACCATTTCCACTCCAGGAAGCCTATCTATCTATACAGGTGTGACTGCATACATTAACCCGAGAGATTATTTCTTAACTACTCTGGGTCAGGCGCCCTTCTGGGGACACAAAGATCTCAACATCCCGACTCTTGCGTCATGAGCCCACACCATGTTGGGCACATTCCTCCCATCCAGTCACAGCTGAGTCCCACACTGGCAGGCACATCAAGGCTGCTCTTCACCATGGGAGGGCTGAGAAGGCTGCGGGTGAGTCAGACTTGGGCTCAGGCTGGGGATCTCACGTTTTAGTTCCAACCAGCCATTACAACAATCTCATTACAGGGACTCTCCAAATGCCTCAGAGAGAGGGGAGCAGGCAGAGCCAAGCTCTGTCAGCAAACGAAATCAAATCTGCCTGACTTGTGATCTTTGCTGGCTTGCAGCAACCCGGCCACAGGTCAATGGTTCTCAGCCCCGGCTGAGCACTCAAGTCACAAGAGGCCTTTGAAAAAACATCCCCCAAGTGCTAGCATTCGACTCTGGAAAATATCCATGTCCTTTCCCCCAGAGACAGTCATCTTCTTCTTCCCCTCAGATAGTGGGTCTACGTCCTTGTGACCTGCTCTCCCAAGGGGAAGCTAGTGGGGACGACACACCAGGCACATGAGAGATCTCTTCTGTCATGCCCAGCGGAACTAAGAATTTCCCACGAGACATGCTTCCTCGCAGCCTGAGCCCCGGAAGGAAGAAACGCCGCAGGCTCCGGAGGGTAGGCAAGCTCCGCCCATCAGGGAAATCCTTGTCTAGTGGATGAGACACGCCCCCTCAGCCAGTGGGAAGTCAACACCCACTCCCACCAGAACTACCCTCGTGAGTGGGACCCGCCGTGACACAGCGCCCATCTCTCCTGCAGCTCACAGAGTCTTTCCCACCCACCTGCGGGTGTGGACCTTCGCTACCAGTGCTTGGTCTAAGGATCGCTTTGCTTGTGTGGCGTTCTTGAGGCTCTGGCTAGCTGGTACCCAGGAGGCAGGCCAGCACATACATCTCCAAGAGGACATCCAAACGACCTACCGCCATCACACCAAGAGGCAGTCACGTCATTAATGTTGAGGGCTTCAAATTCGGAGCTAAAGAAACGCAACCTCCTCCGCCCCACGTGGCTCAAAGGAAGATAGAGCGTGTAAGCGTCAGGGAATGCGTGAGGTCACCACGGAGAGCATGGGGTCACTGGGAGCTGTGATGAGGATTGAAACAGCACGGAAAGATGGGTGACCCTTTGCCTCCCGATAGTCCTGGGGCCTCCTGTGTGCGATTGTGGGGAGCACAGTGGGAGAAGAGCATGTTCCGGGATGAAGAAACAGCAGAGTGGGCGTGGCTGGAAAGCAGCCACCCTCTAGCACCCAGCACTCCTGGCTAGGGACCTGGGTCAGGTGTTAGGGGAGATGTGTTGTGTTCACAGAGCACAGATTCTTGAGGGACCCTCAAGACTGCTTGCTGACTGGATTGCTTGCCATGGACTTAGCAGCCTACAGAATTCATCAAATAGTTTCACATTCCTGTCAAAACCCCAGGACCTAACCAAAGGTCAGGCACACAAGAAGTATTTAATAAGTGCAGGAGAATAAACAGTCCAATCAGAATAATGTTTAATTCCATGGAAGACTGGCTGGTTTCTGGACTGGGGACCCCCGTGCTACGAGCTATAGCCTTGCCCTGCCATCTGCTGGACGTGTCAGGGATTGCAGCCTGGGAAGTAGACGCTATCAGCCTTGGTCCGCAGCTGTGCTCGCAGGATGCCTGATATTATAGCATATGTGGAGACATAGTCTGACACACAACGAGGGCCTGAAAAAATCTGAATATGATTTGAAGCTCCCTGAATGCAGCCTCCACCTGCTCCTGTTCGTTCAGGATCTGCCTCCCTTCTCCTCACAATCCCAGCTTCCCTCTGTAAAAGGTGACCATCTGCGCAGGAAGCGGGGTCCCTCAGGGGGTTCTTGAGTTAGATAGTGATGCAGGGCACAGGGTAAGCACAGTATGTGTTTTCAGTTTGGGGGGTCATGTATGCACCGGAGCATGTGTGTAGAGGGCGGGCTGCCATGGCTCTAAGCCAGGCGTCACCTCAGAGCGGCACTGCCGACCAAAGAGAAGGCCCCTTGCCACCAGTGTGCACGCTCACCTTTGCTGCTGTTTGGCCCGCATCAGGAGTGTGCATTAAGGGTGTTGGGTTTTTTGCCCGATGGTGGGTAAACTGAGTCACATCCAGAGAGGAGGTGACAAGAGAGGGGCTAGAAGGCAGCACAAGACTCCACACAAGACTCTGGGCTCATGTAACTGCTGCTTTTCTTTTTTACTTCTTGCATTTGTATTCAAGAAAAAGAGAAAGAGAGGCTGTGTGTGTGTGTGTGTGTGTGTGTGTGTGTGTGTGTGGTGTACCTGTGTATGTGGGTTCACACGTGTGGGTACAGGTGAAGTGAACATGTATGTGTGCGTGTATGTAGACCTGAGGGTGACATCGGGTGTCTCAGTTTAATTTATTCGAACAGGGTCTCTCAATGAACGCAGAGCTGGCTAGCTTGCCCGTGGGTCCCTGGTTCTGCCTTGTATGCGGTCAGACCACAGGCAGCGCCCACGGTGGGTTTTTACATGATTCTGGGGATCCCACAGCCAGTGCTCAGGGCTGTGTGGCAGACCCGTTACTCACTGAGCCGTTTCCCCAGCACACCCCCCTGTCCCCAGCACCCCTGCCCCACTGCCTTTTAAGGTTTCAGTGCAGGCTGGGAGCGAAAAGAAAGACTTTGTCCTTTTAAACGATTGTCTATAAGTGTATATTATATGTGCATACATAATAAATACATGCTTACAAATGTATTTGTAGTTTGGTCATATAATAAAACCTGCCATGTAATATATACCATGTTATATACATATATGTATACATGTACAGCCAGCTCAGAATCTGGGTTCTGCATCTATGACTTGAACTAAAAAGTTCAAAAAATTCAGGAAAAACATTCAAGTCATCATGAACACGTGTAGACATTATTCCTTGACCATGCATAGACATTATTCTTGTCATTATTCCCTGAACAATATAGTCTTTTCCCCCTTTGTAGGGGCCATGGGTAATCCAGGGATGGTTTCAGTGAGCACAAGGACAGGTGTGCAAACCACAAGCTATCTCTGGGTTTCAGGGACCCATTCCAGCAATGCCAAACAACAGCTGTGTGTGTAATAACACTCACACAAACATAGTGCCCATTAATTTGTTGTGAAAGTTTTAGGGTCTCCCGAATGTCTCAAGACCCTTAACCTCCCGATGAGCTTAAAAACAAGCTGCTTGGGCTAGCCTGGGACTAGGGAGGAAGGAGGGTTACTCAGTGGTTACCTCCCCCCTCGGTGCTCGGTTTTATTCTTTGCAGTGGTCTGGTCTGCCGATCATTGTCTCCAGGAGCAGCTCACGGAGACGTGGAGATCTGCTCTCCTTGCCTGGCCCTCCTGCTCCGAGCCTTGAACATAACAAGCGTATTTGTGCTTTGGACTGCTGTCAGAGGCCTATCTGGAGTGAGTGGACAGTTGTTGGTGTCTCTCCAGGAAAAGCGCGTGGAGCAGGCCTCACGGCTTCTACGCCCAACAGACTCGGCCGCTCAGAGCCTTGATACTGGTTCAGTCAAACTCGTGACTTTGGGGTGTCAGGACTTTGGGCTTTCTCAGGCTTGGTCAGTGGCTGTGTGGGGGAAGGGGTGATATGATCTGCTCGGGATTAGAGAATGCAGTCAACACCACTAGAGAATGCAGTCAACACCACCACATAGGACTCTTCTCCCTTTGTATAGAGGGGAAACTGAGGCCCAGAGAGGTCCCAGTGGGAATTGATCCTGCCCAATGCTAACTCTGCCCACAGTCCACCACCACACCAGAAAATTATTATACAGAAAGTGGAAACTGAGGCTCCATCTGGACTGGAACACCCTTCCTTCTCTGTCCAAAGCTGGGTCTCTCTCTCTCTCTCTCTCTCTCTCTCTCTCTCTCTCTCTCTCTCTCTCGTCATCTGGAATCCTAGGTTTGGAGTCATTGGGGAAAGCCACCTTATAAAGACAGTAAGGAAGAGGGTAAGGGGTAAGAGAGGGGTCGGGGGAAGGAAAGTAGAAAGAAAAATATACTTTTCTAGGTTTGTGGCAAATACTGTGTTCTAAGGAGACAATTTCTCACAGAGGTAAAGGCCGCCTGAGGTGTTACCTGTGTCCTTCCTAAGAGGATTCCAGGAAGCCTGGTTTCCCCTTGTCCTCTCCCCCCAGCCCCTATACTGTTGCCTCTCCAGGACTGGGTCACCTTTGTCTCAGATGCCAGAGTGCAGGGCCTCTCCCCTGCCTCCCAGCCCTGCAGGGACTGGCAGTGTCCCAGGCACTGAATCCAGACACATCGGTATGGCTCAGTCCACAGGGCTAGACACGGGATTCCAGGGCCCTGACCCAGTTTCTGCCTAGTCTCTAGAATGCCGAGATCTGCCATCTGCCAGCAGCCCGAGGTGACAGTGATGGGTGGGCACGGCTGGACACTCCTCCCCTCCAGGCGGCCAAGGACTCCACAGCTCAGAAGAGGGAGGACTCTGGACAGGCTGGAGACATTCTGTGTCCCCTGCAGGGGTGGGGGGTTCTTAGATCTAGTCTGTGGTACCTCATGATACCATGGAGGTATCCGGGAGAGGTCCTACCGGGTTCACAAAGATACTGACCATCACGGTACACAGTATCAGCCTGAAGGCTGAGGCTGTGGACGCGAGCCCTTGGGGTCCAGAAACTTAGCAGTAATTTCTAACTTCAGCATCTTGTTGCTGCCCGGCCTCAGACAAGACCCTTAACCTCTCACAACCTCAGTTTCCAAATCTTGAAAAGGAGGTCAACATTTACCTCATCCTCATTGTGGCCTTGAGATGGGTCAGGGAGATAATTTACCCATATTTGAGTCTTTGATGGATACTGGCTAACATGATCTGAATTGCTCTTCATTATGAAACCATTTCAGACTCCCACACAGAGGAGAAAGAGGATGATTCCCTCCCCCCCCCCCAATCTCTGCCTCAGGACTACTAAAACACTGGCGGTCAGTGCATACCAGGTGTGCCTCCTTGTGCCAGGAAGGACCAGAAATATGAGACGGTTCCTTCTGGTGGGCACATCTGTGTTTTGAACAAGAATGCGCTAACAACCGCTCGTGGCTAAGGTCGGGCTGTGGCCGGGGGCTGGTCTGGCAGCCTGCCTGAGCCCCTCTGAATTCCCCCAAACCTTGCCTCACATGGACTCCTTGCAGAAGGAGAGTTTTCCTGCTCTCAGCAGGGCTTGGTGACATCCCTGCTGTCCCTTCATGTCACCGTCCTGTTCGTGCCAGTCCAGCTCCCTGCCAATGCAAGATATCACCTGAGATAAATCCCCACCTGTCTCCCCTCTGCTCACACACTGTGCAAGGATGCTTCATCTCGCCCTGGGCCTGGAGAGAACGCTCCCTCCTCCAGCCTCCACGAAGGCTTCACTTCTCCCTCTCACCTCAGGGAGTCTTCCCCTTAGCAGCCCTGACTTTCCCAATTCACATCTCCCTTCGTCCCAGCTGTCTCTCCACCCAGAGACCCCTTGTTCACCGCGAGGACATCCACCTGTCCTTTCCAAGAGCATTGCCTCCTTAATTAAAGAGGGCACGTGTGCATGTGCATGTATGTATGTATGAGATAGTTTTGCATCTCTGCATCCCATAATTTTTCTTGACTCCCATCTAGGTAACATTTCTCATCCCACACCCTCTCCTAAGCCTCCAGAAACGGCGTACAAAGCCCATGGCACCCAGGCCGTCATCAGCCGAGCTGTCCATGCGTAGCCCTCTTGGTATAACAGACACTGAGTGCTCTTGCAGGTAAACATCCCTCATTGGCTCAGCCTGGAAGCATTTCCAAAGGTCACCTGTCTGACGCAGACAACAGCGGAGACCCTAGGCGCCCACCAATAGCACCGATGCCCGCTCTTTTCACATGTCCATGTTTTGAAACACACAGCAGAGTGACATGCTAAACCAGAGTCCTCGGGAAGAATAGCTACCGTGCATGCAGAACGCTGGCTCCCTGCTGCCCTGCCAGACCCGAAGTCTCCAGTATGTGCAGAGCTGGAGAGAAGAGAGACAGACAGACAGACAGACAGACAGACAGACAGACACAGACAGACACAGAGACAGACAGAGACAGAGAGAGACTGAGACAGACAGACAGACACAGAAACACAGATACAGACAGACACAGACAGACAGACAGACAGACACAGACAGACAGACAGAGACAGAGAAAGACATGGGCACAGTTTGGCTACAGGTCTCAGTGGGTCCTGAAGCTGCAGGTCCCAGCCCGCCCAGCAATTCTTTTCAAAGTCTCCATGACCAAGTCGGAAGCAAGCATTACCTGCGAGGCTCTGCGGCAGGGGCACAGGTCTGGACAACAAAGCGATTTTCTTGACTGTCTGAACTCAGAACATGCTCCCTGGGCTTGCCTCCTGTGCTGGCCCCCAGCTTCCAGCTGCTGTGCCAGGCAGCTCTGACACACGCTCCTTTGAAGCAGGCAGTTTATTTCGGGCCCACCGCATGACCACGGATGTCAAGCCAAGCTATAAGACGTTGTGACTCTCAGATTTCCCTTCTGAAGATCGCACTGAGGAAGCCGTGATCCCGCCCTCCACTCCTCCCGGGGGGCACGGGAGACAGGCTCCCGCTGCAGAGAGCATCCCAGGCTTCGGCCCTCACGTGATGTCATCATTTGTGATCCTTGACATGGAGCCCATATATGGGTATGTTTCTAGAACTACCCAGGCGGGAGCTAGAGAGGAGGGAAATGCAGAAAGACAAGACGGGGAGGGCGTACAACGAGACACAGAAGGGAGAAAGAGAATAAATAGCAAGAGAGAAAGAAGGAGAGCCCTAAAGGAGAGGCAGGACGAGGGCAGTGCATAAAGACCCTTGCATAATACCCTTGAGAAAATCCAAGGGTAAGTGTTGGGCATGCAGCAGGTGGCCAAGGCTGACGTTCGGAGACGCCAGCTGTCCAGAATTGGATGCTCTGGGGTGCAGCCAAGGAACACAGGTCGGAGCACAGAGCAATGGACCAAGGAGCAGAGAGCATCCTGCAGTCCCGGAAAGGGTCAGCCACAGAAGGGACCTACCACCCCTGCTCTGGGAAAGACTATCTCCATTTCTGGACGAGGCGCTCTAAGAGAGGAGTCTGATCCCTCTTCTCCTTTGGATGTTGGTGTTCTTAGCTGTGAGCTTGGGGAGTAATGTTTGTAGACATCCAAAGTTAGGCAGCGGGACCATTTGTAGTTGCATGTCGGGAGAAAGTCCTTGCATAGCGCAACCAGGGGCCCAGGTAAAAGAGACACTGAGGGAGAATGAAGATGGCAGGGGACTGGTGACTGCAAACCCCGAGCAAGGCACTGTTCAGAAGAGGGCCCTCCTCCATCCCCAACAGGGGCCCCAGACAACAGCAGAGATAAATCATCCAGGCCGACCCTACGCACTCCTGACCCTCAAAACAATGGGGTGGGCCAGGTGGCGCCACACACCTTTAATCCCAGCACTCTAGAGGCAGAGGCAGAAGCATGTGGATCTTTCTAAATTCAAGGCTAGCCTGGTCTACATAGCAGGTTATGGAACTGCCAGGGCTACCAAGTGAGACTATCTAAACCAAACAAATCACGGGATGGAAGGAGGTCGTAGTTTCATGTCTCTGGGGCCTGGGGCTGCCAATATGCAGGACCAACCTCAAATATCTTCTTAAAAGCCAGCCTCAAGCTTGGGAGGTTTCCTTCCTTGCTTTTGACAGCTTCATAGGTACATACAATTATGTTGCGCCATCAAGATGGCTCGACGGGTAAAGGCACTGTTTCCAGAAAAGGCAAACAAAAACCAGGACGCAACTTCATTCTCTCTTTCTGTTGGTGCTAGGATGCGGTCCTCAATCCGGTCGTGGTTTGTGACAGACCAGCAGCCCCCTGGTCTTAGTGTTATGACTTCTCCATCTAGAAGGACCTGGGATATTTTGTCCAGACCCCTTGTTTTCCAACTGAGACCCAGAGAGGTGCAGTGACTTCTCTGAGCACTCGGCAGAGAAAGACGTAACAATCTGCACGCTGAAGACTGCGGGCCATGGGCTCAGATGCCAGTGTCTGCAGTAGAGACACTCCTGTGACCCAGGGAGGGACCTGGGCTTTGGATACCTGACTCAATGCGGAAGATGCGGAGTATCTTGAGCTGTTGTCCAGTAGGAAGAAGGATGCCCCAGCAGTACTACTGCATCGCCCCAACCCAGGGCTCCATAGGTCAGCTGACTTATAACCCCAAGTGCTGGTAATGGTTCCAGTCACTCCGTGTTCAGCATGTGGGATTTCCCACCTCCGAGTATTATCCATTGCTTGGTGGATTAATGGTATTCAGTAGCCATTTTAACTGCAAGTCCCTGATGACTGATCTTACTGAACATCTGATGACCTGGACTGGTGATTTCAGGCCATTCCATAGTCAACATCATCAAGGAAGGTCGAAGGGCAGCCAGGCAACCATCTTCCAGAGGACGGGAAAGGGTGGAACGGGGACAGATGCAAACACCGTAGGAGAGTCAGCCTGTAGAAGATCAGAAGGAAGGAATTTTCTAGAAGCCCCAGGATCCCTATGGAACTGTGGGATCTCTCCCGCAGGACCCAAAGGAGTGGTGACATTTGAAACCCAGTGCCCCCCCTTTTTTGCCAGAGACCCCAATTCCAGGAAGAATGGAAGTTGCAAGCAAGTAGGGAATAACCAGGCAGAAGCCATGAAAACCGGTCCCGGGCAGGGCCGAGGCTCAGGATGACGTCAGCCGGAGAGCGGAACATCACAGCTAAATTAAGCAGCCTGTAGCCCGATGTCCTGGCTGAGGCCCTCACTACCTCGATAGAAATTTATTTTGGTTTCATATAACCGAGACGAAGAGAAACAAACAAGAGTCCAAGGCTGGCTCTAGGAGCGTTTAGAAAGGAGGTCAGGCAAAAGCAGAAGAAGGCTCGGTCCTGGGAGGCAGAAGGAGGAGGGGGTGCTAGGGTCCTCAGAGATCAAGGCAAGAGCTCACCTTCCCCATGGACAGGCTGCCAAAGGAACACTATGGTGCCCCTCAGCTGCCCAAGAGTGTACTAGATTAGCCTTGCACAGACAGGACCACCCTGCGGTAGAAGACGCCCACTGCATCCCCAGTTTCCAACATGGGCCCTGAAGGCAGATAACCCCAGCCCATTCTTAGTTTAGGGACCCACCTCTAGCTCTGTCTTCTGAGAAGAAAAGCAAGATGATCCCCATGGCTGTTGTGGGGATTCAGCCAGATCTCAGAGCGCAAGCTGTCCCCAAGAGCTGAGCAGGCGATGGTCTGAGACCATTCCTTCCTCCCACACCCACCTGCAGAAGACAAGTCCCCTCCTGCTGCTCAGGGATCTGAGGGCCAGGGCTGTCAGGGAGCCTGGGACTGAGTTCTTCCAGGGGCTGCTGGTCCTTTCAGTTGGCCAAGACACTTGGCCCCCCTGTGAGGTTGATCTCATGATGCCCGAGCCACCCTGGGGAACTCAGGGACTAAATTAAACCCAGTACAGCCCACAGGCCTGAGTTAGCTGCTGGGAACAGGTTTCCCACAAATATAAATACATTCGGAGCAGAGCTGGGAGCCTTCCACCGCTCTCCAGCTGGAGGAGGGCCCCAGGCAAGAGCAGGATGTGCAGACCCAGCTCCTTCCCCTGGGACTAGCTAGGCTGCGTGGGACCCTACTCGTCCTGCTGCACACAGCAGCTCCTGGTGACTCTGGCTATATGCAAGCATCCCCTGGACCTCCTGCATAACTCAGAGGGAGAGGGCAGGACGACGGAGATCTAGCCAGCCATCATGGAGCCGTGCTTGCAGGGACCCGAGGTCTCGACATGCAGCTGCTACCCATTTGGCCCTCTGCAGGGACAGCCAGCCATAGGGCAGCTGCTGTGGGTTTCAGCTTTCACGCTGTCTTGATCCCCAGGGAGCCTGAGGGGCCAGAGATACAGCATCCACCGTCGAGTGCCAGACAGACATGGCCTTCTGTGAAAGGCCCTGGGCTCGCTGGGCTGTGGCTGCTGGGTCATGGTGTGAAGTTGGGCTTAGGACATGGGGAAGGGCCAGGGATGTTGATTTCCCAAAAGCGGGCTGTATCCTTTTCTTTGCACATGCAAGGGGATGGGGCGAAATGATTCCACTTTGGACCTCCTCTGGTGCTATGAGGGAGACGTTGACATCTTGAAGTCACAGGAGAGGAACCCAGGGAGGTTCTCTGAGGACCTTCCAGACCCAGTCACGGTGAGCCTCCATTTCACAAGGAACCACACCCTTGTTCAGAGGAAGGGAAACTAAGTCAGAGGGCTGCTCAGCCCTGGTAGGAACGTCAGGTCCTCTGCAGAGTGCTCCCTAACACTCTTAGGTCATCGAGCTGCAGCCTCGAGACCTGAGTTGAGCAGATGGGCAGGACCCTTACTACACAGCAAGGTCGAGAGACAGGTTAGACTTCCACATCTGGAAGACGGGAAGTTACCCTCCCCACTGAGCCGGAAACCCTTGGTGGCGTCCAGGTCGGATGGATAACAGTAGGCTCACAAACAGCCGCTTTCAAGTCCAAGCAACCTGAGTGTCGATGTTATTCTGCCTTGTTTCCCACACAGAGTCAGTCCTAGGGCTGTTGGTGTCCCTGCGAAGCACAGTGTCTCAGAGCCACAACACCACAGTTATCTGCCAGATACAGCTCTTGCTTGCTGTGTGACCTCAGACAACTCATTGGCCCTCTCTGAGCCTTGGTTTCCTGATCTACAAAAAAGGCAGAAAATGATAATACCCACAGCTTATGGAAAGATTGCAAAGTTTAAATTTTACATGTATATTATAATGCTGCAAGCATCCTATATGTATTTTCACATATATAGTTATATGTACATATATGGTATGTATGTATATTAAATACACATATTGTTTATTATGATGTATATTATTATATATGTGTATAATATATGTGTGTGTACATGTTTACCCCTTAGAATGAAGACTTACAAACCTAAAGGCTCTCAGTAGCCTATGTTTCCTCACAAAGACAGAAGGCATGGCCAGTGTTAGAGACTGAGGACACTTTTCTGGAAGAGGACACTTGACATTCCTGAGGCCATCTTGGTTGTCACGACGGGGGAGGGCGCAGATATGCCTTCAGTGACCAGAGGCAAAGATGCTGCCAAAGCCCCTCCTTGCCTCCTACCTCCTGCACAGTGCTCTTGGTGTGCTCTGGGAGGCAGCCCACAGCAGAAGGGGAGGGGCCTCTGCTCAAGGCAGAGAGCTGGCTGCTTGCGTTTCCCAAGTCCCGTGACTGTTATATAACTGGGTTGTCCGTGGAAAGGCCCGTAAGCCAGCTCTGAAGGTCACAAGGGTATGAGGGCAGCATGGAAGGACCAACCAGCAAGCCAGCATGATCATCGCGAAGGTGGGGGGGTCCTCAGAACAGGAAGGGGCTCAAATAGGTCTCAGCCTTGCCGGGCTCAGGCCCCGTTAGAGCCAGGCCCACCAGTGCTGAGCATGCCTGGCTGGCGTGCCTCGAGCACAGTCTTCTCATTCTTCAGTGAAAAGATGGCCGGAGCCTCTAGTCTACAGGAGATGGGATGAGGGGAGGGGCTTCGAAATAGAAAGCCTCTGACCAAGTTCCTTTTTTTCCCCTAAAATTATTATTCTGCATCTCTCTCCTGATCCAGATGTTGGGGGGTGTGCATGGGTGGTCTCCTGCATGCCCACACGGGATTGCAAACTTACAGCAGCATAGCATGCAGGGCACCTGACACACATCGGAAAGTACCTGGGCCCAGCCTGGTGCCAGGGTTAGCTTTTCAGGAAAGTTCTGTGTGACTCTCTTCAGACCTTCTCCTATCAGGAGTCCTGATAGGTGAGAGAAAGTCCACACTCTGCTGTCCAGAATGCAAACTAGGCAGGCCCTGGTGATGAATTACATGTGTGTACGCAAATGCTACAGAGACAGAGGCAGGAGGATGGCGAGTTCAAAGCCAGTCTGGGTTATAGCTTTCAGGACTAAACCTGTGACCGGGCAGTGGAGTGCTTGCCCGCCATACTCAGTCCCCAGCACCACAGATCAAAGCCGGAATCGGTCCTGAACCCAGGGCCTCGGAGAACAGCTGAGGAGCTGCCTGTTGCTGTGCCCACGCTCACGACAGTCAACTCTCAAGTGTAAACCAGTTAGGGTTCGGATCAAGGCTCCCTAACCGCTCGGAAAGTGGAAACTAAAAATCCAGGGGTAATTGGTTTAGAATATCGCGTTTGAACGCTGGGACCACAGGCGATGCTCCTCCGTCCACAACAGCCAATCGCCGAGCGGCTCAGTTGGCCGTGTATGAACCGTGTGCTCTCTCCATCCAGATGCTCTTGCCCGCTTGTGCACATGTGGCCTCGTGCACCACCCAGTTAAAGTTCAGGAAGCGGTGGTTGGAAAGAGGACTCGTGCTGCTTCCTCTGTCCCTGGGGCAGAGGTGACGTGTGCTCTTTACAGTTTAAGCTCCCTGGTACAGAGGCTCTGCCTCCCTGACTGTCCCCAGCTCAAGCAGCTAAAGGCGGGGTCTGAGCCCTGCAGGTATCTTTCTTTTTCTCTCCGCCCCCCCCTGCCCTCCTTTCCCTTGCTTGCACTTTTCCTGACTGGCACAGAAGCCCCCAACCTCCCCTCCAAACTGCACTGTCATAGTTCCTGGCCCGGCCCTGCAGAGCGTGTGACCGGGCACACAGGTCCTGGCCTGCTGACAGCTGGGGCATATTTAAGAGGATGGCTGTCCTGATATACAAGAGAACTTGGAGTCAGACAGGCTCCAGGGACCAGAGCTGACTCTGACTTGGTGCAGGGCCTGTTCTGAGACCTTCCTGGCTGGCCAGCTGGCGGCTTGTTCTATGTCCTGCCCTCGGGCCCCTGACCCTATATTTAGTGCCACTCCTGCCCCAGCAGGATCAACTGTCTGTTGTGTCACACTCCCTGGACCACCTCTCGGCCGCTGCGTCCAGTGGCCTGGTTTCTGACCCAGGTATCTGTCAGGCTCAGGCAATGGCTGCTCTCAGAAGCATATTCCAGCTAGTTTCGAGGGCCCTGGAGACCGCTGGGTCAAAGAAATGACTTCCTCTGAGGCTCTAGCCCTGCCCCACCCACCTGCCCCTTACTGCCTATGGTCCCAGTGAGGATGTCCAGGGCAATTACTTAGCTTGAGGCTAACACCCAACGAATGCAAGCTAATATTATTATTATTTTTATCCCCGAAGCATAACTCAAATGTCACAAGCCCTACTGGGCGCCAGAAGCAGTGTCAGCTGCTGGGATGTTGTCCCTACCCAGCCCTGCAGAGAGCAGAAGCAAATGGCAGGAGGTATGGGGAACAAAGAGACAGAAGGAGGGGAGGAGAGGGGTCAGCGAGAAGGATGAAGGGGAATGCAGGTGGGGGAAGGTGAGGAAGATGGAGAGGAGGTTTATGGAAGGACCAGGGAAAGGGGAGAAGGCATAGGGGAGAAGGTTTCTCACAGCCCGTCCTAATCACGGCAGGTAATTCTTGGCACCATCCTGTTATTCCAAGCTGTAGGCTATTCCTAGCGCTACACCATGCAGTCCTTGGATACCTCTTGGGGGTGGGCGTAGCCAGAAGGCAGGGGAAAGGAGCCAAGGGTGGACAGGAGAAGTCCGGGCCGTGCGGACAGTGCAGTCATGCCTGGAACAAGGCTGCCTCCCAGGGAGGCTGCTGGGGACACTGGATCAGGGGCTCTGCAGTCACACCCGGGTTAGGGGGCAGGGTGGAAACTAAGAACAATTAACCTCTTCTCTACTTTCTGCTGCCCAGGACAAGGTTTTCCCAGACTCAGAGGCAAGGGGTGGGACCTGCCTGCTGGCACCTGTTTGGTAAAGGTTTGGGAACTTGTGCAGTGGGGGCCACAGAGGCTGGAGCAGAGGGCTTGGGTGGGGGGAGACAGGTCCTGCGGGGTGGGGGCAGGGGGATGCTAGAACTTTCAGGAGAAACTTTAAGGCAGAGGAACCAGAGAACCTGGTCGGCTTCGGGTGACTCAAGTGACATCTGGAGGGTGTGGAGATCCTCTGGCCACACCGGCCAGCATCTGGTGATGTCTACGGGCCTTGACTCTGGGCCTCTTGATGAGCAGAAGCATGAGGTGGGGGGCGGGGGGTAGGGATCTCAGGCTATAAATGGCATCTGAGACCCTGTCCACATTCACCGTCTGCACCCAGCCTGGCAGGGTCAGTCCTCTGTAAGTATGAGGGGACAGAACTCAAGGAGGATTAGGCAAGATGGCTTCCTCTGTGCTGGTCCCCAAGAGCTAGCTGCCAGACACAGGCTCTTGCTCTCCTAACACAGCCAAGGCATCACCAGGCTTCTTGCTCTCCCTACCAGCGAGGCGCTGGTAGGGGTGATGAGGGCAGGTCAGGGTGTTTCTTTCCCATTCCTCCTCCTCTTTGAGCTGTGTTCATGGACCGGTCTGTCCTGGGTGCAGCTCCAGTGGGGCAGATTCTCCATAGGCTCTCCCTCTACAACTCTGGCCCAGGAACAGTACCACCCTCTCTCAGAATCCTCCATCCTGCTCATACCTGGGGTTTTTGTTGTTGTTGTTGTTGTTGTTGTTGTTGTTGTTGTTGTTTTTCCTGTGTAACTTCTCTTCTGTCGCCTGTGCCTACTAAGTCTTGAAGGTAGGACCATCAGCTAAGATACAGAAAGCCTAGGTAAGACTTAATTTCAGAAAAGCACTGTTGCAGAATAAGAATACCCCAGAAGTTGTATAGGGATATACTCACGCTAAACAGTTACCTGCTGTTTCCCTGTGATTCCTCCCAGCTGACTGGGTAGCTGGTAGTTTTCATTTGAAATCCTATTTTCTGGGGCCCTGACGGATGTGCCTTAGGTCACAGAGAACTGCTACAACCCTTGATTACAGAACAGTCAGACTCAGAAGCCCAGGCCCCCAAAGCATAGAGACAGTGTGGGTAGCTTAATGGAACATGAAGACGTGGATATTGTATTGTAGATATGAGGGAAAGCACAGCCAGAGGCATCTGGGCTGGTCCAGACTGAACAGGACCATGAGAGAAAGGGGGAGGGTGGTGAGGGAAGAAGAGAAAAGAGAGAGAGAGGGGAGGACAGGGGGCAAGCAGGCCAAGGGAGGGGCCCAGGACCAAGAGAGACACCAAGGAAGGGTATGAACAAAATGGCTGGATTCTGTAGGAACCAGAAGCTCGGGAAGGAAGCCCAGCCTCTGGTTCGGAAGGGTTTAGGACACAGCAGTGGAAGGCTTTCCTGGGGACAGGAGAGCCTAATGGTAGGGGTGGGGACTAAGGAGACAGGAGAGTAAGAAGACCAGCTAAGACATTCCTCTCCACAGCCTAGCTTCATCCCCCAGAATGCCAGGGGACAACAGGGACAGACCCAGAAGCAGGCACCGGCCGTCGGCAATGGTATGGCGCACTAGGAAGCTAGAGAGGTGGGTTGGGAAGACCTGGAGCCCTTCTGTGGACAGTAAGCTGTCTCTAGAGTCACCTCCTAGGCATGTGACTCTAGGCCTCAGTTCCTCACCCTGTACAGTGCTCAGTCTGCTGACGACACCCAGAGTGTGGCTGTCAGAGGCAGGTGGAACCACAGACCCTGTTTTTGAACTCATCAGGATAGGTTGCTGGGACAAAGGAACTCCAAGACACATCACGGTGCAAGCACCGCGGAAGGCTAAACTCTGAAAAGTTTCCACGCACAGGCTCTCCTCGATTACTTTTCACACACTGGCTCTCCTTCCACAGATTCTAAGTCCAGGCTGCTCCTGCGGATGCTTCTGCTGTCTGACAGATGTGGGTATCCCGCAGCTGTGACATCCACCTGCTAAACTGGAAGAGGCGAGAGCTGGAGAAGGCATTGCAGGGCCATTTTCTCACCGACCCTCACTCCACATAGGCCACTTCAGGTAGGCTGGGAGTGGCTTTCTAGCTCTGTTCCCAGGAAGAAAGGACAACAGCTTGACGGGCAGCCACGGGGCTCCCCCACACTCCTGTGCCATCTCCAGCAATACCCAACAACATGTGGGAGGAAGCCGTGGAAGGATACTCCTTGGTCCCTTAGATGACCCCATGACAGAGAGCTGTCAGATAGCCTCTTATCGAGCTCCCTCAGAAACAGACCCCGGGACAATGACCCTGTGTGTATTAGTCTGCTTTCCATCGCTAGAGCACGACAGCCAAGGCTGGGTGGTTTGTAAAGAGATTTACTTACCTCGCGTGGCTGTCAGCTGGCTGTCCCCGATGGGGCAGCCCCATAGGCTAGACTTCAGTGAGGACACTCAGCTGGGTCTCCTCATAGCCAATGGCATCATGACGGCCGTGCGTGCCAGGGGGAACAATTACACGGTGAGATAGAAAGCCAGAGGGAGGGGGGTACATCCAAGGGAAAGTTCATTCTTTTCCAACAGCTCACTTTGATCAGGGATCCCATGAGGCTCATGTCGATCTCTTGGGGACAGTATCCCTAATGACCTAACTGCTTGTTCCTCTAGAGATCACACAAAGTCCTAGGCCAGATATTTGGGTTAATAAAAGACTGGCCAAGGTTCTACCTCATAAAGGGCACACTACCTCACGATTACTCTTTATTACTATTGCTATTGCTATTGCTATTGTTACTACTACTACTACTACTACTACTACTACTACTATTACTATTACTAAACTACCTTATGATCTCACAAAATGCTGTAGAGGAGGAAGGGAAGAGAAGCCAACCAAGAGCCTGGTCTCCTTAGGTCCAGCACCTTAGATGTGTCATTGAAGAAGGACCTGAGTCTTGGGACTGAGTCTTTCTCTCTGGTACTTCAGGAAGACAAGGACTGACAGATAGAGGGCTGAATGTGTGTACCCAGTAGTCAAGGAGAGGGGGACAAGGAGAGGCACCTAATATCTGCTATGCTTACCAGACATACAGGAGACACTCACACCCCTCTGGATCAGTCCATGAGGAGAGAGGGCAAGAATCAGTTTTTAACCTGTGGCCGGTGTTCATGCCCCATGCCTCCAGTCTCATGGCTGCTTCATGTCGGTGGGACCTTAATGCAGGACTCTAGTTTGTCCCGGCTCATATGAAGAGCGGGGAGTGGGCCGATGGTAGCAGCTGTAAACTACTTACTGTGTGCAGAGCACGCCTCCACCCTCAGCCAGACAGAGGTCTCGAAGTAGATGCCAGAGAGTCAGATAGAATGTTCTCTGAAGAGTGAGCTAGCCCCTTGGCCTTGGCTGAGGCCCAGCACCATGTCCCCAGGTCAGTCGGGGACACTGGCAGCTTCACACTCATAATAGGAATCACAGGCTGGACAGGAACGGTGAGCGGATAAGCAAGACACGGTCATGGTCCAGGACTGGGAATGCCATCCGGCCAAGTACACCAGCCAAGGGCATCAGTCTCGGGGCCCCGCAGCCTCTCCGGGGGATGAACGCTGCTCCGAGAGTGGGGACCCTAAGCACACAGCTTCCAGTGTGCTTGTGTGCTCAGCCGGGCATGTGGGTGGCCCTCCTGTCTCCCACCTCCCCCACGAAGCCTCCAGATTTTAGCCAGATCCGAATGTTCTCCTGGTTCTGGGAGGTTTGGATTGAGACAGGTTAGATGATAGCCTCACAACTCACCTTGACCTTACTTCTTACGCAACCACCGAGTTCCTGGAGACACAAAGCTCTAGGCTTTGAATTCTCACTGTGTCCCACAGGGTTCTCCCTAGACAGAGTGTGTGTACCGCAAGTCCACAGTCTGGGAGGGCTGGATGCTGGCCGCTTCTCAGGGCCTCCTAAGGCCAAGGTCACGGCTGGAACTCCTATCTAGAGACTCTAGGGAGACACTGTCCAAAATTCTCCAGCGTGTTGACCGAGCTCTGGTCCTTTGTCCTGCCTGCCACTGGCAGGGGCCATTCTCAGCTGCTCTGGCTGCCATGGTCTTTGCCCATCACCCCTCACAGTAGATGCGAGGGAGTCAGATAGAATGTTCTCCGAAGGGTGAGCGAGCCCCTTGGCCTCGCATGAGAAACCCGTTCTCCATCCTCACTGACTCCCCTCTATCCCTCGGGCCCGATCTTGGAAGCCAGCCAAGAAAAGAGGGTCAGTTGCTGAAGGATTCCAGTGTGCCCAGGTAAACCCGGGGAGACTTCCCTATCTCAAACCGACTGATCTGGGTCCTTCATCGCACATAGGAAGCACATGCAGGCATCCACAGCCACAGGATAACTGCCCTACCTCCTTGGTTCCCAGAATGCCCTGCTCTCCCTCCCTGTCTCTCCCCACAGTTAGACTTTTGGAGTACATCGGGAGCCCTAAACGTGATAATAAAAAGGAGGCCTGGATCTAGACCACCCAGGGAGCTGGTAAAAGCCACCCAGGCCGGGATTCTCATCCAAGCTGCAAGCAGCATATTTCCCAGGGCTAGGGAGCTGCTTCCCAGCTCAGTGGAAGGGTTTGCTGTCCTGGGCTGGGTATCCAGCGGGGAGGGGAGGCGGAGGGGGGGGAGTGTCTGGGAAAGCGTGCAGGCGCCCTCTTGTGGACTCTTTGGAGTTTGCTCAAACAGCTCTAGCTTTTCTCCAGTGTGACAAGAAAGCATTCTAGGCGGGGCCCCATCTTCACCAGGGAGCCACCATGGTACCAGGGGTGTGTGTGTGCGCGCACCAGCAACTCCTTTTTACCATGGACCCAGGCACCGTCAGCAAGACTGAGTGGAAACTGTCTGCGATGCACTGTCTTCCAGGTTGGCCACTATGAACGGGCTCTAGGCGGCCTTGTTCTGATCTCCCCTCCCCCACCCCAGCACCCTAGGCTCCTCACCAGCTCACAGTTGCTGTGATGGCTAGCTGCAATTGTCAACTTGATGCAACCTCAGACCACTTGGGAAGACAGCTTCAGTTGATGAATTGTCTGCTGTGTCAGGTTGGTCTGTCAACATCTGTGGGGGGCAGGGGGGAACTGTCTTGATTGTTTTAATCAATGTAGGAAAGCGCAGCCCATTGTGGGCGGTGCCATTCTCTAGGCAGGAAGTTCTGAGCTACCTAAGAGTAGAGAAAGCTACCTGAGTTCAAGTGAGTAGGCGAGGAAGGGGTCGTGCATATGCTCCTCTCTCTGCTCCTGGCTGTGGATAGGCTGTGACTGGTTTCCGTTCCTGTCGCCTTGACTTGGCCACAAGATGAACTGTAACTTGTTGGGTGTTTTGTTTGCTTTGTTTTAGTTGTGTCGTTTTGGCCAGAATGCTCATCACAGCAACAGAAACAAAATAGAACATGTATAATATTTACTCTGTTGTAGTTAGGCTATCTCAAATCTCACAAGCTCTGAAGCACAAAGAAGGCAGGTAAGGACCTTGTCTAAGGCTGCCAGTGGTGGGCTGGGGCTCCAACCTTCATCTGATTTTATAGCCACAATGAAGGTTCCGATATGGGGAAGGGACTCTGAAAGCCCAACTCTTCCCTGGAGGTGACAAGGTGCCACAGATGACCTTTGGTGGGGCTCAGCAGAGAACCGGTTCTGGCAGGCAGATGGGGTGAGATGGGTGTGCTTTAGTACTGCGTACTAGGCTCATGGTGGAAAGTTTCCAGATTCAAGGATTAGTGGGAGAGATGGGCAGGATTGGGGAGTGCTGAACCAAGAACACGTGTTGTCTCCTTGTAACAGACACCTGTTGCACCTGCTGAACCTGCTCTCTCAAACGGGACGTGCCTGTGCTCATCTTTTAGGCTCCCTGAGTCTGCTGGTCCTCCTCAGTCATCTCCTGATTGTACGATGTCATGTTTTCACAGTGTCCTCAGCCACCAAGTGGCATGCCCTGTGCCCAGGCTTCTGTTGAGAAATCAGGAGTTAGAAGGTGCACTCAGAGAGCCACTGACTCTGTTCCACGGTCCTGGGGTAAACCTGGCCTGACTGTCTAGCTCTCCCCAGTGACAGGTCTCTGTGTTCTGACCGTGTAGCTGCCGAAGGGGGCATCTATCCATCTGACTTGGATCCATCTCCACGGGTTGCAGAGATGGGGAGGAATCCCAGGTAGCGCTGGTGGACACCATGGCAAGCTCTTCACAGCTATCTAGGATACCCAGCAGCACCAGGAGCTCTTCCCTCAGATGGAGCAGGCCATCCTCCAGAGGCTGGAGTCTCTAGCAATGACCCACAGAACCATTGTTCCATAAGTGATATCTGAAGCCTAAACCACTTCCCCTGGACCAGAGAAAGGGAGAGCCCTTTTACAGGAGAGTCTAAGTGGGGCTATCTTCTTAGATCCTTGCAGGTTTCCATCCAAGACCAGTCTCTGACTGTCTGCGTGGCTCATTTGTACCCTCCCTGAGCCTCAGTTTCCTTATGTGTCAAATGGGGACACACAGTAGGATGAGGGATCTTGGGAGATGCCGAACAGCAACTGCCTCCAAAGAGTTAAAATCCACGGCTTCCCCAGTTTCTCCTTTCTGCTTATCTCATAGCGAGGAGCATTGTTGCCAGAATGAGGAGGTGGCAGGTGGGAGACACTGGCAGCCAGAAGGAAGGTTGGCCGATTGGTTAGTTCAAGACTAGTACAATGGGATATTTGCAGAGCTTCTGCCCCCTAGTGGTAGTGTTCTGGAACTGCGCCACCGGGTAGCTTTTTTTTTTTTTTTTTTTTTTTGGAAAGCATCCTGTGTCCACACCGGGCATTTCCCACAGTACTCAGGATTATATTTATCTTTACATAAAGTCTGATTGTTTGGCTCCTTATGACTCCACCTCACTCCTGATTGTGAGTTAAGAACTTCGCGTGAGCTGGGCGGTGGTGGCGCACGCCTTTACTATCAGCACTTGGGAGGCAGAGGCAGGCAGATTTCTGAGTTCGAGGCCAGCCTGGTCTACAGAGTGAGTTCCAGGACAGCCCGAACTACACAGAGAAACCCTGTCTCGAAAAAACCAAAAAAAAAAAAAAAAAAAAAAAAAAGAACTTCGCGTGAAAGTATGGCTTGTTACCAAGTTTTAGGGAACCCCTTACCCAGACTAGTCTTCTCATTTGCAAGTTAGCATCAGGGGAAGGAGGCCACTTGGTCAGCCCTGTGTCTTCCCAATTCACATCCTACTGTCTGTTTGCTTCGCATAGCCCCAAACCCAGTGTGCCTGAGCCTCAGTCAGTCCTGAGGTTGTAACTCCGACCTTGTCCTGCACCTCCCGGGGCCCTGAGTGTGTCTACCCACTCACACAATAGCGGTACGGAGCTCCTGTGGGCAGGACCAAGCTGAGCTAGAGAGTCTGCTGAGCCAAGATGACCCCATCCCTCTCACCCCAGAGCCTGAAGATCATCTGACTGTGCAGGCTGCAGAAGAGATGTCACGGAGAGAGGTGGCAGAGACAGCTATCGGAAGCGAGAGTCCCCTCCAGAAGGGACATTTGATATCCCTTGGATACAAAATCCAGCTTTGATAGTTGATGCACACTCATACGCTGGAAGCTACAATGTGAGTCCGGTTAGCCGGCAACCAGCATCACTCCAATATACCATCACACACTCGCACATGCACACACATACACACATGCACACGCGCATACTTGCACGCACACACATGCACACACACATAGAGAGAGAGAGAAAGACAGAGGCAGAGAGACAGAGAGAAACCTAGAGATATGGACATATAAATACAGAGGCAAACACACACATGTACACATGTGTATAAGCACATGGAAATACAGGCAGGCCTAATCAGACAAACAGACACCGACAGACGGCAGACACAGAGCCTGCACATCCCACTTGTCTCTTCTTGGTGGACATTGGCTTTTACAGGTGTCCTTTGGGATGGACAGATGGGAGGACTGAGGCCAACTCTGCTAATACCTGTAGCTTGGACCCACCCATCCCATCCTAAATCCTGGTATCTCACTAGGTCTTTACTCAAACCTGTGCCACATTTGCGGTGGGCACAGTAAGTTTTGAGTGTCTCTGAGTGTTATTCTGGTCATCCTGGGGTCCTTCTGGTTGTGTCCTGGCTGTGCTCAGCACAGGGGGTTAATCAAGGACCTGGGATTTTGGCATTTCAAGGCCCCTCCTGGCCTGAGAAGTGTATTCTGCTTTCTCCCTTCATCATGAACGAGCCTCAAAGCCCCACATGTCTGCCTTCCGGCCCCAAAGTCAGCCAGGAGGGCCCTCGGAATCACTGCACAGGGATCAGTCTGTGCCAAGATGTGAAGGCAGAACCTTTCTGAGCCAGCGCTGACACGCCCTTGGGGCTCTGAGCTAAAAAGACACCAGGGTTGGAGTCCAGTCTGGAGACGTCCCATGGGTACTGAAGCAGCAGCATCCAGGGTCTCTGTGTAGGCTAATCTTAGGTCAACTTGGCACGGGCTCCAGTCATCTGAGAATAGGGGTCCCCAGTGAAGAAAATGCCTCTCTGAGATTGGGCTGTAGGCAAGCTTGTAAAACATTGTCTTAATTAGTGATTGACGGGGGAGGACTCAGCCCATTGTAGGTGGGGCTTTCCCTGAGCTGGTGGTCCTGGGTTCTAGAAGAAGGCAGGCTGAGGGGCTGGAGAGATGGCTCAGTGGTTAAGAGCACTGACTGCTCTTCCAGAGGTCCTGAGTTCAAATCCTAGCAACTATATGGTGATTCACAACCATCTTTAATGGGATCTGGTGCCCTCTTCTGGTGTGTCTGAAGGCAGCTACAGTATACTTATATATAATAAATAAATTTTTTTGTTTGTTTTTTCGAGACAGGGTTTCTCTGTGTAGCCCTGGCTGTCCTGGAACTCACTTTGTAGACCAGGCTGGCCTCGAACTCAGAAATCCGCCTGCCTCTGCCTCCTAAGTGCTGGGATTAAAGGTGTGTGCCACCAACGCCCGGCTGTAAATAAAAAAATTTTTTTAGAGCAGACTGAATAAGCCAGGGGAAACAAGCCAAGAAGCAGCACCCCTCCATGGCCTCTGCATCAGCTCCTGCCTCCAGGTTCCTGCCCTGTTTGAGTTCCTGCCCTCGTGGCTTTTGACGGTAAGCTGCTATATGGAACTGTACGTGAAATAAACTCTTTCTTCCCCAACTTACTTCTGATCATGGTGTTTTATCATAACAGAACCTACAGGTTCTGTTAGTCTCTCAACAAACCCAAGCACCACACAAGCGAAAGGGATTGGGCGGGGGTGCACAGATGTATTTCTGCCTTCGTTGGTGCTTATATGGAGACCACCCTGGCCAACGCCACAACTCCCATACCTCATTCACCCTGCTGGACGCACACCCCTGACACACGTGAGGCACACACACACACTGCACATGAGCACAAAGCATCGCCTTGCACACAGCAGGACACTCAGGTGTACACATGGGACTTGCTAGAGTTGGGCACGCTAGTGACTGGAGGAGCCTTTGACTCCCTCCTCTGGGGCTCCGCCAAGTACCCTGTGCTGTGTCACTCCCCACCCCCACTGAGGTCCTGTCACTACAGCAATGAAAAATGTCAGACCCACTTCAACCAATGGCAGAATGGCAGAGCTTGGCTTTCTTCCTTCCTTCCTTCCTTCCTTCCTTCCTTCCTTCCTTCCTTCCTTCCTTAAAAAACAAAACAAAACAACAACAACAACAAAAACCCAAAACTATTTAATGAATGAATGCTCTGCTGCATATACACCCGCCTGCCTGAAGAGGGCAGCATATCCCCCTTATAGATGGTTGCAAGTCACCCTGTGGTTGCTGGGAATTGAACTCATGACCTCTGGAACAGCAGCAATCTGTGCTCTTAAACCCAGCCTGGATTTATTTCTTTAAAGCTTTTCGAGATAAAATTCACATATGTTAAAAAATGCACCTCCCTTAAATATACCCTTAATGCTGCCCGTCCAAATTGTACTACTTAATACAAGATCATCCCATCGCCTCTGAAAGGCATGCCGTGCTAAGCCCCCTTCTGTTAACCCAGCCTCTGGATGCTGTCCCTCTGAGTTGTCTGACTCCTCTTGCGCCATCTTGACTGCTGTCATTCTGTGGTGACGTCTATCAAGGTTGGGAAGTGCTTGACTCCTCTGCTGGCACAAGTCTGGGGTCAAGAGCGGGTCCTAGGCGCAGTGTGACCCAGCGCTCAGCGGCACTCGGAAGGACCTGTCTCGTCTGCCACCTCAGGTAATGCAAGCTCAATCGAGGCATTCTAGCTAGAATCCCGAGTCCCTCCGCACACCTAGGGTGCGCAGGAGCAGCCGTAGCCCTGGGCAAGACTGGTTCGGCTCGGGGGCAGCCGTTCCTTCTGACGGTCATGCAATTGTCAACCCCTGGGATTTTGCGACGCCTTCACCTTCTAGCCAGGATGTTGTGACCTCTGGGTAAGATGCCCATGTCTAAGTGGCTGCCGCGTGTTCATTTCATCGGGTCTCCATCAGTTCCTCAGCCAACACTAGTCCATCCAGTCACCCAAATGTACCCAGCATTGAGTTAGGTGTAGCTGGAGATGGGGCAGTAGATACGATGCCCCTCAGAGAGGGGAGCTCCGTGCGGGACAGCGATACTCAGTGCAGTCGGGACTTTTGAAGAGGCACAGGGAGTGGCAGACTGTCACGTCAGGATACCACAAGCATCTACTCTCCTGATCATCCAACACTAACAGGCTGTGCAGCTTCTGATAAGACCCTTGACCCCTCTGAGCTTCTTTTTTGCTCTTGCCTGGGGATGCTGATGCCCTGTCCTTGACAGATCCCCCTCCCCTTTGTTGTTGCTGTGCCCCCCCCCCCTGGGGAAGGGGTGTCAGGGCCAAAGGACAAGCAGCTGAGAGGTTTATTTTCCTTCTCAGGAATTTATAGTGGGCAAAATGGAGACCGTGAGAATGAACTTGCAACTCTTGGAGGTCAAGGATGCTGTCGGGGCACGGCCTCAAAGGCCAGAGGCTCGGACAGCACGGCACACCCTGCAGGACAACAAGGTGTGAGCTCCAGACGCCATTTCCCAGCACCCAGTCCTCAGAGCTCCCCTGTGCATTGGCCTAGGTCCCAGGCTTCACATTTCCATTGTTCCTCTGAGGAGGAAGGGAGGGGAGGAGGAGGAGGAGGGAGAGGAGGAGGAGGAGGAAGAAGAGGAGGAGGGAGAGAGCAAGGAGGACGCCACGTGAAGTTTTCGGGAAGTGGGAAAACTGGAGGGCAGGCAAGATTCTGGAGCCTGCTGGGTGGGCCGTGCTGTCACACATACTGGGGTGACCGTTCCGAGTGCCTGGGGGGTAGGCTGGAAGAGAATTGGTGGCATCAGCAGGACGGGGCCTCTCTGTCTGTGTGGCCTGTCACCTCTGGGCTCCAGTGTGACCCTTTCTTGCTGTGACTGTGGCCTCCTGATGCAAGATGTCTCTGACAGTTTATCTGTTAGGAAGATCAGTCGCGGGGAATGTGAAGGAGTCTCCACATCACGGGCTTCCTGGGGTTGTGCTGAGCCACAAGGGGCAGGAGCTGGCAGGGGACTAGGTTTGTAGGCGCTCTGATCATGGGTCCTCCAGAAGCTGCCCACACTGAATGTCTTCCCACGGCTTGGAATACATCAGCCCTCGGCAGGCCTGGCAGAAGAAGGCCCTTCTCTGAGCTGGTTTTCCTACCACAAAGTTGGGTGCGCGAGGTGAGTCACCCACATACACACAGAGCCTGAACCGCCTCCTTTAGAGTAGGGGACGTGTGTCCCCAGGAAGCCACAGGCGGCTGTGAGTACAGGCTGTGAGTACTGAGTGCGGCTGTGCTGTGCTGTTCCCTCCACAGGCCTGTTGGTGGGGGAGGGGGGTGAAGAGCAGCCGGTGAGCGAGCGAGCGAGCTGCCGGCAGTGGAGAGCTGTGCATGGTGGTGGGTGGTGAACGGCAGCGGGCTGTCCCGTGTGGGGGAGGGGGAGGGGGAGGGGCGGGGGTGGGGGAGGTTTGGCAGGCTCCACTGGGCAGAACAGGGAGGGAGTTCTGTGGCAGGGGGAGGGGGAGGCTGCGTGTGTCCGTCAAGAAAGGTTACAGTAGAGGAGGCCGGGTGTCCAGGAGGAGGCCACCATCCTCTTGCGTGAATTTTGAAGGAAGAAGTTGGGGAGGAGCTGAAAAAAGTGGCCAAGACACTGGGGCAGATACTCAGGGCCAAATTCGTCAGGGCTGCCCGAGAAGAGGGCAAATTGCGAGCAAGAACCCCAGCCAAGGACAAGGTTTAGGCTTGGGTCCCAGGGTCTTGGGGAGCAGTGTTGGCTGTTTCTCTTGTTTCTTGATGGAAAGATGGGTGTGCGGAGGAGGGGGGGTGGGGGGTTGGGGGGTGGGAGGGGTGCGGGGGTGGGGGCGGCGTCACTGCGGAGTTGCAGGGCCATCGCGGAAAGGAAGCAGCTGGGGCAGCCCGTCCCAGCCCGTCTGCTGTGGGGAAGCAGAGGGAGGAGGATCCTGGAGCGTAGTACTAGGCTCGTGGTCTTCACTTCTCACTCAGCCCAGGACCCCAGACTCTCAAAAATAAAATAAAACTGGCACGGATGGTTCGCAGTCAAACAAACCGAGAAAATAATTAAGAGCGGTCTAGAAGCATGCCAGGTGCTCCACCAATTTGAAATACAAACTGAGCTACTGTGTGAATGTTTCTGAGACGAGCTCTCTGACACAGTGGTTCTGTTTCCATAATCCTCTGGAGCACGGTTTGATCTGAGGTCCTAGCGCTAGGTAGCTAGTCCAGTATCAACGGAGACTGAGGTAGTCGGGGCACTGAATGGGGTCTGAGGGACCAAGGAGTCCATCAGGTAAAGGCGCTGTGATGCTCAACTCTGGTCAACGTGACAGAGAGGGCAAGAGGGACCCTCTAGGGAAGAATGACCTCTCAGACTGGCCTTCAGGCTTGTCTTTGGGGGGCGTTTTCTTGATCATTAATTGATGTAGGAGGGCCCAGCCCACTGTGAGAACTACCAGCCTAACGCAGGGAATCAGGGCTGTGGAAGAAAGCGGGCTGAGCTTGAGCCTGGGAGGATCAACCCTGAGGCCGTCCTCTGATAGTCTCTGCTTCAGTTCCTGCCCCTCCTTCCCTCAGCGGTGGGCTGTGATGTGGAAGCATAACCCAAGTGAACCGTTTCCTCCCCAGGTTCCTTTGGTCGTGGTATTTATCATAGCATCAGACGTCAAACTTGAACAGGTTACTTGCTACCAAAGCTGGATGACCTGAATTCTCTCGCCTGGACCCACATCAGGAGAATTGACTCTTGTATGTTGTCCTTCGACCTCCACACGTCCACCATGGCGCGCGCGCACACACACACACACACACACACACGCACGCACGCACGCACGCACACACACACACACACACACACACACACTCCCACCTAAATAAAAATGGAACCTGAGTTGTATCTCTGACTCTTACTGGAGAGGGCATTCTAAACAGCCTGTAAAAAAAAAAAAAAAAAAAAAAAAATGCTGTGTACCCATAGGTTTTCTGATAAAACCCAAGACAGCTGTCCCCTCCCCCTTTCAAGGTTAATCCAATGGTCCTGTCAATCACCTGGACAGGAAACCCCTCCCAGGAAGCTGTGTGTTCCAGAGTTTAAAAACCAGTATTGGAGTGTGGCCGTGGTGGCACAGGCCTTTAATCCCAGCACTTGGGAGGCAGAGGCAGACGGATTTCTGAGTTCGAAGCCAGCCTGGTCTACAAAGTGAGTTCAGGACAGCCAGGGCTACACAGAGAAACCCTGTCTGGAAACAAACAAACAAACAAAGACAGTTACGGGACCTGCTTAACCATGCCGGTTGGCACTCTAGCCTTGGCCTCCATTTCTCTTCTCCCCAGTTTCCAATTTTGGTTCCTCAAAATGCTTCAAAGCATTCTCCAAAATGTGTCTTCCATCTTTCCTCCTTAAATTGGGACCTCAGACTGAGCGTGCATGGGTATGTGCCCCTTAGCGGCCCACCCTCCCTGGCTTCCGGTGTTTGAGGACAGCATCGCTTCAGAAATAATTCCTGTGCTCTGCAAACCTGCTACAGGCAATGTGTCTTTTTCTGGGTGCTCTTAGTGCTTGGCATGCCTTTCACTGGCCGGCACCAAGAGGCTGGGTTTATGATTAAACACATCTCACATGATAGATTGAATTATTGGCCCCGGTTGCCATGCTACTGTGGCCGTGTATAATACTCCCTGGTAGACAGTCTGTTTTTCCAACTCGGGAATTTGGTTTAACAATGTGACTTCCTTTGTCCAATGTTACTGGGTTCTGACTCTAGCAGAGAATTAATACATGATTGTGCAGGGCCCGTGACTTGACTGTGTTGAGAACATGCCTCAGGGAGACCCACCCTCCCCAGAATGATGTGAGACGAATGGAACAGACTTTCATCCACATAAACCATTTGGTCCTTAGTCAACTCGCAGGCCCATGCATGGTTAGAGTATAAGCCAATGAACGTGTGTGTGTGTGTGTGTGTGTGTGTGTGGTGTGTGTGTGTGTGTGTGTGTGTGTGTCTGCTTGTTCCTCAGCACTAGCTGACTGATATACCTGTACCCCAACTAGGTCTAATACACACCAAACCAAGAGTCATCTTCTTTTTAAATGGGAGAGGGGTTGGGCAGGAGAGCATGTACTACTCTCACAGAGGACCCTGGTTCAATTCCCAGCACTCTCCTAGCAGCTCACAATCATCTTTAACTCCAATTTCAGAGAATCCAATGCCCTCTTGTGACTTCTCTGGGCTCCTTACGCAAGTGATGCACTTATGTATGCTAAGATGCACACAGATACACGTAAGCATTCTGGTTTTTAAGGTGGCAGAGGGCTGGACAGAAGGCTTAATGGTTAAGAGTACTTGCCGCTCAATCAGAAGTAGAGTCCTGATCCTAGCACATGCATCGGATGGTTCCTGGGAACCTGTAACCCCAGTTTCAAGGAATCTGAGGCTCTCTTCTGGCCTCACGGGCATTCACACATCACATATATTGTTGTGTATACACTCACACAGATGTATATGTGCACATAAATAAAATGAAAAGCGGAAAGGAGTCTGTCCTGCCTTGGAGACAATGGTTAGGATGGACAGTAAAACAGATTATCATTTTGTCTTCTATTCTGTATACTTTTTATATCTTGTCCAAAGTGTCTGCAATAAACATGTTTACCTTTCATAATTGGAAAAAGAAAACTCAGTTTAAAAACAGAAACAAGTTCTTCTTGGTATGTTTTTGATCCATTAGTGTCCCAAACAAGGGAGATGCCACACCCTCTGGGCAGGTTTTGTGGGGTCAATTCCCAAAATGTAGTACAGAAGTGAAAAGCTTGATTCAGTGCCCAAAGAGCAGGGAATCAAGAGTCCAGCTTGACAATCTCTCAGCCCAGTGGCTGAGAACCTGGGCTTTGATGGAGGCTGAGTAGATTCCCGCAAAAAACCCAATTCCCACCTCAAAGGGAGGAAGAGGGAGAGCCGATTTTGGAGTCTAAGTTGAGTCATAGGCTTGTTCAAACATATGAGTCTATGAGGGCCATACCTAAACATAGCATAATGCAAAATACATTTGTCCCACTTCCAAAGTCCCCACAGTCTATAGAAATCTCAGCAATGTTAAAAGTCCAAAGTTCAAAGTCTCTTCTGAGATCCATCCAGTCACTTAACCGTAATCCCTAAAGCAAGGCAGGAAACCAGTTGGGCAAACTCCAAACTCTGCATCTCCATGGCTGATGTCAAAGCAGTCTTCAGATCTCCACTCCTTTTTCATCTCTGTTGACTTCTTTCTCCTGGGATGGTTCCACTCCCTATTAGCAGCTTTCCTCAGCAGATAGCCCACGGCTCTGGCAGCTTGAACATCTCTGGGTCTCCAAGGCAACTTCAGTGTTACAGCTTCTTGTTCCAATGTCTGGGATCCACACACGATCTTCTGGGCTCCTCCAGAGGAGTCACTGGTGTCACTTCTCCAGCTCTGCCCTCTGTAGGTCAGATTGATCCACTCCACTGCTTCTGCTGTTCTTGGTGATCATCCCATGGTACTGGCATCTCCAATACACTGGGGTCTTCTGCTGCAACTAGGCTTCACAAATAGCCTCTCATAGGTTCTCTTCATGGTACCAAGCTTCAAATCCTTTTCATGACCCTTCAGTCCTTGGTCATCAACTGCAACTGAGCCTGCACGTTCACCAATGGCCTTCCATGGCCTCTTACAATGCCAGGTCTCAGCTGTTCTTCATGACACTTTCATGCCTTCAAACCCAGTACCACCTGGGTGACTGTTATACATCACCAAGTACGGCTGCAGCATAAGCTACAACCTGGGCTATCTCTGGGACACAGCTTCTTTCTGCTCTCAGAAAACACTTCCCAGAAGATTTCTCCTCAGTGATGCTGGTTTCTTCTTAATCACCCCTAATTCCTTAGCTCCAGCTAACTAGCATCAATTGTCCCAGTAGTCCCCTCTATTCTGGACTCTAAAGCCAGAGCCACATGGCCAAAGCTGCTGAGTTCTGCAGGAGCTGGAACATGGCCCCCTTGTTCTATCACATTATCTCCAGCTTTCTGTTTTCCAACTCTCTCACTGCCTAAGCTTGGCTGTCCTGGGTCTTGCTTTGTAGACAGACCTTGAACTCAGAGATCTGCATGCATGTCTCCTGGGATTAAAGGTGTGTACCACCATGTCTGGATTTAAACTTTTCCTCACCTAGAATTTGTTCTGTCCCAGACTGGCCTTGAACTCAGAGCTCTGCTTGGCTTTATCTCCTGTGATTAAAGGTGTGTACCACCATGCCTGGATCTAAATTTAGCTGGGTAGCATCTTGCCCCAAAGTCTCACTCCCTTAATCAGCTATTCCCTAGAACTCAGGATTCAGCTCCATTTTGCTTCCTGGTGCCTCTTTAATGTTCGAACCATATATTTTATATTTTCCTTTCTCAGCTTGCTACACTTGGTCAAAGTGCTCTTCAAGAGGCTTAACCAGAGAGCAAAGTCTCTGCTGTGCATTTTGGAGACTTCGTTTGTCAACGAAATTAATCTGAGTCTCTTCACCTTAGCCTCAGGCTGACTCTTCAGTCAAGGCCCAAAAGTAGTCACGTTCTTTATCAAAATACCACAAAAACAGTCTCTATGCCACATACTGAAATTCTCCTCTGAAACCTCTTGGGCGAGGTCTGCACAGTTCAAATCACTCACAGCAACAAAGTCTTCCATATTCCTACAAGGGTGGTCCATCAAACCCTGCTTGAAGCATCCCATGGCTTTCCAAATCCAAAGTCCCCCAAATCCACATTCTTCCAAACAAAAGCATGGTCAGGCCTATCACAGCAATACCCCAGTCCCTGGTACCAACTTCTGTCTTAGGGTTTTACTGCTGTGAACAGTCACCACGACCAAGGTAATTCTTTAAAGGATAACATTTCATTGGGGCTGGTTTACAGGTTCAGAGGTTCAGTCCAGTATCATCAAGGTGGGAGCATGGCAGCATCCAGACAGGCATGGTGCAGGCGGAACTGAGAGGTCTACATCTTCATCTGAAGGCTGCTAGCAGAATACTGACTTCCAGGCAGCTAAGGGTGAGGGTCTTAAGCCCATGCCCATGCTGATACACCTACTCCAACAAGGCCATGCTTTCTAATCCTGCCACTGCCTGGGCTGAGCATACACAAACCACCACACTGACCCACAAGTTAGGTTTCCAGGCCTACAGGCCTACTTCAAACCATGAAGGGAGCTATGGCCTGGTGTGAAGCCAACGTGGATGATTTCTCTTCCAAAACCTTTTTTGTGGTACTTAGGGACTGAATCCAGGGCTTTGCCATGCTAAGCAAGGGCTCAGTTGACTACATCTCCAGGTCCCTTTTCTTTATTTTATTCATGTATGTATGTATTTTTGTTTTTAACCAGCATCTCTCTCTCCTTACATAGGCCTGGGTATTTGTGGACAATCTGCCGGGCCATAAACTCAGAGATCGGCCTACCTCTGCCTCCGGACTGCTGGGACAGAAGATCTGAGCTACAGTCCAGGGCGGGGCTTGTGCCGCTGCCTGTCAGAGGGCACAGAATGACCTCTTTGCTTTGATTTTCCCTGCCTAGTCCTGTGCTTCCCTCTCTTCACCTGCTGGTAGATTAGGTGTCTCCATTTGTAATGCTCCCTCCTCACCTTTGACCTGTTGGCATTTCGTGCGCCCAGGCAGTTTCCTCAGTGCAGAAAAGCAGGCCTACTACTGTAACCCCTGCCCAAACGTGGGTGGCTTTCTGAGGGAGGAGACAGCTGCACAGTGTTCTGAGGGTGGGGACAACGGGGGGCTTTGCCAGCTAGGGGCCCAACTTCTCACAAGACAGCACAGGCCTTCCCTCTGAGACAGTGAGGACCTTCTCTCTCAGGGCATGTGCCTTTCCTGATTCCCAGAAAGTTCTCCCTTTCTGCCAGTTTTATCTCTGCATTCTCCAGTTCCCAGACTTCAAAAACTTCTTCCCCAAATGTGCCCTGGCAGACGGGAGGCAGGGCTCTGCTCCCTGGGGGAGGGAGGTGAAGGGTGAGGGGTGGAGGTGGGGGTGGGGTTCTAGATCTTCTTTCTCAGCTTAGGAACAGCTCCAGAAGCTCGGCCCCTAAACCTTTTCCATCACATGGTGGGAGAAAGACGATGTTGACACCAGGTAGAGAAGCCTAAAGTTTACACAGGGTCTGTGCTTTATCTCGAGGCTCCTGCAGCTGGCAGTATTCGGAAACACACAGAAGCCAGGAGGTGGTGGTGCACAACTTTAATCTCAGCAATCAGGAAGCAGAGGCAGGGGGATCTCTGTGAGTTTGGGGTCAGCCTGGTCTATAGAGTAAGATCCAGGAAAGCCAAGGCTATACAATACAGTGAAACTGGAGAGAGGGAGAGAGAGAGAGAGAGAGAGAGAGAGAGAGAGAGAGAGAGAGAGAGAGAGAGAGAGAGAGATGAACCCTAGCACACTAGGAGTGGCCGTGTGTGTGTGTGTGTGTGTGTGTGTGTGTGTGTAGTGGTGGTGGTGGTGGTGGTGGTGGTGGTGGTGGTGGTGGTGGTGGTGATGTTGATATTTTTACTTCTGGCAAAAACTCCCTGTGTTGATTCTGAGAGATATCAACCCCCTCATTCAGGCACACCACGCAGACCTCTTTGGGGTGTCACTGCCATGGGTGGATCTGCATGGAGGCCAGGGTGTGTCAGGCCTCATTGACTGTTGTGTTCTGTTTATGCACACTGGAATGAGTAAGGCTGGGGCCCTTGGGGCCAGCACGCCAAGCCCACACTTCCCAAATGCTTTCACAACTACAGGCAAGAAAGCAGGCTGAAAGAGGTCTGACCTGTTCAGGCATCGATACCTAGGGATGGTGTCATGAGTCTGATGCCAGCGCCTGCCTACATAAGCACCATGCCCTCCTGTCCCTCCAACCAAAGCAGCAGGGCATGTCACCAGAGGAGACCGTCAGGTCCCCGACCTGGAAGTTCAGAGGACGTAATGACCCCCAGTGCAGTCCAAAAAGGCTTCACGGAGCAGCCAGTCTGTGGAGAATGATAGCTTTGGAGAGTGGAGATGTCCAAAAGTTGGGAGGTGCTTAGGGTAAGCACGTGAGGGGAAGGTTCCAGAGCCCAAATCGTCTGCTGAGAAGTTAGGATTCACAAGGGGACAAAGGGCTCGGAGAGGTAAACAGAGAGTGTGTGGAGATCCTGGAAGAGCTGTCTGCCTTGGCCAGCCAGAGAAAGAGCAGTGGAGAGACACAGTCATCTGAGCAGCACGGCCCAGTCTCACAGGCCATTCACCCAGAGGTCCAGGGTCCTCGCTGGGGACCTCACTGTCTCTCACCCTGTGAGGTCACATCTGTCCTCAGATGCCCAATCTACCCACAGATGCCATCCCTGGCTTCTTCTCCACAGAGTCACCAGGTGGAAGATGCAGGGAGAGAGAGGGCCAACCAAACAGCCTTGGAGCTGAGTGGAGGTTTCTGTAGTGAGAATTCTGGAATTTGTGCTTGTTTTTTTTGTTTTTGTTTTTGTTTTTTTAAATCAAAATAAGAATATGTTTTGGTTTTGATCCCAGGTGTGGGGATTCTGTGATTGTGAGACATTTGGAATTGTGGGAATTTTTGAGAGGGTATATAAATACCAGGGTCCCATAGGTGTGTTTGGTGCTTGCTTGGTGGTCACTGTGTGTGTGTGTGTGTGTGTGTGTGTCTGCGGTTTGTTAGTAGTCGTGCTCAAAAAAAAAAAAAAGAAAGAAAGAAAGAAAGAAAGAAAGAAAGAAATAGAATCCAAGGATCTCTATCTCTTTCCTCTCTATCCTTGTTTCTCTCCTGTCTAGTGATGGGGGCTGAAACCCCAGTGCGGGGAGAAAGGTGGGAAAAAGAACCCACAGAGTAGCACAGAACAGCTACAGGTTTCTACAACTTTTTCTCCCCTAAGCTTCCGAGAGTTCAGGAAGAGCCTGCGGCGGCAGGGCAGGAAGTAGTCTACAACTCTGCAAACGCCCTGGTGCATGGTTTCCCTGCACCAAGTGCCAGCTTGGTACTCGGGCTACTAGGACTCAGTGAAGGCGTGTGCTGTAGATTTTGGCCTACAGAGGGGGGGTGGTCCTGCCCTCCTCTATTCCTCTATTTTGGGGTGTAAACAATCAACAAACACACCTGGGGCAACCTTTTTCAAGGGGGACACAGATGAGCCCCCCCCAGATGGCAAATGCTTGAAGTAGAGGATATTCGATCATAATAGCATAATTAAAGCTAATAAGCATATGTATATATGCAGATACACACACTATGTGTGCACATCTATGTATGTACTATATATGTATGTAGTTTTTGAGACAGAGTTTCACTGTATGGCCCTGGCTGTCCTGGAACTTGCTCTACCAGGCTGGCCTCAAACCCAGAGTTCAGTCTGCCTCTGCCTCCCAAGTGCTGGGATTAAAGGCTTGTGGTACCACACCCAGGTAATAAAAAACAAACCTTAAAAAATAAAAATAATAAGGTTGAATGGAATAGAGGAAGAAGCCTAAGTTTACTTCTGGCTTTGGCATACACAGCACAGACACACACACACACACACACACACACACACACACACTCATCATAAGATGAAAAATGCATTATGCATGCATCTCTCCGCTGGGCTTTGCACCACAGAACCCTGGGGTGTGTCTTTGTTTCCTTTGGCGGGGCTGAATGAAGCTGCCACTCAATTTGGCTATCCAGTTTTCTGAGGGTTTGAGAGTCATCTGTCATTAGCTCGGGAAAAGAGCAAAGCAGTGTCTATCCAACATCATCACGTTTATGCCATAGTAAGGTAGAATCATGTAAGTACCAGAACCTGCTAAAATAGTTATGTGCCGTGTACAGGAGCCCCCTTCTCCATACAGCACTCACAATGGCTGGCAAACAAATTTTAAATAATATTTCCTGTTTGATGTCCAGTAATAACGAGCTTGTACACAGGGTGATTCACATACACCTGGTCCCGTGCTGTGTCTTCTACACACCCCTACGTCCCCAGAACTACGTTCAACCATCTCAAACGTTCATTAATTCAACAGATATTACCCGGATGCCTGTCTGATTCGTGAGTTACAAAGAGGTAAAATAGTATTTGTAGCTTGGAGGCAGGTAACTTAATGTCACTGGATACGTATTTCCTAAGCGCATGTCTTCTGATCTTGAGAGAAATATTCGTATGTGAACTCGTTGATTAATTAATGAGGGCCATCTAACCTTCCAGACGACTTCAGTTTGCAGTTTTAGTTAAAAGTCCTTCTGTCTTTGCGAACCTGGACCGGCTCTCCGGATCTTGCTAACTCCTTTGGTAGTTAAAAGCACTCTGTGTCTTTAAAAGGAGGGCGGCCTCCTGTCAAACGGGCCCCAAAACATAGGCCGAAGGCGCGTGCAGTCCCACCCACTTTCTGTGACGTCCAGCGTCCGGGCTTCTGATTGCCAGCTTCCGACGTCAATCGCGGGGTGTGCGTCTTGTTGGGACACAGTGGAGGTCTGCGCTCCGGTCTGAGGGGCGGTCGGGTGTATTCTGCTCTCGCCCCACACCCGCGAGGCCCGCGCCGCCCGACCCAACGGCGGAGCCGCCCAGCGCCTCCCCTGGCACCCGCTCGCTCCTCGCTGGGGCGGGACGTGGCCCGACGGCTCCGGTCACTATGGTCAGTGGTGGCGGGACGGGGAGGGGGCGCGTGTGCGTGCGCGCGGTCGGGCGCAAGGCTTAGCCCTTGCCACCCTCTGGATGAACTCCGGAGTGCGCTGCGCTGTCCCGTCGAGGACCCTCAGCCAGAAGAGCCAGCCCAGGACTGAGCCCTGCTGCCTCGTAGCCACTCTGGGTGGACCCCCCAGGCACTTTCTCTAAGTCCCGATGCTTGTGCCTGGCTGGGGAGGAATGGGATACCTCTGGGGCTGTGGTCTCTACTCTTTGTTAAGTAGCACTCTTATGGACAGCTTGCAGCCCATCCATTACGGACTTAGCCACCACAGACTGACTGTTCCCCAGCCAACCGTCCCCGGGGAAGAGCGATCCGACCACCCCGGCAAGCCTTATGACCCCTTGATGTAAGCTCAGTTTCCTGATGGCAACAGGTCCGTAGAGTCAGGAGTTAGGAGGCCAGGCAAAGTGACTTAGAAAGAAGAACTTCCCAGCAGAGGACGCCCAGGAGATCCTGGGCTGGTCAAACCCAGGGCAAGTGGGGAAACTGAAGCCAGACGGGGAGAAAGCTGGTAGGGATTGTGGTGGCGCGACAGCTAGGAGTTGGACCCAAGCCTCTGGTCCAGTGTTGTGTGTTCCATCAGCCCGCCCTCCAGTTGCCATGGGGTGAGGCCCCTATAGGGGACTGGGTATGGTGGTTAGCCTATGCTATTCAACTGCCAGCCAAAGGTTCCAGGGAGTCTGACCATCATCAGTGCTACCTGTTAGCCTGGGCTCACTTAACTCTGGGATCACCTGCTCTTTCTTTCTTTTTTTTTTTTTTTTCCCCGGTGTGGCTGGGTTTTGAACCCTGGTTTTCAAGCATGCTAGAGAAGCCTGGACTTCTAAACTGCACTCCAGTCTACTTCCAGTCTGGGCTATCCCAATAGTAGTTATAATGAGGAGTTTGTGTGTGTGTGTGTGTGTGTGTGTGTGTGTGTGTCTGGAAATAGTGGGGAGGGACTGGAAGCACTGGTTTCCTGCTTGTTCTTGGTACGTAAGGGTTTACCTGCTCTTGGAAAGTGGCCCAGGTATTTCTGCATTACCTGCCAGGGAACTAGGGAACCGGGCTAGTGAAATGACAGCTTTAGCCACACACGCTGGAGGCCGTGTGGCTTCCGGCCACCCCTGGTGGTAGCAGACAACACAGGGCAGTCGGGGCTGGGACCCCAACCTCTGTCCCCTACTGTATAACTGGATCTGCCCTGAACCCAGGAGATCAGCAGCTGTGGCCCAAAGTGACTCCCCTCTGGGGATTTTGGGTGCCTTGGAGAGAGAGAGAGATAATAGTTAAAGCCCACCAAATAGGTTATCTGTCTGGGAGTCGTGAGGACAGAACTAGGGACAGTTAACATGGTGTTTATTATACACCTACTGTGTGTTGGGCACCTTTTTAAGTTCTGAGGCCCATGGCTGCTTTACTGTAATGCGTTCAAATGTTGGCTGAGGCTATATGGATGGGTGGTGGGTACAGGAGACTGACTGTCTTGGGACTGACAGCATCGTCCTCTCTTTCGATGTCGGTGTCACTGGGTTGAGCTTCGAAGTGGATGCCAGGCAGAAGCCCTGAAATCTCGGGGTCAGGGCTGCCAACAGCGAGGGGCTCACCCTCACTATGCGTGCTTTTGCTCTTGGGGGTAAGAGTGAGTGTGAGTACAGGCAGCCCGGGCACACGCGCCTGCTAGCCTCCTTCTCTCGTGCATTCAATAAGCCAGTGCTGGCAACCTCAGCCCGTGTTGCCAAGAAAGATACGACATCTGCCCTGCCCCGGAGTTCCTGCCTGTGAGCCAGGCCACAGCGACTGAATTTCTGCCATGGCCTGAGAGTCCAGCAGGGGCCTTGCACAGTCCAGGAGCACGGCACACTCCACCAGTAGGAAAACGCTGGAGTTTGTACAAAAGCACTCAGGGAGGCCTGGGGAAAGAGTGTGTCCGAGGTAGCAGGGAGATTGCCTTGGGGCAGGGAGATTGCCTTGGGACATGGTCAAGAGCGGGCATCCTGGCGCGGACCCGTAAGCAGCTGCTCCGTGTAGATTCAGGGAGGCTGGGGGAGAGCAGGGTAGTGAGTCTGGGAAACCGGATGGGACCTGAGCATCCTGTGCAGGGCTTTGCTAGGCCGTGGAGTCTGCGTTGTCTGCACAGGAGGGAACTGTTAACATTTTTGATGAATGTGAAATGGTTGCTAGCTCTGTCTGCTGCTGGGTCGTGGGTGGCCAGCTGGAGGGAGAGGCAGGCTCGCTCACTCAGCGTGCATGCCGGGACTACTGCGACAAAACCCTTCTGTGGGAGAGGTCCTCGGGGACCGGTTTTCTGATGAGTCTGGAGGCCGATGTCTCAGGTGACTGTGCAGGGGGGGCACAGTCCCTCTGAAGGGGTTTAGGATCGGTCTAGCCCCTGCTTCCCCAAGCTTCCGTCTCGTGACTTTCCAACTCAGCCACAGATGGCTCTCTCTCTCCCGTGCGTGTGTTTATACTCCTCTGTGAATAAGGAAACCAGTCATCGGGCTGGTGACCTAGCCTGCTCTATTGTGACCTCTTCTTAACTAATTATATCAGCGATGACCCTATTCCAAAATAAAGTCGCATTCATTCTGAGGCCTGGAGCTCTGGCTTCGACAGTTCAGGTCGGAGCACTCGGGATACGTTTTTAGAATACATTCCAACATCCCCGCAAGTGGAGAAACCGGCAGAGACAGATGCCAGGTCCCTACCCTCGTGGAGTTGGCATTTGAGGGAGGGAGGGAGGCAGCACAAGTCAGCCAGTGAGCCCACCTGTCAGATCCTGTCTTGAACAAGCAAGATCAGGCGGTGGGATGGGGGTGGGGGAGGCGTCTCTGCTGAGGTGTCCCACCGGGGGATTCACTGGCTGGGCCTTCAGCAGCAGCTCACAGCTTACCACACCCCCGTGCTCTTCGCCCGTGGGTGTGCCCATCACCCTAGTGGAGATGGTGTCTGGTTACTCTGAGCTCCCCCCCCCCGCGGCCCCCCTCCCCGTGTGCCACACCCCACTGTCATTGTGCCCATTTGGCCTTTCCGCCAAGACCACAGCTTTGGTCACTAGAGTAGCAGTCCTCCCCGGGGGCCCTGCCACACAGCTGGTCACCCAGGTGGCCTGCCACCCTGACATGTGGGAACCCTTGAGAGGCTACCTGGAAAAGTGCCCTCTAGTCGTAGCCAGACTAAGGGCCTCTGCCATGTGTGGGGGAATCTCCTACCCTGTCTCCCCGAGTGACACCTCTGCTCCCTTCTGTGCCATTATCTTTAGCAGGTAGCCAGCCTCGGGGCCACGCCCTTGATGTAAAGAAGATGCTGTCTTTCTTTTACTTAGTTGGTCTGTGAGTTTTCCAAGACATTCGCTCTTTTCTCTCTGATTTTACCCACATCATGTCTCTCCCCTCACATTTTAGTAGATGAAAAGAACGCACGCCGCTCATTGTCCTTAAGTTCTGTTTTCCCATGTAGACCTGGGGCAAGGACACCCTGCAGCCTCTTGAGGAGATGGCCCTTCCCTCCCGTCTCCAGGACGCCATTCCTCACCTGCATCTGAGGCTACACCCTCACAGCCTCTTCTGTACCAGTTCCTGCCCGCGTTCTCGCACGCCATCTTCTGGGAAGACCCCCACTCTGCCCTCTGCTCTCCGTCTTGTCTTACCCACACCCAAATCACCCTCCTTGGCCTGTTCCCAGCTGCGAAGGCTGCTCCGCCATCCACCTGGGAAGTGTCCCAGCGGTAGCCGCTCCCCCGCCCCGAAGCCTTCGCGTCTGCAGGTATTAGTTATGACCGCTTCCGCTCCTGACTCCTGGCTGGGTCTTAGCCTGGTTGTATTGCGGTAACAGGTTATCACTGGGCCATTTATACCAAACAGCTTTATCAGGCTCAGCTTGGGAAGCTGGAAGTTCCTAGTCTGGGAGATGCCAGCATCAGGCATCTTGCTTTCTTACCATGAGGAATAGGCCTCGCTTGGCAGAAGGGGGCCGGCGAGGGAAACTGAGTCCACACTGGATACAATTCACAATCACGATGTGAGTCCAGACACGAAGGTAGAGTGCTGTCTTTTGATACTGTGGCACTGGCAGTTGAACATCATAGCTCAGCAGAGAGTAGTGAGGAAAGGCCCTGCCCGTTAAGCAGCCTATGCTGACTGCTTACAGAGAAGGTGCGGCTGGCTGGGCGAGGAAGCCCGTAGGTCACTGGGCAGGGTGCAGTGCGCCCTCCTTGTGGGAGACGGTGAGGGCTCTCGGGCTAGACCCAGGAACTAGTGGGGCACAGTGAGACAGTGGGAGAGGGCTCCTGGATTTGGGAGTGTACTCTGGTGGGTGGAGGGGGATCCACTGAGAGGTTGCTGTTTGAGGCTGGAGTCCCAGGGAGAGGCGAGGCAGGAGCTCAGACCAGGCGGCCGCTCAAAGATGTTACACATTCGAGTTATCTGAGGGAGGCAGAGCCCTGCTTCAGGAGCTCCGAAAACAGCCAGCAACCAAGATAAGGGGTTGGGGCCCCACCGAGAAGGGCCATGAAGTAAGCTGAGTGATTGTCAACAAAGATGAGCGCGTCCTGTTCCCTAGCACCTGCGGCTGTATTACCACGACAGGAGAGGTTCCGAAGGGCGACTCGGTTAAGGGGCTGAAGTGGAAGGTTACCCTTAGCTGTCAGGGATGGCACAGAGAGGTCACCTAGGGTCCCTACGAGAGGGGGGAGGGGAAGGCAAGGGGACCATGGAAAGAAAGGTTACAAGGTGAGGGAAAGGGGTTATCATCACGGAAGCCAGACAGCCTCTAACGCTCTAACGTGTATTTATTCGTGTGTGTGTGTGTGTGTGTGTGTGTGTGTGTGTTTGGGGGTGTGTGGTGGTGGGGGGTGAGGGCACGGTGCAGGCAGGCATGCCATGGAGTATGTGTGGAGGTCAGAGGGCACCTTGCAAGAGTCGGTTTTCCCCTTCCACCACATAGGTCCCAAATATCGAACTCAGGCAGCGGCCTAGGCAGCCTTTAGGAACTGAGGAAAACAGCCTGCACTGCAGCCGAGGCCAGAAGGCCCGAGAGCACAGCCTGGCCACAGCTTGCCTTTAGATGGAGGAGGCTGGACTCTGACTTCCAGTTGCAAAGAAGTCCAGTGGTGATGGTCTGTGACACCACAGTTGTCCCCACCCAGATGTGGGAGCAGGAATGGGTCCTCCAGGGAGACAGGTCTCCCTGTACCCATGGCTTCAGTGATCTTTGACTTACGTCACCTCATCAATAATGGACTTTTGAATACTCCCACATTGTGTGTGTGTATATGAATATATGAATGTGTGTATGTATATATGTGTGTGTATACATATATTCATATATGAAGATTCATATCTGAACATTCATAAATATACAAATATATGTTTATACATATATGCATTCTTACATGTATGTACATATATGTATGTGTTTATATGTGATTCATATAAGTGTGTGTGTATATATATATATACACACACACACACACATATATATATGAATGAGAGAGATTTGGGTGTATGTGAGGTATATTCCTGTGTACCAACCTGTGCACATGAGTATGGAGACCAGTCATTGACCTCAGATACCTTCATCTATTGCTTTTCTTTTGAAAATTTAGCACATGAATGTGTGTGTGGTATGCATATGAACCTGCTTCGTATATGTGTGGGCACGTGTGTATGTAGATTTGCATGCACATATCCTGCATGCGAATGCCAGAAGTTGACACTGGGTGTTTCCCTCGATCACTGCTTGTTTAGACAGGGTCTCTCACTGAGCCTGGAGTTTGTCGATTCTGGGTGGCCTAGCTAGCCAGCTTGCTGCAGGGATCCCGTCTCTGCCTGCCAAGGGCTCTGAACTCGTGTCTCCCTTGGGTAGCAAGCGCCTTGCTCCCTGAGGCTTCTCCCCAACTCCTCTGAGATGGGGTCTCTCCACTGAACCTGAAGCAGCCCACTCACTGGCTGGACTGGCCAGTCATTAATCCGGAGAGCTGACTGTCCCTGCATGTCCCTCCAGTGCCGAGGTACAGGCGCATGCCAGGTGCAGGTCACACAGTGGCTGTGTTCAAAACTCGGGGCCTTATGCTTAAAGCAGTGAATTCATGACCCGTTCGGCTACCTTCCCAGTCCCCAAGTAGACATTTAAAAGCACACTCCTTCTAGTGCCTGTGGGGACTCCAGGCGAGCAGGTAGGGCCAGGGTTCAACTCTGGGTGGCCTCTGGCAAGGACGTGGGCCTTCCTAAAGGACAGGTCGAGGCTCCAAACCTGCTCGGCAGGCACTTCCAGCTTTCCCAGGTGCCATGAGGTCAGGCTGTGGGGTGAGCGGTGGCATTGGGGCCTGGGGCCCAAGCTGTCCAGAGAAAGATGACCCGTCTGCTGGGTCTGGTGGGCGCTGCGGAACCTGGTCATGCTCAGATGACAGAATGGCTGGCTGGCAGATGCGGTTTGTAGATTTGTGAGTTGAGGCCTGGCTGAGAGTTTGGTCAGCGAAACACACCTCTCACCTCCACTGCTAAAACAGTTGCCAAGCCCAGGTGCTGCCTACCCAGCCTAACTAATTAGCATCTATTTGCAACCCAGCAATTAAGAACCTGTATCTTTGCTGTGGGCCTGGTGAGGTCTGACAGGACAGTCAGGCACGACCAGTCTGTGTTCCAGAACAACCTGGAAGTCTTCAGCCAGGGTTTTAAAAGCAAACACCAATTGAAGTTAGCCCAGATCAAAACCCCAGAGCATCCTTCCAGATCCACAGACTAGAGAACTGATACTGCTGTTAAGTTCAACTGCGTCTTGAGGCCGGTCTCACCCAGGAATGCCGGTGTATTTGGGTGAGGACTTGGGCCATTCCAAAGGTGTTTTAGGGACTTTCTGTGCCAAGGTGGAAGCCTGCTTGTCACTAGGGTCACATATACACTTGGGAGACACTAGATGCCAACCCAAGACCCATCTGCTTTCCTTCCTTCCCTCCCTCTCCCCCACTCTTCCCTGGAGGTGGTCTTGCCATGTAGTCTATACTAGCCTCAATTTCACCATCCCCCTGCCTCAGCCTCCTGGATAATAGCATTACAGGCATTTGCCACCATACCCAGCCAATAAAGTTATATATGTGTGTGTAGTATAATACATATGCAAATTTAAAACATAAAACAACTCCATTTTTTAAAATATTGGAAAATACATCTCATCTGTAGTCTGATTTGTAAAGGCAGTAGATGGAAACAGAGCGGGTAGTTTCCAAAGATAACGAGGAGGAACTGGGGTGGGGGTGGGGTTATTTAGGGCAGCAGAGCTGTGTGCATAAAAGTGGCTGAAAGGGTGTGTTTCATGTTATGTACATTTACCACCATACTTTTAAAGACATACATTTCAAAAGACATGCCACATGGACCTTGGCGGTCGGGGCATGAGTTGAGAGGCAGGGGGTTTTCAACACAACACAGATTAGGAACACCTGAGATAAACTTGGAACTCTCTCTCAGACTGAAGAGAGTGCCACTTTACAGCTCACAGCTGGTCCTGATGCTGTTCATTATTGTGGCAGCTGCAAAGAGCTTTTGGGCATTTGTCGACAGCAGCAAGCTTACCTACCATCCCAGGCAGATGCTGACCCTGGGAGGGCGGTCTGGTGTAGTGCCTTTCCCCTCAGGCCTCCACTCGAGGGTGAATGGAGTTCCTCTTCCCTGCTCCCTGATGCCTTCTCAGAAACTGTCGAGTAGATATGGCTGGCTGGGCATCCTTCTGTGTCCCCTAGGCCCCTGACATCTTTATATCTGGGTTTTGTTTGGGGTCAGGGTTGTGTGCCAGTTCATTAAACACAGTCGGGGCGTTGTGCTCTGTAGCCTGTTGTTTGGGAAAACCCACGTACCATTTTAAGTCAGCCATCTGTAAAAAAAATACTTCTATAAACAAATAGTCATGAAGCAGGTAGCAGGACATGGAAGAATTCACAAGGGAGCAAGGAGTTTGGTGGAGCAGAACATGGGGCCACTTACCAGGCAAGGGGGTCATGGGTCACCTTGCCATGCACGCGAGGTGTGGAGAGGGCTGTTCAGGGCCACCCCACCCCATGGGGATTTGTGTCTTCAGCACAGTGTTAGCAGACTCAACTGCACACCAGCAGCTGTGTGCTATGTAAATGATGTCACGCTTCCATTATTTAGAATAATATATATTATAATATACATGTATAGTTATTATCAATATATTAAATGTATACACAATTATATAATTTACATATTATATATTTAAATATATAAATGTATATTTATATGTATATATGTGTGTCTGTGTTATATACCTACGTACATACATACATACATCTATGAAGTCAACAAAAGTGTCTTGGCCTAAGGTATTTTAAACCTGCAAATGAAATGGAGCCTATTCTAGCTGCAAGCCAGAGGTCTGTGGATAGCCAGAGGTCTGTAGACCATTGAAAGGGAGACGACTAGGAAGTTGGAAGGAAGATCATAAGGAAGAAGCTGGCCTCCTCTCGGCCCTGGTAGAAGACTGCGGAGGTGGAGGGAGGGGGCACCCCTCTGCTGGTGGACTCTGCTTTCCTGTTTTACTTTTTGTTTGCTTTTGCAGAGCTAGGGATGAACCCAGAGCCTTGTACATGCTGGAGAAGCTCACCCTCTGTTCAGCCACACCCTCGGCCTGCTGATACCTTTCAATACCTGTGCCCAGAGTCTCTTAGGAACTGCCCCTTGATGCTGTGCTGTAAACATTATACACTGGCCAGGCTCTTGGACAGACTGAACTCCCCCTTCCCCCGGTCAGGAAGTGTGGGGGTGGAGTGGTGAGGACAGTGTCTCTGGGGGTACTGCAGAAGCGAGAAGTGGGACCCAGCCTCTGGGTGAGAAGGCCCCACACTGGCCTGGACAGGACACTCCTTTGTGGTCGGGCAGATGAGTCCTTCGAGAGCTCTGGCGTCTGTGCAATGCATGCCTGGCAGTTTGGTGTGTCTGAACTTCACACTGACCTGCATTAATCACTTCCTAGCTCAAAGGACCTGAACTTGGCAGTGGGTACGATAATTGCCACCTCATATGAGTGCTCTGATAATTGAGATCATGGGGCCAGGTGAGCCTCTGCTCCCGATCTTGGCACACAGTGCCCAGTGATGGCACCCATCACCATGTCACACATCTTGGGCTTAGGGGAACAGCAGACCATCAAACCGTCCTCCCTATGTTGGCTTTCAACCTCTGGTCACAGGATGGCTGCTGGGAAGTAGACATTGCATCAGCGTCTCGGCTCTTTTTTTTTTTTTTTTTAATCCCAAACCGAAAGCTTTCCCAGAAGCCCCAGCAAATGTTTGTATGGGCCTAGAATATGCCAACTTGGGTTATCTAGCTTGTCAGCTTGTACCAGGGATCCCCTGTACCAATCCTTCGAGAGGTGGAATCATAGGCAAGTTGTTCCTCTAACTCGAATATGTAATCTGGGGATCTGAACTCTGATCCTCACACTTATGAGGCAAGTGGTGATCTACAGAGCCATGTCCTCAGCCACAGAGCCCTTATTTAAGCTGTGTGTGTGTGTGTGTGTGTGTGTGTGTGTATAACAGAATGTGTGTATATTGTGTATGTATGTGTATATGTGTATTCATGTGTGAGAGTGTGTGTGACTGTACATTGTATATGTATATTTGTATGTGAAACTGTGTGTGTGAGTCAGAGACAGAATGTGTGTGTGTGTGTGTGTGTGTGTGTGTGTGTGTACATACACAAACCACCACTGACACAAGTTAGAAGAAAGCTTGTGAGAGCTGAACCTCCCTTCCCCCTGTGGGATCCTGGGATCAGCCTCAGGTGGCCAGGCTTGTTAGCAGTCTGAGTCATCTCACCGGCCCAGCAAGTTTTTGTTTGTTTGTTTGTTTGTTTGTTTGTTTTTTGAGACAGGGTTTCTCTGTGTAGCCCTGGCTGTCCTGGAACTTGCTTTGTAGACCAGGCTGGCCTCAAACTCAGAGACCTGCTTACCTCTACCTCCCGAGTGCCGGGATTAAAGGTGTGCGCCACCACAGCCCAACACTTTGTATTTTACTCTGCAGAGAGCACCATTCCTGGTGGCTGGTGGCAAGAGTGTGTGCCCAGCTGGCTGAGCCCCAGCACCCTCACCCCAGGCCTGGTAGCAAAGCACAGGTGGGGAGGTGGCGGCCACTCCTCCATCCATGGCCTCCTCTGCTGTCTCCCGCTTGCGCCCTGCCAAGGCTTGGAGACCTTGGCTCCCACAGGACATGTGCTCAGACGTGGTTCCGGCCCTGCGTTAGAGCTGAGCAGCAGTGGTGGGCAGTATGGGCAGATGTCCTCGGTGCCCCCTCCCTTGTGTAAACTCAGTCTTACCCTTTCCCTGGCCCCTCACACACACCCTCCAGGGCCACATGGAGTCACCTCACAGCCAACCTTTACCCTGTAGTATTACTGGCTTTTGTGTAGGGATGGGAACACCCCTGTCTTGTCAGCATGTGGTGATGCCAGGGTTGACACAGGATGCACATTCAGGAACTGGGGGTCAGGGGGTAAATGAATGAATGAATGAATGAATGAAGTGGAAGCATACTCCAGCATAGAGATTTATTAAGTCGGAGGCATTATGAAAAGAATCTGTTAGCAAGTTCTAAGGTTAGTTCTTTATAACCAGGTTACTTCATGGTGGTGCCATGCTGACTGTCCGTGCCCTGGAACCAGGACCACTCAGGCAGGTCCCGAGGATGCTGGTCACATGTTCACACATCCCTTAAGAGAGGACAGGGCGTGTTCCGGGTTGCGCATGCTGCTGTTTGGAGGCCACCAGCTCTTTGAGCCCCGCGGGTGTCTCTGGAGCCAGCTCAGTGTTTTCTCTCTCTCTTTCAGAGTGAAACACCTTTCAACCTAATATCAGAGAAATGTGACATTCTATCTATTCTCCGGGATCATCCTGAAAACAGGATTTACCAGAGGAAAATCCAGGTGGGGCCGAGGGGAGAGGGACCAAGAACCTAACCGAAGAGGGCGTAAAGAGGTCGGGAGTAAAGAGAGGGGCAGCTTTTGAGAGCCCTGGAGTTCCGGGCCAGGTTCCTGTGCAAACTGAAGCACGCTCAGACCATTCTGACACTGTGCATTTGCCTCGGAAAGAGCGCCTCCCTTGGTGGGAACACCATACATTTTAAAGCTAAGCACCGTCCTAAGAGCTGGACTCGCTTGCTTGAGTCTTCTTTACGATTCTGCTTGGTCCGACACTCCTCACACCACCGAGAATCCTTTATAGGACTGCCGGGGTTGGTTAGTGTCCTGCAGCCTCCGGTGACCCAGCCCACTCAGCTGCCAGCCAGCTTCCTCCAGGAAGCCCTCCCGGACTGCCAAAGTCTGGTATCGATGTCTCTGACCCAGGACACCCCAGCTCATGTCCGCAAACTCTGTCACTATCATCTAATTCTGTGGTATCTCCCCCTGACTGGAAGCTGGCTGGTGCCCAGCAGCTGACATCCTCTGTGTCTGACACCTCGGTGTATTTGTGTATCTGTGGGAACCCTGGAGGCAGGGAGCTGTGGCCAGAGCCGTGGCTGCCCCACAGCAGTGTCACCGCTGCTGAGGTCCGTGTGTCCTCCCCTCCCCTTAGGAACTCAGCAAAAGATTCACCTCCATCCGGAAGACCAAAGGCGACGGGAACTGCTTCTACAGGGCGCTGGGCTACTCCTACCTGGAGTCTTTGCTGGGCAAGAGCAGAGAGATCCTCAAGTGAGTGGACCCTGTGTAGACTCTGTGCCGGTGCTGACGGCAGCCCAGAGGCTTCGGAAGGCGTCTGTATGACGCTTCCTTCAGCGTGGCCTCTTCAGGCAACGTAGGGTGGGTGCTTGGTGTTTACTGCAAAAATGAAAATCAGGTGTGGTGGCACTCAGTCAAACCCTGTTCCAAACACCAACCCAAGAGGAGGAGGAGGTGGCCGAAAGGAAGGAGGAGGAGAAGAAAAGGAAGAAGAGAAAGAAGGAAAAGAAATGGGAGAAGAGGAAAAGGAAGAAGAGAGAAAAAGAAAGAGAAAAGAAAAGAAAAGACTACAAAAAGGGGGCGCTTGTCCTGCTGGCCTTGGCCATGTTCCTGTGTGTGTGTGTGACTGAGAGGGCAACCCGGGTGTGTGTACAGAGGCTGGAGGATAACCTTAGGAATCTTCCCTTCACTTCCACCACATGGGGCCCCTTCCGTCTCACCAAGCCCTCTTGCTGGCCCCCCAGGAGAGCAAGGACAGCCAGTGCCAGGTTGGTCCTGAGGTAAATGAAGAGCTACTCTACCTGGTGGCCAGGTCGGGCGCCTCGCCATGCTCATGAGGGCCCTGTGACTGGTGACAGGAAGGGGCGTATGCATTGGAGGGATGTGTATGAGCAGCCACGAGGCTGGGGGCAGGGGCAGGGAGGCCTGACCTGATAGGTGAGCGAGCTGGTATTAGGTAGGACTGATTACCGGTGGCCTCACAGACGCAGCCAGAGCAGAGATCTGAGGGACAGAAGCATGTGCTGGGGTCCCCGTAATATTCCCCAGCCTCCTAGGTGCATAGTGAGTACTAAACGGGAAACTGGGCTTTGAGTATTCTTTTATTTTCAATTTTATATTTATTTATTGTACGAGTGTTTGCCTGCATGTATGTATGCATGTATGTGTCCTCGGTGCCAGAAGAGGTCAGAAGAGGGCCTTTGATCTTCTGGAACTGGAGTTAGAGGTGGCTGTGAAGCTGTGCTTGGGCTCAAACCTGGATCCTGCGCAAGAACAAGTGTTTCCCAACAAGGAGAGACCTACCAAGGTTCCAGTTTGGTGTGTTTCCTTGCACCTTTGCCCATTTGGGTTCTAGGAAGGGATGCTAACCCCTGGCTGACACAAGTCTTGAGATAACAGGTCATTAGCTTCAAGTGGGCCGTGAACTGGCAGCTCCCAAAGACGGGCATCCCAGGGGCCTAACAGGCCCTGCCCAGGTACCGTGCAGATGGGGGTTGGCTGTAGAATGGGCTGCCAGTCTCACCCTGGGCTAACGATGGGGGAGACACAGCCCTGTGAGGAGCACAGTGTCACGGGCAGAGGCCAGCAAACTTGTGACGTGGGAGGAGTGGTGATCATCGCTCTGGAGGGCCCTATGAGGGAGGGGGAGGAAAGGGACAGGGCTGGGCACCACCAGGGCAGGTAAGTGAGACCACGGATATGGGGAGGAGGCTTGTGAAAGGGAATAGCTGGGGGAGAATGTTGTTTCGGCCTCAGTTTCTTCATCTGAGAAATGGAGTCATCTACAGCAGGGAAGGCAGCAGCACGTGTGGAAGTGCTTCTGTGAAGCTGGTGTGGACCAGGCAGCACCCGTCACAGCAGCATCCTGTCCCCACCCCCCTCCACCTGTGACCATCAGGTCTCCTTCCCCCCAGGTTCAAAGAGCGGGTGCTCCAGACCCCAAACGACCTTCTAGCTGCCGGCTTCGAGGAGCACAAGTTCAGAAACTTCTTTAATGCTGTGAGTTCACCTGAGCCGCACTGGTTGAGGAACGAGGCCTTCCACATGGGCAGAGCAGATGGGAGCAGACAGGCTGGAGGTTCACAGCCCGCCCATGGCTCTGCAGCTGGGGCTGGGACGGGGCAGGGTCATTTCGTCCTTGTGGGGATGTGTAAACACAGGGGACCTCAGTTCTGAGGACCGCCAGCCTCCCACCATTCTGAATGTCTGGCAGAAGGGGACTCGATGCCAGGGCCCGAAATGTGTCTCTGAGCGTCAACACTAATACTTGCAGTCTCAAAATGAGGGGTGCCATGGGGTGGGGGTGCGGGTGGCGGGCAGGTGTGGGCCGGGTCTGCTCTGATGGCCGGCGGTGTGAAGTTTTACAGTGTGGTGGAGCTGGTCGAGAAGGATAGCTCAGTGTCCAGCCTGCTGAAGGTGTTCAACGACCAGAGCTCCTCGGACCGGATCGTGCAGTTCTTACGCCTCCTCACCTCAGCCTTCATCAGGAACCGAGCTGACTTCTTCCGGCATTTCATCGATGAGGAGATGGACATCAAAGACTTCTGCACCCACGTAGGTCCCCCAGGGCCCTCCTCGGGGATGGAGCTCCCAGCCTGGGCTTTGCCTGTGTCCCTCACACACTCCAGGTCCGCTCTTTGTGCCCAGAGGAACGCCCTTACAATGCCAACCAGCAAGATTAGCCTGCTGGAGACATCTTCCTTGAGTGTCCTGAGCCCTGAGGCGTGAACAGGCTGCTTGTAGTCCCTGGGAATGCCGGGATCGCAGGACCTGGGAGGGCTCTGCTGCTGAACCGCAGAGTAAGAGCTCCTGTCACATCAGCCTTATGATGGGCTCTTGTTTCAGATGTATTTATCTGAAGGAGTGGCCCACATGTTAAGATGTGGACAGTTTCACATGGCTCTCTGGATGTTTTTGTTTTTATTAGGTACTGGGCCCCTTATTTATTTATTTATTTATTTATTTATTTATTTTTGAGACAGGGTTTCTCTGGCCTCAAATTCAGAGATCCGCTTGCCTCTGCCTCCCAAGTGCTGGGATTACAGGCATGCCCCACCAATGCCCGGCTGGGCCCCTCATTTAAATGGGGGTTAGCACAGGCACAGAGCAGCTGCCTTCTGTGGGATCCGCATGCTGCCCTCTGCCTCTCTGGTGTCTCTGCAGCAGCTGGACTCACCCCCAGGCTCTGGCTTCTCCAGGCTTACACTTGGAAGCCTCAGACTTCAGGGTTCTTTTAGTTCTGAGTTTTTGACACCTGCCTGAAAGATTCCTCTTTTGCATATTCCGTCAAGGGTCTGGAATAAAAATGGTTTCGCTTCATTTTCTGCAACCCCAGTAGTGTCTGGCTGTGTTGCTTCTGTGACAGGTGGGCATCACCACCTCACACAGAACAGGTGACCATGATCCCGGGAGCCAGGGCTGCGCGCGCACGCACCTCTTTGCCCTGGCCTCCTTCCTAAGTATTTTATTTTGGCTTTGCAGGAAGTAGAGCCCATGGCCATGGAGTGTGACCACGTACAGATCACAGCCCTGTCGCAGGCACTCAACATTGCTCTGCAGGTGGAGTATGTCGACGAGATGGACACCGCCCTGAACCACCACGTGTTCCCCGAGGCTGCCATCCCTTCGGTTTATCTGCTCTATAAAACGTCCCACTACAACATCCTCTACGCAGCTGAAAAACACTGACTAATTTTAGGCCATGCCAGAGCCTGTCATCTAATGGACTGCATTCTGAATGGAACATTCTGCCTTGGCGATTTTTTGAGTGACTTAGACAACTAGCAAACAGATAGCCTTTTGGGTAAAGCCACACTGAACTGAGACCTGTGCCCACTATGGACTGTGATGACTTAATAGGAATTTTAGTATTTATTTTGATAGATGATATAATGCCTGCTAACTCTGGACCACAAGGCCAGAAACTCTGTCTGTACCCATTTACTTCAAGAACCTCATTGGACCTATTTATCTGGAAGAGGTTCCTGACAGTCTTGATATGCTGCTGTGTGAAAATGGGGACCATCGGGCTTGTCCTCAGCCAGGGCAGTGGCCTCATAGGGGAGAAAAGCTCAGGCCAGCTGTCATGTTCAGGTGACTTTACCAGACCTATGAAGAGCCCAGCCCGGCTCTGTTGGGTGGGTCATGGTAGACTGAATGTGAGACGTGTGTACTTTTCATTCATGGTGGCTATACTGTCCCATCCACTGAAGGAGAGGGGGAACAAAAACATGAGGACTTTTACCAAAGTCCAGAAAAGAACTTTGGCCTTCAGCACGAAGCTCAGGTTTTGAGGTCCCTCTACCTCTCAGGACCAGATAGAACTCCTTCAGGGTTCTGCTGTCAACCCCACCTGGATAAGGCTTGCCGAAGACTAGGGTCTGTACCCGAGTCAGTGTGTCCATGTCTGGGACCAAGGGGCTACAGCTGCCCACCGTTCCCAGTGCCTTCTACACGGAGGGTCGAGGTAGTTGGCTGGGTATGTGCAGCACGGACCTGGAAGGGCTGAGGTCAAGTTCCCCAGGACTTTGGTTTTCCTCAGCCCGGCTTCATAGGCAGTTAGGCAGGGCAGGACAGACAAGCCATAGACTTGGCAGCAGGGCATTTCCTCCTCTGCACATGCCCCTTAATAGCCACTTACCTCGCCTTGCTGCCCAAGACCTTTAGGAGTCTACCCGAGGACACACCCGGCAGCCGCTGGCCACGCCCTCCTCCAGGACAACCGTGGGCCCATCCCTGGTCCATCCTTGGTTCCAGGGCTCCCGTCATGTCATGCTGTTGGTGCTACTGTGAGGGTCTGCTGACAGCCTGCACACAGGGCTGGGACAGGATCCTGATCCCGAGCCTTACACAATTCAGATTTGTATCTGCCCTTTTGTTTGGTGTAAGCTAAAAAAAAACCCCAAGATGTCTGGGCAGTGTGGAGTTTCCAAGATCACCCTCCGCCAACATTTAGATCCAAATGCTGGCTCCAGCTAAGAGAGTCTGCCGCTGGCACAGGACTGTCTATCTGCCCTTCATCTTCTGACGTGTTCAGTGTCCCACCGTGATCTCTGGGTATCTATGGCAGGTAGCCCATAGCGTGGGCACCCATTCCCACTGTCTTCAGCCAGTATTCTCCATTTCCAGGCTTAATGGTATGAGCACAGGATGCCTGACTGGATGGTCTGGGCTGCTCCCCAGGAGTTCAGAAGGGCCTGGGGACATGCTAATGCCTGGCTGAGCATAGCAATCTCCTGGTTAGGTTACAGCAACAAGTCCTGCCAGCTCTGTCTAGAGGAAACTGGGGCACAGGTGCTGAGAGCTCACCTTTGAATCCCTCACTCTCCCAGAACAGCCAGTGGGGACAGTAAGGGCGGCGCACCCTGCTGTCTGTCTGCCGGGGGCCAGCTGCCCAAGTCCAACTGTGTGACCTTGGTCAAACGCCTTCATCTCTGGAGCAGAGAAGCACCACCTCAGAAGGGAACTGGGTCTAAGAGCCAAGTCAACAGCCATCCTGGGAAAGTGGGGCTTGGGGTTCAGAGAGTACCCAAGGCCAAGCCCTACACCCTCCCTCTCTCAAGTGAAAACATCCTCCTAGCATTAAAAGTTTCTATAAACAACGTGCAGTCTGGCTTCTCAATGCTGGGTAACTGCCCACAGGGCGCTCCTGAGTGGACCACCCTAGAGCGGCTGCCCCTGGTGCCCTCACTTAAAAGCAGATGCACTAAGTAAGCCATTCACTCTTGACCAGAGCCTCCGCACACTAGCTGGGCACAGCTGGGATCTGAACACTGACCCCACCTTCTGCCTATCAACGCAGCTGGCCTCCCACAGCAGCATTTGGGAGGCGGAGGCCACCTGGGCACACTCCATGTTCGCTTTGTCCTCTCAGCCAGGTCAGGAGGAGAAAGTGGGGTCATGGAAAGGGCTCAGAATATTAGAACTCACTCAGAAGGTGTCCCAAGTTACCCATCTCATCTGGCTGTTGGGCTGCACTGGCTAAATCTTAACCAATAAATGTCTACTTCATCAACTACAAAAGGAAAAAAAAAAATCTTAAGATACACCATGACCTCACAGACAACTGACTGAGACTTTAAATCAATAAAAGCATCTAAGAGCTAGGCCGATAGTACATGCCTATATTCCTAGCTTGTGAGGATGCTGCGCTCGAGCACGATGATTCCCAGTTCAAGGTCTGCCTAGACACGGAAACCATTCAAAAACCGTAGGAGCACTGGGTCTAAGCACTTGCCATCCAGGCCTAGCAAGCCAGATCCCTAGAAGCAGGAAGGGTGGCGGGGGACCAATTATCTCCATGTGGGAACAGCCACCTTCTTCCTCACAGTCCATACTAAAAAACAACAAAAAACCCAAAACAAAACCAAATAGGCCAGGGTGGGTTGGGTTTGGTGACACAGATACCCAGTGATAAAGTGCCTAGCACACGAGGCACAGAGGATTAGAAAGTGTCTTAGTGCCAGGGAGTCAAAACAGTGACACCAGAATCCAAGGCTCACGGCAACCTCCCAACTTTGTGCTCAGAGTTGAGGGACACCATGTTTCTTAGGTCTTAGGATATTTAGGGCTGCCTGTGTACTGTGTTCAAGTCCCCAGGCCTCCTCAAAGCAGTCACTGGAGCGGCCCGTGAACACCTGTCTCACAGTCCAGGCTGAGCTGCGCTTCCCTAGGCCCCAGCCCGGGAGCTCTGGAGCACAGCTGTGGCGGCTCTGCGAGGCAGGCAGCCCCGAGCACTGCGCTCTGTCCCTGAGAGAAGACACTGCCACACTCCAGGATGGACACAAGGCAGTTCAGCCTGAAATCTGTTTACCAAAAAGCTAGGAAAAGGCCACATGGATTCATGTTCAGGAGCTCGGACAGATTCCTGGGCACTCTCTTGACCCTGCAGATTTGTGACAGCTTTGTGAGCTGAGGACGGTCAGCAAGATCTTTCCTGTCCATCTTCCAGGGCAGTGTAGGGAAGGTGCAAAGGGTAGTGTGACACAGTAAAGAGCTGGTATTGTATGCTCTGGAGGACAGGGACGTGCTGAAGACCTCAGAGTATTGTGATAGAGGGACTCATGGCCAGGGGCCTATGACACCATTTCCCCTACCGAGGAAGCAGCATTCTGTCTGCCCGAGGGATCTCTCAGTGATGATGAAACACGGCAGCACCCCAGATGTCTCTGACTCCTACTTGGTTTAATTTGGAAAACAGGTGAGCATAAGAAGCCTGCATACACCGACTACAGACACGCACACACAAACACACATTGCCTACCACACAACTCCACAACACGTGTGCGGGAGGGCTTTCCTGCTAAAGGATGGAAGAGCGGGAGGTTTGCCCGGGTGGATGGTGCAGTGATAGGCAGAGGGGAGGCTTTCCCAGAGGCTGAGGACATCGACATCACTCAGCAGTCAGCACACTGATCGGGCCGTTAGCTTGTGCACTTGGCTGGGGTGGTGCCTGACGGTCCTTTGGCTTCTTCTTCCTCCTCCTCTTTTGCCTGGAGAGGCAGCTCAGCGCAGACTCGACATTCCTTGGGGCCACCATAGGCTGAGGCGGCCTGCCAGACTGTGTGGGGTATCTGGTCTTCAGGTTCTCCTGGAAGAGTGGCTGGGAGAGCAGACGGCGTAGCTCCTGCTTCAGAATCTTCATCTGCTTCTGCCGCCGGCGCTCTTCTTGCTGGTCAACTTTTCCTCCTTGAGACACACAATTTTAAGATCATGTTTTTCCACAGAAATACTTTCTTTAGACTGAATTCAGCTGTGCTGGCTTGCCAGTACAGAACCCTAAGTGGAGAACGCCTGCTTAGGAGGGATTCAGTAGACCACCATTGTCTACGTCCACTGTTCAGGAAACCAGTAAAGACAAAATCTCCATTTACAGGTAAGGCAACTTAGGCTTAGGGTCACATATGGCCACAGAACAAACCGTCAGAGATCAGAACCCACATCTGACTGAAGTCTGCTGTCCTAGCCCTGTAGCCACGCGCTGCCCCCTGGGGTGTGATGACCACAGTCCTCGGGAGACTGTGCAGCCTGACTCTCCAGTTAGCTCGCCAACACTGTGAGTGCATGCAGAGGTGGACACAGCTCATGTCCCCATCCAAGCCTGACCTCAGCAGAGAAAGGCAAAGGCTCACACCTCTACTTGAGCCCCAGACTGAACTACGAGGAGGAACACACTGTTGGCAAACTCCTGGCTCCTGCACTGAGTAGCAGTCTGCCTGGGAACTTGCTCAGTGGGAACTGAGAAGTCAACCCCTCAGTTGAACTGCGCTGCTGGTATGGAAGAAGGGACCCCAGCTAGGGCTGCTGTTACAGGCCCCAGACGCCGTTTTCAACTTTGCTATGCAGGCACATGCAGCCCCTCACCCCTGGTCTCTGCTTTGGCTTCTGGCCCACAGGCGGAAGAGGGTTTAGGCAGTGCCTGGTGGCAGAGCTGTTCTGATGGACAAATTCCTTCTCTCTGTGAACCTTTTTGTTTTGTCTTGTTTTTTGAGATAGGGTTCTATGTAGACCTGGCTGTCCTGAAACTAGCTCTGTAGACAAGGCTGGCCCTGAACTCAGAAATCCATCTGCCTCTGCAGGGATTAAAGTCAAGTCCACCACTGCCTGGCTCTCTGTACTCTAATTCCTCATGTAAAAAGGGACAATGGCTCCTCCTCAACTCATGCCAAGAAACTGGAGGAGTTGTAAGTGAGCCATGGAGGTGCCGTGCTGTTCCAGCACTAACCACCATACTGGATAACGCCTTGGCTGCACCACACACTTCCTCTTTTTCAAGCCAAGTGTATCCAGTTTAGTCGCCTTTACTCAGCCTTGTCAGGAGGTATGGAGTTTATCACCTGTCTTATAGACAAACGAAGAGGCACAGCACGGAGGTTAACCACACAGCAGAAGGAAGGACAGGCTGCATTAACAAGGATACCCTGCCTGTAATCTGTTCCTAGTCACGGAGTCCAAGGCGTCCCTATGAGGCAGGCAGGCAGGCAGGCAGACAAGAGAGGCCCAAGGCATCTGGACCATATAGAGTAAGCAGCCTTAAGACAAGAAAAGGGTACCTTGCGGCTCCTCATGGGATCACAGAAGTAAGGATGGTCTCAGCCAGGTAAAAGCTAAAAGGAAAACAAATCCCCTGCCCAGACGCACCTTTGTACATCTCTTCTTCTAGCTCAATCTCCAGGGCTGCCGCTGCTTGCTCTATCCATGAGTTGTGCAGACAAGCCTGGAAGTTCCGATATTCAGCTTTTTCAATCTGTCGCGCTAGACGGATCCGCTCCTGAGGGGCAGTAACACAAAGTACTCATCTGATAGAGGGTCTGGGCCTCTCAGCAAGCTTGACTGAAGCAGTTCTTAAACTGCAATATGATCAGTGACCAGTGAGAACCAATGCAGGTTCTAATGAACCTTGCCCAGGTTCTTGCTAACAGCCCAGGAGACCATCACAACCATAGAAGCCTGCTTGCACCTCCTGAAAGCTGTCTCAGGTGCCAACTTATATGTGGCCCGGAGTGAGCTTGTGGTCCCTTTGCTCGATCCTCTTTCTTGTGGGTCTTGAGGTCACACTGTAGTGACATCCTGACATGGAGAGCACGTGCAGTGGCAATAAGCATGAAAATGAGGTGGCTCCCAGCAGCCTTACCGGGAATTCTCTTTAATCCCACCTTCTACCAGCCCATCTAAATCCTTACACAACTAACATTCCTGCCAAAGAAGTCACACGCCCTTATACTGCCCCTTGTTTCATACCCTCAATGCCTGTAATTCCATCTTCTCTTCACCCTTCTTTACCTCTGTAGTAGGATGAAGACTCTGCTCCCATCACAACCACACACCTATCAGGCCCAGTGCTCCCTGGACACCTCACTGTGCCATGGGCTTACCCTGTATACATTCTGGTGAGCCTCAGGAAAGCTACCATATCAGTCCCTGATACACCGGGGCCCAGGGTACACAGCAATCAGAGTGAATGCTCCCGAGTTAATAAAATGTAGAAAGCGAGTCTTACTGTCCCTGCTTCGGGGTGCACCAAACCCTTGCTGTTCACAGCTCTCTGACAGATGAGCTGAACTCACTGGCTGTCTACTGAAGCAGAAGCAGGTAGATATTTCAGGACCAGATATCAACGTGAACGAGGGAGAAAACACACTTCTCTGGTCACTCCCCCTTTGTGCTTTTCTACCAGGTCGGGCACTTCCAGCCTTTTAACAAAAGCCCCTGTCTAGCCAGCGGCAGAACCATTTCTCAGTTCCCCAGGATAAGGCTTCTGGTCTCAGAGTAAGGTGCCCTATGAGGAGGCGGTACATTGGAGTTTAACTTTTTTTTTTTTTTTTTGGTTTTTTCAAGACAGGGTTTCTCTGTGTAGCCCTGGCTGTCCTGGAACTCACTCTGTAGACCAGGCTGGCCTTGAACTCAGAAATCTGCCTGCCTCTGCCTCCCAAGTGCTGGGATTAAAGGCATGTGTCACCACCGCCCAGCTGGAGTTTAACTTTTTACCTTGACCACGTCCATATACTTTGTCTGCACTGGGAACAGTGGGATGTCCTCATCTTTCTGGAGAGTTTTGTAAATCTTCTTGAAGTTGATCACATCTTCCGGTCCAATCAGCATCAAGCTGAGGCCCTCACTGGTAGCACGAGCAGTCCGACCACTTCGGTGGATATAAATCTCTGAGGTGCGCGGCACCTGCCAAAGCAGGGACAAGGATCAGCACATAGACAGTGTCAAACCTGCTCTCCCTCCAGGCACGCCGGAAACTGGCTCTGCGCTCTATGGGACAGAAATCTCTCTAGCTCTGTGGACCAACTCAGGCCCTCGTCCTGACACACACTGTCCCGGAGTTAACAGGCTATATCCACTGTACAGGCTCTGCCCCACTACGGCCTCCACGGATTCAGCTCTGCACCAGCTGGTTGTCTGATTTTCTCTCGTCTGTCTTCTCCACTCTCACTCCCCTGTGACCAACACTGTCTACCTCAGTCTCCGCTTTGAAACTCCACATGTTCTTCAGCTCTGCACGACTGGTGACGGTACCTTTATAAGACACGGTCACTGAAGTGACTGCTTTAGGCCGACCAACCACAAACACTTCCTATGTGGCGGCCTGATGAGATGTTCCCTGGGAAGTTTGAGGTATTTCAACACTTGGTCCCCAACTGGCAACTTGTTTATTTTGTTTTTTGAGGCCTAGGAGGCCTCACCTTGCTGAAGGCTAGCTGCTGTGCCTGGTGGCAAGCTTGGAGCTCCCGAGAGCTGGCACCATTTCCAGTGTACTCTCTTCTCTGCCTCCCATTTACAACTGCACTCTAGGCCACTTCCCTGTTAGCTCTACCCCTCCCCCCCAAAATCAGGAGCTCACACCCTCCAGAACCATGAGCCAAATAAACCATTTCTTCTCTAAGCTGCCTTGGTCATACAGTTTTACCACAGCAACAGAAATGTAAAGACAGTATTATCCTAGACTTATGAAAGACTTTATGACTGTCTACATATTACTAACTAGGAAACTCAAGTACACTCAGATCCACCACTTCCTCTGGGTTATCCTCTCAATGTGGGAGCCAGGGTTCAAAGACCGTATTAACCTATAGAGCAGGCGTGCTATCCGCGAACAGCAGGGCATGGGTGCTGGCGCTCCTCTCCACGACTCCTGTAGCAACCGCCAAAGAGGAAGTGCACAGGCTCAGGGTGTCAAGGAACCGTTTACTCCGAGTCTAGAAATGAGCCCTGCCACTCTTTCTCTTAGGGAATCAAGAGCCAGCTCCTCCCCACGACTCTCCAGCCTTCAGCCACTGCTCCCAAGGGACTGCTGGCTCAGCGGCTACTCACCTACCCCTTTCCCAACAAGCCCCTCTCACTCCAGGCTAAGTAGCCCTGTGTTTGTTAGCTTTTCTTATCTGATACAGGTTAGAGTCATGTGGGAAGAGGAACCCTCCACTGAGACAAACTGCCAGCAGGTGGAGTCTGCAGAGCAGCCTGTGGGCCATTTTCTTACTAATGACTGATGTGAGAGGGCCCAGGCACGCAGTGATGCCACTGTGGCTCATGCCCCCTGGACAGGAGGTCCTGGGTTGTACAAAGCAAACTGAGCAGCACTCCTCCATGGTCTCATCTCGGTTCCTGCCTCCAAATTCCTGACCCGACTTCCCTTCATGCCAGCTGTAAGGTGAAACAAGCCCTTGGCTTTCCAAGTTGCTTTGGATGGTGTTTATTACAGCAGCAGATCCCTAAGACATGCCCCAGTCACACCTCCCTCTATACACCTTCTGCAGATCCCAACCTCTCCATCCCGGAATACTAGCATCTTCTAGAAAGCACTCCGCAGCACCCTCTCAAACTGTATTACATGTGAAAATTTTCTAATATTTCCTGCCGTATGTTATGGCAGGTGGTCATATCTCATTTTTCTTCTACAGGATGCAGTGACTTCTTAGGGGCTGGGACTATATTGTATGGTCATGGTTTATTCCACGACAGATCCAGTCCCTCTGTTCCAGAAACATGCTACTCTGAAATCTATTCCCTCAAAAGATTTTAAAAGCAATGAAATTAAAGATGAAAAGTACCAAGGCCGTCCCACTAGACGCCAGGCTTCCCGCACTTACACGCGGTAGGGGGTCACCTTCACTCGGCTCAGCTCTCAGACAACTCTGTGGGGTATGTGTGGTTGCTGCTTCCAGCTGACAGAGAATGGCACTGAAATGCATGGTCCCAAAGTACCTGTGTGTGTGAAGAGCCACAGACGGAGCCTCAAGTGTCAGAACTTCCTTCCCAGCAGTGAGGTGATCTGTACCCCTACCCACGGCCTTAACTGGCTACTAGAACACACATTTCAGGGTGTGAAGGGCCTTTGTTTTAAATCTGAGTCAGTTTCTGATGATAATCACAGCATCTTTTTATGAATAATTAGGATGATGCAAAGCAGATGTAAATTATGTGAACCCCACACCACAGCTGACATGGCCTGCATGGGAGAGGGCTCTCAGCTGCCCAAGGCTGTAAACACTAAAGCAGCAGAGTGGTGGTCAATTCCTGGCAGCAGGATCTGGAGCCCATGCTCCCAACTACAACTACACGCTACTGTTGGCTTTTCAATCACTAATGTTACTGCTACCATTGACCCGGATCATATATCAGTATTTCCAATTTGGATGCCCAAGTGTCATGGTTTGAATATGTTTGGCTCAAGGAATGGCAGGCACAATTAGGAGGTGTGGCCTTGTTGGAGTAGATGTGTCATTGTAGGCATGGGCATCCTAGCTGCCTGGAAGTCAGTATTCTGCTAGCAGCCTTCAGATGAAGATGTAGAACTCTCAGCTCCTCCTGCACGATGCCTGCCTGGATGTTGCCATGTTTCCACCTTGATAATGGACTGAACCTCTGAACCTGTAAGCCAGCCCCAATTAAATGTCCTTATAAGAGTTATCTTGGTCATGGTGTCTGTTCAGTCTGCAATAAAACCCTGAGACAGAAGTTGGTACCAGGGACTGGGGTATTGCTGTGAGTCTTGACCATGCTTTTGTTTGGAAGAATGTGGATTTGGGGACTTTGGATTTGGAAAGCAGTGAAATGCTTTAAATGGGGCTTAATGGGCTATTCTAGTAGGAATATGGAAGACTTTGTTACTGAGAGTGATTTGAACTGTGCAGACCCAGCCCAGAAGTTTCAGTGAAGAAGAACTTCAATATGTGGCCTAGAGGTTGTTTTTAATGGTATTTTGGTGAAGAACATGACTGCCTTTTGCCGTTGTCTGAAGAGTCTGCTTGAGACTAAGGTGAAGAGACTCAGATTAATTGTCTTGACAAAGGAAGTCTCAGAAACGCTCATCATAGACATTGTTCTCTGGTTAAGTCCCATGAAGAACATTCTGAATAAACACAGCAAGCTTAGAAAGAAAAAATATATATATGGTTCAAGTATTAAAGGGGCACCAGAAAGTGAAATGGAGCTGAATCCTGTTTTCAAGGATATTAAGTTGAATTAGGTAGTGGTGACCTTCGAGCAAGATCCCACCCAGCAAAGGAATAGTAGTAACAAGACTTTAATCCCAGGAGATAAACCCAAACTCTGAGTTCAAGGCCAGCCTAGAACAGCACAAGTACAAGGTAAAGAAAAACTTAAATCCAGGCTTGGTGGACCACACCTTTAATCCTAGTGTTTAGGAGACAGCATGCAGACCTCTGAGTTCAAAGTCGGTATATAGAGCAAGTTCCAGGACTGCCAAGCTTAGGCAGTGAAACGGAATTGGAAAACAGACAGCTGATGATAATGTAATAGAACAAGAGGGCCAGGTTCCAGCCTCAGCAAAACCACGTTGCTTTGGCTTTAGAGTCCAGAATAGAAGGGACTACTGGGATAATAATTGATGTTGGTTAGCTGGGGCTAAGAAATTAGCAGTGATTAAGAAGAGACCAGCATCACTGAGGTGAAATCTTCTGGAAAGTGTTTTCTGGGAGCACAAAGAAGCTGTGTTCCAGAGGTAGCCAAGGTTGTACCTCGTGCGGCAGCTGGACTTGGTAATGTGTAAGAGTCACCCAGGTAGTACTGGTTTTGAAGGCATGAAGGGGTCATGGAGAGCAGTCGTGGCTTGGCATTGTGAGAGGCCAGGAAAGGGCATTGGTGAAGGTGCAACCTCAGGTGTGTAGTTTGATGGCCCAGGAGTGAAGGGGTCATGCAAAGGAGTTGGGGCTTGGCACCATGAAGAAAGCCTATGAGAGGCTATTGGTGAAGCCTAGTAGCAGTAGAAGACCCCAGTGTATTGGAGATGCCAGTGCCATGGGATGATCACCAAGAACAGCAGCAGCAGTGGAGTAGATCAACCTGAGCCTAGAGTGCTACAGAGGCAAGAGTCACACACAAGAGACACCAGCCCCTTGGAGGAGCCCAGCAGATCATATGTGGATCCCAGAAAGTGAAGCAAGAAGCTGTAACACTGAAGTTGATTTGGAGACTCCAAGATTTTCAAGATGCCAGAGCCATGGGCTATCTGCCGAGGAAAGCTGCTAACAGGGAGTGGAACCAGCCCAGGAGAAAGAAGGTTTTACAGCCAACAAAGATGAAAAAGGAGTGGGGGATCTGAAGACTGCTTTGACATCAGCCATGGAGATGCAGTCTGAAGTTTGTCCAGCTGGTTTCCTGTCTTAGAGTTAAGTGGTTGGATGGATCTCAGAAGAGGCTTTGAATTTTTAGCATTGTTGATACTGCTATAAACTACGGGGACTTTGGAAGTTGGACGAAGTATATGCACCATGCCTGCCTGGATGCTGCCATGATCTCACCTTGATGATAATGGACTGAACCTCTGAATCTACAAGCCAGCCCCAATTAGATGTTGTCCTTGTAAGAGTTGTCTTGGAAGATGATATTCAATTTAAAAAAAAAAAAAGAGTTGTCTTGGTCATGGTGTCTGTTCATGGCAGTAAAATCCTAACTAAGACACCAAGCTATTTACACATGCGCCTTACTAATAACCCAGAGATACCCTGTCATTTCTAAAATGAGAAAACCACAGGACAGAGACTATTTATTGAAGGTCTCACAGCCTAGATTTAGGCTAGGGAAGTCTTAACTACACCACCCCTGTACTGCACGCCAGACCAGCCATTAACATACTGCTGTGAGGGCCCGTCCCAAAACCCAGGCTAACTGTTACTCTCCACACACTGATGGTCAAGCCCTTCTGCCGAGGACAGCACGTACATAACTCACTGAACATGGAGAACTTGAGCTGGTGCCTGCTTAGAAACTATCTAGAACTACTAGAACCTCCATGGACTAGTGTTTATGTAAACTAATGTTCATGGTACTAGAAGGTACTTTGCATGTTACCAGAAGAGAAAGGTGAACACCAACCTAGCTACAAACCCTTTGATCTACAATGGTGCCCTGCCTGCATGATCTCTGGTGCAGTAGTGGCACAAACACTATGGGAGTGAGGAGCCAGCATCTGACTAGAACCAAGGCCCGCACCTTGAGAAGGAACCCATGTCTGACCTGAAATTAGACCGGACACAGACCTGGGGGAAACTAAATACTGGTGTTCTATTAAAGGACACAGCAGTTAAAGGACTTTTTAATAACATTCTCCTGTACTCATAGAGCAGTATCTTGCTCAGCCATCATCAATGAGCACTCCCCTGAAGTAGACGGGAACAAACACCGAGACCCGCTGCTGGACAATGTGCAGAGAGAGACCTTAGAACATCCTGTCCTTTTTATTTTTTTTTGGTTTTTTCGAGACAGGGTTTCTCTGTGTAGTCCTGACTGTCCTGAAACTCACTCTGTAGAACAGGCTGGCCTCGAACTCAGAAATCCGCCTGCCTCTGCCTCCCAAGTACTGGGATTACAGGAGTGTGCCACCACGCCCGGCTTAGAACATCCTGTCTTAAATGAGATATTTCCATCAAATTCCTCCTCTCAGGGCTCAGGGAACATTGTGGAAGAAGAAAAGTGGAAAGATTGTTTAAGTCAGCAGGGATGGAGGACACCAAGGAAATGAGGCCTTCTAGATACATACAACAGTACTGGCACACAAGTGACCTCAGAGACTGAGGCAGCACGCACAGGGCCATCTAAGGCAGGTGGAGTCCTAGGGCTGAGAAGGGGGGGTGAATACAAACCCCGTCCCTAACCCAGAGGCCATCTTCAACTGACAACACCTGGCAAAGAAAAAACTATTTTTCTCCAACAGAGTCTCACTGGGTATACAAACCACACCTAAGGGCAGGTCCTATGCTCAGTAGTATATGGCCACACAGCGTGGTATTTTTGGAGATTTTTTGTTGCTGTTGTTGAAAAATGCTTTATCTAGGCTTTTCCTTCTCCCCTTTACAGGTCTTTGTTTATATAGTATGGTTCCTGATTTTGTGTTTTTATGAATATTTTGTGTACAGGAGCATCTGTATGTGTTTAATCTTTGACTCTTTTTTTCTGTTTGTTATAGTTCTATTCTGGTTTGTTTGCTGTGTTTTGGTTTGTTTTAGGTGCCTATTTTGTAATGAGAGAGAAAGAAACAGTATAGATGTGGGTAAAAAAGATGGGGAGGTGGGAAAGAGCTAGGACGGCCTGGAGTAGAACTGTGATCAGAATATATTATATGAAAAAAATCTATTTTCAATAAAAATTATAATTAATTATTAAAACAAAACAAAACAAAAAAACCTAAACCACAATCATGCTGCTGTGGTCTGTCCCCACCAAAACTCATGCTGAAGTTAACTTCTTCAGTATAACAAGAGCCAGCAGTGTTGGGAGGGGCCTGGTGGGAGGTGTTGTGGATGGGTCAGAAGGAGGAAGAGAGCCTTGCTTTCCGGGACTGGATTACCATGAGATACATGCCAAGGCTGTCTCCCTCAGTTTACCACCTACTTGCCCTTCCACCTCAAGGGTCCCAACAGAAACTGAGATGTTGGTGACAAGCCCTTGGATATTGCAGTCCTCCCTCTTTAAACATTACCATGTTTAAGGTATTCTGTCATAGTATCAGAAAACAGACTAAGATCACACTTTAATCTGCCGATATCAAATAGCCTGAAGAGAAAGGCTACTTGATAGGCTCTAAGTGTGTGAAGAGCGGTAACGGGGGCACTAGGTGCTAATGAGACCATGTTTCAGGGAACCTGAGGAGGAATATTCCTCCCCTCTGGTCAACCTCTGCTTTAACATTTCCCAGTTCATTGCAGGGGGCAGGACAGGGGATGGATGGGGTTTGGGAATGGGGTTGGTGTGTGTCTGTAGCATTATTAATACTAAGAGCTATACCTGGTAATGGATGACATGCTGAACTTTAGGAATATCCAGACCCCGAGCTGCCACATCTGTTGCCAAGAGAACACAGCTGTGTGGAAATAAAACACATCCATAATTACAAATAACAGCAATTATCAGTCAGCTTAGCACCTGCTAAGCACTCGATACTACAGCCCTATAAGGCAATACTACCATCTCACTTTTACAATTAAGAACCTGAGGCTGAGTCATTTTCCATGGTGTGCACGTGGCTAGTCTTTGCAGATTCAGGTCCCCAAGCCTGGGTCTTACTGTCCCAAGCACATGCTTTATTTATTTTGTGCTGTGAATTAACTGAAGCCATTCTGGATCACTGTGCTTGTCTCCTACCATCTTCTCACTATTCTCCTCCATCCTGATAGACTAGACAGACAACACATACCCACTCCCTACATCCTTTGTTTCACAGGCAGATGGACAAACGTGAAGAGGTGTGGCATGGGCCCTGGGGTCTGACAGCAATCTGAGAGCCAGCCTGTCATTTCCATGTCGTACAAGCTTGGGTACGCTGGTGAACTTTTGAGATGAGCAGCGGTACCAAGCAGCGGTAGGGCACTGTGGTTATGAAAGGCCAGCACTTTCCCTACACCGTTCCTAGTCACTCCATCCTTGCAATCCCACACCTGTCACCCTTTGTATGAGACAATGAAGCACAGACACACTGGCTGACTTGACCCGTGAGGAAGCGAAGGGCTCTGGATCTGCTCTCAGACACTGGTTCTGGAGGCCGGGCTCTCTCTCAAGCACAAGCTGGTCTGCTGCTTCCCAAGGAAGCTAGAATAACTGGATGGCCATTTGCTGTCTAACGACTGGAAGTCTCTCTACAGCATTACTAGCCAACAAACACAGTGAACGAGTGACCTTGCCAAACAGAAATAAAATTAAGGAAAAGGAGGAAGAAAAGAAAAGAGCTAGCCTGCCTCGTGCTGCTAAGGTCCCTAGTTCCCTGGCCCCTGCCCTCCTGAGTACAGTGGCTCATGGTTCAAGGCGTCTGAAGACAGACTTCACTTACTCTTCCAGACGAGCAAACTGCTCCAGGTTTCTGAGCCTTTGCTTCTGGTGCATGCAGGCATGCAGGGTCAGCGGCATGATATCCAGGACCTTGAGGAGCCCAGAGAGGCGTTTGATGCAGGAGATGCTGTTGGCAAATACCAGGCTACGACCTGGGTACTGCATGAGAAAATAGTAGAGATACAAGTCTTTCTCGTCCGTGTCGCAGTGGATCTTGGTCTCTGTCAGGGTCTCCACTGTACCCTCGTTCCTCGTGAGGTCAATGACTTTTGGCTTGCCCCTCATGCCAATCTTCTGCATGAGAAGGTCAAGTTTGTCGGTTTTATCCATTTTCTTCACGTGTTTCTTATGAAGGATTCGAGCAGGAACTTGGTGTACCAGGGTTAGTGTGGCAGAAAAAACAAGAGTTTGCCGATTGGGGTTGTACTGGGAGTCATTTAGCATCTCTAGCAGCTGAGAGAGTTCAGCAAAATGGCCTTTCTCAACCATGCGGTCAGCCTCATCGATGACCAGGCACCTGCAGGGAAGGAAACCTCTGTAGGCCACCCCGCTTCCACCACACGCGCATGCTCTTATCCACACGTGCACACAGCACCCTGCCATCTCCACCAGGCACCCATTAACCTTTTCTTATGCATGCTTAGTTTTTGAGAATAAGGCCTGGATGGCCACAAGACTCTTAACAGTGCGAAAGCTCAGCACACACCAACCAGGCAGCCGCCTCAGACTCACTTCAGAGCCGGTTAGGACAGAAGGGGAAGGGGCACCTCTCACCTGAGCTGCCGCAGGTTACTCAAATGAGGGTGCTTTTCTTTAACTAACTCCCAGAGCCGACCGGGGGTGGCGATCACAATCTCAGGGTGGCGCTTCAGCATCCTTTGCTGTTTCTGTGTGGACATTCCACCAACTAAAATGGCTGTATTAATCCCTACAGGGCAGAAAACAGCAGATAATGTTATCCACCTGGCTGTCCATCCTCGGGGCCAGCATATGGTAACTAGCACAGCTTTCTATGCCAAGGAAATGCTGTAACAGTTGGTCTGGCCTGACTCCAAGAGGGCTTACCAAGCAGTCTGTATTTTGTGATCTGGATCCTGTCTACTTTGCCATTTCTTTCCATTCTCTCCCTTAACCACAAGAGAAAGGATGGATTTGAACCCAGTCACACTTATTTCCAGAGCTCTGAAGGTGGGCAGTGATGCACCACAGTGCTGGGAAGGATGCTTATGTTGTGACACACTACAAGGAGCCCTTCAGGGTCTGGTGGTGTCTCTCTGTGAGAGAGAACTGCTCTGGGGCCGTGGGATGGAAGAGAATGCACATGACAACACAGCTAGACACTGAGCAAGTACCTTGGACTTGAGAACTCAGCTGTGCAATGTGGCTTTTATTAGAATAAACACCACACTGTGAAAACCTTTCCCCAACGAAAGGAATTAAGCTTCTATCTCAAGGAAGGGATCAACAAATTTGTTCTTAAAATGTTTAGTTACTCAGAAACATGTTATAGATCTGGTCCCCTTAACGAAAAGGAACAACTATCGACTGATTTCTAAAGGACATAATGCTCCAACAGGTGAGCACCACCCCCATCCCCCAGAACAGGAGCTACAACTCTCACTGCTGTCATCCGGCACTCAGAGACCTGCTCAGAAATATTAAGTGAAACTAAATCTCACCTGTAAACTTGGCCACAGCATCAATGTGTTGTCTGACCTGGATGGCTAGCTCTCGAGTAGGAGTCAGGACCAGTCCGAGCAGAGGGCGTCTTGGGTGTGCTTTATTAACAGCAATTTGGTGACACAACTCCTGTTTTAACTTTCTAGCCTGCTCTGCGTCAGACTTCTCTTCTCTGTCCTCATTTGGCTTGGGAGCAGGCTTCTCCTCCACTAAGGAAGAAGGTCCTTCACCAGCATCAGCATCACAGAAGAGCAGTGTGGGGGCTGAGGGAGAGGCACTGGTCCTGGGTATGGCCTGGACCCCAGAGTCACTGGGCTGGGCTTGAGTCTCAAGTCTGGCCTCCTCAGGCAACACTCCAGATTCTGTTCCATTCCTGCAAGGTGATCCGAGATGGGCTGCAGCTCCTAACCTCGTCTCTCTTGGTGGCATTCCAGTGCTACTTGGGATGGGTGGCGCCTTCATCTTATGCCACTGCAGCACTGAGTGAATCATCGGGATGGCGAAAGCCAGAGTTTTCCCACTTCCTTAGGAGGAAAGCAAAAACACCAGGAATCCATGTGCATGTCATTGTTTGGAGTCCCTTCCTTTGTACAGAAATAAGGAAGCCTGAAAGAGCCACGTGCCGCCCTGACCAACCCAAAGCACTAGCACTCTACACAGGTTCCTCCAGCGCACAGCACCTGGGACAAAGAAAAGACTTTTTTTTTTTTAAAGAAAAGTGCAGTGTGCATCTGAAGTCACCAGAGACAAAGAACAGACACCCAGGTGAGGAAACCATAAAAACCTGAAGGGTCAGTCTTGTAGAGAAGTCCGTAAGAATCTGAAGGACAGGTTTTCTCCTTAACTGCCATTTTACTTTCTGCATTTCAGTTACTCATGGTCAATTATGGTCCAAAAAACTATTAAATTTGTCACACACCCCCTGCGGACACTGTGAATTCCACAGGTAAAGCGAGAGTCTCAAGGGGACACTTTGAATAAGCGCTGTCTAAAGCGCAAGGTTCAGTGTACACCTTTTGAGTAATCGCAGTCCCTGAGGGAACAAAGCTGTGAATTTCCTGGCTGGAGAGGATGCTACTCTCAGGGCAACCCTATCTTTGCTTTTTCTTTGATCTATTTCATAGGTATTTCTGATATCCGGAGCTATATGCAACCAGGCAAGAATGTTTATTAAAGATTCATTCTTTAAACTACAGTACTGGCCAAAACACCTCGGTTCTAGGCAGCCATTGCTTTGCTTAGTAGTTTACATACTTCCATTGATCTTTTATGGCTATGCTAATGAGAGTGGCACTGACATTGGGAGACTCTGACTTAACACTAAGATCTCAGGTTCCCTCAGAGAGAGCCAGGTGATAATTAGGTTACTCACTGAATCTCATTAAGACCTAAGGGGTCCGGTTTGCAGTCCCTGTTTATGGTTTGCAGTCCCTGTTTACGGATGTCTCCCAGAAATGTTTTCTACCTGGCTGATTTTACATTTCCTCTTGGTAAATGGTTATTGCTAATTGTCTTTTGTGCCTGCTGTACTGGATACATCCTTTGATATGTAAAGATCTCATGTTTATAATGCTCTGGCTGAGTGCAACAGGTCGCACTCAGACACCAAATACACGGAGATTCTACACCTTTCCTGTGTCCTGGTATTCTGTTTGCCACGCCGCCTGGAACCCGTACTTTCTTGCTTAGAAAAAGAATCCTGGCCCCAACCATGAGAGAGTATGGTCCGCAACATAAATTGACAAAAAAAAAAAAAAAAAAAAAAAGCATTTCAAAAGTCTCAAGCCATACATCACTCCAAGTAGTAGGGGACTCAAACACTGCCCGGCGCCATCCACACAAGACATGAGTCTTCCTTCTGTCCCATGTTTTCTCACTATCAATGTACCCACCTGTTAGTCACTCAGTGATCTTAGCTTTCAGACTTTGTGCCCTGCTTATGTTCAGGTAGTTCTTACTTTACCCACTGGTCCTAGCACCTGAGAGCAACTCAGACAGGCTAAAGAAGCTATGAAGTGCTTTTCTGTGGTTGAAAAGCTGGAAATTCTCACCATACAGAAAAAAGTCAGGAATTGGTTACTAAGATATACAATAAGAATGAATGTTTGCCGGGTGGTGGCGGCGGCGCACGCCCTTAATCCCAGCACTTGGGGAGGCAGAGGCAGGTGGATTTATGAGTTCCGAGGCCAGCCTGGTCTACAGTGTGAGTTCCAGGACAGCCAGGGCTACACAGAGAAACCCTGTCTCGAAAAAAACAAAAAACAAACAAAACAAACAAACAAAAAACCAACAAAAAAAGGAATGAATGTTCATGGGCTGGAGAGATGGCCCAGCGGTTAAGAGCACTGTCTGCTCTTCCTGAGTTCAAATCCCAGCAACCACATGGTGGCTCACAACCATCCGTAATGAAATCTGAGGCCCTCTTCTGGTATGTCTGAAGACAGCTACAGTGTACACACATATAATAAATAAATAAATCTTTAAGCTGGAGCGAGTGGGCTTGACCAGGCTCGATCAGAGCGAGCAGAGGTCCTTAATTCAAAAGTTGCAGCAACCACATGATGGCTCACAACCATCAGTCCAGCTACAGTGTACTCATATACATTAAATAAATCTTTAAAAGAAAAAAAAGAATGAATGTTCTTTCCCTGAAATTGTAAAGAAGTTAATGTTAGTTTTGCTGCTATATCAATCTGCAGAAAGTGTGACCATGGAGCATGAATGCTTAAGATATAAAACATATTCAATCCATAAATGTTCAGGGAAAAAAATACAAATAGGGTTCAACTATCTCATGTGCATTTTGGATATCTACTAGAGGACCTGAAAGGGATCCTTCCTGGATACTGAAGTTGACAGGTAAGAATGCCCCAGACAAAATCAATACACCATCTTTAGAAGAAAAACAGTCCCAATCATAAGCTTCAAAGAGCTCTGATGGGCTTGTGTGATGGCTCAGTTGGTGCCTGAGCACCTAAGGTTACTCTCAAGATCTATATGGTGGGAGTCGTAAACTAACTTTTATGAATAGTTTCCAAAGGAAATGACAGTTCTGTATGAAAAATAATCACACCAAAGAAGCAAAACATTACAAGTAAAAGCTTAAAAAAATAAAAATAAAAAATTTAAGGAAAAAAAGACTTTTCATCAAAGATAATAAAAGCCAAAAGATATCTTATGTGTATTTAACAGTCTCAGAAAAATAAAACTGACAATCAGAACTACCCAGAAAAAAAACTCCTTTAAGACAAATACAAAACAAAGGCTGCTTTAGTCTTACAAAAGCTGAACCAATTCCCTTGCAGGTCTGCTATGAAGAATGCTAACTGAAGCCTTCCATGCAGAAGAAAGGATGGTGGCTTAGGAGAAATAGCTATCCACACAGGAAATGAAGTGTATCAGAAATTACAGAAACAGAAACGGTTTTCTTTCTTTCTTTCTTTCTTTCTTTCTTTCTTTCTTTTTTTTTTTTTTTTGTTTTGTTGTTTTGTTTGTTTTTCGAGACAGGGTTTCTCTGTGTAGCCCTGGCTGTCCTGGAACTCACTCTGTAGACCAGGCTGGCCTCGAACTCAGAAATCCACCTGTCTCTGCCTCCCAAGTGCTGGGATTACAGGCGTGCACCACCACCACCCTGCTCAGAAACTGTTTTCTTCTTTTTAAACCTCTTTTTTAAAAAACTGCTTACAGAAAAACAGTAAAGGCATATTTCAGAGTTTCCAACACAGAAATAGAAATATAAAACAAAAGCACAAAGGGAGGGGAGATGGAAATCAGCCTTGAGAGGAGGTTCTGCCCCACGTGAGGTGCTGCATCACTTGAGGGTAAACCAAGAAAATATTTGTGTATAACTTGTGACATAGTTCGTGAACCCTAAAGCAAACACTGAGAGACACAACATAGCTGGCTAGTAACAAGAGGAGCCAGACAGTGCCATGGGTGCAGACCTGGCCTCACTCTCAGTTCCTGAAATGAAACCCTTGGCACTTCTTGACAGGAGCATCTTTTGTTACCGTATTTACTTTTCACCTCTACATTCCTGGTGTAAGACTGAGAGAGGCTCAAAAATCTCAGGGCAAATAAGAGTCTTTTTTATAAGTAGTGAGATGACACCAAGCTGCGAGGGGGGGGCGTGGGGGCGGAGGGGGGGGCTGCACAATCAGACACACACATACACACATGCACACACATGAACACACGCCCCTCCTGACCACCAGAGAGAGGGACTGAAGATTGAGTTCAATGTCCAGTGACAGAGGTCTTCATCAATCACACCCACATAATGGACTCCATAAGAACACTACAAACAACTGGACTGAAAGTGCTTCTAGGCAGGTGAGTGCATAAAAAGGTGACACGCCCAGAGTGGGCACACAGAAGCCCTTTGTCCTCTTACTACCCTCAATGTTTGGCCCTGTGAATCTCTACCAGGCTTTAAGCTAGTAAACACATCTCTCTGAGTTCTGGGAGTCATTGAGGAAAGTATTAAACCCGTGGAGGGTATCATGAGCTCCTTAATTTAGAGCAGAACATCACGACTAGGGACTGAGCTTACTGGGGGAATGACTTTCATTCCAGGTATTGTCAGAGGTGATCTGCGTTACAGGACATCTGACTGGAGTTGAGGTAGAAAAGTAAAACCCCTTAGAACCTGTTGATCAGAAGTGCATTGTGGGTACACACATCTTGAAGAAAGTTGTATTCTGTTGTTTTGAGACAACTCCTTGTGTCTTTATCTCCCTGGCTGTCTTGGAACTTGCTCTGCAGACCAGGTTGACCTCAAACTCACAGACCCTTCTGCTTCTTAAAGGCATGAACCATCATGGGTCTTATTTGTTTGTTTTCAAAAAGATCCTAATACAAGTTGACTACCTCAACCCAAATATCTGAAATCCCAAATACTAAAAAATTTTAAACATTCTGAGTGCCAACAAGACCTTCAGACTATATGTTCAAGGATGTACTGGCTAGTTTTGGGTGTCAACTTGACACAGGCTGGAGTTATCATAGGAAAAGGAGCTTCAGTTGGGGAAGTGCCTCCATGAGATCCAGCTGTGGGGCATTTTCTCAATTAGTGATCAAGTGGGGGAGAGCCCCTTGTGGGTGGTACCATCTCTGGGCTGGTATTCTTGGGTTCTATAAGAGAGCAGGCTGAGCAAGGCAGGGGAAGCAAGCCAGTAAGTAACATCCCTCCATGGCCTCTGCATCAGCTCCTGCTTCTGACCTGCTTGAGTTCCAGTCCTGACTTCCTTTGGTGATGAACAGCTGTGTGGAAGTGTAAGCTCAATAAACCCTTTCCTCCCCAACTTGCTTCTTGGTCATGATGTTTGTGCAGGAATAGAAACCCTGACTAAGACAAAGGAGTATATGAAATATAAGTGAGTTTCATATATAGACTTGGATCCTACCCCTAAGACATTCCATTATGTAGCTGCAAATATTAACTTTTTAAGAAAAATCTAAATCTAATGACACTAAATGTCTCAAAGATTTCAAATAACAAATACTTAATCTATAATATCACCAAAATTTTCAATCCAAAGTAAGATAACAACAAAGAACATCTAGAATAAATATAAAAAAGACAAAACAACAGATTTAAACTCAACTGCTTTCCATAATCACATTAAGTATAAGTGGCCTGAACATCCAATTAAAAAACAAAAGCTATGTATTCCTCACAAGAAAGCATATCAAATAGAAAAGCAATGCTTTTTAAAGGGAAACTACAGGAAAGTATCATTCCAATAAAGCCAGAATGAATAGCTACAGTAACATGAAAGAGGACTTAGAACAGAGAAGTCCTGGATAAAGCTGGTTATTTCACAATGAGAAGGGGCCAGCTCACTCACAGAATTCACCATAATGTATAATATATAAATATTAGTGAATGCTAATAGACTGTCAGTCACATAAAACAAAAAGCTGGATGGTATTTTAAGTGGAAAACAATGGGGGGGGAATAAATAAAAGAAAATAATGCTATTATTTTAATTTTTAAGTCTGTATTTAAAAACGTTCCTAGAAAGGAAAGAGCAAGCCCAGATGAATTCTAACAAATATTTAAGGGTGAAGAAAACAGCGATTATTTAAAACTACTTATGATAGTTGAAAAGAGAACATATTAAAAGTTAGTGAGACCACTGTTAGTCAATTCCAGCACCACACAACATTACAAGGCAGTTTTTAAAATCAAAAATGCATGTTAGAGTTTTTACAAATGTTCTTATTGTATGTATTCAGGTATTGGTTTTTGTCTGTTGATAAAGGTAAATTACATTGATTTTCGGAATGAGAACTAAACATTCCTTAGAAATAGTGAGTTTGATCACAGTGTGTTTATATATTACTGGATTTGGTCAAGTGCGAGTATGAATAGTCACCTGTAGTTACTGTACTGTTGTCTGGTGTTCTAATTACCTAACACTGGTCTCAATAACTTGAACCTGGCACAGTCCAGCAATGCGGACATGAAGCAGTGTTCTCACCCCCATCTCACATGGGGCCTCAGGGATAGAGCGAGGGTACCAGAGTCAAGTGGGGCAGATTTCAGCCCAGAGCTGGATGGCTGCAGCACCTCCCATGGCTTCTGTGGTCATATTCCCAACACCCCGTCTCCAGTTTCCCAGCCTAGGAGCAGTCAGATGGGATCCAGAAGCTCTCATACCTGGGACACACAGAACAGCCCTTACCTGTCTCGGCAGCTCCGAGGATGTCCAGTTTGTCACGGATGGCAGGGGCCAAAGTCAGAGCTTGGATTGGGGTAGGGGCAGAGAAGCCCAGGAAGCTGAGTGCTCGCAGAACAGCCTTGGGCACAAACAGGTCCCTCCAGGCAGACACGTCTGCCTTCTGGTCATGTACCTCAGGCACCCATGACTTTGCTTTTTTGGGCACTTTTGGGGGAGTGCTCTGAAAAGTATCTAATTTTTTTTTCCCTTTGTTCTTCTTCTTTCTTGGAACAGCCTGTGCCAGGCTTTCTGACGAGGCTCCTCCCACCTTCTGATCAGAACAGACAGTGACTTCTCCCCGAGCCTCTGGCTCAGAAGCTTTGTCTTCAGATTCATCCTGGGTAGCACTGCCTTCAGCCTCTCTCTGCTTCTTCAATTTGATCTTTTTCTTTGGGGAGCTGGGCTCTCCCTCCTCCTCTTCCTCCTCCTCCTCTTCTGAAATAGCCTGGGCCTTTCTCTTCTTGGTCTCCTCATTTGAGAACAAACGGGAGGGATTCTTGACTAACCGGTAATCTGTCAGTTCCTCAAAGCACACCAAGTCATCCATCTGTCCATCTGCAAACAAATTCGGGTCAATCGTCACTTGCTTCCATTTTCCCACGATTTTGATGCCCTTCCTCTGAAACGTGCCGCGGCTTGCCGACTTTGGCTTTGATTTTGTCTCCTTCAACTTCATGGTTGCTGGAAAGAAATGTTTTTTGGGGTTAGTGACTATAGAGCACATGTTCGAGGGCAACACACACTTTCCTAAAACGTACTAGACCCTGTAAATGCCAAGAATGTGAAGACAGTTTAACTTACATAGAGAAGATGTTCTCATACAGAAGATGAAACACACCCACAGAATAGGTAGTTTGGCTTGGAGCAGAGGGGTCACAGGCAATACAATAAAAGGATACATGAGCTAAAACTCTGGTTAGGATCCTAGCACCAACACTTTTTGTATGCAGCCTTCGCCGGGCGTGGTGGTGCACGCCTGTAATCCCAGCACTCGGGAGGCAGAGGCAGGCGGATTTCTGAGTTCAAGGCCAGCCTGGTCTACAGAGTGAGTTCCAGGACAGCCAGGACTACACACAGAAAGCACGTCTCAAAAAAACAAACAAAAATGTATGCAGCCTACAACAATACTCCCTACTCCTTAGAATTAAGTGTTATAATCGTTTTAAATGAGAGGGGTGTGACAATATGTAGTAATATCTAGTTTTACACTTTACAAAAAATTAAAGTATCAAAAGAGGTGATAGAATGATTCTTGACCTACGTAAGCCATTTTGAACATGGAGTAAGAATTGCTTTCCTCCCCAGTAAAACAAGACAAGTACCATTTCCATCATCCTGGCCTTGGCTTGATAGGTTAAAACCCGTGCAGTCTTAGGCTCCACCCCAGCACTTCGTAAAACTGTACAAAGCCCTTGGGAATGGAGATAGAAGATCAGACGCTCAAAGCTTGGCTACACAAGACCCTGTCTTTAAAGTCTGTAGGGGGGTTAAGCATGACTCATCTGCGTGGACGTGGCTCCACATCGGCCCTGTTTAAATGAAAGGGGATATTGTGGAGAGGCTAAGATAAAACTCGATTCAAATCAGGATCCTTCTCTGAGTGTTTGCTGAACATCTCTGTGCCTCAGCTTCCCATCTACAATTTGAGGATAACGAGATATTTATCCTACTGGGTCGTCATTTGAATACGAAATAGTGACGCACTTCAAAAACCGCTTAACATGGCGTCTGCGTAGTGGCACGTTGACTCGCAGGCAAACCTCGCCCAGCAGTCTCTGGCATGGGACGCACGGCGACCCCCGACCCCCGATCCCCACCGCACCTCGGTGCCACCTTGACAAGGGGAAGGGAACGTTACTAAAACCAGGGCGCGGGGAGAGACCAGTACCGCCTGCAAGAGTCTCACGGGCACTTCAGGGGAGGTTGCTGGGCCTTGATGCCCACAGCAAGGCGTGAGCCACCGGGAACCGAGGCTGTGGGTACACCCGTGAACCACTATGCTCCGGAGACACCGGGGAGCCCTCCGCAGCCGGGCACGGCCTGCTCCACTCAGAACCCACAAAGAGCACTCACCGCCGCCGTAACTTCACACGCCGGGCCGTCTGCGCCAATCCGACCCGGAACTGCAGCAGCTTCACTGCAGTTCCGTGACGCAGTTCCGGGGCGGAGCTCTGCGCACGCGTGCGCACTGAAGAAGGAAGTCCCGCCTCTGTGCGGAAGCGTCTATCTGATTGGCATTGTCTGGATTTGGGCCGGAACCGGGAGGGCTGGGCTAGAGCGCCCGGCGTGGCCTAGGTTACCCTTCCTGTTTATGGCTTAAGCAATGTTTCGAAGCTCCTTCCTGGACGCTGGGGAGCGCAAGCGTCCCTTAATCTTCATCTAGTTTGCATGCAGTAGCTGTCACACGTTAATGAGTAACTGACTACCTGGAGCCTTAAAACATATCCTAACCTAATTTACAAACCACCTAAGCCCGGAATTGAAAGAGACATTTCTCCACTTCGATAGTGCCTTCTTACCGTACAGATCTGGTTAAGGTAAGTCTGTGTGTTTGGTTTGTTTGTTTTTTATGTTTGTGATGGAGATTTAAACTAGTGTTCCATGCATATAGAAGCTTTCTTCCCACTGAGCCATCTCCCCAGACCTGAAAATTTATTCTTTTATTTCTTCACTTAGATAATTTTTTTCATGTCAGCATTATGTGATACACACCTAACAGTGAATTAGATAACAAAGTGTTGTCGTTGGTAAGGGACTTTCACCAAGACACTAATGAAGAGACAAGAGCAAAAGGAGATGCATGAGATTTTATCAAAACAAAATGCTTCTGCACAGCACCCCGAATAGAGAGGGAAAGAAATCTGGGCTGGACAGATGGCTCAGTGGTTACAAATACAGACTGACCTTCCAAGGAATCTATCTGAGTTCAGTTCCCAGCACCCACACAGCAACTCACAACTATCCATAATTCCAGCCCAGAGGATCTGATGCCCTTTTCTAGCCTCTGCGGGCTGCAAACATGTGGTGCACAGACATACACCTATTCACATAAATATCTTGTTAAAAAAAGACTAAAGAAAATAAAGCAGGAAATAAAGAATTCAGGGACTCAATAGTAAAAGGATACATTTACAAAATGGGCAATAAACCAAAATAAGCATTTCTCAAAAGGAACAAGAAAAATGCTCAGGGAGCCACTAGTCAATTGGATAATACAGACTAGAGCCACAGGTAGACACACGCCTCAGTGCAGCGAGAATGTCAACCAGTGCTGACAGACACGGGTACTTGTGAGAAGGCTGTCAGGACAGGGAACGAAGCCTGACACATTGTTGTGGGAGGTACAGCCATCATGGAAATTCCTGAAGAATGAAAAACTAGAATGACCATCTGCTTAGGCCGGATGCCCGTGACCAGGAATACGACCAAAGTAAGTGAAGTCTGTCAAAGAGACACCCGCAATCCTCTGTGCATCAAACACTCCAAGCTAACCAAGAAACAGACAGAGCCATCAGCCAATGAGTGGATATGGGAAACGTGGCACTCAAGCAGAGTGGAATATTACTTGGTCACAAAAAGAAAGAAACCCTCTGCTAGAATGTGGATACAACCAAATATGATGTCAAGTCTAATAAGGCCAGGTAGAACAATGGTACTGTATTAGCCAGGGTTCTCTAGAGTCACAGAACTAATGGGTAGTCTTTATATAGTAAGGGAATTTGTTGGTGACTTACAGTCTGTACTCCAACTCCCCAAAAATGGACAGCAGCAGCTGTGGCTGGAAGTCCAAGGATCTATCAGTTTCTCAGTCCCACAAAGCAAGCAGGCGAAGAAGAGAGGTCTAGTCTTACTTCTTCCAATGCCCTTATGTAGGTCTCCAGCAGAAGGTGAGGCCCAGATTAAAGGTGTGTGCTACCACAACTTTAATCCCAGATGATCTTGAACTCAGAGATCTCCCTGGGATTCATAGCCACTGTGCCTCAAGATCTCCATGCCAAGATCAAGGTCAAAAACTTGTATCTCCCAGTCTCCAGATTAGAATCACAGATGAGACTTCCAATTCTGGATTGTGGTTCATTCCAAATATAGTAAAGTTGACAACCAGGAACGTCCTCTGCATGTTACTGGACTCAAGTGTATCCTAATATGATACTGAACTCCTGTGGACCCTAACACAGTACTGGACTTGTGTGGACCCTGACAATGTTGACAACACACTGTACAGTGGTTACAGAGGTCAGGGAAGGGGAGGATGAGGACAGAAGGGGGCAGGTACTTATTCCAAAAAGAAGTGAGAGGTTCCTGCGTGGACTGCACAACAGGGTGTCTACAGATAATAAAGAATCACTCACTTTATTTTCAAAATATCACTAAAATGGACTTTTTTGCAGTTCTACGTGGCAGATATTTATTGGGGGGGGGAGGAAAGAGGGTGATGGAGACAAAGGGAGAAAAGAAAGAAGAAAAAAGGGGTCTGGAAGGTTCTGCCTTTAAAGCTTACAGCACCCGGTATTCCCAGGCAGTCTCCCCATTCAAGTACTAACCAGGCCCGACCCTGCTTAGCTTCTGAGATCAGAGGAGATCAGGTGCGTTCAGGGCGGTACGGGGGAAGACTAAAGTGGATTTTTAATATCTCCCCTTAAAAATGGTAAATGCCAGCCGGGCGTGGTGGTGCACTCCTGTAATCCTAGCACTTGGGAGGCAGAGGCAGGCGGATTTCTGAGTTCAAGGCCAGCCTGGTCTATAGAGTGAGTTCCAGGACAGCCAGGGCTATACAGAGAAACCCTGTCTTGAAAAACAAACAAAACAAAACAAAACAAAACAACAACAACAACAACAACAACAAAAAAGTAAATGCTTGAGGTCATAGGCATGAATGCCTAATGGAACCATAATGCAGTCTGCGTGAACGTCACCAGAGCAGGAGGAACACTGCAATTGTGTACAACTGTGGCTTTTATGTATCTACTATAATAAATTATTTTCATTCTTCATGTGTATTTATTTGTGTGGGAGTGTGGGTGCACATGTGTGCACACAAGGGGAGGCCTCAGGTTGACAAGTCTCTTCCATGGTTGCTTTCCACCTCATTCTTTGAGAAAGGGTCTCTTAAATAATGCTGGAGCTCGCTAGTGTATGCTCCTATGGTTAATTATTTTTCTCTGAAATCGCCTGTCTCCCCCATCGGATGGCTGGAATTACAGGTGAGCTGTGGGCCCCACCACCACGTTAGTATTTTGTATTAGAAAAACCTATTTGAAGCCAGGCATGGGGGAGGGGTACGTATCTTTAATCCTAGTGCTGAAGAGGCAGAGGCCGGTGGATCTCTGAGTTAAAAGCCTGAGATCAGAGCCTGGGCTTGGTGGTGCACGCCTGTAATCCCAGCACTTTGGGAGGCAGAGGCAGCCGGATTTCTGAGTTCGAGGCCAGCCTGGTCTACAGAGTGAGTTCCAGGACAGCCAGGACTACACAGAAAAACCCTGTCTCAAAAAAACCAAAAAAAAAAAAAAAAAAAAAAAAAAAGCCTGAGATCAGTAGGACTGCAGAGCCCATTCCAGTGTACTAGCAGGGCTACAAGAGAAACCCGTTCTGGAAAAAAGCAAAATATAAAAACAACGAAGAAGAAAAAAAGTCTGTTCCGAATTGTGGAAGGAAAGCCGTATGTGTGTGTTAATATTAGTTTAACATGTATACACTGTCAATGGCTTATTTATCTTATGTTAAGCTCTCCCAGTCCTGATGCCAGTAGAGGGATATCAAGCTGTCACCAGTTGACACTAATGAACTGTTAGCATTTCAAAGTCTGAACCCAACACCACGGAGTCCAGCAAGAGCACGGAGGATGAGAAAGACACTAACATTGGACATCACAAGTCTCAGACTGTGACTGGCCATCTGACCCTAGGGCTATGACTGAACTCCAAACGAACCGGCTGTCTTTGAGCAGCCCTTCCCGCCCATCCCCAACCCCTGCTCCCTCCCATCTCGCCATTCTTTACAGCTGTACTGGCTGTTGTCGGCTGGAGATAGGATATTAGATGTTAGAGGGGTGTGTGTTTGTGTGTGTGTACTTGTGCAGGCATAAAAGCTCACATGGGTGCATGAGAGAAACCAAAGTTGACCACGGTAAGTGTCATCTGTCTTGGATCTCCACTTTAGATTTTGAGGCAGGGCCTTTCACCCAATACAGAGTTCACCAATTCGGCTACCCAGATTACTCTGGGAACTCCTAATATATGCCTCCAAGTGTTGGGACTGCAAGAGGTCACCACACGTGCCTGGCTTTTATCTGAGTGCTGGGTTCCCAACTCCAGTGCTCACACCTGTATTACTAACTCTTTAACTACTGGCCTAACCCACCCCCCAATCCCAGGTTTTGGTAGTTGTACATTTGATTATTTTTTTTTTAAAAAAATGTCAACATGGTATATGCTGGAGAGATGGTCCAGCAGTTCATATTGGCTGTTCTTCTAGACGACCTGGGTTCACTTGCCAGCAACCACAGGGCAGTTTACAACCGACTGTAATTCCAGCTCTGGGGGATTCAGTGCCATGTTCTGGCCTCCATGGGCACGAGACATACTGGTGGTACACAGACATACATATACACAAAACACCTCTATGCCTAAAATGAATCAATGAGGTGTTTTCTTATGCTAACCTTCTACTTTCTCATGTATTCAGATCTCTGGATAAAATGTGGCTTACAGATTGGAATCCTGTCCCTCTTTCTTGGCTTCTGTAGTGACAGGCATATAAAACTCTGGTACTCTCATGACAGATTTCCTCTCATTCTTCCCAGTGCTGTCCATGTGAGGTAAGCAATCTACCACCAAGACCCATCACTGACCTTTGGCTCTCTGAGATATAGCCCTGACCTCTACAACTTAAGCCTACACACTGACAAGCACTGGAGTATCTGAGATGCCCACTCCTTCTTCTAAGTGTACAAATACATCAGGCCAGGCATGGCGATGTATACACCTTTAATCTCAGCATTCAGGGGGCAGAGGCAGGTGACCAGCCTATGAGTCAGAGACCAGCCTGGTCTACACAGTGAGTTCCAGTATAGCCGGGGCTATGTAGAGAGACCCTGTTTCAAAAACAAAACCAACCAAACAAACAAAAAAATAAAGAAGCATATCTAAATAATCTAATGATTAGGAAAATAATACTACAGAAAACCTCTTCTACGCTGGGGATGAATCTGAACAGCAGAATGCTTGCCTCGTGTACACGGAGTCTTGGATTTTATCCCCAGTAAGGAAGAAACCAGGCATGGTGATATTTGCATATAATCCAGCACTCTCCCAGTGGGAGAAGATGATTCAAGATCATCCTCAGGCCTTATTTTAAGGCTAGCCTTAGCTAAAATTCATTTACTCTGTCAAATTTTACATTTCTTATTGTTGACATAGCCCTTGTAAGGGCTAAAGTTATGTTTTAAGTTTGAATTACTGTGCTTCAGAGTTATAGCATGTGATGGTTCCTATATGATTGGTTCAGGGAGTGGCATTATTAGGAGGTGTGGTCTTGTTGGAGTAGGTGTGTCACTGTGGGCATGGGCTTAAGGCCCTCACCCTAGTTGCCTGGAAGTCCATCTTCCACTAGCAGCTTTCAGATGAAGATGTAGAACTCTCAGCTCCTCCTGCACCATATATGCCTGGATGCTGCCATGTTTCTGCCTTGATGACAATGGACTGAACCTCTGAGCCTGTAAGCCAGCCCCAATTAAATGTTGTCATTTATAAAAGTTGCATTGGTCATGGTGTCTGTTCACAGCAGTAAAACCCTAAGACAGAAGTTGGTACCAGGGACTGGGGTATTGCTGTTATAGGCCCGACCATGCTTTTGTTTGGAAGAATGTGGATTTTGGGACTTGGATTTGGAAAGCTATGGAATGCTTTAAGTGGGGCTTAATGGGCCAGCCTAGTAGGAATATGGAAGGTAGTGGTGCTGAGAGTCATTTGAACTGTGTAGGCCTGATCGCTCAAGAGGTTTCAGTGGAGAAGAACTTTAATATGTGGCCAAGAAACTGTTTTTTGTGATGTTTTGGTGAAGAACATGGCTAGTTTTGACATTGAAAAGACTGCCTAGGGCTATGGTAAAGAGATTTATATTAGTTGCATCTGCAAAGGAAGTCTCAAAAAGGCCCAACAAAGACTTTGCTCTCTGGTTAAGTCTGATGAAGAGAATTTTGAACAAACATAGAAAGCTGAGAAAGGAAAAGTACAAAATATATAGTTTGAGTATTAAAGGGACTCCAGGAAGTGAGATGAAGCTGAAACTAAGGATATTAAATTGAATTAACGGTGTGGTGACCTTGGAACAAGATTCCATGCAGTTAAATTTAGGTCCTGGCTTGGTAGCACGAGCCTTTAATCCCAGGATGCAAAGATAAGCAGATCTCTGAGTTCTAGACCAGCCTAGAACAGAGCAAATTCTAGGTGAAGAAAAACTTAAATCCAGCCAGGCAGCGGTGGTGGCGCATGCCTTTAATCCCAGCACTTGGGAGGCAGAGGCAGGCAGATTTCTGAGTTCGAGGCCAGCCTGGTCTACAGTGTGAGTTCCATGACAGCCAGGGCTACACAGAGAAACCCTGTCTTGAAAAAAACAAACAACAAAAAAAAAACCAAACAAAAAACAAAAAACAACCCCCCCAAAACAAAACAAAACAAAAAACCTTAAATTCAGGCTTAGTGGACCACACCTTTAATCCCAGTGTTTAGGAGACAGGCATACAGATCTCTTGAGTTCAAAGTCAGTCCAGTCTATGGAGCAAGATTCAGGACAGCCAGCTTAGGCAGTGAAGGAGCTGGGTGATAGTGACAAAGCTAGTGATAATGTAATAGAACAAGGGGACCAATGTTCCATCTCCTGCAAGCAGCAGAACTCAGCAGCTTTGGCCATGTGTCTCTGGCCACAGAGGTGAAGGAAACTATTGGAACAATTGATGCTACTTAGATGGAGCTAAGAAATTAGTGGTGATTAAGAAAAAACCAGCATCACTTAGATGAAATCTTCTGGGAAGTGTTTTCTGAGAGCACAAAGAAGCTGTATTCCAGAGATAGCCAAGGTTGTACCTCATGCTGCAGCTGGACTTGGTAACATATAAGAATCATCCAGGTGGTAGTGGTTTTGAAGGCATGAAGGCATCATGAAGAACAGCTGAGGTTTGGCACTGTGAGAGGTCATGGAAAACCATTGGTGAAAGTACAGTCTCAGTTGTAGTTGACAGCCCAGGACTGAAGGGGTCATGCAAAGGAGTTGAGGCTTGATACCTTGAAGAGAGCCTATGAGAGGCTTTAGTGAAGCATAGTTGCAGTGGAAGACCCTAACATATTGGAGATGCTGGTACCATGGGATGACCACCAAGAACAGCAGTGGCAGTGGAGTGGATCAATCTGAATTTAGAGTGCTACAGAGGGCAAAGCAAGAGAAGTGACACCAGCTCTTCGGGAGATGCACAGAAGATCATGTGTGGATCTCAGACATTGGAACAAGAAGCTGTGAAGCTGAAATTGACTTGGGGTACCCAAGATGTTAAAGACGCCAGAGCCACAGGATGCCTGCCAAGGAAAGCTGCTAACAGGGAGTGGAACAAGCCCACAGGATGCCTGCCAAGGAAAGCTGCTAACAGGGAGTGGAACAAGCCCAGGAGAAAAAAAAAAAAAACCTTGTTTCAGTCAACAAAGATGAAAAAGGAGTTGAAGATCTGAAGACAGCTTTGAGACATTGAGATGCAGAGTTTGGATTTTGCCCAGCGGGTTTCCTGTCTTGCTTGAGGGATTACAGTTAAGTGATTGGATGAATCTTAAAAGAGACCTTGAACTTTGGACTTTTAACACTGTTGAGACTGCTATAGACTACAGGGACTTTTGAAGTTGGACTAAATGTATTTTGCATATGCTATGTTTAAGTATGGCTCCCATAGACTCATGTTTGAACAAGCCTATGGGGGCCAGAGAGTGGAATGTGATGGTTCCTGTAAGATTGGTTCAGAGAGTGGCCCTATTAGGAGGTGTGGCCTTGTTGGAGTAGGTGTGTCACTGTGGGTGTGGGCTTAAGACCCTCACCTTAGTTGCCTGGAAGTCAGTCTTCCACTAGCAGCTTTCAGATGAAGATGTAGAACTCTCAGCTCCTCCTGCACCATATATGCCTGGATGCTGCCATGTTTCTGCCTTGATGACAATGGACTGAACCTCTGAGCCTGTAAGCCAGCTCCAATTAAATGTCGTCTTTTATAAAACTTGCATTGGTCATGGAGTCTGTTTACAGCAGTAAAACCCTAACTAAGACATATCATATATATTTTACATGATATCAAATAATCCTATCATCTATAAACCCCACTTGCCCAAGGTCAGACAACTTCCTGGAAGGCCTGGGATTGATGTTTATGGAAGACAATAAGACATGTATGTTTTCACTTCAGTAAACAATGATGGTTGTCCTAACTGCACAGGCTTGACTGATTGAAGTTAGGCAGGAAGTACATTGACAGAATGTTTGGATGTATGTTTGCCTCTCATTAGATGTGTGCTTGCCACTGATTGGATGTATGCTTGCCTCTGATTGGATGTATGCTTGCCCCTGATTGGGTGAAGGTAAGAAGGACAAAGCTATTTGCCTTTATAAGCTCCTGTATTGTCCTGATTGCATATTCTGTGGTTATAGCAATTATATGCCTTCCCAGTGAGAAAAACATCCACACACTTGAGGATTAGAACAGAAAAGGTGGGCTGGAGAGTTAGCTCAGTGGTCAAGAGCACTTCTTCTTGCATAGGACGCCCATGGTGCTCACAGCCTCTTCCAGCACCAAGCACAAATGTGGTGCACAGATCTGCATCCAGACACAACACTCATGCACGGAAAATGGTAAAAATAAATACAACACTTTTTTTTTAAAGGAAAAAGGCTTTCTACCAGGACTACCAGTAGTAGTTGTATTAGCAGTGATAATAATAGGCTCAGGCTAATGTACAAAGATAGCTGGCCACAAATGGAAGATTTTACTAACTTACTTACACTGTAGGGTTAGCATTCCCCAGGAACTGTCACCCTTTAATCTCTTTCAGTCCCAGTCCCAGTCCCAGTCCCAGGGTACACTTTGAATATTTAAACAGAGACTGGAGGCCAAAAGTCAGGCAGCTTGGGCAGATGGGGGGATTTATACAGCAAAGGTACTGTTGGAACTTGGAATTATTATTATTATTATTATTGTTGTTGTTGTTGTTTTTTGTTTTTTCAAGACAGGGTTTCTCTGTAGTCCTGGCTGACCTGGAACTCACTCTGTAGACCAGGCTGGCCTTGAACTCCCAAATCAGCCTGCCTCTGCCTCCCAAGTGCTGGGATTAAAGGCATGCACCACCACTGCCTGGCACCAGTGTTGTTCCTTTTGAAATGTTTGCAATCCAGGTCTATCTTGCCAGCCTGTAGATTTCAGCCTTTCTTAATAAGAGTTTAGGGGGCAGACTAGGACTTAGAGGTGGTTGTGAGCTTGAAGTGCTCCCTTGAGATGCCCTTTACAGCCTGTTCTTGGATATGGGGAGGGAACTATGGTCTGACTGGGAGTCAAGGTTGTTGCCTGTTGTTATGGGAAAGGAGTCTGATTGGGGGGAGGGGTCATCCTTGGTGAACAACAGCAAAAACTTTCTCAGCAAATCTAAACTTCAATCATGATACAAAATTCTATTTTCCACAGTGTTTAAGAAACATAGTTATATTCCACTTACACTCTTTTCATATTTGGAGACATTCCATTTTGTGTAACTTAATATTAAATTTGACTTTGTGCAATTTAATAGTTCCTAAGCGGCATTATTAATAATTGTTTATAGCCTCAGTTTTATTACTTCAAGTTTCTGCTGCAGCACTGTCATTGGAAGGAAAAAAACCCACTGGCAAACATGTAATATTTTACATTCATTGTAAGCCGATTCACATTCAGAACCCTCAGCAAAGGAATAGTAGGTCATTCTTTCTAGCCAAACAGATTTAGAAACAGCAGGGGGAAAGGAAAACTCTCTCATTGGCTGCCTTCCATCACTGAATGTATCTGCAATCAGAGTGGATTTGTCAGGCCTGGGGAGAGCTGGGGAAATCAAAGCCTCTCATTGGCTGTCTTCTGTCACTGGGTGTATCTTCCAGGAGAGTGGATTTGTCAGGCCTGGAGAGAGCTGAGGAAATTGAAACCTATCTCATTGGCTGTCTTCTGTCACTGGGTGTTTCTTACAAGAGAGTGGATTTGTTAGGCCTGGACGAAACGGAAACCTGTCTCATCCTCTAGTTTACATCACTGGGTATGTCTTCTTCAACTACAGTAGAGTTTTCCACTCTGAAAAGAACTAGATTTTCCAGAAACGAATGCAAGATCCAGCTGATGATGAGGGTGGGGGTGTCAATCGGAATCCTCAGGAAGGCTTCAGTGTGTAGGGCAAGGACAGAGACCCCATTCAGATGCCCCTAGTCCTAAGAGGCCAAAGTCCTCAGACTCTGAGGGGAGACCAATGTACAGGCTCTCTCAGAAGTTCTCTAGTTCTCACAAAGGCTCCTACCTTGAAAGGCAATAAGTTATTTTTCCTGAGCTGTGCAATGAGATAATTCAAGCCAGATTAATTATGTATAGGCAGATTTATTGGGAAGCCGTTCTCAGTCAAGATCACTGGCCCCAAGGACCAAGTTCAGGGACCTCACTATTGGGGGGGGGGTAGGAGGATGAGGCAGAGAGTAATGTGCATGCACCAAGAGAGAACAGAAGTCCAGGAAGAGACAGTTAGACACCTGAGTGACTGGAAAATATAGGGAAGAGGACTAGGGGAAGGGCAGCCGAGCTTCTGGGCTGGACAGTTCAGGGTTTGGGTATGTCAGGGAGGGAGTGAGGGATGCTGGGAAACCTGGAGGCCAGGTCTGGACCTGGAGGTCAGGTCTGCTTGTCCTTGGGTCTGAAACCAAACAGTACATGTGTTCCTGAAAAGACAGGACCCTAGGCCTATTAGTCCCTGCAGGCTAGAGTGTAGGTGAAGTGAGATTCAAGGTTTAAGAGTATGAGATCCTGCCCCTTGAAAGCAGCCAGACCAGGCCTGTTTGGTGCCTAATATCTTTGCTATGGAGCCTTCTGCCCTGGAGCAAATGACTTGCCCTGTCTGAAATGGCTCCTTACTCCCCAAAGAAGGAAGATCTCAGACCCCATTGCTGGGGCCCAGCATACTGTGACCAGCAACTCTGAACAGTCTGTCTCTCCAGCCCAGAGCCATTCAGTGTTTTCAGGTTGGTTGGAGGAATCCAGGTCTTGGTCTCCAATTTCATCAAAACTCCAATTCATTTCATAGGTTTGGTTAAGAAACTTGACTCTTCCCCATGGTGTTGTCTGGCACAGGGACACTGGTGGCTTCCATTGTCTCCAAGATGGCATCTTCAGCAGCCATGGTCAAAGCTGGAGGGGCAGTCTCTGGCACCATTCTAGCTGGATCACAGGGTGAGTGCCCATGGAAGAGTGGAGAGTGGGCTGAAAGGGGGAGCGTTATGGAACATGCATCATGCTGACCTCAGGGCTGCCTACTGTCACAAATCCAACAGTCTCGACTCTGAGAAAGCCCTGAGGGAGTCAAGACCAGTGGATGAGGCTGGGTCTGAGTCCCTCAAACCTCAGACCTGCATGCTTCCCGGGGTCCTCCTCTGAGACTTCAGTCCCTGGGGTTTGGAGCTGGAGCCTCCCATCTGTTCTCATGGAGTCAGCCCCAGAGATCACTTTTTGTGGAAGTGTTGGTCCTGCTGCATGTACAAGGCATGGTATCACCTTAAATTTCTCCACTTCCTCCAGCTTCAAAGGCTTCTCTGTTTTTATTTATTAATTTCCCTTGCACAAATCTCTCTCTGCTTCAAATTTTGAGCCTTCCGTGGAGATTTTCTTTATCATTTTTCTGACTGAAGAAGCAATTGATAACATTCTCAATGGATAACATCACGTCATGATATTGGTTGTTTTATTTTCACACTGAGAAGGAGGCTCTTAAAAACCTTTCATTGTCTCTAAAAAAAATTTGAAAGACCAGGCTTCTAATCTATACAGAATCTTTGTGTAGCTTCTTTTGCTTTCTGTCACCCAGGGCAGACACTGTCAGCCTCCACAGCAGTCTCTTCATGAGTGTTTGAGTCCCTTCCATGAAGGATGGCTTTCTGATCCCCCTATGATCTGTGATTTTACCCTCCAGGACTCAGCGTCTTAGCCCAGACTGCCCTGGGATCTGGAGCATCTGCAGTTGGGTCTGCATTGGGAGCACTGAAGGTTGGCACTGTTTTATCGGGGTTGCCTGCCTCTGCATTAGCCGTTTCCCCCATTGGAGGTAACTAGCCCTGCATGTCACTACTGCTTGGGAGCCCAATCGACATGGAGAACTATGACAACCCACATGTCATATTCCTTTGTGTTCTTCAGGGATTCAAATGGATAGGGAATCCACAAGAGGAGGAAACATAAGACCAGTAGAATGTTAGTGAGCAGAATTGATTTGCCTGTCTTCACATCCTAGTTGCTAGCCTATAACATTGGTTAGTTCCTTGAGATTTCCTAATGGTCTCAGAGGAGGTTAACATTCTCCCACCCCCTCTCTCATAATTGGGGCTCACTCTATAGCCCAGACTAGCTCAGAGAGCACTATGTAAGTAGCCCAGGATAATTGACCTTAAGCTTATGGCAATCTTTCTGACAAATTTTGATTGGCCATCAGTGGAGTCCAGCATGCTGGCACACTGACAGATAACACCCTCTTAGGGGAGGACCTTCTTGTCTCATGGGCCATGTGCAATTAGTTACCAAACAGACAGATAACCTTCTCTCCTGCTTACCAGTCAGTATCAGTGAACAGCAAATACCTTCTAACCTCTGGCACTCAGCACCTGATTTGGGCCAGCCTGGTCTCCATACCCTTCCCGTTGACGCCGAGGCCACTGGAGACCTGGCTAACTTTCTCTGGTTACCCTTGAACTGATGGCGTTTCAAGCATCAGAGAACTCCATCTGGCCCCAGTGGCTGCAGGGGATCAGGATCCTAAATAGCTCACACTGTTGGGAACTGAGCCCATATGTCCTTACTATGACTCAGTGTGGAGTGTTGGTATCTAGAGTAAGGAGTTCTGCTCAGGGGAATCTGAGAAAACTTCTTGAAGGAGTAAACAATGTCATGTCCCCTCAGTTCATTCACTCATGGATCTCACATAGCATTCAGATAAAATGTTTGTATGGCTGGTACTGGTCCTCCGCCTGGCTGCAAGCAGACCCTCCCATGAAGCACCCCTCCCTGCTCTGGAGAGTCACTGCCTAGTGTGGGGTCAAGGAGTGTGTCTGATAACCTGCACTGGCAAACACTGACCCTACTTCAAATCAACTTGTAGTCCTATGTTGAGGGAAGGAACCCATCATGCAAGGTATTGTGATTTGACCTACAATGGAACTCAAAGCTTGTCTGTTTGAATGCTTGGTCCCTAATTGGTGGCCTGCTTAGGAAGGATTAGGAGGTGTGGTCTTATTGGAGAAGATGTGTCACTGGGGTAGCCTTTGAGTTTCAAAAGCAACATGACTACCTGCCTGTTGCCCTGCAGCCTGTCACAGTGGCGGCTTATCCCTATAGTCAGTCAAGCCACACCCTAAATTATAGAGCCAGTACCCTGTGCTCACAGAGAGGCTACACCCATTTTCTAGCTACACCTACTTTCCTACTGGTCTCTTTTCTCTTTTTCATAGAAGCCAGGGTAGTCACCTTATTAACAATCTGTACCCCAAGCCTCTGGCTTTTTTTTTGGTTTGTTTGTTTTACTTTAAAGGACCCTGCTTTGGTGGACAGACAGAAGAAAAGCAACTTGAGACTTTCCTTCTCCACAGCTGGCAAAGCAGCCAGCAGGCAGATAAAGGAGGGACAAAGCAAAATCTACCTGAAGTGTTTTGAGGTCTCCAGAGATGTGCACTGGGGTCTCCCTCTTAGGGAAGTCACACAGGCCTCATTTCTTCCTGTGAGCTCGATGGGGTCGGGGATAGTGACCTTTCTCACAGGATTTTTTTCTTTCTAGCCAAGGCTGCTGCTGCTGTGCTTGGGGGAGGTAAGTGACTTTATGCAATGGGTGCAGGTGAGAGACCCAAAAAATGAACGCCCCTGAAGGCAACACCCAAATCACTCACGAGAAATGGTCTTGATACAAAAAGGCAAGGGGATTTTTATTCCAGGTGTGCTGGAGTTCACAGTCGTATGCCATGGTGGGGGGGGGAGTAGAGGACTGTGGACTCCAGGTGCAGAATTGGGACAGCTTTTATAGGTTTACAATAAAGCCTGCCCAATGCAAAATAATCATTTCTTAGCATCAAGATTCTGTGCAGTGCCAGCCAATCGATTTGTACCACTCCATAGTTTCTAGGCCAATCAGTTTAAATTATCCAAGCCCTCTGTGGACCAATCCTATAGTTTCAGAGGTCCATATATGTGCAGGCTCCTGGGTGGTGGTGACAGAGCAAGCAGTTTACAGAAGCCAGATAAGCAGTAGGTAAGCTCATTTCCTGTCACCTTACAGGACTAGGATCACATACTCATGGCCTTTTGCCTACTTCCAAACAAAGAGTGGGCTCAAGGATTGTGACCTTTCACCTTATTTCATACAGAGAGCAGGATCTGGAATTTGAGGTGTTTGGGGGCTGCTTAGGAGGTTGGAGTTAGACCTTCTTTGGAGGGAGACAGCATTTTTAAATTTGTGACTTTTGGGGTCATTTGAGAGTTAGGCACTGGGGATTTTAGGCTGTAATTCTCATTGTTTCACAGGTCCCCTCCTGCCTCTCCCTGTAAGTATTGACCCAGGACACCCCCATCTGGTCCCAGTAGGCTTTCCCAGAGGTTGCATGTTCATGAATCTTTCAGACAGTAGGATGTCAATTCTCAGGGGGTCTTGGGAACTTAAACTTTATTTAACTCACACTCATCGGGGAAATCTTCTTCTAATAGTTTCTTATATTGGTGCAGATGCTCCTTTAATGTTGGGGTCTATACAACTTGTATTGGCAAAAACCATGAAAGCTCATAGATATACGCAGAAAGTGTATATTGGTTTGGTCTGAAGCTTATTGAGGCAACATCTACAAAGCAGTTCCAACTGACATCTGTTGTGATTGTTTTCTAAGAACACCAAAGCACAGAATATAACAGAATATGCAAAAATCGGGTATGAGTAAGCTTCCTCCTAACAGTAGTAACACCATAGAAGAAAGTTCCCTTGCAACAGTAATCACAGCTTGGAGAAAGTTCCCTTGTAATAGTAATCACAGCTTGGACAAAGTTCCCTTCTAACAGTGATCACAGCATAGGAGAAAATTCCCTTGCCACATTAGTAACAGCTTAAAATGCCTAGGTAGACCAGACCCAGGCCTAAACACCCAGCAGGCACAATCAGCTTGATGGCTTCTGACATGCTCAGTGAGGACCCAGCAGGGCTGTGAGATGCCTCCTCCAGTCAGTCCAGTTGGGTTCCACTTAGGTCCATTGCCAGGACAAGACATTCTCTTATAGAAACACTTACTCAGGCTGCTCTCTTATCCCAGCATTAGGCCAAGACAGACACTGAGCCCAGCAGCAGCCTTTCTGAAGGTCTTGCTCCCAATCATAGCCAGCAAGAACTCCACCCTCAATGACTCCCAGCCTCTCCTCCTGTGCTCCCAGAATCCTGACTACTAGCACTGTAGTTCAGAGGGGGCCTCTTGCCTTGCCCTTCTTCACTCTCTAGGCTTCTCCAGAGGAAGAGTTACAGAGAAGAGGAGAAACCCTGGCTCAGGCCCCTCTGCCCATTCTCTCCTTCTCTAGACCCCTGGAAGTTTCCAGGCTTAATGGAGTATATTGGGGTTGGGGATCCCTATCCCTAAGCCCACTTGACATAGCTCCTCTTCCCCCAGCCATGACAGTAGCTGCTGTACCCCCTGTGCTGAGTGCTGTGGGCTTCACTGCGACAGGAATTACAGCCTCCTCTCTAGCAGCTAAGATGATGTCCTTGTCAGCTATTGCTAATGGGGGTGGAGTCCCAGCTGGTGGCCTGGTGGCCATTCTGCAGTCTGCTGGTAAGTGTCATGGCAGGAGGACCACAGGGAGGACAGGTCACAGCCCACTCTTTCAGTTTCTTTCCCTTCTTTCTGTTTTTTACAGGGGAGGTGGTGGAGGGAGAGGAGGATTGTAGGATGGTTTATCTGGGCTGAACTCTCCCCTTGGGTCTAGCCTTTTCCCTGCAGAGTGGGATGGTATCTAGATGGACTATGACCTAGTGTTTGGTTATGGAGTTTTTCCTACAAAAGTAATAGTGTGAAACACAGATCCTAAAGACTTTGGGAATTAGGACAGGATCACTGTGGTGATCCTGTTCCTCCAGACATCTATGGTGATCCTGGCAACTCTGACCCTATAGTTTTATTTCATCATACTTTCTTTGATCATTGTCTGTTTCTTCCCAGGAGCTGCTGGACTCTCCACGCCAGCTACAGTCCTCGTGGGCTCGGCAGGGTCTGCCGTTGTGGCCAGTGTGATGGGCATCTGTGAGAGTATCTACCCTTTTGTCATGGCAATGGAGGTGGCAGACATAGTGACAGAGGTAGCAGATGTGGCAACAGACATGGCAGACATGGGCACAGAGGTGGCAGACATGGCAGCAGAGGAGGTACCACCCAACTTGTCTAACACAGTGAAAGATTAAGTACCCCCAGGGGACAATCTGCTAACACAGACTGCCTAAGTGGAAATAAGAAATAAAACCAAGTCCTTGCCAGTCTTACTGTTTCCCTTCCTTGTGCTGTTTGCACAGTAAAGGGAGGGACCTGAGTTCTGCTACATGGGCTTGGGATGGGTGAGGCTCGACTCTTCCTTCCACCATATTGTCCCAGCCCCACATGGTGTAGGTGTGTGCTCAGAAGTAATGGATCTAAATATGAAGACAGAAGCTGCTCTTTGCCCTGCCGCTGATCCATAACTCTGAGCATGTCACTTCCTTCTTATGCTTCTCCCTAAATGAGGAGTTGACCTCACTGACTTCTCAGAGTCCAGCCAGGATGGGGATCTCTCAGTTCCTGTGCAGAGTTTATCTGCAGGATCCTGCTTTGGGCAGCTCATCTCAAAGCCCGAGCCTAGTTTGCATTCATACCCTCTTCCCCACTGTGTCTCTGTGAACCCTGGGGCTCTGCTTTAGCCAGAGATATTTCAAGTGAACCAGAAGGAGAAGACAGATGTAGGTAAACTGAGGTAAGCACAGAGGTAACTACAAAACTCTACTTTCTATATAGCAGGGTAGAGGGGCATCCAGTGTAGAAAAACACTCACTTAGGGAGGATACAGAGCCCAAGTAGCCTGTGCTGGGATTCTCCCTAATTTGGCCATCCAGCACCTCTCGTCCATGGCCACACCTCCAGCTCACTCAGAATAAACCAGAAAGCAGGGACAGAACTAGAAGGCACAGGTCACTTAAGAAAGTGGGACTGGAGGGAGAGGAAAGAATTCACCGTCCTGGCTTGGACTCTGGTCATGTTGCCTGTCCTGACACTTACCCACTGACTGGAGTGTGGCTACCAGGCTTCCTGCTGCAACTCCTCCCCCATTGGCAATTGCTGCAGCAGACATCATCTTGGCTGCTATGGACCCAGCTACAATGCCTGTCCCAGTGAAGCCCACGACACCCAGGATGATGGGTGCACCTGCAACCGCCAAGGCTGTAGGGAGAAGAGCTAGGTGAGGTAGGGCCAGGGAAATGACACACCCATGAATTCATTGACTGTTTCTGGGGTCTTTCTATTCTGAGGGGCATGGAAAGGGGTCCCAAGGTAAAGAAGTAGAGGAGGGCAGGGATCCAGGTGGAGGCACAGGGGTCAGTGGAGGATGTGACAAATCCATGGTGTTGCCAGGCCATGACCGTTGAGAAGCATCATCCTTCTCTGGGCCTGGGGTTATGAGGGGCAAAAACAACCCAGAGGTGTTCAGCAGCTCCCCTCCCAGCCTTCACCAAATCATCTACTTGCTGCTCATCAGATATCAGTCCTGGAGGAGCAGCCGCATAGGAATCCTAAGCTCATCTCTGGAGGAAAGTTAGCACAGCCCTGGTCCCTGCTCTGCAAGCAGGGAGCTCCAGAGTCCAGCATCAGGGAGGGCAGCCACCTCAAAGCCCAAAGTCCCCACCACCTCACTCTCAGGAGCAAGAGACACACCTGCTCCTGTAGCAGAGACCACTAGGGTTCCTGTAGAGACAAGGATGGGGAGACAAGGTTAGAGTCTGTGGATGGCCAGGAGATCTTGGTGGCTTTGTTCAGGTATCCCTGTTCCCAGCTCACAGGGGGCTACTCACCCAACATGTTGAGTCCTCCTGGTAGCAGTTGAGTTTAGGAACAACATTGTGGCTTAATTCTGAGGAGAAGGACAGGCTCCTACTGGGGACCAAGAAGAACAGAGCCTGCCCCTTTGTGAGGTTTGAAGCAAAACAGGAATTTTGAAAGGAATGTGGGGGAGGAGGATTGAAACCAGTCCTCCACTCACCTGCTTAACTCTTTCTTGATCTCTCCGTCTGTCTCTCTTCTCTCTCTCTCTCTCTCTCTCTCTCTCTCTCTCTCTCACACACACACACACACACACACACACACACACACACAGAAGAGGAGAATGAACAAGAAGACAAAGACAATACAGCTCTGTGCTATTAAGTCAAAACGGAAACAGACAAAACCCACAGAAACACGAACTCAGGAAGACGAGTGTGTGCTCAAAGGTCTGTATTTCACCTGACAGGTTGAGAGATCATGGTGGAGCTGTGTTTGGCTGGCTGAGTAGGCAAGGTTACCGAAAATGTCATGTTCCCACACAGTAAATGTTTTGATGAGGTTTTTCTTGTAGCAAAACGACAGTGATACATTATATATGTATATATGTATGTATATATATATACATATATAAAACACATACACACAATTATAGTAGATGTTGGTGTATTAGTAGAACATTAAGTGGGAGGGTTAAAGTCAATTGGGGAGCCTTTGCCATGCATAGCCTGGGATGCTAACTGAAGGTATTCTGTGTTTTGATACTTGGGGGCCAAAGTATTTAGTTATTTTAGAGGATGTGCCTAATGCTCACCAAGATTATGGGTTGGGTACAGACAGGGACATTGAATGGCTGAAAACATCCCAGAGAGTTCAGCTCTGAATTTGCAGCATTTGCTATTCTCACAATTATTCATGTTCTGATGAGGTAATTCCACTCAGGCAGGAGTCATTCACAGGTGAAGCTTCTTTCCTGGAACAAAAAGATATCCCGACTGTGTCATCACTGGCCTACAGAGGGCACTGTTTGCACATCCAGAAGCATTCACTTCCATCTAGGTTCCTCTTGAGGAGGAACACCCCTAAGCCACTCTGACTGCCCAGGGCACACTTCACTGCAAGCAGCAGCTTTTCCTGAACTTGCTACTTAGACAGCTGTGGGCTCTTCTGGGCGTCACGTTCACTGAGGCCTAATTTAGAGGAGATGTCTCACTTCAGTACAAGCTTCTCTGACTTCAGATAAAATTTAGTTCATCGAACACTGGCTCAGATCTAGAAACTTCCATGACTTCTCTTCTCCCCTAAATTGTTTCATCTCTTCAAATCTCCTCCTCCCCCATTGATTGCCCTTTGGTCCCCTTACACTTGCCCTTCCAGACTGCCCGTGTTTACACCTTACATTCTGTCCTATGGACATCTTCTGGCTTATTGTCCCAGCCTCTCCTTTAAGATTGTGACTTCTAATTCTGGCTTTTGTAAGTTTGTCAGGGCTGAATTGGTGACACAACAGTGGTACATCAGTAGTTCCTGGTGACATAGTCCTCTAGGATATCTGTATCCTAGCACCCTTGTTCTTCAGAAAGAGTGGTAGATTTCTGTCTTAGTCACGGTTCCTTTTGCCATGATGAAACATAATGATGAATAGACACCTGGGGAGGAAAGGGTTAACCATGCTTGTACTTCCACATCATAGTTCATAACATAGGAAGTCAGGACAGAAACTCCTCTAGGGCAGGACCCTCATGGCGAAGCTGATGCAGAGGCCATGGAGGAGTGCTGCTTACTGGCTTGCTCTTTTCCCCACAGACACACATTAGAATGAGCCCCGGTAATCGTACAACAGGATCAATATTAGGCTGTCCTGAAATCTCCTCTGCCAGTGACATTAGTTTAAAACTTTGCAGCTTTGGCCTTAGGAATGTTCTTAGGACAAGGAGACGAAGTGCTTACATCCTTGGCCACAGTATCACAATGGTCTCCTTCCCAGCTCTCACCATCGTTCCTCTCTGAAATCCCTTGAGTTGTGTCTGCACAATCCTCCTTGCTCTCAGCACTACTGTCTTCCAAGCTCCTACTGCAATGGCCCCTTACCCTGCTGAAAGCATTCAAGAGCTTTCCCAGGCCAAAGTCTCAAAGTCTTTCCTACTCCTCCCAAGACAGCTCGTCAGCACTGTTGGAACAGTGAGCCAGGTTCTGACACCAACTTCTGTGTGACTTCCTTTCCTATCTCTGTGAAGAAACACCACCACCAAGGCAGTTTATGGAAGAAAGATTTTATTAGAATTACAGTTTCAGAGATGACTTAATGACCATTTTGACTGGTAGGATGGATCCTGGCAGCTAGGTCTACAAGCAGTATGCAGGCAGGTATGCAGGCGTAAGCAGGCATGCAGGAAGGTATATTGGAAGGTAGGTATGCAGACAGGTATGCAGGAATGTAGGAATGCTGACAGTTATGCAGACAAACATGGAGGCATGCATGCAGATAGACATGCAGCCAGTCAGTAATGCATGGCACTTAGAGCAACAACCAAGAGCTTAAGTCTCGTCCACACACAGGAGGCAGAGGGAACAGACTTGGCTAGCTATGGGCTTTTCAAGCTTGAAAGGCCATCTCCAGTGATGCGCCATGTCCATGTCTCCTAATCCTTCCCGAACAGTTCCACTGTCTGGGAAACAAACATTCAAATAGAAGTGCCTACAGGGGCCATTCTCATTAAAAGTATCACATTTGCCCTCTGGCTACTACCTCCAAATCAAAATCCCCCAGAAATTTGCATTCTTAGTATTGATTTGGCCCTCTTTTCTCCAGGTGCTTTTCCAGTGAGCCATCTTGGACTCAGTCCACATGATGACTCAATCTTTGCTCGGTGTCTCTGTTTCTGTCTCAGTCTCTCTCTCTCTCTCTCTCTCTCTCTCTCTCTCTCTCTCTCTCTGTCTCTCTCTGTGTGTCTGTCTCTGTCTCTCTCTGTCTCTGCCTTTCTCTCAACTCCCCTCCCTGAATAAACTCCATTCTATTCTATACTGCCCTGTGGCTGGCCCTCAGGAGGATGGATTCCTCAGTGTGGGCCTGCAGAGACACCCCCTTCCCCCACACCTGACTACTCTTCCACCAAACATATTCCTCCTCTCCTTATCTTTTTATACATCACAACACCTGTGGCAGGCATCTCAGCAAGGCCTGTAACTCCTGCTACAGGGGATCTGACCACCATGTCTGTCCCCTTCAGGCACTGGCACACATGTAGCTCATACAAACGTGTACATGGGGGTAAAAATGTTAAAGCTGAAGTAGTTTTCTGGGTTCACCATACATTGTACATACATGGCACAAACTTATTTTCCAGTTGTCATTGTCAGTTTTGGTTGTGGTGGTTGTTTTGTTTTGTTTGATTTGTAGCCGCGTTTTGCTATGTAGCCCAGGCTATCTTGGAAATTGAGATCATCCTATGTCAGCCATAATGTGCTGAAATGATCAGTGTGTGTCCCAATGTCCAACTTGTATTATTTTTGTTGTTATTTTGTTGTTAACACAGACAGGTTTACAATAAGTTTAAAAACTGGCAAGGATTTTACTCTATAATTTGGCTCCTAATTAAAAAAAAACCTGTTCCTGCTAGCTTTAAGGTGGGCCATAACTTATATTTTCTATACAGTTTTTCAAGAGGGTATTTTTTTTAATGTTGACTTTCTCATCTGGCATTAAATTTGGCCAATATAAAATATTTTTTTACACAGCTCTTTATATCTTACTTCATTATTCCAACACAAGTTATTAAATGATCTTTATCATTAATTTTATGTTTCATTTTCCTGCAGAAACTCATGTACTAGTGTGTGTGTGTGTGTGTGTGTGTGTGTGTGTGTAGGGAGACTGTGTATATCCATACACAGGGAGTGCATATACATATAAGAATATAATTAATGCATACATACATATATGTATATTAGTAATATGTATATGAAATACATTTATATGTGTGTATGTGTGCATGCGTGTGTGTGTGTGTGCGCGCGCGTGTGAGTGTGTGTGTGTACCAGGATACTAGTTTCAACATTTCCTGTGATACTCCAAGAACACACTTTATTTTTGTTTTGTTTTTTAAATTCATTTTTATAGGATATTTTCTTTATTTGCAATTCAAATGTTATCTTTTTTCTGTTTCCCCTCCACAAACTTCCTATCACACCCCCCCCTCCTCATGCTTCTGTGAGGGTATTCCCCCACCTACTCACTCACTCCTGCCTCACCAACCTAGCATTCCCCTACACTGGAATATTGAGCCTTCATAGGACCTAGGTCCTCTCCTCCAATTGAAGCCCAACAAGGCCATCCTCTGCTATATATGCAGAGGGAGCCATAGTACCACAACCCCACTAAGGAAATTAATTTTCCCTCTCTCTATGACTCAACACAGCCCTTGGCCATGCTTGGAGAGAAGAAATATTTATCAGTCATGCTAGTTAAGGGGAAAGAGGGAAAAAATATTTACTAGTAATGCTAGTTAGGGAGAAAGAGGTAGTCTGTTCACATTGGGTCCTGTCTCTCCTCCACACATGAAGAGTGACTCTATCTCTGTGGGGGGCTGTGGGAGGAATTTCCCTGGGACAGACACAGTCTTCATCCTCCTTTTAAGAAAGAAGACCCACAGCCGGGCGTGGTGGCGCACGCCTGTAATCTCAGCACTTGGGAGGCAGAGGCAGGCGGATTTCTGAGTTCGAGGCCAGCCTGGTCTACAGAGTGAGTTCCAAGACAGCCAGGACTACACAGAGAAACCCTGTCTCAAAAAAACCAAAAAAAAAAAAAAAAGAAAGAAAGAAGACCCACTACAGCAGTGTCCCAAGACCCAAAGGTTCCCACTCTCCCTTTCATGATTTATGTCACCTTTTTAAACAGTGGTCAGTATAATTGGAAAATTCATAACTCACCATTCTCTGATAATCTTCAGGACCCCATCTCTCTCCTCCAGACAGGTTTTTATACCCAGCTGAACATATCCTGGCCAGCCCCATAACCGGTCTATAAAACTTGAGCCATCAGCCCAGAGAACAAGCTACCAGACAACAATCAGACAGAGCCTCTGTCCAGTGGCCTGGATGTGACTGATGTGTTCCAACCCATCAGACCCTACCTAAGAGATGCCACACACATCACTATCTCTGTGTATGCTCCATGATAGACTGTGCATGCCTTTCTATGTCCCATCCATGTCCTTTTCTTCCAGAAAATCCTTCCACTTCTGCCCTATGAGATCATATCCCTGCCTCTCTGTTTTCCACAGATATGCCTGACACCTGTCACTGCAGTGGACCATATGTTCTGTGTCACAATTGTCTCATAAATGCCACAATCCTCCAGCCTCAAAGACTTCTAGGTGCCAGTGTGGACTCTGTCCAACACTGCATAATGCATCACATGGGTGATGATTGCAGATCTTGACTGTAGTGTGCTTAGAGTCCTGGAACATAGGACAGGAATTTGTGTCTCCTTTCCATTTTATAGACATTAGAGATAATGGGGATCATTTTTGATTCCATCTCCTTCCTGAGGTGCATTATCTGAGCCCATTGCACATATTCCCTAGTGGTTTTCTGTCAGCCTCTCAGCAGTAGAGCAGGGCTGCTCATAGCCATGCACATTCAGAGCCATTGATGAGGAAGGACTCAGAGCTCTGGGGTCACTGGTCCTGGCTCCCTCTCACCTTTGCTTCATGACATAATCCTCTATCAACTTGACCGTGAATAACGGACAGAGTCTGGTCCATGAACCCCCAAAAGGCTCTCATACCACACATACTGTTTCCACTAATGCAGGGGCCACATAAAGCCCTCTGCCTACTTTTTGTGTTGGCTGACCTATCCCCATCCCCTCTGATCTTCAGGCTGAGGCTGGCTGGGAAAGCCTGAAGACATGGACCTATCAGGCCACAGCACCATTCAAAGAACCACTGCAAGCAAGACAGCCACACCAACAAACCACCTTTATTTTTTCATTGTTCTCTGATTTCAGTGAGGGTTTTGAAGGTGCATCTTGGTACTTTTCCTCCTGAGTAATTCTTATAGGCTTTGGGTTAAACTGGTACAGATGTCATCTCCTAAATTCAAATCTTGACTCTTACACGTTTGGAGGATCCTGCTCTCCAAAAGCTCCCACAGCTCCAGCCCCAGCGGCTGCCCCAAGTGCTCCCAGGATGATGTTGGTTGATGTGGAGAGTCCAAGCATCCCTGGGAAGGAGATGATGCAGTGACAGGCAGTTGCCTGAGGCTTAGAGATGTTCCACATATTTTTGCTTGAACCCTGTGGCTCTGCTCTAGACAGATATTTAAAGTGGACCAGAAGGAGAAGATAGATGTGGGTAAAGTGGGATGCAGGACAGAGAACAATCCAGATTGGAGCCCTCTCCCTACACAGCAGGACAGAAAAGGATGCAGTAGAGGAAGACACCCAGGTAGTAAAGATTCAGAACCCAGATAGCATTCATCAGGCTCCTTCCCACTCTGCCCATGAGCCACCCTCACAGCTGAGCCACACCCTCACCTCACTCAGAATGAACCAGGAAATAGGGACAGAAGGAGAACACTTGGGTTACATAGGAAGGTCGGACTGTAGGGATACAAAGGGAGTCACCGTCCTTGGCTTGGTCTCTGGTCATCTTGCCTGTCCTGACACTTACCCACTGTCTGGAGTGTGGCTACCAGGCTTCCTGCTGCAACTCCTCCCCCATTGGCAATTGCTGCAGCAGACATCATCTTGGCTGCTATGGACCCAGCTACAATGCCTGCCCCAGTGAAGCCCACGGCACCCAGGACGACAGGTGTAGCTGCCACAGCCACAACTGTAGGAAAAGGTGCTGGGTGAGGTAGGGTCAGGGAAATGGCCCACCCTTGGCTGTTTCTGTGGTCTTTTTATTCTGAAGAGCAGAAGAAGGGGTCCCAGGTAACCAAGAATGGCAGGGTGGAAGCCAGGTGGAGGGAAAGGGGACAGTGGAGGATTTGGCAGAGCCATGGTGTTGCCAGGCTGTGACACTTGAGAAGCATCATCCTTCACTGGGCCTGGGGTGTGAGGGGCAAAAACAACCCTGCAGTGCTCAGCAGCTCCCCTCCCAGCCTTCACCAAATCATCTACTTGCTGCTCATCAGGTATCAGGCCTGGAGGAGCAGCTGCACAGGAATCCTAAGCTCATCCCTAGAGGAAAGTTAGCACAGCCCTGGCCCCTGCTCTGCATGCAGACATATTGAGAATCCAGTGGCCAATACGTGCAGGGAGTGACACCAAAATCAAAAGTCCCCACCACCTCACCAGCTGGAGCAAGACACCAACCTCCTCCTAGTGCAGCGCCCACCATTTGTCCTAGGGAGAGATGGGTAGACAGAGAAGGTTACAGTCAGTGGATGGCAGTGACTTCTTGGCAGGTTTCGGTCAGGCAGGCCAGTTGCTAGTCCATCCAGGGGCTACTAACCCCACATGATGAGTTGTCCTGATAGCCGGTGAGTTATCCTGGTATATGGCGAGTTGTCCTGGTAGGTGGCAACCTGCTTACTTAGACAGTGACTTAAATCTGAGGAGAGCAGGAAAGACTCTTGACTGTGAACCAGTAAAGTCAGGGTCCACACCTTCAAATGAGTCAGCTTCCTCTCAGAGGTTTGAAAGCAATAGGAAAAGTAAACACCTGTCCTTGACCTATCAGCTTACCTCCTGCCTCAAACCTGAAACAAAAACCACACGCTTATGTACATAAACTCAGCAAGAGGAATGTGGGCATTTTGTTCCCTTTCTCAGCAGAACCAAAGCACCCTCACGTAAGTCTTCCTTCTTCTTGAGCTTCCTGTGCTGGGTGAATTGTAATTTGTTTATTATGAGCTTTGGTTCCTCTGAGAAAGGGAACAAAACACTCACAGGAGCAATAAAGGAGACAAAGTGTGGAACAGAGACTGAAGGAAAGGCCACTCAGAGACTGCCCTACCTGGGGATTCATCCTATAAACAGTCACCAGACCCCAACACTACTATGGATGACAAGAAGTGTATACCGAAAGGAGCATGCCATGGTTTTCTCCAGAGGGGCCCTGCCAGAGCCTTCCACATACAGAGGCAGATGCTAGCAGCCAACCATTGGTCTGGGCATGGGGTCCCCAAAGGAGGAGCTGGAGGGGTTTACAGCCCCATGGGAAGAACAACAATGTCAGCCACTCAGATGCCCCAGGACTCCCAAGGACTAAACCATCAACCAAGGGGTACACATGGTTCCAGCCAAAAATGTGGCAGAGGAATGCCTTGTTGGGCATCAGTGGGAAGAGTGGTCCTTGGCCAGGTGGAGGCTCAGTAGATGCCCCAACAAAGGGAAATGAGGAGGGGTAGGTGGGAGTGGGTCGGGTGGAGTGGCATGTATGTGGAGGCAGGAAGTGGGAGGAGGCGTTGGGGGTCTTTGGGGAGGGGGGGAAATTGGGAAAGATTTTATCATTGGAAATGTAAATGAAGATTATAGTCAATAAATAAATTTTTTTAAAATGTGGGCACAAAAACTCTACTCTAGGGGCTTGAGAGATGGCTCAGCGTTTAAGAGCACTGACTGCTCTTCCAAAGGTCCTGAGTTCAAATCTGTCTTAGTCAGGGTTTCTATTCTTGCACAAACATCATGACCAAGAAGCAAGTTGGGGAGGAAAGGGTTTATTCAGCTTACACTTCCACATTGCTGCTCATCACCAAAGGAAGTCGGGACTGGAACTCAAGCAGATCAGGAAGCAGGAGCTGATGCAGAGGCCATGGAGGGATGTCTCTTACTGGCTTGCTTCCCTTGGCTTGCACAGCTTGCTCTCTTATAGAACTTAAGACTACCAACCCAGAGATGGCACCACCCACAAAGGGCTTGGCCCTCCCCCTTGAGGAGGATCACTAATTGAGAAAATGCCCCACAGCTGGATCTCATGGAGGCACTTCCCAACTGAAGCTCCTTTCTGTGTGATAACTCCAGCCTGTGTCAAGTTGACACATAAAACCAGCCAGTACAAAATCCCAGCAATCAAATGGTGGCTCACACCCACCCATAATGAGATCTGACTCCCTCTTCTAGAGTGTCTGAAGACAGCTACAGTGTACTTACATATAATAAATAAATAAGTCTTAAAAAATATTTATACTCTCCTGAAATAGGTTGAGAATTTATTGTAGAGCTTTGGCTGTATGGTTACCCAAAAGTACATGCAGAGGGTTATTTTTTTTTAATACAGGGTTTCTCTGTATAGCCTTGGCTGTCCTGGAACTCACTCTGTAGACCAGGCTGGTCTTGAACTCAGAAACCTGCCTGCCTCTGCCTCCCAAGTGCTGGGATTAAAGGTGTGTGCCACCACCGCCCAGCGCCATGTAGAGTGTTGATAAGGTTTTTGTAGTAGCAGAACAAAGAAAGTCACAAATTAAGGTACTTAAAATATATATGTATATAAAACAAATATATATATGTATATATACATATATATATATATATATATATATATATATATATATTTAATGTATAATCATGTGGCTATTAAGTGGTAGGGATAAAGCCAGTGGAGAAGCCTCTGTCATAGGCCTAGTGTGCTAACTACCAGCATCCCACCTTTTGGTGGCAGGAGCCAAGTTTTTGTATATTCCAAAGGATTTGCCTAATGGTCTCAAAGACTTTAGGTTGGGTACAGACATTGTATAGACAGGGATATTGAAGGGCTATCACAAGGGCTAAAGATGTCCTGAGAGAATTCAGCTCTGAACTTGCAGCATTTGAAATTCTCCTCAATCATGGAGGTTCTAATGATTTAAAAACCCTCACAGAGGGCTCAGTCAAAGATACATGGATTCTTTGTTCAGCAAAAATGTGTCCACGTTCATCACTGTCCTGCAGAGGGGACTATCTGTGTTTACACCCAGACCTCAGGGGCCCCACGGAACACCAGGAGTCCAACCCGAATGCACAAGCATAGAGCATATATTCAAGCTTGAGCTTGGACCTGTCCAACCTCTCCACTGCAGTGGATGGGTGTGGAAGGGGCTGAGCTGGTGTCAGCCTTGGCTTTTATATAGTTTATGCAGGGCGAGGGCTTTCCAACTAGACAGTTACGTGATTGGTTGACATTTCAGAAATCATAGTTTGCACAAAAATTTTAGCTTGTGACAGTTTTAACTTACTATATATAGTTGTGTTGAACTTGGGCCATTTGCCTGGGGCATGACATTGGGCATTTCCATTAAACAAGATGGAGTGGCTATTGCTTGGGGGTGTCTTGGTTCCTGGAACAAGTTGTGGTTTTTCCAGTTACTAAGTTTACAATAAGGACATGCTAGACATAAGATGGAGTCTGAACACAACATGGAATTAGTTAGGCAGGGTCCTTCAGTTGGCACACCCAAGAGCATTTGCTTCCATCTCGGTCCCTCCTAAGATATGCTACCGCCCAACCATGAAGTCGAAACTAAAGGGTTCTTTGGAAAGTCAATTGTGTTGGAGGTGTTTTGCTGGGGTATACACGCTAAGCAGTGCTTTCCTAAAGTGGACACAGGTGAAAGGATGTTAACACCAACATGTGAAAGGACAATTGATGAAGGATTCTTCACTAATGACACGCATGCATTGGTCTGCCCTACATAGCATAGTTCTGCTCCTTTTGTTGGGACTCCATGGAGAGAAACACATCAGAAAAACTTGTGGTGGTGTGCTGCAGCTTCTTGCTGCTTGCTTGGACTCAGTCTGATTGTGGAGTAATGTACAGAGTCAGGGGGAATTTTGCTAAGACTCACGTGCTGATGAATGACATGTGGTTAGGAAAGACCTGTGGAGGGCATGTAATGTTAGGAGGTAGAATAATAAGAGTCAACAGACTGTGAGAGGGAATTGCTAGTCGAGCTAGCTGTGCAGGGCTTCTTGGTCTAGCATCTTCACCGATGTTCATTGAAGTGGCACAGCAGAGAGCTTCTCCTGGAATCCATGCTGGTCTGAAACCCCCCTGCTGACTCCTGCTGATTTGGCTGAGGCCTGGCTGTCTCTGCTTGGTTGTGCCATCACTGTTGCTATCCAGACACTATTGAACTGGACTGCTAGAATATCCGTCAAGTGTTTGCCTGTGCATAGAGCTGCAGTTGCTGACCTGTGAGCTGAACTGCTGATTTCAGGACAGCACAGATGGGATTTGCTCCAAAGAACAATTTTTAAATAGGTCCATTTCTCTAGTATCCTTTCTTTCACTAGGAGGGAGATTAAACCATTTAAGTACCATCATTAAGCCAGGCGGTGGTGGCCCACGCCTGTAATCCCAGCACTCTGGGAGGCAGAGGCAGGTGGATTCCTGAGTTCGAGGCCAGTCTGGTCTACAGAGTGAGTTCCAGGACAGCCAGGACTACACAAAAAAACACTGTCTCGAAAACACCAAATCCGGAAGAAAAAAAATCATTAAAAATAGGCTTTGCAAAACCCATTCTGACTACCTTGTGGATGCTGTTTTGCAAGCACCTTCTTTTACTGAACTGGCTACTTAGACCTATATGTGCTGTTCCTCAGCGTCACGTTCATAGAGGCATAATTTAGAGGAGATGTCTCACTTCAGTACAAGCTTCTCTAACTTCAGATGAAATTTAGTTACTTAATCAAACATTGCCTCAGATCTAGAAACTTCCATGACTTTTCCTCTAAATTGTCCCATTCCTCCCTTAGTGCCCCTCCCCCCCTGCTGATTCCCATTTAGTCTCCTTATACTTGCCCTTCCAGACTGCCCCTGTTTACACCTTAAACTCTGTTCTGTGCACATCTTCTGGTTTACTGGTCCAGCCCCTCCTTTAAGGGTGTGATTTTTAATATTGACTTTTGTAAGTTAGCCAGGCTGAGTTGCTGACACCACAGTGGTCCACCAGTAGTTCCTGGTGACATTGTCATCTAGGGAATCTGTATCTTAGAACACTTGTTCTGCAGAAAGTGTGGTAAATTTCTGTCTTGGTCAGGGTTCCTATTGATGTGATGAAACATAATGATGAATAGAAACCTGGGGAGGAAAGGGTTAACTTTGCTTGTATTTCCACATCACAGACCATCACATAGGAGATCAGGACAGGAACTCCTCTAGGGCAGGACCCTCATGGCGAAGCTGATGCAGAGGCCATGGAGGAGTGCTGCTTGCTGGCCTGCTCTTTTCCCCACAGACACACAGTAGAATGAGCACAAGTAATCATGCAAAAGGATCAATCTCCTGTACCAGTGACATTAGTTCAAAACTTTGCAGCTTTGGCCTTAGGAATGTTCTTAGGACACGGGAAAGAAGTGCTTATATCCTTGGCCACAAAAGCACAAGAATGGTCTCCTTCCCAGCTCTCACCATCGTTCCTCTCTGAAATCCCTTGAGCTGTGTCTCCACAATCCCCCTTGCTCTCAGCACTACTGTCTTCCAAGATCCTACTGCAATGGCCCCTTACCCTGCTGAAAGCATTCAAGAGCTTTCCCAGGCCAAAGTCTCAAAGTCTTCCCCATTCCTCCCAAGACAGCCCCATCAGAACAGTGAGCCAGGTTCTCACATCAACTTCTGTATGACTTCCTTTCCTATCTCTGTGAAGAAACACCACTACCAAGGCAATTTATGGAAGAAATGGTTGATTGAAATTACAGTTTCAGAGATGAGTTATTGACCCTCTTGTCTGACCAGATGGCCGAAAGCAGGCAGGTATGCATCTAGGAATGCAGGAAGGCAGATATGTATGCAGGCAGGTAGGAATGTCAACCTTCTGTCGGGCAGGTGTGACAGCAGTATTCAGGTAAGTATGTAGACACATGAACAGGCATGCCCGCAGGCAGGTATGTAGGCATGCATGCAGACAGACATGCAGGCTGTAATGTCATGAGAACAACAACTGAGAGCTTAAGTCTGGTCCACTGGCAGGAGGCAGAGAGAGGGAACAGACTGGGCTAGCTTAGGGCTTTTGAAACTTCAAAGCCCATCTCCAATGATGCACTTCCTCCAACAAGGTCCTGTCTCCAACCCTTCCCAAACAGTTCCAGTGTCTGGGAAACAAACATTCAAATTTGTGCACCTATAGGGGCCATAGGCCTTTTCTCCTCTATTCCTTACCATCAATTGCCTTTTTCATCAAATAAAATTGTATAAAAGAATTTTTAAAATGCTAAGTGTTCTTTGTCCTGGCAAGCTCCAAAATAAGTGAGATGAAGAATATGAGATTCATTTGATAAATTTGATAAATGTTCACTAACTGAACATTTCTTAATCTATTCTATTTCTTAATCTATTCTAAACTAATCTGGCCACCACCCAATCAAAATCCTCCACTTGGATTTTTAGTGTTGATCTGTCCCTCTCTGCTCCAGGTGCTTTTCCAATGAGGCCTCTTGGACCCTTCTCCACAAGATGATTTTATCTTCCTCTCTCAGTGTCTCTGTCTCTCTCTGTCTCTCTGTCTGTCTCTGTCTCTCTGTCTCTGTCTCTGTCTCTGTCTCTGTCTCTGTCTCTGTCTCTCTCTCTCTCTCTGTCTCTGTCTCTCTCTCTGTGTGTGTGTGTCTCTCTCTCTGCCTTTCTCTCAACATCCCTCCCCATGCCCTGAATAAACTCTATTCTATAACACTCCTGTGGCCAGTCCCTCAGTGGGAAGAGATGTCTCACTGTGGGCCCACAGAGGCACCCCCTTGCCCCACACCTAATTATCCACCAAACATATTTCTTCTCTCCTTATCTTTTTATACAGTACAATATCTGTGGCAGGCATCTCAGTGAAGCCTGTAACTCCTGCTATGGGAATCTGACCACCATGTCTGTCCCCTTCAGGCACTGGCACACATGTAGCTCTTACATACTTGTACATGGAGGTAAAAATGTTAAAGCTGAAGGAGTTTTCTGGGTTCACCATACATTGTACATACATGGCACAAACTTATTTTCCAGGTGTCATTGTTTGTTTTGATTGTGGTGGTTGCTTTGTTTTGTTTGTCTTGTAGGCAGCGTTTTGCAAAGTAGCCCAGGCTATCTTGGGAATTGAGATTATCCAATGTCAACCATATGTGTCCTGAAATGATCAGTGTGTGTCCCAATGTCCAACTTGTGTCATTTTTGTTTTTGTTTTTGTTGTTGTTGCTGTTAACACAGACAGATTTATAATAAGTTTTCAAACTGAAAATGATTTTACTCTATAATTTGATTCCCAATTACAAACAAACAAACAAAACAAAACCAAAACCAAAACCAACCAACCAACCAACCAAACAACCAAACAAACAAAAAAAAAAAGGTTCCTGATAGCTATCAGGTACACCAAAACTTGTATTTTCTATACAGTTTTTCAAGGTGGTATCCTTTAATGTTGACATAGTCATCTGGCATTTAATTTTGCCCATATAGATCCAGTTTAGTAAGAGAGTATCAAAACAGAGAAATGGTGTGGTGGTGGTTGGGGAATGGGCTGAGGGAAGAGGACTTATGGGACATATGGTGAGGGGGGAACTGGGAAAGGGGAAAGCCTTTGGAATGTAAACAAAAAAAAATAGAAAAAAATATATCAAAAAAAAAAAAGCAAAAAAAATTTTTGGCCCATATACAATATTTTTTACATAGCTCTTTATGTCTTACTCCATCATTCCAACACAACCTTTTAAATAATCTTTACCATACATTTTATGTTTCATTTTCCTGCACAAAATTATGTACTGGTATGTGTAGCCATACACAGGTAATGTATATACATATAAGTATGTATGGAATGTATACATACATATGTATATGTATGTATGATGTGTGTATGTAATACATGTGTATACATATATTTAAGTGTGTGAGTATGCTTGTGTGGGTGTGTGTACCAGGATACTAGTTTTGACATTTCCTGTGATAATCCAAGGACACACTTTATTTTTGTTTTGTTTTTAAAATTCTTTGTTTTATTGGATACTTCCTTTATTTAAATTTCAAATGTTATCTTCTTTCCCAGTTTCCCCTGTGCAAACCTCCTATCACAGGTTCCCTCCACCTGCTTCTGTGAGGGTGTTCCCCCAGCCACTCACCCACACCTGTCTCCCCACCATGGCATTCCTCTACTGGGACATTGAGCCTTCACAGGACAAAGGCCCTCTCCACCAATTGATGCCCTATAAGTCCATCTTCAGCTACATATGTGGCTGGAGCCATGGGTCCCATAACCCCACCAAGGAAATTAAATTTCCCTCTCTGTGTGACTCAACGCAGCTCTTGGTCATTCTTGGAGAGAAGAAATATTTACAAGTCATGCTAGTTAGCGGGAAAGAGGGAATAAATATTTACCAGTGATGCTAGTTAGGGGGAAAGAGGTAGTCTGTTCACATTGGGTCCTGTCTCTACCCAACACGCGCAGAATGGCTCTAGCTCTGGGAAGAGGGGGTGCTATGGGAGGAATTTCCTTGGGACAGACCCAATCTTCATCCTCCCTTTAAGAAAGCAGTCCCATTACAGCAGTGTCCCAAGACCCAAAGGTTCCCACTCTCCCTTTCATGATTTATGTCACCTTTTCAAGCAGTGGTCAGTATAATTGGAAAATTCATAACTCACCATTCTCTGAAAATCCTCAGGCCCTCATCAGTCTCCTCTAGACAGGTTTTTATACCCAGCTGACCTAGAATGACTGCCCACAGATCCTGAGCACCCACCACCCTGGGGCCTGGCAGAGCATCACTGCCAGACAGTGTGGCCCGGCTAGAGTGGGTTTTCTCTTCTCTGTGTCCTGACTGCGAGATCCACACTGCCCAGGATAAGGAGGCTCGGAACAGTTTTTGCAAAGACCTTCTACAAGGATTAAACCAGCTGGTAGGCAAATCCCTAGGGTGAGAGAGGTAATAAATGGGCCCAAGGAATCACACACTGGGTTCCCAGAGCACCTGTGTGAGACTCACCCCTTGTTCACTGCCTCAGACCCAAACACCAGAAAACCAGCACGCTGCCATCATTGATTCTGTCATTCAGGCCTGCCCAGATATTTGAACCAAACTTTAGAAGTCAGAAGGGTTTGAGCATATGACTGGGTCCCAATTAATGGAGATTGCTCAAATGTTTACAATAACTGTGACTTGTAGGTATAATGCAAAAGAAAATATTGACCTGAGCATTAGTGGCAGTCCTCAGGCAGACTGATCAACAAGAGGCCAAAAGGGGAGTCCAGCACACCAGGAAGGAATAGCCTGGAAGATGGTCTCGTCCTATGTAAATGACTACAACTGGAAGAGGGCCCTAGCCTGGAAGATTCAAATGACCTACCTATCTGTCAAAGTCCGATTTCCATCGGTTAGCCACTACAGCTATGCTAATAAAAGAAGCTGACAAACTGTCTTTGGGCCAGGAACTATTCCAACTACCACATACTACCACATAGTCTTGAGGCCCCCTTGAAATGGTGAACACAAGACAGGAGGATGTCCAACTCCCACAAAATGCTTTGTCAAGAACGTATCCTGGCCAGCTCCACAAACAGTTCTATAAAACTTGAGTCATCAGCCCAGAAGGCAAGATGTCAGATTATAATCAGACAGAGCATCTGTCCAGTGGCCTGGATGTGACTGATGTGTTCCAACCCATCAGACCCTACCTAGCAGATGCCACACAGAACCTTCTCTCTGAGTGTGCTCCCTCATAGACTCTGAGAGCCTTTCTATGTCCCACCCATGTCCTCTTCTTCTAGGAAGTCTTTCCAGTTCTGCCCTATGGGATCATATCCCTGCCTCTGTTTTCCACAGATGTGCCTAGCACCTGTCACTGCAGTGAACCATATATTCTGTGTCACGATTGTCTCATAAGTGCCACAATCCTCCAGCCTCAAAGACTTCTAGGTGCCAGTGTAGACTCTGTCCAACATTGCATAATGCATGACATGGGCGATGATTGCAGGTCTTTAGTGTGGTGTGTTTAGAGTCCTGGAACATAGGGCAGAAATTTGTGACTTCTTTCCATTTTATAGACATTACAGATAATGGGGATCATTTTTGATTCCATCTCCTTTCTGAGGTGCATTAGCTGAGCCCCAGTGAACAAACTCCCTAGTGGTTTTCTGTCAGCCTCTTAGCAGTACAGGAGGGTGGCTATAGACTGCTCATAGCCATGCACATTCAGAGCCATTCATGAGGAAGAACTCAGAGCTCTGGGGTTAACAGTCCTGGCTTTCTCTCACCTTTGCTTCAAAAGCCCTCATACCACAAAGACTATTTCTGTTAAGGCAGGGGCCACCTAAAGCCCTCTGCCTACTGACTGTGTGTTGTCACCTCTCTCTGATCTCCAGGCTGAGACTGACTGGGAAAGTCTGAAGAATTGAAACTCCCAGCCCACATCCCCAATCAAAGAGTCACCATGGGCCAAACTAGGCACCCCAGTCCATGTGCTTTATTGTTCCTCAGTCTTTGACATCAGTGAAGATTCTGAAGGGACATTTTGGAACTTCATCTCCTGGGTAGTCTGTATAGGCTTTGGGTAGAGCTGAGAGAAATGTCATCTCCTAAGTTCAGAGCAAGGCTACCACAGCTGCCCCAAGAGCCCCCATGATGGTGTTAGCTGATGTGGAGTGTCCAAAGACCCCTGGGAAGGAGACAGTGCAGTGACAGGGAGTGGCCTGAGGCTCAGAGACACTCGTCCAGTTTTTTTCTGAACTCCAGGGATCTGCTTTCCCCAGAGATATTTCAAGTGAACCAGAAGGAGAAGACAGCTGTGGCTAAACTGGAATGCAGGACAGAGAGGTAACCACAGAAATGCCCTTTCTATATAGCAGGACAGAGGGGCACCCAGTGTAGAAAACCACTCACTTAGGGAAGATCCAGAGCCCAAGTAGCCTGTGTCAGGCTCCTCCCTACTTCTGCCATCCAGCACCCCTCACTCCTGGCCACACAACCTCCTCACTCAGAATAAACCAGAAAGCAGGAACAGAACTAGAAGACACAGGTCACTAAAGAAGGCGAGAAAGGGAGTTATCATCCTTGGATTGGTCTCTGGTCATCTTGCCTGGCCTGACACTTACCCACTGACTGGAGTGTGAATACCTGCCCCAGCAACTCCAGTAGATTCTGTGTGACAAGCTCCACAGACTGAGGCATTACACTCCAAAGGGGGAAAGTCTCCTGGAATGGCTGTGGCACTCTCTGGCTAAAAAATAATTCTGAGCCATAGCTCGCATGGCAGATTGTCTTGCTTTCAATTTTCCCTCTTCCTTTTTCACAGGATTATCCTAACAGCCCGGGCTGAAAAAATCCAAGCAAGTAAGATGTAAAAGAGTCCGTTCTTTGAAATAGAATCACTGGCCAAAAACTCTTTTCTTAGAACTGCAATGCTTTGCCTCATAGTCATTTACATAATCAGGTTGATAAAATAACCTCTCAACAACAAGTAAATTTATATGGTTATGTAGATGAGGGTGGTGGCTCTGACACTGTGGTCTGAAAAGCATTGAAGTAAATATCAAGACTTTTTACACAGAGAAGCTAAATGTTAGATAAGGATTACTTACAGAAACTCTTTAAGACCTAGGGAGTATGACCAAACGTTCTTTGAACTCTCTTTGAAAGTTTGTTAATTGCAAGTGTTTCTATATCAGGAAGATTAATGTTATCTCTGTGAAAGTCTGAAGAATTGAAACTCCCACCCACAACCGGGGCCAATCAAACAATCACCACAGGCAAAGTTAGGCACCCCAGACCATGTGCTTTATTTTCCTCAGTCTTTGAAATCAGTGAGGATTCTGAAGGATCATTTTGGAACTTCATCTCCTGGGTAGTCTGTATAGGGTTTGGGTTGAGCTGAGAGAAGTGTCATCTCCTAAGTTCAGAGCAAGGATTCAGCAGCTACAGCAGCTGCCCCGACCGCCCCCGTGATGGTGCTGGCTGTGGTGGAGAGTCCAACGGCCCCTAGGAAGGAGACAGTGCAGTGACAGGCAGTGGCATGGGAGTCAGAGATCCCCACCCAGTTTCTCTGTGAACCCTGGGGCTCTGCTTTAGCCAGAGATATTTCAAGTGAACCAGAAGGAGAAGACAGATGTAGGTAAACTGAGGTAAGGACAGAGAGATAACTACAAAACTGTACTTTCTATATAGCAGGACAGAGGGGCACCCAGTATAGAAAAACACTTAGGGAGGATACAGAGCCCAAGTAGCCTGTGCTGGGATTCTCCCTAATTTGGCCATCCAGCACCCCTCATCCATGGCCACACTCCCAGCTCACTCAGAATAAACCAGAAAGCAGGGACAGAACTAGAAGGCACAGGTCACTTAAGAAAGTGGTACTGGAGGGAGAGGAAAGAATTCAAGGTCCTTGGCTTGGACTCTGGTCATGTTGCCTGTCCTGACACTTACCAACTGACTGGAGTGTGGCTACCAGGCTTCCTGCTGCAACTCCTCCCCCATTGGCAATTGCTGCAGCAGACATCATCTTGGCTGCTATGGACCCAGCTACAATGCCTGTCCCAGTGAAGCCCACGACACCCAGGATGATGGGTGCACCTGCAACCGCCAAGGCTGTAGGGAGAAGAGCTAGGTGAGGTAGGGCCAGGGAAATGACACACCCATGAATTCCTTGACTGTTTCTGGGATCTTTCTGTTCTGAGGGCCATGGAAAGGGGTCCCAAGGTAAAGAAGTAGAGGAGGGCAGGGAGCCAAGTGAAGGCAAAGAGGACAATGGAGGATGTGACAAATCTATGGTATTGCCAGGCTGTGACACTTGAGAAGCATCATCCTTCACTGGGCCTGGGGTGTGAGGGGCAAAAACAACCCTGCAGTGCTCAGCAGGTCCCCTCCCAGCCTCCACCAAATCATCTACTTGCTGTTCCTTAGATATCAGGCCTGGAGGAGCAGCTGCACAGGAATCCTAAGCTCATCCCTGGAGGAAAGTTAGCACAGCCCTGGCCCCTGCTCTGCACACTGGGAGCTCCAGAGTCCAGCATCAGGGATGGCAGCCACCTCAAAGCCCAAAGTCCCCACCACCTCACCCTCAGGAGCAAGAGACAAACCTCCTCCTATAGCAGAGCCCACCAGGGTTCCTGTAGAGACAAGGATGGGGAGACAAGGTTAGACTCTGTGGATGGCCAGGAGAGCTTGGTGGCTTTGGTCAGGCATCCCTGTTCCCAGCTCCCAGGGGCTACTCACCCAACATGTTGAGTCCTTCTGGAAGCAGTTGAGCTTAGGAAGAACTTAATTCTGAGGAGGACAGGCTCCTACTGGGACCAATAGGAACAGGGCCTGCCCCCTTTGGGAGGTTTGAGGCAAAACAGGAATTTTGAAAGGAATGTGGGGGAGGAGGATTGAAACCAGTCCTCCACCCACCTGCTTAACTCTTTCGTGATCTCTCTGTCTCTATGTATCTCTCTCTCTCTCTCCCTCTCTCTCTCTCTTTCACACACACACACACACACACACACACACACACACACACACACACAGAAGTGGAGGATGAACAAGAAGACAAAGACAATACAGCTGTTTGATGCACAAATGTGGTGCACAGATATGCATCCAGACACAACACTCATGCACAGAAAATCGTAAAAATGAATATACTTTTTTTTTTTTAAGGAAAATGCTTTCTACTAGCACTACCAGTAGTAGTTGTATTAGCAGTGATAATAATAGGCTCAGGCTAATGTACAAAGATAGCTGGCCACAAATGGAAGATTTTACTAACTTACTTACACTGTAGGGTTAGCATTCCCCAGGAACTGTCACCCTTTAATCTCTTTCAACCCTAGCTCCAGGGCACACTTTGAATATTTAAACAGAGACTGGAGGCCAAAAGTCAGGCAGCTTGGGCAGATGGGGGATTCATACAGCAAAGGTACTGTTGGAATTATTATGATGATGATTATTATTTTGGTTTCTGGTTTTTTTTTTTTTGTTTTTTCGAGACAGGGTTTCTCTGTCTTCTTGGCTGTTTTGGAACTAACTCTGTGTACCACGCTGGCTTTGAACTCCTAGATCAGCCTGCCTCTGCCTCCCAAGTGCTGGGATTAAAGGCATGTACCACCACTGCCTGGCACCAGTGTTGTTCCTTTTGAAATGTTTGCAACCCAGGTCTATCTTGCCAGCCTGTAGATTTCAGCCTTTCTTAATAAGAGTTTAGGGGGCTTGAAGGCAGAGTAGGACTTAGAGGTGGTTGTGAGCTTGAAGTGCTCCCTTGAGATGCCCTTTACAGCCTGTTCTTTGATATGGGAAGGGAACTAAGGTCTGACTGGGAGTCAAGGTTGTTGCCTGTTGTTATGGAAAAGGAGTCTGATTTGGGGGAGGGGTCATTCTTGGGGAACAACAGCAAAAACTTTCTCAGCAACCCTAAACTTCAATCATGGTACAAAATTCTATTTTCCACAGTTTTTAAGAAACCTAGTTATATTCCACTTGCACTCCTTTCATATTGGAGACATTCCACTTTGTGTAAGTAAACATTAAATTCAACTTTGTACAACTTAATAGTTGCTAAGCAGTATTATTAATAATTGTTTATAGCCTCAGTTTTATTACTTCAAGTTTCTCCTGCAGCACTGTCATTAGAAGGATAAAACCCACTGGAAAACATGTACCATTTTACAATATATTGTAAGCCGATTCACATTCAGAACCCTCAGCAAAGAAATAGTAGATCATTCTTTCCAGCCCAGTCAGATTTAGAAACAGCAGGGGAAAGGAAAACTCTCTTATTGGCTGCCTTCCATCACTGAATGTATCTGCAATCAGAGTGGATTTGTCAGATCTGGAAAGAGCTGAGGAAATCGAAACCTATCTCATTGGCTGTCTTCTGTCACTGGGCGTGTATATTCAAGGAGAGTAGATTTGTCAGGCCTGGAGAGAGCTGAGGAAATCCAAACTTCTCTCAGTGGTGTCTTCAGTAACTGGGTGTATCTTCCAGGAGAGTGGATTTGTTAGGCCTGGTGGAAACGGAAACCTGTCTCATCCTCTAGTTTACTTCACTGGGTATGTCTTCTTCAACCACAGTAGAGCTTTCCACTCTCAAAAGAACTAGATATTCCAGAAACGAATGCAAGATCCAGCTGATGATGAGGGTGGGGGTGTCAATTGGAATCCTCAGGAAGGCTTCAGTGGGTAGGGCAAGGACAGAGACCCCGTTCAGATGCCCCTAGGCCTAAGAGGCCAAAGTCCTCAGACTCTGAGGGGAGACCAATGTACAGGCTCTCAGAAGACCTCTAGTTCTTGCAAAGGCACCTATCTTAAAAGGCAATAAGTTATTTTTCCTGAGCTGGTGCAATGAGATAATTCAAGCCAGATTAATTATATATAGGCAGATTTATTGGGAAGCTGTTCTCAGTCAAGATCACTGGCCCCAAGGACCAAGTTCAGGGACCTCACTATGGAGGGGTAGGAGGATGAGGCAGAGAGAAATGTGCATGCACCAAGAGAGAACAGAAGTCCAGGAAGAGACAGTTAGACACCTGAGTGACTGGATAATATAGGGAAGAGGACTAGGGGAAAGGCAGCCCAGCTTCTGGGCTGGACAGTTCAGGGTTTGGGACAGGGTTTGGGTATGTCAGGGAAGGAGTGAGGGATGCTGGGAAACCTGGAGGCCAGGTCTGGACCTGGAGGTCAGGTCTGTTTGACCTTGGGTCTGAAACCAAACAGTACATGTGTTCCTGAAAGGACAGGACCCCAGGCATATTAGTCCCTGCAGGCTAGAGTGTAGGTGAAGTGAGATTCAAGGTTTAAGAGTATGAGAGCCTGCCCCTTGAAAGCAGCCAGACCAGGCCTGTTTGGTGGCTAATATCTTTGCTATGGAGCCTTCTGCCCTGGAGCAAATGACTTGCCCTGTCTGAAATGGCTCCTTACTCTCCAAAGAAGGAGGATCTCAGACTCTATTGCTGGGGCCCAGCATACTGTGACCAGCAACTCTGAATAGCCTCTCTCTCCAGCCCAGAGCCATTCAGTGTTTTCAGGTTGGTTGGAGAAATCCAGATCTTGGTCTCCAATCTCATCAAAACTCCAATTCATTTCATAGGTTTGGTTAAGAAACTTGACTCTTCCCCATGGTGTTGTCTGGCACAGGGACACTGGTGGCTACCATTGTGTCCAAGATGGCATCTTCAGCAGCCATGGTCAAAGCTGGAGGGGCAGTCTCTAGCACCATTCTAGCTGGATCACAGGGTGAGTGCCCATGGAAGAGTAGAGAGTGGGCTGAAAGGGGGAGCGTTATGGCACATGCAGCAAGCTGACCTCAGAGCTGCCTACTGTCACAAATCCAACAGTCTCGACTCTGAGAAAGCCCTGAGGGAGTCAAGACCAGTGGATGAGGCTGGGTCTGAGGCCCTCAAACCTCAGACCTGCATGTTTCCCAGGGTTCTCCTCTGAGTCTTCAGTCCTGGGGTTTGGAGCTGGAGCCTCCCATCTGTTCTCATGGAGTCAGCCCCAGAGATCACTTTTTGTGGAACTGTTGGTCCTGCTGCATGTACAAGCCATGGTATCACCTTAAATTTCTCTACTTCCTCCAGCTACAAAGGCCTCTCTGTTTTTATTTATTAATTTCCCTTGCACAAGTCTCTCTCTGCTTCAAATTTTGAGCCTTCCGTGGAGATTTTCTTTATCATTTTCCTGACTGAAGAGGCAATGGATAACATTCTCAATGGATAACATCACGTCATGATATTGGTTGTTTATTTTCACACTGAGAAGGAGGCTCTTAAAAACCCTCCATTGTCTCTAGAAAAATTTTGAAAGACCAGGATTCTAATCTATACAGAATCTTCTTGTAGCTTCTTTTGCTTTCTGTCACCCAGGGCAGACACTGTCAGCCCCCACAGCAGTCTCTTCATGAATGTTTGAGTCCCTTCCATGAAGGATGGCTTTCTGATCCCCCTATGATCTGTGATTTTACCCTCCAGGACTCAGCGTCTTAGCCCAGACTGCCCTGGGCTCTGGAGCATCTGCAGTTGGGTCTGCATTGGGAGCACTGAAGGTTGGCACTGTTTTATCGGGGTTGCCTGCCTCTGCATTAGCTGTTTCCCCCATTGGAGGTAACTAGCCCTGCATGTCTCTACTGCTTGGGAGCCCAATCGACATGGAGAACTATGACAACCCACCTGTCATATTCCTTTGTGTTCTTCAGGGATTCAAATGGATAGGGAATCCACAAGAGGAGGAAACATAAGACCAGTAGAATGTTAGTGAGCAGAATTGATTTGCCTGTCTTCACATCCTAGTTGCTAGCCTATAACATTGGTTAGTTCCTTGAGATTTCCTAATGGTCTCAGAGGAGGTTAACATTCTCCCACCCCCTCTCTCATAATTGGGCCTCACTCTATAGCCCAGACTAGCTCAGAGAGCACGATGGAAGTAGCCCAGGATAATTGACCTTAAGCTTATGACAATTTTTCTGACAAATTTTTGATTGGCCATCAGTGGAGTCCAGCATGCTGGCAAACTGACAGATAACACCCTCTTAGGGGAGGACCTTCTTGTCTCATGGGCCATGTGCAATCATTTACCAAACAGACAGGTAACATGCTCTCCTGCTTACCAGTCAGTACCAGTGAACAGCAAATACCTTCTAACCTCTGGCACTCAGCACTTGATTTGGACCAGCCTGGTCTCCATACCCTTCCCATTGATGCTGAGGCCACTGGAGACCTGGCTAACTTTCTCTGGTTACCCTTGAACTGCTGGCCCTTCAAGCACCAGAGAACTCCATCTGGCCCCAGTGGCTGCAGGGGATCAGTATCCTAAATAGCTCACACTGTTGGGAACTGAGCCCATATGTCCTTACTATGACTCAGTGTGGAGTGTTGGTGTCTAGCGTAAGGAGTTCTGCTCAGGGGAATCTGAGAAAACTTCTTTAAGGAGTAAACAATGTCATGTCCCCTCAGTTCATTCACTCATGGATCTCAATAGCATTCAGATAAAATGTTTGTATCGCTGATACTGGTCCTCTGCCTGGCTACAAGCAGATCCTCCCATGAGGGAACCCTCCCTGCTCTGGAGAGTCACTGCCTAGTGTGGGGCCAAGGAGTGTGTCTGATAACCTGCACTGGCAAACACTGATCCTACTTCAAATCAAGTAGTAGTCCTATGTTGAGGGAAGGAACCCATCATGCAAGGTATTGTGGTTTGACCTACAATGGAACTCAAAGCTTGTCTGTTTGAATGCTTGGTCCCTAATTGGTGGCCTGCTTAGGAAGGATTAGGAGGTGTGGTCTTATTGGAGAAGATGTGTTACTGGGGTAGCCTTTGAGTTTCAAAAGCAACATGACTACCTGCCTGCTGCCCTGCAGTCTGTCACAGTAGCGGCTTATCCCTATAGTCAGTCAAGCCACACCCTAAATTATAGAGCCAGTACCCTGTGCTCACAGAGAGGCTACACCCATTTTCTAGCTACACCTACTTGCCTACTGGTCTCTCTCTCTCTCTCTCTCTCTCTCTCTCTCTCTCTCTTTTTTTTTTTCATAGAAGCCAGGGCGGTCACCTGATTAACAATCTGTACTCCGAGCCTCTGGCTTTTTTTTTGTTTTTTTGTTTGTTTTACTTTAAAAGAACCTGCTTTGGTGGACAGACAGAGGAAAAGCAACTTGAGACTTTCCTTCTCCACAGCTGGCAAAACAGCCAGCAGGCAGATAAAGGAAGGACAAAGCAAAATCTACCTGAAGTGTTTTGAGTTCTCCAGAGATGTGCACTGGGGTCTCCCTCTTAGGGAAGTCACACAGGCCTCATTCCTTCCTGTGAGCTCGATGGGGTTGGGGATAGTGACCATTCTCACAGGATTTTTTTCTTTCCAGCCAAGGCTGCTGCTGCTGTGCTTGGGGGAGTTAAGTGACTTTATGCAATGGGTGCAGGTGAGAGACCCTAAAAATGAACGCCCCTAAGGTGACACCCAAATCACTCGTGAGAAATGGTCTTGATACAAACAGCAAGGGGATTTTTATTCCAGGCACACTGGGGTTCACAGTTGTACACCATCGTGGGGTGGGGGTAGAGGGCTGTGGACCCCAGGTGCAGAATCGGGACAGCTTTTATAGGTTTACAACAAAGCCTGCCCAATGCAAAACAATCATTTTTTAGCATCAAGATTCTGTGCAGTGCCAGCCAATCGATTTGTACCACTCCATAGTTTCTAGGCCAATCAGTTTAAATTATCCAAGCCCTCTGTGGACCAATCACTTTCCTATAGTTTCAGAGGTCCATATGAGCGCAGGCTCCTGGGTGGTGGTGACAGAGCAAGCAGTTTACAGAAGCCAGATAAGCAGTAGGTTAGCTTATTTCCTGTCACCTTACAGGACTAGGATCACATACTCAAGAGCCTTTTGCCTACTTCCAAACAAAGAGTGGGCTCAAGGAATGTGACCTTTCACCTAATTTCATACAGAGAGCAGCATCTGGTATTTGAGGTGTTTGGGGATCCTTAGGAGGTTAGAGTTAGACCTTCTTTGGAGGGAGACAGCATTTTTAAATTTGTAACTTTTGGGGTCATTTGAGAGTTAGGCACTGGGGATTTTAGGCTGTAATTGTCATTCTTTCACAGGTCCCCTCCTGCCTCTCCCTGAAAGTATTGACCCAGGACACCCCCATCTGGTCCCAGTAGTCTTTCCCAGAGGTTGCATGTTCATGAATCTTTCAGACAGTAGGATGTCAATTCTCAGGGGGTATTGGGAACTTCAACTTTATTTAACTCACACTCATCGGGGAAATCTTACTTCAAATAGTTTCTTATATTGGTGCAGATGCTCCTTTTATGTTGGGGGTCTATACGACTTGTATTGGCAAAAACCATGAAAGCTCATAGATATATGCAGAAAATCTATATCGGTTTGGTCTGAAGCTTATTGAGGCTACATCTACAAGCAGCTCCAACTGACATCTGTTGTGATTGTTTTCTAAGAACACCAAAGCACAGAATATAACAGAATATGCAAAAATAGGGTATGAGTAAGCTTCCTCCTAACAGTAGTAACACCATAGAAGAAAGTTCCCTTGCAACAGTAATCACAGGTTGGAGAAAGTTCCCTTGTAATAGTAATCACAGTTAGGAGAAAGTTCCCCTTTTAACAGTGATCACAGCATAGGAGAAAATTCCCTTGCCATATTAGTAACAGCTTAAAATGCCTAGGTAGACCAGACCCAGGCCTAAACTCTCAGCAGGCACAATCAGCTTGATGGCTTCTGACATGCTCAGTGAGGACCCAGCAGGGCTGTGAGATGCCTCCTCCAGTCAGTCCAGTTGGGTTCCACTTTATCACGGCGCATTTCTTGAACCCCGTAGTTTCACGCAGCCAAGCTGCAATCCAGGCAGAGGCCGCGTGATATTTACTGGGGCTGTTCAAGGAATGCCGCTGTGGGCCTCCTTGGCTGCAGATAGAGCTGAGCTGAAATTTCTCATGGCAAGCTGTGTAAACCTTTATCTGACCTGTTCTTTTACTTACGAGATGTCTCTGCCAGCCAGAGGTGCGAGCATTCCAGGCGTGACAGTTCATTCAGAGTTCATTCTTTGAACTACAGTACTGGCCATGATTTTCCTTCTAGAGATCCATTGCTTTGCTTTTAATTAGCTGTACAGTTAATACCTAGATACATTAAAGAATTAACCTCCCAACAATTTATTTGTATGGTTAGCTGGTCTTTGGCACTCTGACATGGAAACCATCAGTTAGTAAAGTTTCAAAATAAGCCTGAGGAAGATAGCATACATAGTGTTTCCAAAAACTAATTACTAATTCCAATTACTAATTTATCATTGACTACAGAGGGACGCGATGACCTTGTGTGTAATCTCTGACTCTTGAATCACTAATTCATCATTGACCACAGAGGGGCGCAATGACCTTGTGTGTAATCTCTGACATTCATACCTGACTAATTTTGTATTTCCTTGTGCCAGATACTCATGGTAACCATTCTTTGTAAACATTTCACTGAATATCAACTTGTGATATGTATAAAAATACCTGCCTCAGAACAGTAAAGTGCATTCAGACGCATTCAGATCTTGTGTGTGTCTGTCTGTCATTCGCAGGACCTGTACCTTCCTGCATACCAAAGACCCTAATTCCCCACGGGAGTGTGTGTTCCAACTGAGTCGGTCTGTGGCAGCTGGCGCCTCAGAACAGGGACCTTGGGCAGGTATACTTTCCTTCTTTCTTTTTTTCTTTCAAGGTAACAGGCCGGATCTTGCGAGGGAGCCGCGGTCCCGCCGGTAAAGGATCACCGGTTAAGTGCAAGTAATCTGATATCATGGGGCCGACCGAGTCAAAGCAGGAACGAATGTTCTTTTCAGTGTTTAAGCATATGATGGCTAGCAGAGAGTTAAAAGTTTCAGAAAGTACAACCAGGGAATTCTTTGAGATACTCCTTAAGCTGTTGGCTTGGGAAAATGCTAATGCTTTATGCCAAGATTTGATAAGACCTATTAGAAAGACAGGAACAGTGCAGGACTATGTAAAAGCCTGTGTGGATGCCTCACCAGCCGTAGTCCAAAGTATGGCCTACGCTGCAGCTATGAAGGAAGAGGAACTCAGCGCCTATATTAAAAAGACTTATGGTAAAGGAGGGAAAGCAACCTCCAAGCCCACTTGTTTTAAATGTGGGAAATCAGGACATGTGCAAAAGCAATGTCCAGAGAACAATAAGAGGGACTCCAATAGAAGGGGTCCTCCCCCAGGAGCATGCCCTCGTTGCCAGAAAGGCAGGCACTGGAAAAGTGAGTGCAAGTCTAGGTTCCACAAAGATGGAACACCCCTTAATGGGGAAAAGAAGGAGGAGGAATCAAAAAACTAAATCAGGGGCAGCCTCTCAGCCCCGAACTCGAAAGAGAGGAAACTGCTGTAGTTACATCAGGGAGTCCTCTGAATCCTGAGGCTCCTGAATTTACTATACATGATTTGCCTAGAGCTACTCCTGGTAGTGCTGGTTTAGATTTAGCCTCTTGTGATGATGTAATATTCTCTAGATGGGACGGTGTTTCCTTGGTCTCTACGTCTACCTTGGGAACTCTGCCACAGGGAATTGTGGGGTTAATAATTGGCCGTAGTTCAAATTATAAAAAGAATTTTGAGGTGCTGCCTGGTGTGATTGATAGTGATAGCACAGGAGAAATAAAAGTCATGATTAGACCATTAAAAGAAACTATACAAATTCATAAGGGGCAGAGAATAGCTCAGCTTCTGCTCCTGCCTTATCTTAACTTACCTAATCCAATCTTAAAGCATGAACGTGGACAAGGGAAGTTTGGTTCTACAGATGTTGTGGCATGGGTCCAAAATATTGGTATGGAAATACCTTTTAAAGCAGTTAGAGTAAATGGAAAGTTGTTTCAAGGACTTTTGGATACAGGGGCAGATAAGACTTGTATAGCAGGAAAGGATTGGCCTTCATCTTGGCCATGTAAGAGGACTTCTTCTTCTTTGTTAGGTTTAGGGACAGCTTTTAATGTGGCTCAAAGTTCACAGTTCCTGAAATGGGAATTGGAAGGAAAGACAGGAATGATTCAGCCTTACGTTGTTCCTTCTCTCCCCTTTTCCTTGTGGGGAAGAGACATGATGAGTGACATGGATGTAAAATTAGTCACCTCAGATAATCTGAGTGAACAGCATTTTTCATAGGGGCCGCTGAGGGCTTGTTGTATGCAGATAAATTAAATTGGAAATCGACCAGCCTGTATGGCTCAGTCAGTGGCCCCTAACAGAAGAAAAAATACAGGCTATAGAACAACTTGTGCAAGAACAATTAGAAAAAGGACATCTTGAAGAAAGCAATAGTCCTTGGAACACTCCCATATTTGTAATAAAGAAAAAATCTGGGAAGTGGAGATTGCTACAGGACCTTAGGGCAGTAAATGCTACCATGGAAGACATGGGAGCTTTGCAGCCAGGACTGCCCTCTCCAGTGGCAGTTCCTGCAGGATGGGATGTGATAGTAATTGATCTGCAAGATTGCTTTTTTACTATAAAATTACATCCTGAGGATTGTAAAAGATTTGCTTTTAGTGTGCCAGCTGTAAATTTGAGAAGGCCATATAGAAGGTATCAATGGAAAGTGTTGCCTCAAGGAATGAAAAATAGTCCGACATTATGTCAAAAATTTGTGGATCAAGCTTTAGTATTGATCAGAAAAAAATATCCTGAGGCTTACTTTGCCCACTTTATGGATGACATCTTGATTGCTCATCAATCACCATCAATTAATAAGGAAATATTACTTTATACAATTGAACATTTTACCAAATTTGGATTAGTAATAGCCCCAGATAAGATACAAAAGAATAGACCTTTAAGTTATTTGGGACAGTTAATTCATGATGACTATATTGCCTCACAAAAGGTGTCTATAAGAGTAGACAAATTAAGGAATTTAAATGATTTTCAGAAATTATTAGGAAATATTAATTGGATTAGACCTTTTTTGAAAATTACTACAGGAGAATTAAGTCCTTTGTTCCAACTATTACAAGGGGATACTGATCCTAAGTCTCCAAGAGTTATGACTCAAGAAGCCATAAAAGCTTTAGCATTGGTGGAGGAAAACTTAAATGATGCAAAGGTAAAGCAGATATCTTATGATAAAGAGTGGGACTTGATAATTTTTAAAACACCTTACACTCCCACTGGATGCTTATGGCAGGATGGTGTGTTGGAATGGATACATTTACCTCATGTGCAACAGAAAATGTTGGCTTCTTATCCATATATGTGCTCATTATTGATTAATAAAGGAAGAATGAGATCCAGGGAACTATTTGGTAGAGAAATGCATAATATTATATTACCATATAATAAAAGGCAATTTGAAATACTATTGATGGAAGATGATGATTGGGGAATTGCATTGCAAGGTTATACAGGACAAATTAAATATCATTATCCTAAACATCCTTTAATTGAATTTTTTAAGGAAACAGAAATAATTTTCTCAAATAAGTGTTCTTCACAACCTTTGGAGTCTGCCTTATGTATTTTCACAGATGGCTCCTCTAATGGGAGGTCCGTGGTTTATGTACTAGGACAAAAGCCTCTGATAGAGGAAGGTGTGCAGACTTCTGCTCAGCAAGCAGAGATAAGAGCAGTTCTACTTGCTTTTCAAAATTTTACAGAAAAATTTAATCTTTATACGGATTCAAAGTATGTGGTTAATTTGTTTCCAGCCATAGAAACAGCCTTGCTTTCAGGGCAGTCTCAAATTTTAAATTTATTACAGCAATTGCAAAATACGATTAGAAAAAGAGCAGAAGAATTTTATGTAGGACATATACGGGGTCACTCTAATTTACCAGGCCCCCTTAGTAAAGGAAATTATATGGCTGATGCATTAACTAGAGGAACAGTTATGAATGTATTAGAGGCAAAGAATAGTCATGAGCTACATCATCAAAATGCTCTTGCTTTAAGAAGGATGTTTCATATTACTAGAGAACAAGCCAGACAGATAGTTAAGGATTGTGGTAATTGTCCTCAAGTTTACCACCCACAAAAAATGGGAGTAAATCCCCGAGGCCTTAAGGCATTAGCTTTATGGCAAATGGACGTTACACATATCCCTGAATTTGGAAAATTGGCTTATGTTCATGTGACAGTGGATACTTATTCTCATGTGCTGTTTGCCTCTGCTAGAAGTGGAGAAGCTGTAAAAGATGTAATTCAACATCTTGTACAAAGCTTCATGATGATGGGAAAGCCATTGAGAATTAAGACAGATAATGCTCCAGCTTATACATCTAAGGCTTTTGCCTCTTTTCTGCGAGCATGGGATATACACCATACCACAGGAATACCATATAATCCCCAAGGACAGGCAATAATTGAGAGATCTCACCAAACTTTAAAAAATCAGATTGAACGCCTAAGGGCTGCTAATAAATATTTTTCTCCCCATCACCTTTTGAATCATGCTCTTTTTGTGATAAATTATTTGAATACTGATGAACAAGGAAACTCCCCTGCTATGAAACATTGGGGAGGAATAAAAGGAGAACAACTTCCACAAGTAATGTGGAAAGACTTATTAACCGGATCCTGGAAAGGACCGGATGCTTTAATTTCCTCCGGGAGAGGATATGCTTGTGTTTTTCCACAGGATGCAGATAGTCCAATCTGGATCCCAGACAGGCTCATTCGGCCGTTTAACCAGAAGGCCTCTATCAAGGAATCAGAGGAGAAAGCAGAGACTGAAAAAGAAGAAGATGCTGAGAATGATGATGGGACTTGATCTTGCTGTTCTACGGGAAACCTCAACTGTTCCTGAGTCACACGAGTCAAGGGAGGATCTGCCCACCTGGGGACAGCTGAGGAGACTCGCCCGAGAAGCGCAGCAGATGATCACTAGCACCAGAAAGCAGTTATCGACAGAAAACATGTTTCTTGCTATGTTTGTTATCCTTTCTATGCAAATGTGTCCTGTGTCTGCAGTTTCATATTGGGCTTATGTTCCTCATCCCCCACTCCTTCATCCCGTGGGTTGGGGGGAGAATGTAAATATTAGAGTAATGACCAATGATACCAGACTTATGGGGGGACATGCTACTCTTTCCTCCCATCTAACCTCTACTCCATTTAGATATAAGGGGATGTCAGACTCTGCTCCGATTTGCATTAATTTAGCTAGATCGGGGTCTATGGGTTGTCTTTCTCTCGCCTATAAAACTATCCTTGCTGATGCTCCAGATAAATCATCTCCAGCGAAAGAACCTCCATATCATAGAAGATTTATGTGGGAAATTAAACTAAAGATTTTGGGGACTAATTTTCATAATGAAACCTTTAGGAAGTTATTTAAGGAAATCCCTTTAGATTTATGTTCCTGGAACTATAAAGATAAAGATAAGATGTGGGAGCTTCCTCGGATTTATGAAAGACCAAGTTGGCTTAAATGTGGTTTTGAACGTTGGGCTATAGCACATATTCCCTGGGAGAATCAAGAGAGGATTTATGATTATTCCGTAGCCACACCAAATAATAACTATAGAGCTTTCCTTCTTGGTGAAAAATTACAGTATCATGGATATAAACCTGAAAGGTTTACTTTAGAACCTATTAATAGGTGGTTTACACCAGGATGGGTAGAACCTATCTATGTTAGCCATTCTCCTTTAGGTGATGTTTTGAATACATTTCCAGGACTATTTAGACTTTTTGCTGCATCTAGTATAATTTACTTTAAGAAGCCTCTGGAGTCTAGACCTCTTCCTGTAGCAATTAGATCTTGTTTGAGCTATCCTTATAGTATACTTGCTGGAAATGATACAGATTTAATCATTACTAAATTAGGGCACTCTTATGAGGTTCACTGTTCCGAATGTATTTTAACTAATTGTGTTGATCATAAGTTGGTTGAATCCTATTCACGCATCGTGATATTACAAAGACCTTCCTACGTAATGCTTCCTGTAGATCTAAAGGATGAAGCTTGGTTTGACAATGAGGCTTTACAGGTAGTTACAAGAATTAGTGAGCTTATTAGGCCAAAGCGTTTTGTAGCAGCTTTAATGTTAGGTATCAGTGCCTTGATAGCTATTGTAACTTCACTTACAGTTTCATCAGTTGCTTTAGTCTCAGAAATGAAGACTGCACACTTTGTTAATGATTTGAGTAAGAATGTTTCTTTGGCACTGGTAAAACAAGAGGTTATAGATAAGAAATTGGAAGCAAAGATTGATGCTCTAGAGGATGTAGTTCTAGAGTTAGGACAAGAGATAGAAAATATTAAGGTTCAGCTTTCCACCAGATGTCATGCCAGCTTTCGATACATATGCGTAACGCCATTAATCTATGACAAGCAACATAATTGGACTCTTACAAAAAATCATTTGTTGGGAATTTGGAAAGATAATGATATCTCTCATGATATGGCTCAATTAAAAGCTCAAATTGCGGTTATGAGTAAAGCACAAGATGGATCGATTAACTTAGAGGATTTGGCTCAGGCTTTTAGTTCTGGTTTGAAGTCTCTGAACCCTGTAACTTGGTTACATTGGATTGTTGTCGTTGCCGTGGCTGCAGGGGTAATCTTTCTTTTTCTTCTTATCTTTCCAATAATTTTCAAACTAGTCTTCTCCTCCATTTCTGCTGCCAAAAGAGATATTCATGAGCTCAAAATTAAAAAATAAAAAAGCGGGAGATATCACGGCGCATTTCTTGAACCCCGTAGTTTCACGCAGCCAAGCTGCAATCCAGGCAGAGGCCGCGTGATATTTACTGGGGCTGTTCAAGGAATGCCGCTGTGGGCCTCCTTGGCTGCAGATAGAGCTGAGCTGAAATTTCTCATGGCAAGCTGTGTAAACCTTTATCTGACCTGTTCTTTTACTTACGAGATGTCTCTGCCAGCCAGAGGTGCGAGCATTCCAGGCGTGACAGTTCATTTAGAGTTCATTCTTTGAACTACAGTACTGGCCATGATTTTCCTTCTAGAGATCCATTGCTTTGCTTTTAATTAGCTGTACAGTTAATACCTAGATACATTAAAGAATTAACCTCCCAACAATTTATTTGTATGGTTAGCTGGTCTTTGGCACTCTGACATGGAAACCATCAGTTAGTAAAGTTTCAAAATAAGCCTGAGGAAGATAGCATACATAGTGTTTCCAAAAACTAATTACTAATTCCAATTACTAATTTATCATTGACTACAGAGGGACGCGATGACCTTGTGTGTAATCTCTGACTCTTGAATCACTAATTCATCATTGACCACAGAGGGGCGCAATGACCTTGTGTGTAATCTCTGACATTCATACCTGACTAATTTTGTATTTCCTTGTGCCAGATACTCATGGTAACCATTCTTTGTAAACATTTCACTGAATATCAACTTGTGATATGTATAAAAATACCTGCCTCAGAACAGTAAAGTGCATTCAGACGCATTCAGATCTTGTGTGTGTCTGTCTGTCATTCGCCGGACCTGTACCTTCCTGCATACCAAAGACCCTGATTCCCCACGGGAGTGTGTGTTCCAACTGAGTCGGTCCGTGGCACCACTTAGGTCCATTGCCAGGACAAGACATTCTCTTATAGAAACACTTACTCAGGGTGCTCTCTTATCCCAGCATTAGGCCAAGACAGACACTGAGCCCAGCAGCAGCCTTTCTGAAGGTCTTGCTCCCAACCATAGCCAGCAAGAACTCCACCCTCAATGACTCCCAGCCTCTCCTCCTGTGCTCCCAGAATCCTGACTACTAGCACTGTAGTTCAGAGGGGGCCTCTTGCCTTGCCCTTTTCCTTTGCTCTGTAGGCTACTTCTGAGGAGGAGTTACAGAGAAGAGGAGAAACCCTGGCTCAGGTCCCTCTGCCCATTCTCTCCTTCTCTAGACCCCTGGAAGTTTTCAGGCTTAACGGAGTATATTGGGGTGGGGGATCCCTATCCCCAAGCCCACTTGACATAGTTCCTCTTCCCCCAGCCATGACAGTAGCTGCTGTACCCCCTGTGCTGAGTGCTGTGGGCTTCACTGCGACAGGAATTACAGCCTCCTCTCTAGCAGCTAAGATGATGTCCTTGTCAGCTATTGCTAATGGGGGCGGAGTCCCAGCTGGTGGCCTGGTGGCCATTCTGCAGTCTGCTGGTAAGTGTCATGGCAGGGGGACCACAGGGAAGACAGGTCACAGCCCACTCTTTTAGTTTCTTTCCCTTCTTTCTGTTTTTTACAGGGGAGGTGGTGGAGGGAGAGGAGGATTGTAGGATGGTTTATCTGGGCTGAACTCTCCCCTTGGGTCTAGCCTTTTCCCTGCAGAGTGGGATGGTATCTAGATGGACTATGACCTAGTGTTTGGTTATGGAGTTTTTCCTACAAAAGTAATAGTGTGAAACACAGATCCTAAAGACTTTGGGAATTAGGACAGGATCACTGTGGTGATCCTGTTCCTCCAGACATCTGGGGTGGTCCTGGCAACTCTGACCCTATAGTTTTATTTCATCATACTTTGATCATTGTCTGTTTCTTCCCAGGAGCTGCTGGACTCTCCACGCCAGCTACAGTCCTCGTGGGCTCGGCAGGGTCTGCCGTTGTGACCAGTGTGATGGGCATTTGTGAGAGTATCTACCCTTTTCTCATGGTACAGAGGTGGCAGACATAGTGACAGAGGTAGCAGATGTGGCAACAGACATGGCAGACATGGGGACAGAGGTGGCAGACATGGCAGCAGAGGAGGTACCACCCAACTTGTCTAACACAGTGAAAGATTAAGTACCCCCAGGGGACAATCTGCTAACACACACTGCCTAAGTGGAAATAAGAAATAAAACCAAGTCCTTGCCAGTCTTACTGTTTCCCTTCCTTGTGCTGTTTGCACAGTAAAGGTAGGGACCTGAGTTTTGCTACATGGGCTTGGGATGGGTGAGGCTCGACTCTTCCTTCCACCATATTGTCCCAGCCCCACATGGTGTAGGTGTGTGCTCAGAAGTAATGGATCTAAATATGAAGACAGAAGCTGCTCATTGCCGTGCCGCTGATCCATAACTCTGAGCATGTCACCTCCTTCTTATGCTTCTCCCTAAATGAGGAGTTGACCTCACTGACTTCTCAGAGCCCAGCCAGGATGGGGATCGCTCAGTTCCTGTGCAGAGTTTATCTGCAGGATCCTGCTTTGGGCAGCTCATCTCAAAGCCCGAGCCTAGTTTGCATTCATACCCTCTTCCCCACTGTGTCTCTGTGAACCCTGGGGCTCTGCTTTAGCCAGAGATATTTCAAGTGAACCAGAAGGAGAAGACAGATGTAGGTAAACTGAGGTAAGCACAGAGGTAACTACAAAACTCTACTTTCTATATAGCAGGGTAGAGGGGCACCCAGTGTAGAAAAACACTCACATAGGAAGGATACAGATCCCAAGTAACTTGTGCTGGGATTCTCCCTAATTTGGCCATCCAACACCTCTCGTCCATGGCCACACCCCCTCTCACTCAGAATAAACCAGAAAGCAGGGACAGAACTAGAAGGCACAGGTCACTTAAGAAAGTGGGACTGGAGGGAGAGGAAAGAATTCACCGTCCTGTCTTGGACTCTGGTCATGTTGCCTGTCCTGACACTTACCCACTGACTGGAGTGTGGCTACCAGGCTTCCTGCTTCAACTTCTCCCCCATTGGGAATTGCTGCAGCAGACATCATCTTGGCTGCTATGGACCCAGCTACAATGCCTGTCCCAGTGAAGCCCACGACACCCAGGTTGATGGGTGCACTGCAACCACCAAGGCTGTAGGGAGAAGAGCTAGGTGAGGTAGGGCCAGGGAAATGACACACCCATGAATTCCTTGACTGTTTCTGGGGTCTTTCTATTCTGAGGGGCATGGAAAGGGGTCCCAAGGTAAAGAAGTAGAGGAGGGCAGGGATCCAGGTGGAGGCACAGGGGTCAGTGGAGGTTGTGACAAATTCATGGTGTTGCCAGGCCATGACCCTTGAGAAGCATCATCCTTCTCTGGGCCTGGGGTTGTGAGGGGCAAAAACAACCCTGAGGTGCTCAGCAGCTCCCCTCCCAGCCTTCACCAAATCATCTACTTGCTGCTCATCAGATATCAGGCCTGGAGGAGCAGCCGCATAGGAATCCTAAGCTCATCTCTGGAGGAAAGTTAGCACAGCCCTGGCCCCTGCTCTGCAAGCAGGGAGCTCCAGAGTCCAGCAGCAGGGAGGGCAGCCACCTCAAAGCCCAAAGTCCCCACCACCTCACCCTCAGGAGCAAGAGACACACCTCCTCCTGTAGCAGAGACCACTAGGGTTCCTGTAGAGACAAGGATGGGGAGACAAGGTTAGAGTTTGTTGATGGCCAGGAGATCTTGGTGGCTTTGGTCAGGTATCCCTTTTCCCATCTCACAGGGGGCTACTCACCCAACATGTTGAGTCCTCCTGGTAGCAGTTGAGTTTAGGAACAACATTGTGGCTTAATTCTGAGGAGAAGGACAGGCTCCTACTGGGGACCAAGAAGAACAGGGCCTGCCCCTTTGTGAGGGTTGAAGCAAAACAGGAATTTTGAAAGGAATATAGGGGAGGAGGATTGAAACCAGTCCTCCACTCACCTGCTTAACTCTTTCTTGATCTCTCCGTCTATCTGTCTCTTCTCTCTCTCTCTCTCTCTCTCTCTCTCTCTCTCTCTCTCTCTCTCTCTCCCACACACACACACACACACAGAGAGAGAGAAAGAGAGAGAGAGAGAGAGAGAGAGAGAGAGAGAGAGAGAGAGAGAGAAGAGGGGAATGAACAAGAAGACAAAGACTATACAGCTCTGTGCTATTAAATCAAAATGGAAACAGACAAAACCCACAGAAACACGAACTCAGGAAGATGAATGTGTGCTCAAAGGTCTGTATTTCACCTGACAGGTTGAGAGATCATGGTGGAGCTGTGTTTGGCTGGCTGAGTAGGCGAGGTTACCGAAAATGTCATGTTCCCACACAGTAAATGTTTTGATGAGGTTTTTCTTGTAGCAAAACGACAGTGATACATTATATATGTATATATGTATATATATATACATATATATACATATATAAAACACATACACACAATTATAGTAGATGTTGGTGTATTAGTAGAACATTAAGTGGGAGGGTTAAAGTCAATGGGGGAGCCTTTGCCATGCATAGCCTGGGATGCTAACTGAAGGTATTCTGTGTTTTGATACTTGGGGGCCAAAGTATTTAGATATTTTAGAGGGTGTGCCTAATGCTCACCAAGATTATGGGTTGGGTACAGACAGGGACATTGAATGGCTGAAAACATCCCAGAGCGTTCAGCTCTGAATTTGCAGCATTTGCTATTCTCACAATTATTCATGTTCTGATGAGGTAATTCCACTCAGGCAGGAGTCATTCACAGGTGAAGCTTCTTTCCTGGAACAAAAAGATATCCTGACTGTGTCATCACTGGCCTACAGAGGGCACTGTTTGCACATCCAGAAGCATTCACTTCCATCTAGGTTCCTCTTGAGGAGGAACACCCCTAAGCCACTCTGACTGCCCAGGGCACACTTCACTGCAAGCAGCAGCTTTTCCTGAACTTGCTACTTAGACAGCTGTGGGCTGTTCTGGGCGTCACGTTCACTGAGGCCTAATTTAGAGGAGATGTCTCACTTCAGTAGCTTCTCTGACTTCAGATGAAATTTAGTTCATCGAACACTGGCTCAGATCTAGAAACTTTCATGACTTCTCTTCTCCCCTAAATTGTTTCATCTCTTCAAATCTCCTCCTCCCCCATTGATTGCCCTTTGGTCCCCTTACACTTGCCCTTCCAGACTGCCCGTGTTTACACCTTACATTCTGTCCTATGGACATCTTCTGGCTTATTGTCCCAGCCTCTCCTTTAAGATTGTGACTTCTAATTCTGGCTTTTGTAAGTTTGTCAGGGCTGAATTGGTGACACAACAGTGGTACATCAGTAGTTCCTGGTGACATAGTCCTCTAGGATATCTGTATCCTAGCACCCTTGTTCTTCAGAAAGAGTGGTAGATTTCTGTCTTAGTCACGGTTCCTTTTGCCATGATGAAACATAATGATGAATAGACACCTGGGGAGGAAAGGGTTAACCCTGCTTGTACTTCCACATCATAGTTCATAACATAGGAAGTCAGGACAGGAACTCCTCCAGGGCAGGACCCTCATGGCGAAGCTGATGCAGAGGCCATGGAGGAGTGCTGCTTACTGGCTTGCTCTTTTCCCCACAGACACACATTAGAATGAGCCCCGGTAATCGTACAACAGGATCAATATTAGGCTGTCCTGAAATCTCCTCTGCCAGTGACATTAGTTTAAAACTTTGCAGCTTTGGCCTTAGGAATGTTCTTAGGACAAGGGGACGAAGTGCTTACATCCTTGGCCACAGTATCACAAGAATGGTCTCCTTCCCAGCTCTCACCATCGTCCCTCTCTGAAATCCCTTGAGCTGTGTCTCCACAATCCTCCTTGCTCTCAGCACTACTGTCTTCCAAGCTCCTACTGCAGTGGCCCATTACCCTGCTGAAAGCATTCAAGAGCTTTCCCAGGCCAAAGTCTCAAAGTCTTTCCTATTTCTCCCAAGACAGCTCGTCAGCACTGTTGGAACAGTGAGCCAGGTTCATACACCAACTTCTGTGTGACTTCCTTTCCTATCTCTGTGAAGAAACACCACTACCAAGGCAGTTTATGGAAGAAAGATTTTATTAGACTTACAGTTTCAGAGATGACTTAATGACCATTTTGACTGGTAGGATGGATCCTGGCAGCTAGGTATACAAGCAGTATGCAGGCAGGTATGCAGACGTAAGCAGGCATGCAGGAAGGTATGTTGGAACGTAGGTATGCAGACAGGTATGCAGGAATGTAGGAATGCTGACAGTTATGCAGACAAACATAGAGGCATGCATGCAGATAGACATGCAGCCAGTCAGTAATGCATGGCACTTAGAGCAACAACCAAGAGCTTAAGTCTCGTCCACACACAGGAGGCAGAGGGAACAGACTTGGCTAGCTATGGGCTTTTCAAGCTTGAAAGCCCATCTCCAGTGACGCGCCATGTCCATGTCTCCTAATCCTTCCCGAACAGTTCCACTGTCTGGGAAACAAACATTCAAATAGAAGTGCCTACAGGGGCCATTCTCATTAAAAGTATCACATTTGCCCTCTGGCTACTACCTCCAAATCAAAATCCCCCAGAAATTTGCATTTTTAGTATTGATTTGGCCCTCTTTTCTCCAGGTGCTTTTCCAGTGAGCCATCTTGGACTCAGTCCACATGATGACTCAATCTTCCTTGCTCGGTGTCTCTGTCTCTGTCTCAGTCTCATTCTCTCTCTCTCTCTCTCTCTCTCTCTCTCTCTCTCTCTCTCTCTCTCTCTCTGCCTTTCTCTCAACTCCCCTCCCTGAATAAACTCCATTCTATTCTATACTGCCCTGTGGCTGGCCCTCAGGAGGATGGATGCCTCAGTGTGGGCCTCAGAGACACCCCCTTCCCCCACACCTGACTACTCATCCACCAAACATATTCCTCCTCTTCTTATCTTTTTATACATCACAACACCTGTGGCAGGCATCTCAACAAGGCCTGTAACTCCTGCTACAGGGGATCTGACCACCATGTCTGTCCCCTTCAGGCACTGGCACACATGTAGCCCATACAAACGTGTACATGGAGGTAAAAATGTTAAAGCTGAAGTAGTTTTCTGGGTTCACCATACATTGTACATACATGGCACAAACTTATTTTACAGTTGTCATTGTCAGTTTTGGTTGTGGTGGTTGTTTTGTTTTGTTTGATTTGTAGCCGCGTTTTGCTATGTAGCCCAGGCTATCTTGGGAATTGAGATCATCCTATGTCAGCCATAATGTGCTGAAATGATCATTGTGTGTCCCAATGTCCAACTTGTATTATTTTTGTTGTTATTTTGTTGTCAACACAGACAGGTTTACAATAAGTTTAAAAACTGGCAAGGATTTTACTCTATAATTTGGCTCCTAATTAAAAAAAATCTGTTCCTGATAGCTTTAAGGTGGGCCATAACTTATATTTTCTATACAGTTTTTCAAGAGGGTATTTTTTTTAATGTTGACTTTCTCATCTGGCATTAAATTTGGCCAATATAAAATATTTTTTTTACACAGCTCTTTATATCTTACTCCATTGTTCTAACACAAGTTATTAAATGATCTTTATCATTCATTTTATGTTTCATTTTCCTGCAGAAACTCATGTACTAGTGTGTGTGTGTGTGTGTGTGTGTGTGTAGGGAGACTGTGTGTATCCATACACAGGCAGTGCATATGCATATAAGTATATAATTAATGCATACATACATATATGTATATTAGTAATATGTATATGAAATACATTTATATGTGTGTATGTGTGCCTGAGTGTGTGTGTGCATGCGTGTGAGTGTGTGTGTGTGTACCAGGATACTAGTTTCAACATTTCTTGTGATACTCCAAGAACACACTTTATTTTTGTTTTGTTTTTTTAATTCATTTTTTATAGGATATTTTCTTTATTTGCAATTCAAATGTTATCTTTTTTCTGTTTCCCCTCCACAAACTTCCTATCACACCCCCCCTCCTCATGCTTCTGTGAGGGTATTCCCCCACCTACTCACTCACTCCTGCCTCACCAACCTAGCATTCCCCTACACTGGAATATTGAGCCTTCATAGGACCTAGGGCCTCTCCTCCAATTGAAGCCCAACAAGGCCATCCTCTGCTATATATGCAGAGGGAGCCATAGTACCACAACCCCACTAAGGAAATTAATTTTCCCTCTCTCTATGACTCAACACAGCCCTTGGCCATGCTTGGAGAGAAGGAATATTTATCAGTCATGCTAGTTAAGGGGAAAGAGGGAAAAAATATTTACTAGTAATGCTAGTTAGGGAGAAAGAGGTAGTCTGTTCACATTGGGTCCTGTCTCTCCTCCACACATGCAGAGTGACTCTATCTCTGTGGGGGGCTGTGGGAGGAATTTCCCTGGGACAGACACAGTCTTCATCCTCCTTTTAAGAAAGAAGACCCACTACAGCAGTGTCCCAAGACCCAAAGGTTCCCACTCTCCCTTTCACCATTTATGTCACCTTTTTAAGCAGTGGTCAGTATAATTGGAAAATTCATAACTCACCATTCTCTGAAAATCTTTAGGCCCTCATCTCTCTCCTCCAGACAGGTTTTTATACCCAGCTGAACATATCCTGGCCAGCCCCATAACCGGTTCTATAAAACTTGAGCCATCAGCCCAGAGAACAAGCTACCAGACAACAATCAGACAGAGCCTCTGTCCAGTGGCCTGGATGTGACTGATGTGTTCCAACCCATCAGACCCTACCTAAGAGATGCCACACACATCACTATCTCTGTGTATGCTCCATGATAGACTGTGCATGCCTTTCTATGTCCCATCCATGTCCTTTTCTTCCAGAAAATCCTTCCACTTCTGCCCTATGAGATCACATCCCTGCCTCTCTCTTTTCCACAGATATGCCTGACACCTGTCACTGCAGTGGACCATATGTTCTGTGTCACAATTGTCTCATAAATGCCACAATCCTCCAGCCTCAAAGACTTCTAGGTGCCAGTGTGGACTCTGTCCAACACTGCATAATGCATCACATGGGTGATGATTGCAGATCTTGACTGTAGTGTGCTTAGAGTCCTGGAACATAGGACAGGAATTTGTGTCTCCTTTCCATTTTATAGACATTAGAGATAATGGGGATCATTTTTGATTCCATCTCCTTCCTGAGGTGCATTATCTGAGCCCATTGCACATATTCCCTAGTGGTTTTCTGTCAGCCTCTCAGCAGTAGAGCAGGGCTGCTCATAGCCATGCACATTCAGAGCCATTGATGAGGAAGGACTCAGAGCTCTGGGGTCACTGGTCCTGGCTCCCTCTCACCTTTGCTTTATGACATAATCCTCTATCAACTTGACCGTGAACAACGGACAGAGTCTGGTCCATGAACCCCCAAAAGGCTCTCATACCACACATACTGTTTCCACTAATACAGGGGCCACATAAAGCCCTCTGCCTACTTTTTGTGTTGGCTGACCTATCCCCATCCCCTCTGATCTTCAGGCTGAGGCTGGCTGGGAAAGCTGAAGACATGGACCTATCAGGCCACAGCACCATTCAAAGAACCACTGCAAGCAAGACAGCCACACCAACAAACCACCTTTATTTTTTCATTGTTCTCTGATTTCAGTGAGGGTTTTGAAGGTGCATCTTGGTACTTTTCCTCCTGAGTAATTCTTATAGGCTTTGGGTTAAACTGGTACAGATGGCATCTCCTAAATTCAAATCTTGACTCTTACACGTTTGGAGGGTCCTGCTCTCCAAAAGCTCCCACAGCTCCAGCCCCGGCGGCTGCCCCAAGTGCTCCCAGGATGATGTTGGTTGATGTGGAGAGTCCAAGCATCCCTGGGAAGGAGATGATGCAGTGACAGGCAGTTGCCTGAGGCTTAGAGATGTTCCACATATTTTTGCTTGAACCCTGTGGCTCTGCTCTAGACAGATATTTAAAGTGGACCAGAAGGAGAAGATAGATGTGGGTAAAATGGGATGCAGGACAGAGAACAATCCAGATTGGAGCCCTCTCCCTACACATCAGGACAGAAAAGGATGCAGTAGAGGAAGACACCCAGGTAGTAAAGATTCAGAACCCACATAGCATTCATCAGGCTCCTTCCCACTCTGCCCATGAGCCACCCTCACAGCTGAGCCACACCCTCACCTCACTCAGAATGAACCAGGAAATAGGGACAGAAGGAGAACACTTGGGTTACATAGGAAGGTCGGACTGTAGGGATACAAAGGGAGTCACCGTCCTTGGCTTGGTCTCTGGTCATCTTGCCTGGCCTGACACTTACCCACTGTCTGGAGTGTGGCTACCAGGCTTCCTGCTGCAACTCCTCCCCCATTGGCAATTGCTGCAGCAGACATCATCTTGGCTGCTATGGACCCAGCTACAATGCCTGCCCCAGTGAAGCCCACGGCACCCAGGACGACAGGTGTAGCTGCCACAGCCACAACTGTAGGAAAAGGAGCTGGGTGAGGTAGGGTCAGGGAAATGGCCCACCCTTGGCTGTTTCTGTGGTCTTTTTATTCTGAAGAGCAGAAGAAGGGGTTCCAGGTAACCAAGAATGGCAGGGTGGAAGCCAGGTGGAGGGAAAGGGGACAGTGGAGGATTTGGCAGAGCCATGGTGTTGCCAGGCTGTGACACTTGAGAAGCATCATCCTTCACTGGGCCTGGGGTGTGAGGGGCAAAAACAACCCTGCAGTGCTCAGCAGCTCCCCTCCCAGCCTTCACCAAATCATCTACTTTCTGCTCATCAGATATCAGGCCTGGAGGAGCAGCTGCACAGGAATCCTAAGCTCATCCCTAGAGGAAAGTTAGCACAGCCCTGGCCCCTGCTCTGCATGCAGACATATTGAGAATCCAGTGGCCAATAAGTGCAGGGAGTGGCACCCAAATCAAAAGCCCCCACCACCTCACCAGCTGGAGCAAGACACCAACCTCCTCCTAGTGCAGCGCCCACCATTTGTCCTAGGGAGAGATGGGTAGACAGAGAAGGTTACAGTCTGTGGATGGCAGTGAATTCTTAGCAGATTTGGGTCAGGCAGGCCAGTTGCTAGTCCATCCAGGGGCTACTAACCCCACATGATGAGTTGTCCTGATAGCCGGTGAGTTATCCTGGTATATGGCGAGTTGTCCTGGTAGGTGGCAACCTGCTTACTTAGACAGTGACTTAAATCTGAGGAGAGCAGGAAAGACTCTTGACTGTGAACCAGTAAAGTCAGGGTCCACACCTTCAAATGAGTCAGCTTCCTCTCAGAGGTTTGAAAGCAATAGGAAAAGTAAACACCTGTCCTTGGCCTATCAGCTTACCTCCTGCCTCAAACCTGAAACAAAAACCACACGCTTATGTACATAAACTCAGCAAGAGGAATGTGGGCATTTTGTTCCCTTTCTCAGAGGAACCAAAGCACCCTCACTTAAGTCTTCCTTCTTCTTGAGCTTCCTGTGCTGGGTGAATTGTAATTTGTTTATTATGAGCTTCGGTTCCTCCGAGAAAGGGAACAAAACACTCACAGGAGCAATAAAGGAGACAAAGTGTGGAACAGAGACTGATGGAAAGGCCACTCAGAGACTGCCCTACCTGGGGATTCATCCTATAAACAGTCACCAGACCCCAACACTACTATGGATGACAAGAAGTGTATACCGAAAGGAGCATGCCATGGTTTTCTCCAGAGGGGCCCTGCCAGAGCCTTACACATACAGAGGCAGATGCTAGCAGCCAACCATTGGTATGGGCATGGGGTCCCCAGTGGAGGAGCTGGAGGGGTTTACAGCCCCATGGGAAGAACAACAATGTAGGCCACTCAGATGCCCCAGGACTCCCAAGGACTAAACCATCAACCAAGGGGTACACATGGTTCCAGCCAAAAATGTGGCAGAGGAATGCCTTGTTGGGCATCAGTGGGAAGAGTGGTCCTTGGCCAGGTGGAGGCTCAGTAGATGCCCCAACAAAGGGAAATGAGGAGAGGTAGGTGGGAGTGGGTCGGGTGGAGAGACATATATGTGGAGGCAGGAAGTGGTAGGAGGTGTTGGGGGTCTTTGGGGAGGGGGGAAATTGGGAAAGGTTTTATCATTGGAAATGTAAATGAAGATTATAGTCAATAAATAAATTTTTTTAAAAATGTGGGCACAAAAACTCTACTCTAGGGGCTTGAGAGATGGCTCAGCGTTTAAAAGCACTGACTGCTCTTCCAAAAGTCCTGAGTTCAAATCTGTCTTAGTCATGGTTTCTATTCTTGCACAAACATCATGACCAAGAAGCAAGTTGGGGAGGAAAGGGTTTATTCAGCTTACACTTCCACATTGCTGCTCATCACCAAAGGAAGTCAGGACTGGAACTCAAGCAGGTCAGGAAGCAGGAGCTGATCCAGAGGCCATGGAGGGATGTCTCTTACTGGCTTGCTTCCCTTGGCTTGCACAGCTTGCTCTCTTATAGACTTAAGACTACCAACCCAGAGATGGCACCACCCACAAAGGGCTTGGCCCTCCCCCTTGAGGAGGATCACTAATTGAGAAAATGCCCCACAGCTGGATCTCATGGAGGCACTTCCCAACTGAAGCTCCTTTCTCTGTGATAACTCCAGCCTGTTTCAAGTTGACACATAAAACCAGCCAGTACAAAATCCCAGCAATCAAATGGTGGCTCACAACCACCCATAATGAGATCTGACTCCCTCTTCTGGAGTGTCTGAAGACAGCTACAGTGTACTTACATATAATAAATAAATAAGTCTTAAAAAATATTTATACTCTCCTGAAATAGGTTGAGAATTTATTGTAGAGCTTTGGCTGTATGGTTACCCAAAAGTACATGCAGAGGGTTAGTTTTGTTTTTGTTTTTTTAATACAGGGTTTCTCTGTATAGCCTTGGCTGTCCTGGAACTCACTCTGTAGACCAGGCTGGTCTCGAACTCAGAAATATGCCTGCCTCTGCCTCCCAAGTGCTGGGATTAAAGGCGTGTGCCACCACCGCCTAGCACCATGTAGAGTGTTGATGAGGTTTTTGTAGTAGCAGAACAAAGAAAGTCACAAATTAAGGTACTTAAAATATATATGTATTTAAAACAAATATATATATGTATATATACATATATATAATGTATAATCATGAGGCTATTAAGTGGTAGGGATAAAGCCAGTGGAGGAGCCTCCGTCATAGGCCTGGTGTGCTAACTACCAGTATCCCACCTTTTGGTGGCAGGAGCCAAGTTTTTGTATATTCCAAAGGATTTGCCTAATGGTCTCAAAGACTTTAGGTTGGGTACAGACATTGTATAGACAGGGATATTGAATGGCTATCACAAGGGCTAAAGATGTCCTGAGAGAATTCAGCTCTGAACTTGCAGCATTTGAAATTCTCCTCAATCATGGAGGTTCTAATGATTTAAAAACCCTCACAGAGGGCTCAGTCAAAGATACACAGATTCTTTGTTCAGCAAAAATGTGTCCACGTTCATCACTGTCCTGCCGAGGGGACTATCTGTGTTTACACCCAGACCTCAGGGTCCCCACGGAACACCAGGAGTCCAACCCGAATGCACAAGCATAGAGCGTATATTCAAGCTTGAGCTTGGACCTGTCCAACCTCTCCACTGCAGTGGATGGGTGTGGAAGTGGCTGAGCTGGTGTCAGCCTTGGCTTTTATATAGTTTATGCAGGGCGAGGGCTTTCCAACTAGACAGTTACACGATTGGTTGACATTTCAGAAATCATAGTTTGCACAAAAATTTTAGCTTGTGACAATTTTAACTTACTATATATAGTTGGGTTGAACTTGGGCCATTTGCCTGGGGCATGACATTGGGCATTTCCATTAAACAAGGTGGAATGGCTATTGCTTGGGGGTGTCTTGGTTCCTGGAACAAGTTGTGGTTTTTCCAGTTACTAAGTTTACAATAAGGACATGCTAGACGTAAGATGGAGTCTGCACACAACATGGAATTATTTAGGCAGGGTCCTTCAGTTGGCACACCCAAGAGCATTTGCTTCCGTCTCGATCCCTCCTAAGATATGCTACCACCCAACATGAAGCAGAAACTAAAGGGTTCCTTGGAAAGTCAATTGTGTTGGAGGTGTTTTGCTGCGGTAAACACGCTAAACAGTATTTTCCAAAAGTGGACACAGGTGAAAGGATGTTAACACCAACATGTGAAGGGACAATTGATTCTTCACTAAGGACACGCATGCATTGGTCTGCCCTACATAGCATAGTTCTGCTCCTTTTGTTGGGACTCCATGGAGAGAAACACATCAGAAAAACTTGTGGTGGTGTGCTGCAGCTTCTTGCTGCTTGCGTGGACTCAGTCTGATTGTAGAGTAATGCACAGAGTCAGGGGGAATTCTGCTAAGACTCACGTGCTGATGAATGACATGTGGTTAGGAAAGACCTGTGGACGGCATGTAATGTTAGGAGGTAGAATAATAAGAGTCAACAGACTGTGAGAGGGAATTGCTAGTCGAGCTAGGTGTGCAGGGCTTCTTGGTCTAGCATCTTCACCGATGTTCATTGAAGTGGCACAGCTGAGAGCTTCTCCTGGAAACCCTGCCGGTCTGAAACCCCCCTGCTGACTCCTGCTGATTTGGCTGAGGCCTGGCTGTCTCTGCTTGGTTGTGCCATCACTGTTGCTATCCAGACACTATTGAACTGGACTGCTAGCATATCCGTCAAGTGTTTGCCTGTGCATAGAGCTGCAGTTGCTGACCTGTGAGCTGAACTGCTGATTTCAGGACAGCACAGATGGGATTTGCTCCAAAGAACAATTTCTAAATAGGTCCATTTCTCTTGTATCTTTTCTTTCACTAGGAGGGAGATTAAACCATTTAAGTACCATCATTAAGCCAGGCAGTGGTGGCCCATGCCTGTAATCCCAGCACTCTGGGAGGCAGAGGCAGGTGGATTCCTGAGTTCGAGGCCAGTCTGGTCTACAGAGTGAGTTCCAGGACAGCCAGGACTACACAAAAAAAAAAACCCTGTCTCGAAAAAACTAAATCCGAAAAAAAAACAAAAACAAAAACAAAAACAAAAAACAAACCATCATTAAAAATAGGCTTTGCAAAATCCATTCTGACTACCTTGAGGATGCTGTTTTGCAAGCACCTTCTTTTACTGAACTGGCTACTTAGACCTATATGTGCTGTTCCTCAGCGTCAAGTTCATAGAAGCATAATTTAGAGGAGATGTCTCACTTCAGTACAAGCTTCTCTAACTTCAGATGAAATTTAGTTACTTAATCAAACATTGCCTCAGATCTAGAAACTTCCATGACTTTTCCTCTAAATTGTCCCAATCCTCCCTTAGTGCCCCCCCCCGATTCCCATTTGGTCTCCTTACACTTGCCCTTCCAGACTGCCCCTGTTTACACCTTAAACTCTGTCCTGTGCACATCTTCTGGTTTACTGGTCCAGCCCCTCCTTTAAGGGTGTGAATTCTAATACTGACTTTTGTAAGTTAGCCAGGCTGAGTTGCTGACACCACAGTGGTCCACCAGTAGTTCCTGGTGACATTGTCATCTAGGGAATCTGTATCTTAGAACACTTGTTCTGCAGAAAGTGTGGTAAATTTCTGTCTTGGTCAGGGTTCCTATTAGTGTGATGAAACATAATGATGAATAGAAACCTGGGGAGGAAAGGGTTAACTTTGCTTGTACTTCTACATCACAGACCATCACATAGCAGGTCAGGACAGGAACTCCTCTAGGGCAGGACCCTCATGGGGAAGCTGATGCAGAGGCCATGGAGGAGTGCTGCTTGCTAGCACTTTTCCCCACAGACACACAGTAGAATGAGCACAAGTAATCATGCAAAAGGATCAATCTCCTGTACCAGTGACATTAGTTCAAAACTTTGCAGCTTTGGCCTTAGGAATGTTCTTAGGACACGGGAAAGAAGTGCTTACATCCTTGGTCACAAAGGCACAAGAATGGTCTCCTTCCCAGCTCTTACCATCGTCCCTCTCTGAAATCCCTTGAGCTGTGTCTCCACAATCCCCCTTGCTCTCAGCACTACTCTCTTCCAAGATCCTACTGCAATGGCCCCTTACCCTGCTGAAAGCATTCAAGAGCTTTCCCAGGCCAAAGTCTCAAAGTCTTCCCCATTCCTCCCAAGACAGCCCCATCAGAACAGTGAGCCAGGTTCTCACACCAACTTCTGTATGACTTCCTTTCCTATCTCTGTGAAGAAACACCACTACCAAGGCAATTTATGGAAGAAATGGTTGATTGAAATTACAGTTTCAGAGATGAGTTATTGACCCTCTTGTCTGACCAGATGGCCGAAAGCAGGCAGGTATGCATCTAGGAATGCAGGAAGGCAGATATGTATGCAGGCAGGTAGGAATGTCAACCTTCTGTCGGGCAGGTGTGACAGCAGTATTCAGGTAAGTATGTAGACACATGAACAGGCATGCATGCAGACAGACATGCAGGCTGTAATGTCATGAGAACAACAACTGAGAGCTTAAGTCTGGTTCACTGGCAGGAGGCAGAGAGAGGGAACAGACTTGGCTAGCTTAGGGCTTTTGAAACTTCAAAGCCCATCTCCAATGATGCACTTCCTCCAACAAGGTCCTGTCTCCAACCCTTCCCAAACAGTTCCAGTGTCTGGGAAACAAACATTCAAATTTGTGCACCTATAGGGGCCATAGGCCTTTTCTCCTCTATTCCTTACCATCAATTGCCTTTTTCATCAAATAAAATTGTATAAAAGAATTTTTAAAATGCTAAGTGTTCTTTGTCCTGGCAAGCTCCAAAATAAGTGAGATGAAGAATATGAGATTCATTTGATAAGCTGTAGGGTTCACTAACTGAACATTTCTTAATCTATTCTATTTCTTAATCTATTCTAAACTAATCTGGCCACCACCCAATCAAAATCCTCCACTTGGATTTTTAGTGTTGATCTGTCCCTCTCTGCTCCAGGTGCTTTTCCAATGAGGCCTCTTGGACCCTTCTCCACAAGATGATTTTATCTTCCTCTCTCAGTGTCTCTGTCTCTCTCTGTCTCTCTGTCTCTGTCTCTCTGTCTCTGTCTCTGTCTCTGTCTCTGTCTCTGTCTCTCTCTCTCTCTCTGTGTGTCTCTCTCTCTGCCTTTCTCTCAACATCCCTCCCCATGCCCTGAATAAATTCTATTCTATAACACTCCTGTGGCCAGTCCCTCAGTGGGAAGAGATGTCTCACTGTGGGCCCACAGAGGCACCCCCTTGCCCCACACCTAATTATCCACCAAACATATTTCTTCTCTCCTTATCTTTTTATACAGCACAACATCTGTGGCAGGCATCTCAGTGAAGCCTGTAACTCCTGCTATGGGAATCTGACCACCATGTCTGTCCCCTTCAGGCACTGTCACACATGTAGCTCTTACATACTTGTACATGGAGGTAAAAATGTTAAAGCTGAAGGAGTTTTCTGGGTTCACCATACATTGTACATACATGGCACAAACTTATTTTCCAGGTGTCATTGTTTGTTTTGATTGTGGTGGTTGCTTTGTTTTGTTTGTCTTGTAGGCAGCGTTTTGCAAAGTAGCCCAGGCTATCTTGGGAATTGAGATTATCCAATGTCAACCATATGTGTCCTGAAATGATCAGTGTGTGTCCCAATGTCCACCTTGTATCATTTTTGTTTTTGTTTTTGTTGTTGTTGCTGTTAACACAGACAGATTTATAATAAGTTTTCAAACTGAAAATGATTTTACTCTATAATTTGATTCCCAATTACAAACAAACAAACAAACAAACAAAAAAACAAAAACAAAACCAACCAACCAACCAACCAACCAAACAAACAAACAAACAAAAAAACGGTTCTTGATAGCTTTCAGGTACACCAGAACTTGTATTTTCTATACAGTTTTTCAAGGTGGTATCCTTTAATGTTGACTTTGTCCTCTGGCATTTAATTTGGCCCATATAGATCCAGTTTAGTAAGAGAGTATCAAAACAGAGAAATGGGGGGTGGTTGTTGGGGAATGGGCTGAGGGAAGAGGACTTATGGGACATATGGTGAGGGGGGAACTGGGAAAGGGGAAAGCCTTTGGAATATAAACAAAAAAAAATAGAAAAAATATATATAAAAAAAAAGCAAAAAAATTTTTGGCCCATATACAATATTTTTTACATAGCTCTTTATGTCTTACTCCATCATTCCAACACAACCTTTTAAATAATCTTTACCATACATTTTATGTTTCATTTTCCTGCACAAAATTATGTACTGGTATGTGTAGCCATACACAGGTAGTGTATATACATATAAGTATGTAATGAATGTATACATACATATGTATATGTATGTATGATGTGTGTATGTAATACCTGTGTATACATATATTTAAGTGTGTGAGTATGCTTGTGTGTGTGTATACCAGGATACTAGTTTTGACATTTCCTGTGATAATCCAAGGACACACTTTATTTTTGTTTTGTTTTGTTTTTAAAATTCTTTGTTTTATTGGATACTTTCTTTATTTAAATTTCAAATGTTATCTTCTTTCCCAGTTTCCCCTGTGCAAACCTCCTATCACAGGTTCCCTCCACCTGCTTCTGTGAGGGTGTTCCCCCAGCCATTCACCCACACCTGTCTCCCCACCCTGGCATTCCTCTACTGGGACATTGAGCCTTCACAGGACAAAGGCCCTCTCCACCAATTGATGCCCTATAAGTCCATCTTCAGCTACATATGTGGCTGGAACCATGGGTCCCATAACCCCACCAAGGAAATTAAATTTCCCTCTCTGTGTGACTCAACGCAGCTCTTGGTCATTCTTGGAGAGAAGAAATATTTACAAGTCATGCTAGTTAGCGGGAAAGAGGGAATAAATATTTACCAGTGATGCTAGTTAGGGGGAAAGAGGTAGTCTGTTCACATTGGGTCCTGTCTCTACCCAACACGCGCAGAATGGCTCTAGCTCTGGGAAGAGGGGGGTGCTATGGGAGGAATTTCCTTGGGACAGACCCAATCTTCATCCTCCCTTTAAGAAAGCAGTCCCACTACAGCAGTGTCCCAAGACCCAAAGGTTCCCACTCTCCCTTTCATGATTTATGTCACCTTTTCAAGCAGTGGTCAGTATAATTGGAAAATTCATAACTCACCATTCTCTGAAAATCCTCAGGCCCTCATCAGTCTCCTCTAGACAGGTTTTTATACCCAGCTGACCTAGAATGACTGCCCACAGATCCTGAGCACCCACCACCCTGGGGCCTGGCAGAGCATCACTGCCAGACAGTGTGGCCAAGTTAGAGTGGGTTTTCTCTTCTCTGTGTCCTGACTGTGAGATCCACACTGCCCAGGATAAGGAGGCTTGGAACAGTTTTTGCAAAGACCTTCTACAAGGATTAAACCAGCTGGTAGGCAAATCCCTAGGGTGAGAGAGGTAATAAATGGGCCCAAGGAATCACACACTGGGTTCCCAGAGCACCTGTGTGAGACTCACCCCTTGTTCACTGCCTCAGACCCAAACACCAGAAAACCAGCACGCTGCCATCATTGATTCTGTCATTCAGGCCTGCCCAGATATTTGAACCAAACTTTAGAAGTCAGAAGGGTTTGAGCATATGACTGGGTCCCAATTAATGGAGATTGCTCAAATGTTTACAATAACTGTGACTTGTAGGTATAATGCAAAAGAAAATATTGACCTGAGCATTAGTGGCAGTCCTCAGGCAGACTGATCAACAAGAGGCCAAAAGGGGAGTCCAGCACACCAGGAAGGAATAGCTTGGAAGATGGTCTCGTCCTATGTAAATGACTACAACTGGAAGAGGGCCCTAGCCTGGAAGATTCAAATGACCTACCTATCTGTCAAAGTCCGATTTCCATCGGTTAGCCACTACAGCTATGCTAATAAAAGAAGCTGACAAACTGTCTTTGGGCCAGGAACTATTCCAACTACCACATACTACCACAGAGTCTTGAGGCCCCCTTGAAATGGTGAACACAAGATAGGAGGATGTCCAACTCCCACAAAATGCTTTGTCAAGAATACATCCTGGCCAGCCCCACAAACAGTTCTATAAAACTTGAGTCATCAGCCCAGAAGGCAAGATGTCAGATTATAATCAGACAGAGCATCTGTCCAGTGGCCTGGATGTGACTGATGTGTTCCAACCCATCAGACCCTACCTAGCAGATGCCACACAGAACCTTCTGAGTGTGCTCCCTCATAGATTCTGCATGCCTTTCAATGTCCCACCCATGTCCTCTTCTTCCAGGAAGTCTTTCCAGTTCTGCCCTATGGGATCATATCCCTGCCTCTGTTTTCCACAGATGTGCCTAGCACCTGTCACTGCAGTGAACCATATACTCTGTGTCAGATTGTCTCATAAGTGCCACAATCCTCCAGCCTCAAAGACTTCTAGGTGCCAGTGTAGACTCTGTCCAACATTGCATAATGCATCACATGTGCAATGATTGCAGGTCTTCACTGTAGTGTGTTTAGAGTCCTGGAACATAGGGCAGAAATTTGTGACTCCTTTCCATTTTATAGACATTACAGATAATGGGGATCATTTTTGATTCCATCTCCTTTCTGAGGTGCATTAGCTGAGCCCCAGTGAACAAACTCCCTAGTGGTTTTCTGTCAGCCTCTTAGCAGTACAGGAGGGTGGCTATAGACTGCTCATAGCCATGCACATTCAGAGCCATTGATGAGGAAGAACTCAGAGCTCTGGGCTTAACAGTCCTGGCTTCCTCTCACCTTTGCTTCAAAAGCCCTCATACCACAAAGACTATTTCTGTTAAGGCAGGGGCCACCTAAAGCCCTCTGCCTACTGACTGTGTGTTGTCACCTCTCTCTGATCTCCAGGCTGAGACTGACTGGGAAAGTCTGAAGAATTGAAACTCCCAGCCCACAACCCCAATCAAAGAGTCACCATGGGCCAAACTAGACACCCCAGTCCATGTGCTTTATTGTTCCTCAGTCTTTATCATCAGTGAGGATTCTGAAGGGACATTTTTGAACTTCGTCTCCTGGGTAGTCGGTATAGGCTTTGGGTAGAGCTGAGAGAAGTGTCATCTCCTAAGTTCAGAGCAAGGCTACCACAGCTGCCCCAAGAGCCCCCATGATGGTGTTAGCTGATGTGGAGTGTCCAAAGACCCCTGGGAAGGAGACAGTGCAGTGACAGGGAGTGGCCTGAGGCTCAGAGACACTCGTCCAGTTTTTTCTGAACTCCAGGGATCTGCTTTCCCCAGAGATATTTCAAGTGAACCAGAAGGAGAAGACAGATGTGGGTAAACTGGAATGCAGGACAGAGAGGTAACCACAGAAATGCCCTTTCTATATAGCAGGACAGAGGGGCACCCAGTGTAGAAAACCACTCACTTAGGGAAGATCCAGAGCCCAAGTAGCCTGTGTCAGGCTCCTCCCTACTTCTGCCATCCAGCACCCCTCACCCCTGGCCACACAACCTCCTCACTCAGAATAAACCAGAAAGCAGGAACAGAACTAGAAGACACAGGTAACTAAAGAAGGCGAGGAAGGGAGTTATCATCCTTGGATTGGTCTCTGGTCATCTTGCCTGGCCTGACACTTACCCACTGACTGGAGTGTGAATACCTGCCCCAGCAACTCCAGTAGATTCTGTGTGACAAGCTCCACAGACTGAGGCATTAGACTCCAAAGGGGGAAAGTCTCCTGGAATGGCTGTGGCACTCTCTGGCTAAAAGATAATTCTGAGCCATAGCTCGCATGGCAGTTTGTCTTGCTTTCAATTTTCCCTCTTCCTTTTTCACAGGATTATCCTAACAGCCCGGGCTGAAAAAATCCAAGCAAGTAAGATGTAAAAGAGTCCGTTCTTTGAAGTAGAATCACTGGCCAAAAACTCTTTTCTTAGAACTGCAATGCTTTGCCTCATAGTCATTTACATAATCAGGTTGATAAAATAACCTCTCAACAACAAGTAAATTTATATGGTTATATAGATGAGGGTGGTGGCTCTGACACTGTGGTATGAAAAGCATTGAAGTAAATATCAAGACTTTTTACACAGAGAAGCTAAATGTTAGATAAGGAGTACTTACAGAAACTCATTAAGACCTAGGGAGTATGACCAAACGTTCTTTGAACTCTCTTTGAACGTTTGTTAATTGCAAGTGTTTCTATATCAGGAAGATTAATGTTATCTATGTGAAAGTCTGAAGAATTGAAACTCCCACCCACAACCGGGGCCAATCAAATAATCACCACAGGCAAAGTTAGGCACCCCAGACCATGTGCTTTATTTTCCTCAGTCTTTGATATCAGTGAGGATTCTGAAGGGACATTTTAGAACTTCATCTTCTGGGTAGTCTGTATAGGGTTTGGGTTGAGCTGAGAGAAGTGTCATCTCCTGAGTTCAGAGCAAGGATTCAGCAGCTACAGCAGCTGCCCCGACCGCCCCCGTGATGGTGCTGGCTGTGGTGGAGAGTCCAACGGCCCCTGGGAAGGAGACAGTGCAGTGACAGGAAGTGGCATGGGAGTCAGAGATCCCCGCCCAGTTTCTCTGTGAACCCTGGGGCTCTGCTTTAGCCAGAGATATTTCATGTGAACCAGAAGGAGAAGACAGATGTAGGTAAACAGGTAAGGATAGAGAGATAACTACAAAACTGTACTTTCTATATAGCAGGATAGAGGGGCACCCAGTGTAGAAAAACACTCACTTAGGGAGGATACAGAGCCCAAGTAGCCTGTGCTGGGATTCTCCCTAATTTGGCCATCCAGCACCCCTCATCCATGACCACACCCCAGCTCACTCAGAATAAACCAGAAAGCAGGGACAGAACTAGAAGGCACAGGTCACTTAAGAAAGTGGGACTGGAGGGAGAGGAAAGAATTCAAGGCCCTTGGCTTGGACTCTGGTCATGTTGCCTGTCCTGACACTTACCAACTGACTGGAGTGTGGCTACCAGGCTTCCTGCTGCAACTCCTCCCCCATTGGCAATTGCTGCAGCAGACATCATCTTGGCTGCTATGGACCCAGCTACAATGCCTGTCCCAGTGAAGCCCACGACACCCAGGATGATGGGTGCACCTGCAACCGCCAAGGCTGTAGGGAGAAGAGCTAGGTGAGGTAGGACCAGGGAAATGACCCACCCATTAATTCCTTGACTGTTTATGGGATCTTTCTGTTCTGAGGGCCATGGAAAGGGCACCCAAGGTAAAGAAGTAGAGGAGGGCAGGGAGCCAGGTGGAGGCAAAGAGGACAATGGAGGATGTGACAAATCTATGGTATTACCAGGCTGTGACACTTGAGAAGCATCATCCTTCACTGGGCCTGGGGTGTGAGGGGCAAAAACAACCCTGCGGTGCTCAGCAGCTCCCCTCCCAGCCTTCACCAAATCATCTACTTGCTGCTCATCATATATCAGGCCTGGAGGAGCAGGTGCACAGGAATCCTAAGCTCATCCCTGGAGGAAAGTTAGCACAGCCCTGGCCCCTGTTCTGCACGCAGGGAGCTCCCGAGTCCAGCAGCAGGGATGGCAGCCACCTCAAAGCCCAAAGGCCCCACCACCTCACCCTCAGGAGCAAGAGACAAACCTCCTCCTATAGCAGAGCCCACCAGGGTTCCTGTAGAGACAAGGATGGGGAGACAAGGTTAGACTCTGTGGATGGCCAGGAGAGCTTGGTGGCTTTGGTCAGGCATCCCTGTTCCCAGCTCACCAGGGGGGTACTCACCCAACATGTTGAGTCCTTCTGGAAGCAGTTGAGCTTAGGAAGAACTCAGTGGCTTAATTCTGAGGAGAAGGACAGGCTCTTCCTGGGGACCAATAGGAACAGGGCCTGCCCCTTTTGGGAGGTTTGAGGCAAAACAGGAATTTTGAAAGGAATGTAGGGGAGGAGGATTGAAACCAGACCTCCACCCACCTGCTTAACTCTTTCTTGATCTCTCTGTCTCTATGTCTCTCTCTGTCTCTCTCTCTCTCTCTTTCACACCACACATACACACACACACACACACACACACACACACACAGAAGTGGAAGATGAACAAGAAGACAAAGACAATACAGCTGTTTGATGCACAAATATGGTGCACAGATATGCATCCAGACACAACAGTCATGCACATAAAGTGGTAAAGATAAATATACTTTTTTTTTTTTAAGGAAAAGGCTTTGTACTAGCACTACCAGTAGTAGTTGTATTAGCAGTGATAATAATAGGCTCAGGCTAATGTACACATAATGGCCACAAATGGAAGATTTTACTAACTTACTTACACTGTAGGTTTAGCATTCCACAGGAACTGTCACCCTTTAATCTCTTTCAGCCCTAGCCCCAGGGTACACTTTGAATATTTAAACAGAGACTGGAGGCCAAAAGTCAGGCAGCTTGGGCAGATGGGGGATTCATACAGCAAAGGTACTGTTGGAATTATTATGATGATGATTATTATTTTGGTTTCTGGTTTTTTTTTTTTTGTTTGTTTGTTTGAGACAGGGTTTCTCTGTCTTCTTGGCTGTTTTGGAACTAACTCTGTGTACCACGCTGGCCTTGAACTCCGAGATCAGCCTGCCTCTGCCTCCCAAGTGCTGGGATTAAAGGCATGTACCACCACTGCCTGGCACCAGTGTTGTTCCTTTTGAAATGTTTGCAACCCAGGTCTATCTTGCCAGCCTGTAGATTTCAGCCTTTCTTAATAAGAGTTTAGGGGGCTTGAAGGCAGAGTAGGACTTAGAGGTGGTCCTGAGCTTGAAGTGCTCCCTTGAGATGCCCTTTACAGCCTGTTCTTGGATATGGGGAGGGAACTAAGGTCTGACTGGGAGTCAAGGTTGTTGCCTGTTGTTATGGGAAAGGAGTCTGATTTGGGGGTGGGGGTCATTCTTGGGGAACAACAGCAAAAACTTTCTCAGCAACCCTAAACTTCAATCATGGTACAAAATTCTATTTTCCACAGTTTTTAAGAAACCTAGTTATATTCCACTTGCACTCCTTTCATATTGGAGACATTCCACTTTGTGTAAGTAAACATTAAATTCAACTTTGTACAACTTAATAGTTGCTAAGCAGTATTATTAATAATTGTTTATAGCCTCAGTTTTATTACTTCAAGTTTCTCCTGCAGCACTGTCATTAGAAGGATAAAACCCCACTGGAAAACATGTACCATTTTACAATATATTGTAAGCCGATTCACATTCAGAACCCTCAGCAAAGGAATAGTAGATCATTCTTTCCAGCCCAAACAGATTTAGAAACAGCAGGGGAAAGGAAAATTCTCTTATTGGCTGCCTTCCATCACTGAATGTATCTGCAATCAGAGTGGATTTGTCAGATCTGGAAAGAGCTGAGGAAATGGAAACCTATCTCATTGGCTGTCTTCTGTCACTGGGTGTGTGTCTTCAAGGAGAGTAGATTTGTCAGGCCTGGAGAAAGCTGAGGAAATCGAAACCTATCTCATTGGCTGTCTTCTGTCACTGGGCGTGTATATTCAAGGAGAGTAGATTTGTCAGGCCTGGAGAGAGCTGAGGAAATCCAAACTTCTCTCAGTGGTGTCTTCAGTAACTGGGTGTATCTTCCAGGAGAGTGGATTTGTTAGGCCTGGTGGAAACGGAAACCTGTCTCATCCTCTAGTTTACTTCACTGGGTATGTCTTCTTCAACCACAGTAGAGCTTTCCACTCTGAAAAGAACTAGATATTCCAGAAACGAATGCAAGATCCAGCTGATGGTGAGGGTGGGGGTGTCAATCGGAATCCTCAGGAAGGCTTCAGTGGGTAGGGCAAGGACAGAGACCCAATTCAGATGCCCCTAGTCCTAAGAGGCCAAAGTCCTCAGACTCTGAGGGGAGACCAATGTACAGGCTCTCGGAAGACCTCTAGTTCTTGCAAAGGCACCTATCTTTAAAGGCAATAAGTTATTTTTCCTGAGCTGGTGCAATGAGATAATTCAAGCCAGATTAATTATATATAGGCAGATTTATTGGGAAGCTGTTCTCAGTCAAGATCACTGGCCCCAAGGACCAAGTTCAGGGATCTCACTATGGGGGGGTAGGAGGATGAGGCAGAAAGAAATGTGCATGCACCAAAAGAGAACAGAAGTCCAGGAAGAGACAGTTAGACACCTGAGTGACTGGATAATATAGGGAAGAGGACTAGGGGAAGGGCAGCCCAGCTTCTGGGCTGGACAGTTCAGGGTTTGGGACAGGGTTTGGGTATGTCAGGGAGGGAGTGAGGGATGCTGGGAAACCTGGAGGCCAGGTCTGGAACCTGGAGGTCAGGTCTGTTTGACCTTGGGTCTGAAACCAAACAGTACATGTGTTCCTGAAAGGACAGGACCCCAGGTCTGTTAGTCCCTGCAGGCTAGAGTGTAGGTGAAGTGAGATTCAAGTTTTAAGAGTATGAGAGCATGCCCCTTGAAAGCAGCCAGACCAGGCCTGTTTGGTGCCTAATATCTTTGCTATGGAGCCTTCTGCCCTGGAGCAAATGACTTTCCCTGTCTGAAATGGTTCCTTACTCCCCAAAGAAGGAGGATCTCAGACCCCATTGCTGGGGCCCAGCATACTGTGACCAGCAATTCTGAACAGTCTGTCTCTCCAGCCCAGAGTCATTCAGTGTTTTCAGGTTGGTTGGAGAAATCCAGATCTTGGTCTCCAATCTCATCAAAACTCCAATTCATTTCATAGGTTTGGTTAAGAAACTTGACTCTTCCCCATGGTGTTGTCTGGCACAGGGACACTGGTGGCTACCATTGTGTCCAAGATGGCATCTTCAGCAGCCATGGTCAAAGCTGGAGGGGCAGTCTCTAGCACCATTCTAGCTGGATCACAGGGTGAGTGCCCATGGAAGAGTAGAGAGTGGGCTGAAAGGGGGAGCGTTAAGGCACATGCAGCAAGCTGACCTCAGAGCTGCCTACTGTCACAAATCCAACAGTCTCGACTCTGAGTAAGCCCTGAGGGAGTCAAGACCAGTGGATGAGGCTGGGTCTGAGTCCCTCAAACCTCAGACCTGCATGCTTCCCGGGGTCCTCCTCTGAGACTTCAGTCCCTGGGGTTTGGAGCTGGAGCCTTCCATCTGTTCTCATGGAGTCAGCCCCAGAGATCACTTTTTGTGGAACTGTTGGTCCTGCTGCATGTACAAGCCATGGTATCACCTTAAATTTCTCCACTTCCTCCAGCTACAAAGGCCTCTCTGTTTTTATTTATTAATTTCCCTTGCACAAGTCTCTCTCTGCTTCAAATTTTGAGCCTTCCGTGGAGATTTTCTTTATCATTTTCCTGACTGAAGAGGCAATGGATAACATTCTCAATGGATAACATCACGTCATGATATTGGTTGTTTATTTTCACACTGAGAAGGAGGCTCTTAAAAACCCTCCATTGTCTCTAGAAAAATTTTGAAAGACCAGGATTCTAATCTATACAGAATCTTCTTGTAGCTTCTTTTGCTTTTTGTCACCCAGGGCAGACACTGTCAGCCCCCACAGCAGTCTCTTCATGAATGTTTGAGTCCCTTCCATGAAGGATGGCTTTCTGATCCCCCTATGATCTGTGATTTTACCCTCCAGGACTCAGCGTCTTAGCCCAGACTGCCCTGGGCTCTGGAGCATCTGCAGTTGGGTCTGCATTGGGAGCACTGAAGGTTGGCACTGTTTTATCGGGGTTGCCTGCCTCTGCATTAGGTGTTTCCCCCATTGGAGGTAACTAGCCCTGCATGTCTCTACTGCTTGGGAGCCCAATCGACATGGAGAACTATGACAACCCACCTGTCATATTCCTTTGTGTTCTTCAGTGATTCAAATGGATAGGGAATCCACAAGTGGAGGAAACATAATACCAGTAGCATGTTAGTGAGCAGAATTGATTTGCCTGTCTTCACATCCTAGTTGCTAGCCTATAACATTGGTTAGTTCCTTGAGATTTCCTAATGGTCTCAGAGGAGGTTAACATTCTCCCACCCCCTCTCTCATAATTGGGCCTCACTCTATAGCCCAGACTAGCTCAGAGAGCACGATGGAAGTATCCCAGGATAATTGACCTTAAGCTTATGACAATTTTTCTGACAAATTTTTGATTGTCCATCAGTGGAATCCAGCATGCTGGCAAACTGACAGATAACACTGACCCTAATTCAAATCAAGTAGTAGTCCTATGTTGAGGGAAGGAACCCATAATGCAAGGTATTGTGGTTTGACCTCCTTAGGGGAGGACCTTCTTGTCTCATGGGCCATGTGCAATCATTTACCAAACAGACAGGTAACATGCTCTCCTGCTTACCAGTCAGTACCAGTGAACAGCAAATACCTTCTAACCTCTGGCACTCAGCACTTGATTTGGACCAGCCTGGTCTCCATACCCTTCCCATTGATGCTGAGGCCACTGGAGACCTGGCTAACTTTCTCTGGATACCCTTGAACTGCTGGCCCTTCAAGCACCAGAGAACTCCATCTGGCCCCAGTGGCTGCAGGGGATCAGTATCCTAAATAGCTCACACTGTTGGGAACTGAGCCCATATGTCCTTACTATGACTCAGTGTGGAGTGTTGGTGTCTAGCGTAAGGAGTTCTGCTCAGGGGAATCTGAGAAAACTTCTTTAAGGAGTAAACAATGTCATGTCCCCTCAGTTCATTCACTCATGGATCTCAATAGCATTCAGATAAAATGTTTGTATCGCTGATACTGGTCCTCTGCCTGGCTACAAGCAGATCCTCCCATGAGAGAACCCTCCCTGCTCTGGAGAGTCACTGCCTAGTGTGGGGCCAAGGAGTGTGTCTGATAACCTGCACTGGCAAACACTGACCCTACTTCAAATCAACTAGTAGTCCTATGTTGAGGGAAGGAACCCATAATGCAAGGTATTGTGGTTTGACCTACAATGGAACTCAAAGCTTGTCTGTTTGAATGCTTGGTCCCTAATTGGTGGGCCTGCTTAGGAAGGATTAGGAGGTGTGGCCTTATTGGAGAAGATGTGTTTCTGGGGTAGCCTTTGAGTTTCAAAAGCAACATGACTACCTGCATGCTGCCCTGCAGTCTGTCACAGTGGCGGCTTATCCCTATAGTCGGTCAAGCCACACCCTAAATTATAGAGCCAGTACCCTGTGCTCACAGAGGCTACACCCATTTTCCAGCTACACCTACTCGCCTACTGGTCTCTCTCTCTCTCTCTCTCTCTCTCTCTCTCTCTCTCTCTCTCTCTCTTTTTTCATAGAAGCCAGGGCGGTCACCTTATTAACAATCTGTACTCCGAGCCTCTGGCTTTTTTTTTTGTTTTGTTTTTTTGTTTGTTTTACTTTAAAAAAAACCTGCTTTGATGGACAGACAGAGGAAAAGCAACTTGAGACTTTCCTTCTCCACAGCTGGCAAAACAGCCAGCAGGCAGATAAAGGAAGGACAAAGCAAAATCTACCTGAAGTGTTTTGAGTTCTCCAGAGATGTGCACTGGGGTCTCCCTCTTAGGGAAGTCACACAGGCCTCATTCCTTCCTGTGAGCTCGATGGGGTCGGGGATAGTGACCATTCTCACAGGATTTTTTTCTTTCTAGCCAAGGCTGCTGCTGCTGTGCTTGGGGGAGGTAAGTGACTTTATGCAATGGGTGCAGGTGAGAGACCCTAAAAATGAACGCCCCTAAGGTGACACCCAAATCACTCGTGAGAAATGGTCTTGATACAAACAGCAAGGGGATTTTTATTCCAGGCACACTGGGGTTCACAGTTGTACACCATCGTGGGGTGGGGGTAGAGGGCTGTGGACCCCAGGTGCAGAATGGGGACAGCTTTTATAGGTTTACAACAAAGCCTGCCTAATGCAAAACAATCATTTTTTAGCATCAAGATTCTGTGCAGTGCCAGCCAATCGATTTGTACCACTCCAATCAGTTTAAATTATCCAAGCCCTCTGTGGACCAATCACTTTCCTATAGTTTCAGAGGTCCATATGAGCGCAGGCTCCTGGGTGGTGGTGACAGAGTAAGCAGTTTACAGAAGCCAGATAAGCAGTAGGTTAGCTTAATTCCTGTCAACTTACAGGATGAGGATCACATACTCAAGGGCCTTTTGCCTAGTTCCCAACAAAGAGTGGGCTCAAGGAATGTGACCTTTCACCTAATTTCATACAGAGAGCAGCATCTGGTATTTGAGGTGTTTGGGGGTCCTTAGGAGGTTAGAGTTAGACCTTCTTTGGAGGGAGACAGCATTTTTAAATTTGTAACTTTTGGGGTCATTTGAGAGTTAGGCACTGGGGATTTTAGGCTGTAATTGTCATTCTTTCACAGGTCCCCTCCTGCCTCTCCCTGAAAGTATTGACCCAGGACACCCCCATCTGGTCCCAGTAGGCTTTCCCAGAGGTTGCATGTTCATGAATCTTTCAGACAGTAGGATGTCAATTCTCAGGGGGTATTGGGAACTTCAACTTTATTTAACTCACACTCATCGGGGAAATCTTACTTCAAATAGTTTCTTATATTGGTGCAGATGCTCCTTTTATGTTGGGGGTCTATACGACTTGTATTGGCAAAAACCATGAAAGCTCATAGATATATGCAGAAAATCTATATCGGTTTGTTCTGAAGCTTATTGAGGCTACATCTACAAGCAGCTCCAACTGACATCTGTTGTGATTGTTTTCTAAGAACACCAAAGCACAGAATATAACAGAATATGCAAAAATAGGGTATGAGTAAGCTTCCTCCTAACAGTAGTAACACCATAGAAGAAAGTTCTCTTGCAACAGTAATCACAGCTTGGAGAAAGTTCCCTTGTAATAGTAATCACAGGTAGGAGAAAGTTCCCCTTTTAACAGTGATCACAGCATAGGAGAAAATTCCCTTGCGATATTAGTAACAGCTTAAAATGCCTAGGTAGACCAGACCCAGACATAAACACTCAGCAGGCACAATCAGCTTGATGGCTTCTGACATGCTCAGTGAGGACCCAGCAGAGCTGTGAGATGCCTCCTCCAGTCACTCCAGTTGGGTTCCACTTAGGTCCATTGCCAGGACAAGACATTCTCTTATAGAAACACTTACTCAGGCTGCTCTCTTATCGCAGCATTAGGCCAAGACAGACACTGAGCCCAGCAGCAGCCTTTCTGAAGGTCTTGCTCCCAATCATAGCCAGGGAAGAACTCCACCCTCAATGACTCCCAGCCTCTCCTCCTGTGCTCCCAGAATCCTGATGACTAGCACTGTAGTTCAGAGGGGGCCTCTTGCCTTGCCCTTCTCCTTTGCTCTATAGGCTTCTTCTGAGGAGGAGTTACAGAGAAGAGGAGAAGCCCTGGCTCAGGCACCTCTGCCCATTCTCTCCTTCTCTAGACCCCTGGAAGTTTTCAGGCTTAACGGAGTATATTGGGGTGGGGTATCCCTATCCCCAAGCCCACTTGACATAGCTCCTCTTCCCCCAGGCATGGCAGTAGCTGCTGTACCCCCTGTGCTGAGTGCTGTGGGCTTCACTGGGACAGGAATTACAGCCTCCTCTCTAGCAGCTAAGATGATGTCCTTGTCAGCTATTGCTAATGGGGGCGGAGTCCCAGCTGGTGGCCTGGTGGCCATTCTGCAGTCTGCTGGTAAGTGTCATGGTATGAGGACCACAGGGAGGACAGGTCACAGCCCACTCTTTCAGTTTCTTTCCCTTCGTTCTGTGTTTACCAGGGGAGGTGTTGGAGGGAGAGGAGGATTGTAGGATGCTTTACCTGGGCTTAACTCTCCCCTTGGGTCCAGCATTTTCCCTGCAGAGTGGGATGGGATCTCGATGGACTATTACCTAGTGTTTGGTTATGGAGTTTTCCCTGCAAAAGTAATAGTGCTAAACACAGATCCTAAAGACTTTGGGAAATAGCATGGGTACTGTGGTGATCCTGTTCTTCCAGACATCTGGGGTGGTCCTGGCAACTCTGACCCTCTCTGACCCCATAGTTTTATTTCATCATACTTTGATCATTGTCTGTTTCTTCCCAGGAGCTGCTGGACTTTCCATGCCAGCTACAGTCCTTGTGGGCTCGGCAGGGTCTGCCGTTGTGACCAGTGTGATGGGCATCTGTGAGAGTATCTACCCTTTTGTCATGGCAACGGAGGTGGCAGACATAGTAACAGAGGTAGCAGATGTGGCAACAGAGGTGGGAGACATGGGTACAGAGGTGGCAGACAAAGTGACAGAGGTAGCAGATGTGGCAACAGAGGTGGGAGACATGGGGACAGAGGAGGCAGACATGGCAGCAGAGGAGGTACCACCCAACTTGTCTAACACAGTGAAAGATTAAGTACCCCCAGGGGACAATCTGCTAACACAAACTGCCTAAGTGGAAATAAGAAATAAAACCAAGTCCTTGCCAGTCTTACTGTTTCCCTTCCTTGTGCTGTTTGCACAGTAAAGGGAGGGACCTGAGTTCTGCTACATGGGCTTGGGATGGGTGAGGCTCGACTCTTCCTTCCACCATATTGTCCCAGCCCCACATGGTGTAGGTGTGTGTTTAGAAGCATGAATCTAAATATTAAGACGGAAGCTGCTCATTGCCGTGCCGCTATTCCATAACTCTGAGCATGTCACCTCCTTCTTATGCTTCTCCCTAAATGAGGAGTTGACCTCACTGACTTCTCAGAGTCCAACCAGAATGGGGATCGCTCAGTTCCTGTGCAGAGTTTATCTGCAGGATCCTGCTTTGGGCAACTCATCTTAAAGTCCAATTCTCATTTGCATTCATACAATCCTCCCCACTTTGTGTCCAGGGCTTGTTGATGGTGGCCTGATTGAGAACCTCTGTCTGAGCCAGGTAACCCAAAGCATTGCAAAACCTCTGCCTAGATTTCAGGTCCACAGCCCCACTTGAGTGGAAGATCCAATTTAACTTTCATGCTAGTTAGTGGGGAAGAGGTAGTCTCATACAAATTGTGCCCAAGCTCCACTCCACACATGCAGAATGGCCCTAGCTCTGGGTACTGTGGGAGGAATTTCCATGGGACAGGCACAGTCTTCATCTTTACTCTAAGAAACCCATCCTGCTAAGCAGTGTCCCCAAACCCAAAGGTTCCCACTCTCCCTTTCCTGATTTATGTCACCCTTTCAACCAGTGGTCAGTGAAATTGGTCAATTCATAACTCACCATTCTCTGAAAATCCTCAGGTCTTCATCAGTTTCCTCCAGCCAGCTGACCTAGAATGACTGCCCATAGATTCCCCAGCACTCACCACCCTGGGTCTGGCAGAGCATCAGTGCCAGACAGTGTGGCCAAGTTAGAGTGGGTTTTCTATTCTTTGGGTCTTGACTGCGAGGTCCACACTGCCCAGGATAAGGAGGTTCTGATCAGGATTAGCCAGACCCGTCTACAAGGATTGAACCAGCTGCTAGTCAAACCTGTAAGGTGAGAGGGGTAATACAGGGGCCCCAGGAATCACACAATGGGCTCACAGAGCCCATGTTTGAGACTTACCCCTTCTTCACTCTCTCAGACACAGACACCAGAAAATCAGCAAGCAGCCATCATTGATTTTGTCATTCAGGCATGCCCAGATATTAGAAGGAAACTCCTGAAGTTAGATGGGTTTGATATATGAATGGGTCCCAGTCAATGGAGATTGAGGAAATGTTTCCTCCTGCCACAAGACTTCTAGGTGTCAGTGTGGACCCTGCCAGGTTCTGCAGGATGCATCACATGGCAATGGCTGCCAGCCTTGAGTGAGGGTGTGTTCAGAGTCCTAGAACATAAGGCAGCAGTTTATGCCTCCTTTCCATTTATAGACATTGCAGATGATGGTGACCTGTTTTGATTCCATCTTGTGCCTCAGGTACCAGTGTGTTAGCTGAGTCCAGTGAATTTCCTGGTGGTTTTCAGTCAGCCTCTCAGCAGCCCAGTGGGGTAGCTATAGGCTGCTCATAGCCCTGGATATCCATGGCCATTGAAGGGGAATGTGATGGATCATATATGATTGGCTCAGGGTGTCACCCTATTAGGAGGTGTGGCCTTGTTGGAGTAGGTGTGTCACTGTGGGTGTGGGCTTAAGACCCTCATCCTAGTTTCCTTGAAGTCAGACTTCCACTAGCAGCCTTCAGAGAAGATGTAGAACTCTCAGCTCCTCCTACACCATATCTGCCTGGATGCTGCCATGTTTCTGCCTTGAAGACAATGAACTGAACCTCTGAGCCTGTAAGCCAGCCACAATTAAATGTTGTCTTTATAAAACTTGCATTGGTCATGGTGTCCTTTCACAGCAGTGAAAACCTAAGTAAGACAAGGAAGGATCAAGAGCTCAGGGGGTTACGGTTTTGGCTACCTCTCACCTTTGTCTCATGAGAGAAACTTCATTGTGCTGTACCTTGAACAAGGGATAAAATGAGGTCCATAAATCCTCTCAAAAGACGTCTTACCACAAAGACTGTTTCTGTTAAGGCAGGGCCACCTAAAGCACTCTGCCTACTGACTAAGTGTTGGTCAACCTGTCACCTTCCCCTGATCTCCAGGCTGAGGCTAACTGGGAAAGTCTGAAGAATTGAAACTCCCAGCCCACAAGCAGGGCCAATCAAATAATCACCACAGGCAAAGATAGGCACCCCAGACCATGTGCTTTATTTTCCTCAGTCTTTGACATCAGTGAGGATTCTGAAGGGACATTTTAGAACTTCGTCTCCTGGGTAGTCTGTATAGGCTTTGGGTTGAGCTGAGAGAAGTGTCATCTCCTCAGTTCAGAGCAAGGATTCAGCAGCTACAGCAGCTGCCCCGACCGCCCCCGTGATGGTGCTGGCTGTGGTGGAGAGTCCAACGGCCCCTAGGAAGGAGACAGTGCAGTGACAGGCAGTGGCATGGGAGTCAGAGATCCCCACCCAGTTTATCTCTGAACCCTGGGGCTCTGCTTTAGCCAGAGATATTTCATGTGAACCAGAAGGAGAAGCCAGATGTAGGGAAGCTGAGGTAAGGATAGAGCGATAACTACAAAACTGTACTTTCTATATAGCAGGATAGAGGGGCACCCAGTATAGAAAAACACTCATGGAGGATACAGAGCCCAAGTAGCCTGTGCTGGGATTCTCCCAATTTGGCTATCCAGCACCTCTTATCCATGGCCACACCCCCAGCTCACTCAGAATAAACCAGAAAGCAGGGACAGAACTAGAAGACACAGGTCACTTAAGAAAGTGGGACTGGAGGGAGAGGAAAGAATTCACTGTCCTTGGCTTGACTCTGATCATGTTGCCTGTCCTGACACTTACCCACTGACTGGAGTGTGGCTACCAGGCTTCCTGCTGCAACTCCTCCCCCATTGGCAATTGCTGCAGCAGACATCATCTTGGCTGCTATGGACCCAGCTACAATGCCTGTCCCAGTGAAGCCCACGACACCCAGGATGATGGGTGCACCTGCAACTGCCAAGGCTGTAGGGAGAAGAGCTAGGTGAGGTAGGGCCAGGGAAATGACCCACCCACGAATTCCTTGACTGTTTCTGGTGTCTTCCTGTTCTAAGGGGCATGGAAAGGGGTCCCAAGGTAAAGAAGTAGAGGAGGGCAGGGATCCAGGTGGAAGGAAAGGGGTCAGTAGAGGATGTGGCAGAGCCATGTTATTGCCAGGCTGTGACACTTGAGAAGCATCATCCTTCCTTGGGCCTTGGTTGTGAGGGGCAAAAACAACCCTGCAGTGCTCAGCAGCTCCCCTCCCAGCCTTCACCAAATCATCTACTTGCTGCTCATCAGATATCAGGCCTGGAGGAGCAGCTGCACAGCAATCCTAAGCTCATCTCTGGAGGAAAGTTAACACTGCCCTGGCCCCTGTTCTGCAAGCAGGGATCTCCAGAGTCCAGCATCAGGGATGGCAGCCACCTCAAAGCCCAAAGTCCCCACCACCTCACCCTCAGGAGCAAGAGACAAACCTCCTCCTATAGCAGAGCCCACCAGGGTTCCTGTAGAGACAAGGATGGGGAGACAAGGTTAGACTCTGTGGATGGCCAGGAGAGCTTGGTGGCTTTGGTCAGGCATCCCTGTTCCCAGCTCCCAGGGGCTACTCACCCAACATGTTGAGTCCTTCTGGAAGCAGTTGAGCTTAGGAAGAACTTAATTCTGAGGAGGACAGGCTCCTACTGGGACCAATAGGAACAGGGCCTGCCCCTTTTGGGAGGTTTGAGGCAAAACAGGAATTTTGAAAGGAATGTGGGGGAGGAGGATTGAAACCAGACCTCCACCCACCTGCTTAACTCTTTCTTGATCTCACTGTCTCTATGTCTCTCTCTGTCTCTCTGTCTCTTTCTCTGTCTCTCTCTCTCTTTCACACCACACATACACACATACACACACACACACACACACACACACACACACAGAAGTGGAAGATGAACAAGAAGACAAAGACAATACAGCTGTTTGATGCACAAATATGGTGCACAGATATGCATCCAGACACAACACTCATGCACATAAAGCGGTAAAGATAAATATACTTTTTTTTTTAAGGAAAATGCTTTGTACTAGCACTACCAGTAGTAGTTGTATTAGCAGTGATAATAATAGGCTCAGGCTAATGTTCAAAGTTAGCTGGCCACAAATGGAAGATTTTACTAATTTACACTGTAGGGTTAGCATTCCACGGGAATGGTCACCCTTTAATCTCTTTCAGCCCTAGCCCCAGGGTACACTTTGAATATTTAAACAGAGACTGGAGGCCAAAAGTCAGGCAGCTTGGGCAGATGGGGGATTTATACAGCAAAGGTACTGTTGGAATTATTATTATGATGATGATTATTATTTTTGTTTTTGTTTTCTATTTTGTTTTTTAGAGAGAGGGTTTCTCTCTCTTCCTGGCTATTTTGGAACTCAAGCTGTGTACCAGGCTGGCCTTGCCTCCCAAGTGCTGGGATTAAAGGCATGCACCACCACTGCCTGGCACCAGTGTTGTTCCTTTTGAAATGTTTGCAACCCAGGTCTATCTTGCCAGCCTGTAGATTTCAGCCTTTCTTAATAAGAGTTTAGGGGGCTTGAAGGCAGAGTAGGACTTAGAGGTGGTTGTAAGCTTGAAGTGCTCCCTTGAGATGCCCTTTACAGCCTGTTCTTTGATATGGGAAGGGAACTAAGGTCTGACTGGGAGTCAAGGTTGTTGCCTGTTGTTATGGAAAAGGAGTCTGATTTGGGGGAGGGGTCATTCTTGGTGAACAACAGCAAAAACTTTCTCAGCAACCCTAAACTTCAATCATGGTACAAAATTCTATTTTCCAGTGTTTAAGAAACCTAGTTATATTCCACTTGCACTCCTTTCATATTGGAGACATTCCACTTTGTGTAAGTAAATATTAAATTCAACTTTGTGCAACTTAATAGTTCCTAAGCAGTATTATTAATAATTGTTTATAGCCTCAGTTTTATTACTCAAGTTTCTCCTGCAACACTGTAATTGGAAGGAAAAAAACCCCACTGGCAAACATGTAATATTTTAGAATTCATTGTAAGCTGATTCACATTCAGAACCCTCAGCAAAGGAATAGTAGATCATTCTTTCAAGCCCAAACAGATTTAGAAACAGCAAGGGGGAAAGGAAAACTCTCTCATTGGCTGCCTTCCATCACTGAATTTAGCTGCAGTCAGAGTGGATTTGTCAGGCCTGGGGAGAGGTGAGGAAATGGAAACCTATCTCATTGGCTGTCTTCTGTCACTGGGTGTGTATCTTCAAGGAGAGTGGATTTGTCAGGCCTGGAGAGAGCTGGGGAAATTGAAACCTATCTCATTGGCTGTCTTCAGTCACTGGCTGTGTATCTTCAAGGAGAGTGGATTTGTCAGGCCTGGAGAGAGCTGAGGAAATCCAAACTTCTCTCAGTGGTGTCTTCAGTAACTGGGTGTATCTTCCAGGAGAGTGGATTTGTCAGGCCTGGAGGAAAAGGAAACCTGTCTCATCCTCTAGTTTACATCACTGGGTATGTCTTCTTCAACCACAGTAGAGTTTTCCACTCTGAAAAGAACTAGATTTTCTAGAAACTAATGCAAGATCCAGCTGGTGGTGAGGGTGGGCATGTCAATCGGAATTCTCAGGAAGTCTTCAGTGTGTAGGGCCAGGACAGAGACCCCTATTCAGATGTCCCTAGGCCTAAGAGGCCAAAGTCCTCAGATGCTTAGTGGAGGCCAAAGTACAGGCTTTCTCAGAAGTCCTCTAGTGCTGGGAAAGTGACAAATAATACCCTCTTAGGTGAGGACCTTCTTGTTTCATGGGCCATGTGCAATCAGTTACCAAACAGACAGGTAACCTGCTCTCCTGCTTACCAGTCAGTACCAGTGAACAGCAAATACCTTCTAACCTCTGGCACTCAGCACCTGATTTGGGCCAGCCTGGTCTCCATACCCTTCCCTTTGACCCCGAGGCCACAGGAGACCTGGCTAACTTTCTCTGGTTACCCTTGAACTGCTGGCCCTTCAAGCATCAGAGAACTCCATCTGGCCCCAGTGGCTGCAGGGAATCAGGATCTGAAATAGCTCACACTGTTGGGAACTGAGCCCATATGTCCTTACTATGACTCAGTGTGGGGTGTTAGAGTCTAGAGTAAGGAGTTCTGCTCAGGGGAATCTGAGAAAACTTTTTGAAGGAGTAAACAATGTCATGTCCCCTCAGTTCATTCACTCATGGATCTCACATAGCATTTGGATAAAATGTTTGTTTCGCTGGTGTTAGTATTCTGTCTAAGCTCCACCCCACAATTGCCTGGCAACATTAGTATCAGCTTAAAATGCCTAGGTAGACCAGACCCAGGCCTAAACACTCAGCAGGCACAATCAGCTTGATGGTTTCTGACATAATCACAGCTGTAACAGTAATCCCTTGTAACAGTAATCACAGCTTGGAGAAAGTTTCCTTGTAATAGTAATCACAGCTTGGACAAAGTGTGGCACACTGACAGATAACACCCTCTTAGGAGAGGACCTTCTTGACTCATGGGCCATGTGCAATCAGTTACCAAACAGACAGATAACCTGCTCTCCTGCTTACCAGTCAGTACCAGTGAACAGCAAATACCTTCTAACCTCTGGCACTCAGCACCTGATTTGGGCCAGCCTTGTCTCCATACACTTCCCTATGATCCCGAGGCCACTGGAGACCTGGCTAACTTTCTCTGGTTACCCTTGAACTGCTGGCCCTTCAAGCATCAGAGAACTCAATCTGGCCCCAGTTGCTGCAGGGGATCAGGATCCTAAATAGCTCACACTGTTGGGAACAGAGCCCATAAGTCCTTACTATGACTCAGTGTGGAGTGTTGGTGTCTAGAGTAAGGAGACACCTTCTAACAGTGATCACAGCATAGGAGAAAATTCCCTTGCCACATTAGTAACAGCTTAAAATTCCTAGATAGACCAGACCCAGGCCTAAACACTCAGCAGGTACAATCAGCTTGATGGCTTCTGACATGCTCAGTGAGGACCCAGCAGGGCTGTGAGATGCCTCCTCCAGTCACTCCAGTTGGGGTTCACTTAGGTCCATTGCCAGGACAAGACATTCTCTTATAGAAACACTTACTCAGGCTGCTCTCTTATCCCAGCATTAGGCCAAGACAGACACTGAGCCCAGCAGCAGCCTTTCTGAAGGTCTTGCTCCCAATCATAGCCAGCAAGTACTCCACCCTCAATGACTCCCAGCCTCTCCTCCTGTGCTCCCAGAATCCTGACTACTAGCACTGTAGTTCAGAGGGGCCTCTTGCCTTGCCCTTTTCCTTTGCTCTATAGGCTACTTCTGAGGAGGAGTTACAGAGAAGAGGAGAAACCCCGGCTCAGGCCCCTCTGTCCTTTCTCTCCTTCTCTAGACCCCTGGAAGTTTTCAGGCTTAATGGAGTATATTGGGGTGGGGTATCCCTATCCCCAAGCCCACTTGACATAGCTCCTCTTCCCCCATGCATGGCAGTAGCTGCTGTACCCCCTGTGCTGAGTGCTGTGGGCTTCACTGGGACAGGAATTACAGTCTCCTCTCTAGCAGCTAAGATGATGTCCTTGTCAGCTATTGCTAATGGGGGCGGAGTCCCAGCTGGTGGCCTGGTGGCCATTCTGCAGTCTGCTGGTAAGTGTCATGGTATGACGACCACAGGGAGGACAGGTCACAGCCCACTCTTTCAGTTTCTTTCCCTTTGTTCTGTGTTTACCAGGGGAGGTGTTGGAGGGAGAGGAGGATTGTAGGATGCTTTACCTGAGCTTAACTCTCCCCTTGGGTCCAGCATTTTCCCTGCAGAGTGGGATGGGATCTCGATGGACTATTACCTAGTGTTTGGTTATGGAGTTTTTCCTGCAAAAGTAATAGTGCTAAACACAGATCCTAAAGACTTTGGGAAATAGCATGGGTACTGTGGTGATCCTGTTCTTCCAGACATCTGGGGTGATCCTGGCAACTCTGACCCTCTCTGACCCCATAATCTTATTTCATCATACTTTGATCATTGTCTGTTTCTTCCCAGGAGCAGCTGGACTCTCCATGCCAGCTACAGTCCTTGTGGGCTCGGCAGGGTCTGCCGTTGTGACCAGTGTGATGGGCATCTGTGAGAGTATCTACCCTTTTCTCATGGCAACGGAGGTGGCAGACATAGTAACAGAGGTAGCAGATGTGGCAACAGAGGTGGGAGACATGGGTACAGAGGTGGCAGACATAGTGAGAGAGGTAGCAGATGTGGCAACAGACATGGCAGACATGGGGACAGAGGTGGCAGACATGGCAGCAGAGGAGGTACCACCCAACTTGTCTAACACAGTGAAAGATTAAGTACCCCCAGGGGACAATCTGCTAACACAAACTGCCTAAGTGGAAATAAGAAATAAAACCAAGTCCTTGCCAGTCTTACTGTTTCCCTTCCTTGTGCTGTTTGCACAGTAAAGGTAGGGACCTGAGTTCTGCTACATGGGCTTGGGATGGGTGAGGCTCGACTCTTCCTTCCACCATATTGTCCCAGCCCCACATGGTGTAGGTGTGTGCTTAGAAGCATGAATCTAAATATTAAGACCGAAGCTGCTCATTGCCATGCCGCTATTCCATAACTCTGAGCATGTCACCTCCTTCTTATGCTCCTCCCTAAATGAGGAGTTGACCTCACTGACTTCTCAGAGGCCAACCAGAATGGGGATCGCTCAGTTCCTGTGCAGAGTTTATCTGCAGGATCCTGCTTTGGGCAACTCATCTTAAAGTCCAATTCTCATTTGCATTCATACCCTCCTCCCCACTTTGTGTGCAGGGCTTGTTGATGGTGGCCTGATTGAGAACCTCTGTCTGAGCCAGGTAACCCAAAGCATTGCAAAACCTCTGCCTAGATTTCAGGTCCACAGCCCCACTTGAGTGGAAGATCCAATTTAACTTTCATGCTAGTTAGTGGGGAAGAGGTAGTCTCATACACATTGTGCCCAAGCTCCACTCCACACATGCAGAATGGCCCTAGCTCTGGGTACTGTGGGAGGAATTTCTATGGGACAGGCACAGTCTTCATCTTTACTCTAAGAAACCCATCCTGCTAAGCAGTGTCCCCAAACCCAAAGGTTCCCACTCTCCCTTTCCTGATTTATGTCACCCTTTCAACCAATGGTCAGTGAAATTGGTCAATTCATAACTCACCATTCTCTGAAAATCCTCAGGTCTTCATCAGTTTCCTCCAGCCAGGTTTTTATACCCAGCTGACCTAGAATGACTGCCCACAGATCCCCAGCACCCACCACCCTGGGGCCTGGCAGAGCATCACTGCCAGACAGTGTGGCCAAGTTAGAGTGGGTTTTCTATTCTTTGTGTCCTGACTGAGAGGTCCACACTGCCCAGGATAAGGAGGTTCTGAATATGTTTAGCCAGACCCTTGTACAAGGATTGAACCAGCTGGTAGGCAAACCCCTAAGGTGAGAGGGGTAATACAGGGGCCCCAGGAATCACACAATGGGCTCTCAGAGCCCCTTTTGAGACTTACCCCTTCTTCACTCTCTCAGACACAGACACCAGAAAATCAGCAAGCAGCCATCATTGATTTTGTCTTTCAGGCATGCCCAGATATTAGAAGGAAACTCCCGAAGTTAGATGGTTTTGATCATATGAATGGGTCCTAGTCAATGGAGATTGAGGAAATGTTTCCTCCTGCCACAAGACTTCCATGTGTCAGTGTGGACCCTACCCATTTCTGCAGGATGCATCACATGGCAATGGCTGCCAGCCTTGAGTGAGGGTGTGTTCAGAGTCCTAGAACATAAGGCAGCAGTTTATACCTCCTTTCCATTTATAGACATTGCAGAGGATGGTGACCTGTTTTGATTCCATCTTGTTCCTCAGGTACCAGTGTGTTAGCTGAGTCCAGTGAATTCCCTGGTGGTTTTCAGTCAGCCTCTCAGCAGCCCAGTGGGGTAGCTATAGGCTGCTCATAGCCCTGGATATCCACGGCCATTGAAGGGGAATGTGATGGATCATATATGATTGGCTCAGGGTGTCACCCTATTAGGAGGTGTGGCCTTGTTGGAGTAGGTGTGTCACTGTGGGTGTGGGCTTAAGACCCTCATCCTAGTTTCCTTGAAGTCAGACTTCCACTAGCAGCCTTCTGAGAAGATGTAGAACTCTCAGCTCCTCCTACACCATATCTGTCTGGATATTGCCATGATTCTTCCTTGAAGACAATGAACTGAACCTCTGAACCTGTAAGCCAGCCCCAATTAAATGTTGTCTTTATAAAACTTGCATTGGTCATGGTGTCCTTTCACAGCAGTGAAATCCTAAGTAAGACAAGGAAGGATCAAGAGCTCAGGGGGTTACGGTTTTAGTTACCTCTCACCTTTGTCTCATGAGAGAAACTTCATTCTGCTGTACCTTGAACAAGGGATAAAATGAGGTCCATAAATCCTCTCAAAAGACATCATACCACAAAGACTGTTTCTGTTAAGGCAGGGCCACCTAACGCACTCTGCCTACTGACTAAGTGTTGGTCAACCTGCCACCTTCCCCTGATCTCCAGGCTGAGGCTGACTGGGAAAGTCTGAAGAATTGAAACTCCCAGCCCACAAGCAGGGCCAAACAATCAATCACCACAGGCAAAGTTAGGCACCCCAGACCATGTGCTTTATTTTCCTCAGTCTTTGACATCAGTGAGGATTCTGAAGGGACATTTTGGAACTTCGTCTCCTGGGTAGTCTGTATAGGGTTTGGGTTGAGCTGAGAGAAGTGTCATCTCCTAAGTTCAGAGCAAGGATTCAGCAGCTACAGCAGCTGCCCCGACCGCCCCCGTGATGGTGCTGGCTGTGGTGGAGAGTCCAACGGCCCCTAGGAAGGAGACAGTGCAGTGACAGGCAGTGGCATGGGAGTCAGAGATCCCCGCCCAGTTTCCCTGTGAACCCTGGGGCTCTGCTTTAGCCAGAGATATTTCAAGGGAACCAGAAGGAGAAGACAGATATAGGTAAACTGAGGTAAGGATAGAGAGATAACTACAAAACTGTACTTTCTATATAGCAGGATAGAGGGGCACCCAGTATAGAAAAACACTCACTTAGGGAGGATACAGAGCCCAAGTAGCCTGTGCTGGGATTCTCCCTAATTTGGCTATCCAGCACCTCTTGTCCATGGCCACACCCCCAGCTCACTCAGAATAAACCAGAAAGCAGGGACAGAACTAGAAGGCACAGGTCACTTAAGAAAGTGGGACTGGAGTGAGAGGAAAGGATTCACTGTCCTTGGCTTGACTCTGGTCATGTTGCCTGTCCTGACACTTACCCACTGACTGGAGTGTGGCTACCAGGCTTCCTGCTGCAACTCCTCCCCCATTGGCAATTGCTGCAGCAGACATCATCTTGGCTGCTATGGACCCAGCTACAATGCCTGTCCCAGTGAAGCCCACGACACCCAGGATGATGGGTGCACCTGCAACCGCCAAGGCTGTAGGAAGAAGAGCTTGGTGAGGTAGGGCCAGGGAAATGACACACCCATGAATTCCTTGACTGTTTCTGGTGTCTTCCTGTTCTAAGGGGCATGGAAAGGGGTCCCAAGGTAAAGAAGTAGAGGAGGGCATGGATCCAGGTGGAGGGAAAGGGGTCAGTGGAGGATGTGGCAGAGCCATGGTGTTGCCAGGCTGTGACACTTGAGAAGCATCATCCTTCCTTTGGCCTTGGTTGTGAGGGGCAAAAACAACCCTGCAGTGCTCAGCAGCTCCCCTCCCAGCCTTCACCAAATCATCTACTTGCTGCTCATCATATATCAGGCCTGGAGGAGCAGCTGCACAGGAATCCTAAGCTCATCCCTGGAGGAAAGTTAACCCTGCCCTCGCCCCTGTTCTGCAAGCAGGGATCTCCAGAGTCCAGCATCAGGGATGGCAGCCACCTCAAAGCCCAAAGGCCCCACCACCTCACCCCCAGGAGCAAGAGACAAACCTCCTCCAATAGCAGAGCCCACCAGTGTTCCTGTAGAGACAAGGATGGGGAGACAAGGTTAGACTCTGTGGATGGCCAGGAGATCTTGGTGGCTTTGGTCAGGCATCCCTGTTCCCAGCTCACCAGGGGGCTACTCACCCAACATGTTGAGTCCTTCTGGAAGCAGTTGAGCTTAGGAAGAACTCAGTGGCTTAATTCTGAGGAGAAGGACAGGCTCTTCCTGGGGACCAATAGGAACAGGGCCTGCCCCTTTTGGGAGGTTTGAGGCAACACTGTAACTTTGAAAGGAATGTGGGGGAGGAGGATTGAAACCAGACCTCCACCCACCTGCTTAACTCTTTCTTGATCTCTCTGTCTCTATGTCTCTCTCTGTCTCTCTGTCTCTTTCTCTGTCTCTCTCTCTCTTTTTCTCTCTCTTTTACACACCACACCACACACACACACACACACACACACACACACACACACACAGAAGTGGAAGATGAACAAGAAGACAAAGACAATACAGCTGTTTGATGCACAAATGTGGTGCACAGATATGCATCCAGACACAACACTCATGTACATAAAGTGGTAAAAATAAATATACTTTTTTTTTTTTTTTTAAGGAAAAGACTTTCTACTAGCACTACCAGTAGTAGTTGTATTAGCAGTGATAATAATAGGCTCAGGCTAATGTTCAAAGTTAGCTGGCCACAAATGGAAGATTTTACTAACTAATTTACACTGTAGGGTTAGCATTCCACAGGAATGGTCACCCTTTAATCTCTTTCAGCCCTAGCCCCAGGGTACACTTTGAATATTTAAACAGAGACTGGAGGCCAAAAGTCAGGCAGCTTGGGCAGATGGGGGATTTATACAGCAAAGTTACTGTTGGAATTATTATTATGATGATGATGATTATTTTTGTTTTTGTTTTCTATTTTGTTTTTTAGAGAGAGGGTTTCTCTCTCTTCCTGGCTATTTTGGAACTCACTCTGTGTACCAGGCTGGCCTTGCCTCCCAAGTGCTGGGATTAAAGGCATGCACCACCACTGCCTGGCACCAGTGTTGTTCCTTTTGAAATGTTTGCAACCCAGGTCTATCTTGCCAGCCTGTAGGTTTCAGCCTTTCTTAATAAGAGTTTATGGGGCTTGAAGGCAGACTAGGACTTAGAGGTGGTTGTGAGCTTGAAGTGCTCCCTTGAGATGCCCTTTACATCCTGTTCTTTGATATGGGAAGGGAACTAAGGTCTGACTGGGAGTCAAGGTTGTTGCCTGTTGTTATGGAAAAGGAATCTGATTTGGGGGAGGGGTCATCCTTGGTGAACAACAGCAAAAACTTTCTCAGCAACCCTAAACTTCAATCATGGTACAAAATTCTATTTTCCACAGTTTTTAAGAAACATAGTTATATTCCACTTGTACTCCTTTCATATTGGAGACATTCCACTTTGTGTAAGTAAATATTAAATTCAACTTTGTGCAACTTAATAGTTCCTAAGCAGTATTATTAATAATTGTTTATAGCCTCAGTTTTATTACTCAAGTTTCTCCTGCAACACTGTAATTGGAAGGAAAAAAAAACCCCACTGGCAAACATGTAATATTTTAGAATTCATTGTAAGCTGATTCACATTCAGAACCCTCAGCAAAGGAATAGTAGATCATTCTTTCCAGCCCAAACAGATTTAGAAACAGCAGGGGGAAAGGAAAACTCTCTCATTGGCTGCCTTCCATCACTGAATTTAGCTGCAGTCAGAGTGGATTTGTCAGGTCTGGAGAGAGCTGGGGAAATGGAAACCTATCTCATTGGCTGTCTTCAGTCACTGGGTGTGTGTCTTCAAGGAGAGTAGATTTGTCAGGACTGGAGGAAAAGGAAACCTGTCTCATCCTCTAGTTTACATCACTGGGTATGTCTTCTTCAACCACAGTAGAGTTTTCCACTCTGAAAAGAACTAGATTTTCTAGAAACTAATGCAAGATCCAGCTGGTGGTGAGGGTGGGCATGTCAATCGGAATTCTCAGGAAGTCTTCAGTGTGTAGGGCCAGGACAGAGACCCCTATTCAGATGCCCCTAGGCCTAAGAGGCCAAAGTCCTCAGATGCTTAGTGGAGGCCAAAGTACAGGCTTTCTCAGAAGTCCTCTAGTGCTGGGAAAGTGACAGATAACACCCTCTTAGGGGAGGACCTTCTTGTCTCATGGGCCATGTGCAATCAGTTACCAAACAGACAGGTAACCTGCTCTCCTGCTTACCAGTCAGTACCAGTGAACAGCAAATACCTTCTAACCCCTGGCACTCAGCACCTGATTTGGGCCAGCCTGGTCTCCATACCCTTCCCTTTGACCCCGAGGCCACTAGAGACCTGGCTAACTTTCTCTGGTTACCCTTGAACTGCTGGCCCTTCAAGCATCAGAGACCTCAATCTGGCCCCAGTGGCTGCAGGGGATCAGGATCCTAAATAGCTCACACTGTTGGGAACTGAGCCCATATGTCCTTACTATGACCCAGTGTGGGGTGTTAGAGTCTAGAGTAAGGAGTTCTGCTCAGGGGAATCTGAGAAAACTTTTTGAAGGAGTAAACAATGTCATGTCCCCTCAGTTCATTCACTCATGGATCTCACATAGCATTTGGATAAAATGTTTGTTTCGCTGGTGTTAGTATTCTGTCTAAGCTCCACCCCACAATTGCCTGGCAACAGCCAGGTATGCCCAGCCCCATAGACTTGACCCACTATAAAAGGGGATGCTTGCCCTTCCTCTCTCTCTCATTGCTCTTGCCTCTTGGCACTCTCACCTCTCTGCCCCTCTTGGGCTCTCCTCCCCTGCCCCCTCTCTCCACGTGGTCATGGCCTGCCTCCACTCCTCCACTTCTCTACTCTCTCTCTCTCTGTCTCTCTCTCTCTCTCTCTCTCTCTCTCTCTCTCTCTCTTTCTCTCTGACTCTCTCTGCCTACACTACATCATTAACTCCCATCCTCTTCCCTGAATAAACTATTCTATACCATGCCCATGTGTGTGTGGTCCCTCAGGGGGAAGAGGTGCCTGGGGATGGGCCAGCCTAGGTACCCTCTTCCCCCACACTTCTTTGCCACACTCTCTAATCCCATTTCTCTCTTTTATAAACCCTTCAGGTGGTACTGGTCCTCCAGCTGACTGCAAGCAGACCCTCCCATGAAGCACCCCTCCCTGCTCTGGAGAGTCACTGCCTAGTGTAGGGCCAACGAGTGTGTCTGATAACCTGCACTAGCAAACACTGACCCTACTACAAATCAACTAGTAGTCCTATGTTGAGGGAAGGAACCCATCATGTTAGCTAGTGTGGTGTGACTGACAATGGAACTCAAAGCTCGTCTGTTTGAATGCAAAAGCAGTCAGCAGACAGATAGAGGAAGGACAAAGCAAAATCTACCTGAAGTGTTTTGAGTTCTCCAGAGATATGCAGTGGGATCTCCCTCTATATGAAGCCACACAGGCCTCATTCCTTCCTGTGAGTTCGATGGGGTGGGGGATAGTGACCATTCTCACAGGATTTTTTTTTTTTTCATTCTAGTCAAGGCTGCTGCTTCTGTGCTTGGGGGAGGTAAGTGACTTTATGCAATGGTTGAAGGTCCCCTCCTGCCTCTCCCTGTAAGTATTGACCCAGGACACCCCCATCCGGTCCCAATAGGCTTTCCCAGAGGTAGTAGGGCAAAGGTGGTGATGAAATGAGGGACCTGTTTGAAAGAAGGAAATGGAAAGAAGGAAGGAATATAGTAGTGTAGAGGCAGGAGAGGCCATAGCTTCCTCAGTGCTTACCTCCTCCTGGGAGAGCAGTCACCTTGTGACCTTGTGCATGATTTAAATTCTTTTGAGCTCCTATCTATTACCTTCAAAGAAAAAAATGGGACTGTTTCTCCCAAAGAGTATTTACCAAGGGTGCGCACTTGGAGTGTACTAGAGTTACTGTGTTGGGGTCCCGGGGTCGCTTCACATACCACATGGACACTGATCTCAGAGAAGGCTAGTGTGTTGAACATTCACCCTAAGACTGATTGATCATGGTCTGAGGCCAGACTCAGGAGCTTGCTGCTACCCTGAGACAGAATTGTACAGAACTCTCAAGCTTGAAATCCACAAACATCTGTGCCAAGTTATTTTACCAATCAGGATTTAGGGTTAGGAGTCTTCCCAAAGAACATGTCTTTGTTTTACATTTATCCCTTTCTCATTGGGTATTGGTAATGAAGTGTGGTAAGGGACGTGCCTTGCCTAGCATTCATGTCTTAGTCTGTAATCCATAGTAAAGCATGTTCATGATTCTCTCTGAGAGTAGGATGTCAATTCTTGGGGGTGGGTGTGTGGGGGTGGGGGTGGGGGGAGTCTTGGGAACTTAAAATTTATTTAACTCACACTCAAGAAAGAAGTCTCATTGCAAATGGCTTCTAATGTTGGTACAGATGCTCCTTTTGTGTTGCAGTCTATAACAGAGCCATAAAAGGTCATAGACATATGCATGAAGTGTATATTGGTTTGGGCTGAAGCTTATTGAGGCTACATTGACAAAGCAGTTTTAACTGACATCTATTGTGATCAGTTTCTAAGAACACCAAAGCACAGAACATTACAGAATATGCAAAAATTGGGTATGAGTAAGCTTCCTCCTAACAGTCGTAACACCATAGAAGAAAGTTCCCTTGCAACAGTAATCACAGCATAGGAGAAAGTTCCCTTGCAAGAGTAAACACAGCTTCAAGAAAGTTCCCATGTAATAGTAATCACAGTTTGGAGAAAGTTCCCTTATAACAGTAATCACAATATAAGAGAAAATTTCCTTGCAACATTAGTATCAGCTTAAAATGCCTAGGTAGACCAGACCCAGGCCTAAACACTCAGCAGGCACAATCAGCTTGATGGCTTCTGACATGCTCAGTGAGGACCCAGCAGGGCTGTGAGATGCCTCCTCCAGTCAGTCCAGTTGGGTTCCACTTAGGTCCATTGCCAGGACAAGACATTCTCTTATAGAAACACTTACTCAGGGTGCTCTCTTATCACAGCATTAGGCCAAGACAGACACTGAGCCCAGCAGCAGCCTTTCTGAAGGTCTTGCTCCCAATCATAGCCAGGGAAGAACTCCACCCTCAATGACTCCCAGCCTCTCCTCCTGTGCTCCCAGAATCCTGACTACTAGCACTGTAGTTCAGAGGGGGCCTCTTGCCTTGCCCTTCTCCTTCATTCTCTAGGCTTCTCCTGAGGAAGAGTTACAAAGAGGAGAAACCCTGACTCAGGCCCCTCTGCCCATTCTCTTCTTCTCTAGACCCCTGGAAGTTTTCAGGCTTAACGGAGTATATTGGGGTGGGGGATCCCTATCCCCGAGCCCACTTGACATAGCTCCTATTCCCCCAGCCATGACAGTAGCTGCTGTACCCCCTGTGCTTAGTGCTGTGGGCTTCACTGCGACAGGAATTACAGCCTCCTCTCTAGCAGCTAAGATGATGTCCTTGTCAGCTATTGCTAATGGGGGTGGAGTCCCAGCTGATGGCCTGGTGGCCATTCTGCAGTCTGCTGGCAAGTGTCATGTTAGGAGGACCACAGGGATGACAGGTCACAGCCCACTCTTTCAGTTTCTTTTCCTTCTTTCTGTTGTTTACCCGGGGAGGTGGAGGAGGAAGAGGAGGATTGTAGGATGGTTTACCTGGGTTTAACTCTCCCCTTGGGTTTAGCATTTTCCCTGCAGAGTGGGATGGTATATAGATGGACTATTACCTAGTGTTTGGTTATGGAGTTTTTCCTGCAAAAGTAATAGTGCTAAACACAGATCCTAAAGTCTTTGGGAAATAGCATGGGTACTGTGGTGATCCTGTTCTTCCAGACATCTGGGGTGGTCCTGGTAATTCTGACCCTCTCTGACCCTATAGTTTTATTTCATCATACTTTGATCATTGTCTGTTTCTTCCCAGGAGCTGCTGGATTCTCCACGCCAGCTACAGTCCTTGTGGGCTCGGCAGGGTCTGCCGTTGTGGCCAGTGTGATGGGTATCTGTGAGAGTATCTACACTTCTCTCATGGTACAGAGGTGGCAGACATAGTGACAGAGGTAGCAGATGTGGCAACAGAGGTGGGAGACATGGGTACAGAGGTTGCAGACATGGCAGCAGAGGAGGTACCACCCAACTTGTTTAACACAGTGAAAGATTAAGTACCCCCAGGGGATAATCTGCTAACACAGACTGCCTAAGTGGAAATAAGAAATAAAACCTAGTCCTTGCCAGTCTTACTGTTTCCCTTCCTGTGTGCTCTTTGCCCAGTAAATGTAGGGACCTGACTTCTCTGCTATGTGGGTTTGGGATGGTCAAGGCTAGACTCTTCCTTCCACCATATTGTCCCAGCCCCACATGGTGTAGGTGTATGCTCAGAAGTAATGTATCTAAATATGAAGACAGAAGCTTCTCTTTGCCCTGCTACTGATCCATAACTCTGAGCATGTCACCTCCTTCTTATGCTTCTCCCTAAATGAGGAGTTGACCTCACTGACTTCTCAGAGCCCAACCAGGATGGGGATCGCCCAGTTCCTGTGCAGAGTTTTTCTGCAGGATCCTGCTTTGGGCGACTCATCTTAAAGTCCAAGTTTCGTTTGCATTCATACCCTCTTCCCCACTATGTGTCCAGGGCTTATTGAGGGTGTACTGGATCAAAACCTCTGTCTGAGCCAGGTAACTCAAACAATGCAAAACCTCTTCCTATATTTCAGGTCCTCAGCCTCACTAGTGATATTGAATGTCACCCTTTGTACGCCCTCGCACAACCCTCCACCGAGTTCTTGAGTAGAAGAACCAGTTTAGCTGTCATGCTAGTTAGTGGGGAAGAGGTAGCCGCATTCACATTGTGCCCCAGCTCCACTCCACACATGCAGAATGGCTCTAACTCTGGGTAATGTGGGAGGAATTTCCATGTGACAGGCACTGTCTTCATCTTTACTCTAGGAAACTCATCCTGCTAAGCAGTGTCCCAAAACCCAAAGGTTCCCACTCTCCCTCTCCTGATTTATGTCACCTTTTCAAGCAGTAGTCAGAATAATTGGTCAATTCATAACTCATCATTCTCTGAAAATCCTCAGGTCTTCATCAGTCTCCTCTAGACAGGTTTTTATACCCAGCTGACCTAGAATGACTGCCCACAGCTCCTGAGCACCCACCACCCTGGGGCCTGGCAGAACATCACTGTCAGACAGTGTGGCCAAGTTAGAGTGGGTTTTCTATTCTGTGTGTCTTGACTGTGAGGTCCACACTGCCCAGGATAAGGAGGTTCTGACCAGGTTTAGCCAGACCCTTGTACAAGGATTGAACAAGCTGCTAGGCAAACCCCTAGGCTGTGAGAGTGGTAATACAGGGGCCCCAGGAATCACACACTGGGCTCCCAGAGCACCTGTGTGACTTACCCCTTCTTCACTCTCTCAGACACAGACACCAGAAAATCAGCAAGCAGCCATCATTGATTTTGTCATTCAGGTATGTCCGATATTAGAAGGAAACTCCCGAAGTTAGATGGGTTTGATCATATGAATTGGTCCCAGTCAATGGAGACTGAGGAAATGTTTCCTCCTGCCACAAGACTTTCATGTGTCAGTGTGGACCCTGCCCAGTTCTGCAGGATGCATCACATGGCAATGGCTGCCAGCCTTGAGTGAGGGTGTGTTCAGAGTCCTAGAACATAAGGCAGCAGTTTATGCCTCCTTCCATTTATAGACATTGCAGATGATGGTGACCTGTTTTGATTCCATCTTGTTCCTCAGGTACCAATGTGATAGCTTAGTGCAGTGAATTCTCTCGTGGTTTCTGTCAGCCTCTCAGCATCCCAGTGGGGTAGCTATAGGCTGCTCATAGCCTTGGATATCCACAGCCATTGAAGGGGAAGGACCATGAGCTCAGGGGGTCATGGTGTTAGCTACCTGTCACCTTTGTGTCATGAGAGAAACCTCATCTGCTCTACCTTGAATAAGGGATAAAATGAGGTCCATAAATCCCATCAACAGCCCTCATACCACAACGACTGTTTCTGTTAAGTCAGGGGCTACCTAAAGCACTCTGCCTACTGACTGTGTGTAGGTCATCCTGTCACCTCCCTCTGATCTCCAGGCTGAGGCTGACTGGGAAAGTCTGAGGAATTGAGACTCCCAGCCCACAACCCCAATCAAAGAGTCACCACAAGCAAAGCTAGGCACCGCAGCCCATACACTTTATTTTCCATCAGTCTTTGACATCAGTGAGGATTCTGAAGGGACATTTTGGAACTTCATCTTCTGGGTAGTCTTTATAGGCTTTGGGTTGAGCTGAGAGAAGTGTCATCTCCTAAGTTCAGAGCAAGGATTCAGCAGCTACAGCAGCTGCCCCGACCGCCCCCGTGATGGTGCTGGCTGTGGTGGAGAGTCCAACGGCCCCTAGGAAGGAGACAGTGCAGTGACAGGCAGTGGCATGGGAGTCAGAGATCCCCCGCCCAGTTTCCCTGTGAACCCTGGGGCTCTGCTTTAGCCAGAGATATTTCATGTGACCCAGAAGGAGAAGACAGATGTAGGTAAACTGAGGTAAGGACAGAGAGATAACTACAGAACTGTACTTTCTATATAGCAGGACAGAGGGGCACCCAGTGTAGAAAAACACTCACTTAGGGAATATCTAGACCCCAAGTAGTCTGTGCTAGGTTCCTTCCTAATTTGGCCATCCAGCACCCTTCACCCCTGGCCACACCCCCTCTCACTGAGAATAAACCAGAAAGCAGGGACAGAACTAGAAGGCACAGGTCACTTAAGAAAGTGGGACTGGCGGCGCCACTGCGAGCGGAGCTAGCCGAGCAGCTGCAGCCCCTGGCCCAGGCCGCCTATGTGGGCGAGGCGCGATGGAGGCTGGAGAGGGTCCGGCGCCGCCGGCTGCGGCTTCGTGAGAGGGCCCGGGAACGTGAGGCTGAGCGGGAGGCGGAGGCCGCGCAGGCCATGGACCGGGAGCAGGAGATTGACCGCTGGAGGGTGAAGTGCGTGCAGGAAGTGGAAGAAAAGAAGCGGGAACAGGAACTCAAAGGGGCTGCTGATGGGGTCTTAGCTGAAGTGAGAAAAAAGCAGTCAGACACCAAGAGAATGGTGGACATTCTGCGTGCTTTAGAGAAGCTGAGGAAGCTGAGGAAAGAGGCTGCAGCAAGGAAAGGGGTCTGTCCTCCTGCTGCAGCTGATGAGACTTTTGAGCACCATCTTCAGCGGCTGAGAAAACTCATTAAAAAGCACTCTGAGCTGTATGAAGCTGAAGAGAGAGCCCTCCGAGTTATGCTAGAAGGAGAACAGGAGGAAGAAAGGAGGAGAGAACTGGAAAAGAAACAGAGAAAAGAGAAAGAGAAACTTCTACTTCAGAAACGTGAAATTGAGTCCAAGTTATTCGGTGATCCAGATGAGTTCCCACTTGCCCAGCTCTTGCAGCCATTCCGTCAGTATTACCTCCAGGCTGAGCACTCGTTGCCCACGCTCATTCAGATAAGGCATGATTGGGATCAGTACCTGGTACCGTCTGATCATCCTAAAGGCAACTCCGTTCCCCAAGGTTGGGTCCTTCCTCCGCTCCCCAGCAACGACATCTGGGCAACTGCCATTCAGCTGCATTAAGACGCTCCAGGAGTGTGGTCCAGCGGGCAAGCACTGCAGCGTTAGATGGTAGAGATGCTGTCATCTCACACTGAAATCTTCTGCACAACTTAAACTCTGCAGCATTGTCCTAGCTGGAAAGCTTCCTTTGTTCTCTGCCCTGGGCAGGGGTGCCTCTGGAGCCAGGAGATTCCTAAGGTTCTTCTGGAAAGGGCCTCGATGAACTGAGGTTATTAGCATGGGCTGTGGCCTTCGCTCACTAAATCTGCCTCTGTTTTGAGAGGCTTGGTTCCGATGTGGCCTGCTCATTTGCTCTAGGTGTGTTTATACTGGTGGGTAAGTACAGGCCGCACACTTGGTGACTGCGTGGAGATGTTCACTGAGTAGAGTTAGCAGCCACTGCTCCTTACTTCCCATTCCAGCTGCCTCCAGCTCCCAGGAGCACAGGTCAAAGTGTGACTTACAGTTCTGCTGTTCCCAGTTTCAGTGCAGTGTGGAGGCCGATACTGAGGCTTATGGGGTAGTGGCTGCCGGGATCACCAATGGCTTAGAACTGTTATCATGTGAAGAGCTTAGAAAACTTGAAGAGTTACCAGAGCCAGGTTGGCTTGTGCTCTGACAGACAGTGCCTGATTTCCTCATGAAAGTGCCAGTGCAAACGTTCTGAGGGATCTAGTTGTATGCGGCCTCCAGGAATAGAAACTTATTTCCCCGTGGGACTGTAATCTCAGTCACATGGTAGGGGCTGGGGTAGCTCAAGCTTCTAAAAAATCCATGTCGTAAAAGTTGGGAAAAGAGCAAATATGAATGATAATTTTATTTTTATATTCATTAATAAATGCTGTTGTGCTTGGACATGATCAGTCATATGACATGTTATGATTTCTGTTTTGCTTTATTCTGGGTTTTGTTATTTAATTTTCTAAAAGCCAAATAAATACCATTTTTGCTTTTTTGTTGAAAAAAAGAAAGAAAGAAAGTGGGACTGGAGGGAGAGGAAAGGATTCACTGTCCTTGGCTTGGTCTCTGGTCTGGCCTGGTCTGACACTTACCCACTGACTGGAGTGTGGCTACCAGGCTTCCTGCTGCAACTCCTCCCCCATTGGCAATTGCTGCAGCAGACATCATCTTGGCTGCTATGGACCCAACTACAATGCCTGTCCCAGTGAAGCCCACGACACCCAGGATGATGGGCGCACCTGCAACTGCCAAGGCTGTAGGGAGAAGAGCTAGGTGAGGTAGGGTCAGGGAAATGACACACCCATGAATTCCTTGACTGTTTCTGGTGTCTTCCTGTTCTAAGGGGCATGGAAAGGGGTCCCAAGGTAAAGAAGTAGAGGAGGGCAGGAATCCAGGTGGAGGCAAAGGGGACAGTGGAGGATGTGGCAGAGCCATGGTGTTGCCAGGCTTTGACACTTGAGAAGCATCGTCCTTCACTGGACCTGGGGTGTAAGGGGCAGAAACAACCCTGCAGTGCTCGGCAGCTCCCCTCCCAGCCTTCACCAAATCATCTACTTGCTGCTCATCTGGTATCAGGCCTGGAGGAGCAGCTGCACAGGAATCCTAAGCTCATCCCTGGAGGAAAGTTAGCACAGCCCTGGCCCCTGCTCTGCATCCAGGCATATTGAGAATCCAGTGGCCAATAAATGCAGGGAGTGGCACCCAAATCAAAAGCCCCCACCACCTCACCAGCTGGAGCAAGACTCCAACCTCCTCCTAGTGCAGCGCCCACCACTTCTCCTAGGGAGAGATGGGTAGACAGAGAAGGTTACAGTCTGTGGATGGCAGTGACTTCTTGGCAGGTTTGGGTCAGGCAGGCCAGTTCCCAGTCTATCCAGGGGCTACTAACCCAACATGTTGAGTCCTTCTGGTAGCAGTTGACCTTAGGAATAACTTGACTTAAATCTGAGGAGAGAAGGACAGGTTCTCACTGGGGACCAATAGGAACAGGGCCTGCCCTTTGGGAGATTTAAGGCAGAACAGGAAGTTTGAAAGCAATGTGGGTGTGGGGGTGTTGAAACCAGTCCTCCACCCACCTGCTTAACTCCTGATCCGTGTCTTTCTGTCTCTGTCTCTGTGTCTGTCTCTGTGTCTGTGTCTGTCTCTGTCTCTCTCTGTCTGTCTCTGTCTCTGTCTCTGTCTCTGTCTCTCTCTCTCTCTCTCACACACACACACACACACACACACACACACACACACACACACAGAAGAGGAGAATGAACAAGAAGACAAAAACAATACAGCTGTTTGCTATTAAATCGTAACGGAAACAGACAAAACCCACAGTATACATGAACTCAGGAAGAAGAGTGTGTGCTCAAAGGTCTGTATTTCACCTCACAGAGGTTGAGAGATCATGGTGGAGCTGTGTTTGGCTGGCTGAGTAGCTGAGGTTAACCAAAATGTCATGTTCCCACACCGTAAATGTTTTGATGAGGTTTTTGTTGTAGCAAAACAAAGACAGTGATAAATCATACACACCACACACACACACACACACACACACACACACACACACAAATATAGTAGATGTTTGTGTATTAGTAGAACATTAAGAGTGAGTGTTAAAGCCAATGGGGGAGCCATTGTCATGCATAGCCTAGGATGCTAACTGAAGGTATTCTGTGTTTTGTTGGTTGGTGGCCAAGTATTTGGATATTCTAGAGGATGTGCCTACTGCTCACCAAGATTATGGGTTGGATACAGACAGGGACATTGAATGGCTGAACACATCCCAGAGAGTTCAGCTCTGGATTTGCAGCATTAGCTATTCTCACAATTATTCATGTCCTGATGAGGTAATTCCACTCAGGCAGGAGTCATTCACAGGTGAAGCTTCTTTCCTGGAACAAAAAGATATCCCGACTGTGTCATCACTGGCCTACAGAGAGCACTGTTTGCACATCCAGAAGCATTCACTTCCATCTAGGTTCCTCTTGAGGAGGAACACCCCCAAGCCACTCTGACTGCCCAGGGCACACTTCACTGCAAGCAGCAGCTTTTCCTGAACTGGCTACTTAGACAGCTGTGGGCTGTTCTGGGCGTCACGTTCACTGAGGCCTAATTTAGAGGAGATGTCACACTTCAGTACAAGCTTCTCTGACTTCAGATGAAATTTAGTTCATCGAACACTGGCTCAGATCTAGAAACTTCCATGCCTTCTCTTCTCCCCTAAATTGTTTCATCTCCTCAAATCTCCCCCTCCTCCATTGATTGCCCTTTGGTCTCCTTACACTTGCCCTTCCAGACTGCCCGTGTTTACACCTTACATTCTGTTTGGTGGACATCTTTTGGCTTACGGTCCCAGCCTCTCCTTTAAAAGTCTGACTTCTAATTCTAACTTTCGTAAGTTGGCAGGGCTGAATTGCTGACACCGTGGTGGTACACCATTAGTGCCTGATGACATAGACCTCTAGGAAATCTTGTTCTTCAGGAAGTGTGGTAGATTTCTGTCTTAGTCAGGGTTCCTGTTGCCATGATGAAACATAATGATGAATAGACACCTGGGGAGGAAAGGGTTAACCTTGCTTGTACTTCCACATCATAGTTCATAACATAGGAAGTCAGGACAGGAACTCCTCTAGGGCAGGACCCTCATGGTGAAGCTGATGCAGAGGCCATGGAGGAGTGCTGCTTACTGGCTTGCTCTTTTCCCCACAGACACATATTAGAATGAGCACTGATAATCATACAACAGGATCAATATTAGGCTGTCTTAAAATCTCTTCTGCCAGTGACATTAGTTCAAAACTTTGCAGCTTTGGCCTTAGGAATGTTCTTAGGACAAGGAAAAGAAGTGCTTACATCCTTGGCCACAGTATCACAAGAATGGTCTCCTTCCCAGCTCTTACCATCGTTTCTCTCTGAAATCCCTTGAGCTGTGTCTCCACAATCCCCCTTGCTCTCAGCACTACTGTCTTCCAAGATCCTACTGCAGTGGCCCCTTACCCTGCTGAAAGCATTCAAGAGCTTTCCCAGGCCAAAGTCTCAAAGTCTTCCCCATTCCTCCCAAGACAGCCCCATCAGAACAGTGAGCCAGGTTCTCACACCAACTTCTGTATGACTTCCTTTCCTATCTCTGTGAAGAAACACCACTACCAAGGCATTTTTATGAAAGAAAGAATGTATTGGAATTACAGTTTCAGATATGGGTTAATGACCATTTTGACTGGCAGTATGGAAGCTGACAGTCATGTATATAAGCAGTATGCAGGCAGGTATGCAGAGAGGTAAGCAGACATGCATGTAGGCAGGCATGCAGGAAGGTATACAGGAAGACAGGTATACAAGAATGTTGGAATGCTGACAGTTATGCAGACAAACATGCAGCCAGTCAGGCACGCATGGCACTTATAGCAACAACCAAGAGCTGAAGTCTTGTCCACAGACAGGAGGCAGAGAGGGAACAGACTTGGCTTGCTATGGGCTTTTCAAACTTCAAAGCCATCTCCAGTGATGCACCATGTCCATGTCTCCTAATCCTTCCCGAACAGTTCCACTGTCTGGGAAACAAACATTCAAATAGAAGTGCCTATGTGCACCATTCTCATTCAAAGTACAACATTTACCCTGTCCTCCCAAGTATGTAGGAGGCTGTATCTCTTCTATTCCTTAGTATAGGTTAGATTTGTCATCAAATAAAACTGTGTAAAATCATTTTTAAAATGATATTTTTTCTCTATCTTGGCAAGCTCCAAAATAAATGAGATGTAGGCTAGACTACAAGATTGATTTGATAAGCTTTATGGAAGTTCTCAGTCTATCCTCTTTCTCTATCCTAATCTGGCTACTACTTCCAAATCAAAATCCCCCAGAAATTTGCATTTTTAGTATTGATCTGGCCCTCTTTTCTCCAGGTGCTTTTCCAATGAGCTATCTTGAACTCAGTCCACAAGATGACCCCATCTTCCTCTCTCAGTGTCTTTGTCTCTGTCTCGGTTTCTCTCTGTCTCTCTCCATCTCTCCCTTCCCTCTTCCCCCCACCCTCTCTCTGCCTTTCTTTCCACTCCCCTCCCCAGTCCCTGAATAAACTCCATTCTATTCTATACTGCCCTGTGGCTGGCCCTCAGGAGGATGGGATGCCTCAGTCTGGGCCCGCAGAGACACCCCCTTGCCCCACACCTGACTACTCATCCACCAAACATATTCATCCTCTTCTTATCTTTTTATACATCACAACACCTGTGACAGGCACCTCAGCAAGGCCTGTAACTCCTGCTACAGGGATCTGATGACCATGTCTGTCCCCTTCAGGCACTGGCACACATGTAGCTCATACAAACGTGTACATGGGGGTAAAAATGTTAAAACTGAAATAGTTTTCTAGGTTCACCATACTTTTTACATACATGGCACAAACTCTTTTTTTGTTTGTTTGTTTTTGTTTTTTCGAGACAGGGTTTCTCTGTGTAGCCCTGGCTGTCCTGGAACTCACTTTGTAGACCAGGCTGGCCTCAAACTCAGAAATCTGCCTGCCCCTGCCTCCCAAGTGCTGGGATTACAGGCGTGCGCCAACACTGCCCAGCTCACATGGCACAAACTTATTTTCCAGTTGTCATTGTCTATTTTGTTTGTGGTGGTTGTTTTGTTTTGTTTGATTTGTAGGACGCTGCCACGGACCGACTCAGCCGGAACACACACACCCATGGGGGAATCACGGTCTTTGGTATGCAGGAAGGTACAGGTCCGGCGAATGACAGACAGATACACCAGATGTAGGTTGAGTCTGAATGCACTTTACTGTTCTGAGGCAGGAACTTTTATACACATAAGTTGGCATTACATTACTGAAGAAAAAATGTATCCAGTGAAATGTTTACAAAGAATGGTTACCATGAGTATCTGGCACAAGGAAATACAAAATCAATCAGATATGATCTTCAGAGAACACCTACAAAGCATTATGTCCCTTGATCAGAGTAGCTATAGTCAATGATAAATTAGTAATTCAAAAGTTCTTGAGAACACTTAGTTATACCACTAGGTCTATTGTTAGTGTAGTCTTTGTCTAATATCCTGCTTCCTTCTTGTGAGACTTCTTTAGGCTCACTTTGAAACTTTACTTAACTGATGCTTTCCATGTCAGAGTGCCAATGCTACCTAGCCATACAATTGTATATATTGTTGGGAAGTTAATTCTTTAATGTATTTAGGTAATAACTGTATAGCTGATCAAAAGGCAAAGCAATGGATCTATAGAAGATAAATCATGGCCAGTGCTGTAGCTCAAAGAATGAACTCTCGTTAGCTTTAAACGCCTGGGTGCTCACAGCTCTTGCTGCCAAGAACAATTCGTAAGTAAAGAAACAGGTTAAAGAAAGTCAGACAGGCAAGGCTTGCCATGAGAAATTCAGCTCAGCATTTTCTCTGGCCAGGGAGTCTCACAACGAGTTCCTCAATAGACAGCCATTAGGCTTTTACCTGTAAATATCACACAGTTTCCACCGAGATTGTGGTTTAGCTGTGGGAATCATACAGTGTCTACGAGATTCGTGTGATAGGACGCATTTTGCTATGTAGCCCAGGCTATCTTGGGAATTGAGATCATCCTATGTCAGCCATACATGTGCTGAAATGATCAGTGTGTGTCCCAGTGTCCAACTTCTGTTATTTTTGTTGTTATTTTGTTGTTAACACAGACAGGTTTACAATAAGTTTAAAAACTGGCAAGGATTTTACTCTATAATTTGGCTCCTAATTTAAAAAAAAAAAATCTGTTCCTGCTAGTTGTCAGGTGTGCCATAACTTATATTTTCTTTTTTAAAATTATGTTTTCTATACAACTTTTCAAGATGGTATTCCTTAATGTTGACTTACTCATCTGGCATTTAATTTGGCCAATTAAAATATTTTTTACAGCTGGGCGTGGTGGCGCACGCCTTTAATCCCAGCACTTGGGAGGCAGAGGCAGGCGGATTTCTGAGTTCGAGGCCAGCCTGGTCTACAGAGTGAGTTCCAGGACAGCCAGGGCTACACAGAGAAACCCTGTCTCGAAAAACCAAAAAAAAAAAATTTTTTTTACATAGCTCTTTATATCTTACTCCATCATTCCAACACAAGTTATAAAATGATCTTTATCATTCATTTTATGTTTCATTTTCCTGCACAAACTCATGTACTAGTGTGTGTGTGTGTGTGTGTGTGTGTGTGTGTGTGTATAGAGAGATTATATCCACACACAGGAAGTTTATATACATATAAGTATGTAATTAATGTATACATACATATATATGTGTATGTATAATATGTGTATGCAATACATGTGTGTGTGTGTGTGTGTGTATAGAGAGATTATATCCACACACAGGAAGTGTATATACATATAAGTATGTAATTAATGTATACATACATATATGTGTGTATGTATAATATGTGTATGCAATACATGTGTGTGTGTGTGTGTGTGTGTGAGTGTGTGTGTGTGTACCAGGATACTAGTTTCGACATTTCCTGTGATACCTCAAGGACACACTTTATTTTCCTTTTGTTTTGTTTTTGAATTCTATTTATAGGATACTTCCTTTACTTATAATTCAAATGTTACCATCTTTCCCAGTTTCCCCTCCACAAACCTCCTATCACATCCCCCTGCGTCATGCTTCTGTGAGGGTGTTTCCCCACCCACTCACCCACTCCTGCCTCACCAACATGGCATTCCCCTACACTGGAATATGGAGCCTTCACAGGATCAAGGGCCTCTCTTTCCATTGATGCCCAACAAGGCTATCCTCTGCTATATATGCAGATGGAGCCGTAATCCCACAGCCCCCTAAGGAAATTAATTTTCCCTTTCTGTGTGACTCAACACAGCCCTTGGCCATGCTTGGAGAGAAGAAATATTTACCAGTCAGCTAGTTAGGGGGAAAGAGGGAAGAAATATTTACCAGTAATGTTAGTTAGGGAGAAAGAGGTAGTCTGTTCACATTGGGTCCTGTCTCTACCCCACACGCACAGAATGGCTCTAGCTCTGGGGGCTGTGGGAGGAATTTCCTGGGACAGACACAGTCTTCATCCTCCCTTTAAGAAAGCAGTCCCACTACAGCAGTGTCCCAAGACCCAAAGGTTCCCACTCTTCATTTCATGTCTTATGTTTCCTTTTCAGGCAATGGTCAGTATAATTGGAAAATTCATAACTCACCATTCTCTGAAAATCCTCAGGCCCTCATCAGTCTCCTCCAGACAGGTTTTTATACCCAGCTGAACATATCCTGTCCAACCCCACAACCGGTTCTATAAAACTTGAGCCATCAGCCCAGAGAACAAGCTGCCAGACAGCAACCAGACAGAGCCTCACCTAACATTCTCTCTGAGTGTGCTCCCTCATAGACTCTGCGTGCCTTTCTATGTCCCATTCATGTGCTCCTCTTCCAGGAAGTCTTTCCAGTTCTGCCCTATGAGATCACATCCCTGCCTCTTTGTTTTCCAGAGATGTGCCTGGCACCTGTCACTGCAGTGAACCATATATTATGTGTCACAATTGTCTCATAAATGCCATAATCCTCCAGCCTCAAAGACTTCTAGGTGCCAGTGTTTACTCTGTCCAACACTGCATAATGCATCACATGGGTGATGACTGCAGGTCTTGACTGTGGTGTGCTTAGTCCTGGAACATAGGGCAGGAATTTGTGTCTTCCTTCCATTTTATAGACATTACAGATAATGGTGGGCATTTTTTTTAATTTCATCTCCTTTGTGAGGTGCATTAGCTTAGCCCAGTGAACAAACTCCCTAGTGGTTTTCTGTCAGCCTCTCAGCAGTACAGGAGGGTGGCTAGAGCTGCTCATAGCCATGCACATTCAGAGCCATTGATGAGGAAGGACTTAGAGCTCTGGGGTCAATGGTCCTGGCTCCCTCTCACCTTTGCTTCATGGCATAATCCTCTATCAACTTGACCTTGAATAATGGACAGAGTCTGGTCCATGAACACCTAAAAGGCTTTCATACAACACAGAGTGTTTGCACTAATGCAGGGACTGCATAAAGCCCTCTGCCTACTATTCGTGCTGGCTGACCTGTCCCCTCCCTCTGATCTCCAGGCTAAGGCTGGCTGGGAAAGCCTGAAGACATGGCACTATCAGGCCACATCACCATTCAAAGAGCCACCTGAGGCAAGACAGCCACACCAACACGCCACCTTTATTTTTTCATCATTCTCTGACTCCCATGAGGGTTTGGAAGGTGCATCTTAGTACTTTTCCTCCTGGGTAATTCTTAGAGGCTTTGAGTTAGACCGGTAGAGATGTCATCCACGAAATTCAAATTTTGCCTCCTACAGCTCTGAGGCTCCTGCTCTCTGGAGGCTCCTGTGGCTCCTAAGGCTCTTGCTCCTCCTCTCCAGAGGTTCCTGATGATCCTGATGCTCCAGCTCCTACAGTCGCCCAAATAGCCCCAAGGACGATGTTGGTTAATGCGGAGAGTGTACAAACACCTGCAAAAGGGACAATGCAGTGACAGGCAGTTGCCTGAGGTGTAGAGATGCCCAATATCTTTTTGCCTGAACCCTGTGGTTCTCCTTTAGACAGAGATAGTTAAAGTGGACCCGAAGGAGAAGATAGATGTGGGTAAAGTGAGATGCTGGACAGAGAACAATCCAGATTTGAAAGCCTCCTCCCTACACAGCAGGACAGAAAAGGACCCCATAGAGGTAGACACCCAGGTAGTAAAGATTCAGAACCCAGGGAACATTCATTAGGCTCCTTCCCTCTCTGTCAATGAGCACACCTCACTCCTGAGCCACACCCTCACCTCACTCAGGATCAACCACAAGTAGGGACCAAAGGAGAACACTTGGGTTACATAAAAAGGTGGGACTACGGGGATACGAAAGGAGTTACAGTCCTTGGCTCCTTCTCTGGGCATCTTGCCTGGCCTGACACCCACTGACTGGAGTGTGGCTACCAGGCTTCCTGCTGCAACTCCTCCCCCACTGGCAACTGCTGCAGCAGACATCATCTTGGCTGCTATGGACGCACCTGCAATGCCTGTCCCAGTGAAGCCCACGGCTCCCAGGATGACCGGTGTAGCTGCTACAGCCACAACTGTAGGAAAAGAAGTTAGGTGAGGTAGCGTCAGGGAAATGGCCCACCCATTAATTCCTTGACTGTTTCTGGGCTCTTTTTAGACTGAGGAGCATGAAAAGGGGTCCCAATGTAAAGAAGAAGGGGAGGAGGGTTCCATGTGGAGGCAAAGTGGTCATTGGAGGATGTGACAGAACCATGATTTTGCCAGGCTGTGACACTTGAGAAGCATCATCCTTCACTGGGCCTGGGGTTGTGAGGGGCAAAAACAACCCTGCAGTGCTCAGCAGCTCCCCTCCCAGCCTTCACCAAATCATCTACTTGCTGCTCATCAGATATCAGGCCTGGAGGAGCAGCTGCACAGACATCTTAAGCTCATCCCTGGAGTAAAATTAGCACAGCCCTGGCTGGCCCCAGGCATATCCAGAGTCCAGTGGCAGACACGTGCTGGGACTGGCACCCACCTTAAAGCACAACACCCCCGTCAATTCACCAGCTGGAGCAAGAAACTAACCTCCTCCTAGTGCAGCGCCCACCGCTTTTTCTAGGGGAGAGATGGGTAGACAGAGAAGGTTAGAGTTTGTTGATGGCAGTGACTTCTTGGTGGGTTTGGGTCAGGCAGGCCAATTCCTGGTCCATCCTGGGCTACTAACTCCACATGATGAGCTGTCCTGGTAGTCGATGAGTTGTCCTGGTAGCCTGTGAGTTGTCCTGGTAGCCGGTGAGTTGTCCCAGTGGGTAACACACTGCCTACTTAGACAGCGTTTCAAATCTGAAGAGAGCAGGGGAGACTCTTGCCAGTGAACCAATAGGGTCATGGTCCACCTTTTGAAATGAATCAGCTTCCTCTTGGAGTTTGAAAGCAGTAAGACCTGCCCTCTACTTATCTGTTTACCTCCTGCCTGATGAAACACACACACACACACACACACACACACACACACACGAGAGAGAGAGAGAGAGAGAGAGAGAGAGAGAGAAAGAGAAAGAGAAAGAGAAGTAACAGCTGTTTGCTACTAAATCAAACTGAAAAAAAAAATATGCCCATAAATGGACAAACTCAGCCAGAAGAATGTGGGCACAAAAATCATTACTCTTGGGGCTGGAGATGGCTCAGTGGTTAAGAGCACTGACTGCTCTTTAGTAGGTCGTGTTCAAATCCCAGCAACTACATGGTTGCCCATAGCCATCCACAACGAGATCTGACTCCCTCTTCTGGTGTGTCTGAAGACAGCTACAGTGTACTTACATAAAATTAATAAATAAATCTTTAAAAAAAAATCATTACTCTCACCTGAAAGAGGATGACAATTTACTGTAGAATCTTGGTTGTGTTACTAGGTAAGGTTATCCAAAATACCATGTTCCTACACAGAAGAGGTTTATTGAGATTTTTGTAGTAGCATAACAAAGAAAGTCATAAATTAAGGCACTTAAAAATACATATGTATTCTTATTCTTTCCAAGACTCTTAACATGAAAGAATGCTGTATGTTGTCAAATGCTTTTTCAGCATCTAATGAAATGACCATGTAATTTTTTTTTCCTTTGAGTTTATTTATGTAGTAGATTACATTGATGGATTTCTGTATATTGAACCATCCCTGCATCCCTGGAATGAATCATACTTGATCATGGTGAATGATTGTTTTGATGTACTCTTGGATTCAGTTGGCAAGAATTTTATTGAGTATTTTTGCATTAACATTCATAAGGAAAATTGGTCTGAAGTTCTCTTTCTTTGTTGGGTCTTTGTGTGGTTTTGGTATCAGTGTAATTGTGAAGCCACAATTACACTGATTTGAGTAGTGTTCTGTCTGTTTCTATTTTGTGGAATACTTTGAAGAGTATTGGTGTTAGATCTTCTTTGAAGGTCTGATAGAATTCTGCACTAAAACCATCTGGTCCTGTGATTTTTTTTGTTTGTTTGTTTGTTTGGGAGACTTTTAATGACTGTTTCTATTTTTGTAAGGGTTATGGTACTGTTTAGATGGTTTATCTGATCCTGATTTAACTTTTGTATTTAGTATCTGTCTAGGAAATTGTCCATTTCATCCAGATTTTCCAGTTGTGTTGAGTATAGGCTTTTGTAATAGGATCTGATGATTTTTTGAATTTCCTCAGTTTCTGTTGTTATATCTCCTTTTTCATTTCTGATTTTGTTTAATTTGTATACTGTCTCTGTGCCTCCTGGTTAGACTGACTAAGGGTTTAGCTATCTTGTTGATTTTCTCAAAGAACCAGCTCCTGGTTTTGTTGATTCTTTGTATAGTTCTTTTTGTTTCTACTTGGTTGATTTCAACCCTGAGTTTGATGATTTCCTGCCTTCTACTACTCTTGGGTTTATTAGCTTCTTTCTGTTCTAAAGCTTTCAGGTGTGCTGTTAAGTTGCTAGTGTATTTTTTCTCCAGCTTAGTTTTAGAGGCACCCAGAGCTATGAGTATTCCTCTTAGCACTGTTTTCATTGTGTCCCATAAATTTGGGTATGTTGTGCCTTCATTTTCATTAAATTTTTAAAAGTCTTTGATTTCTTTCCTTATTTCTTTCTTGTCCAAGGTATCATTAAGTAGAGCATTGTTCAGCTTCCATGTGTATGTGGACTTCCTGTTGTTTTTATTGCTATTGAAGACCACCCTTATTCCATAGTGATCTGATAGGAGGCATGGGATTAGTTTGATCTTCTTATATCTGTTGAGGTCTGTTTTGTGGCCAATTATATGGTCAATTTTGGAGAAGGTATCATGAGGTGCTTCGAAGGTATATTTTTTTGATTTAGGATGAAATATTATATATATAATATATATAATATATTATATATAATATTATATATAATATAATTATATATAACATTATATACAATAATATATAATATATTAATATATAATTTAATATATATATTAAATCCATTTGGTCCAAAACTTCTGTTAGTTTCACTGTGTCTCTGTTTAGTTTGTGTTTCCGTGATCTGTCCATTGAGGAGAGTGGGGTGTTGAAGTCACCCACAATTATTGTGTGAGGTACAATATGTGCATTAAGCTTTTATTAAAGTTTCTTTTATCTATGAGGGTGCCCTTGCATTTGGAGCATAGATATTCAGAATTGAGAGTTATTCTAGGTAGATTTTTTTCCTTTGATGAGTATGAAGTATCCTTCCGTGTCTTTTTTGACAACTTTTGGTCGTAAGTCAATTTTATCTGATATTAGAATGACTACTCTGGCCTGTTTCCTGGACCCATTTGCTTAGAAAATTGTTTTCCAGCCTTTTACTCTAAGGTAGTGCTTGTCTTTGACACTGACATGTGTTTCCTGTATGCAGCAAAATGCTGAGTCCTGTTTACGTATCCAGTCTGTTAGTCTATGTCTTTTTATTGGGGAATTGAGTCCATTGATGTTAAGAGATATTAAGGAATAGTGATTGTTGCTTCCTGTTATATTTGATGTCACTTTTATGTTTGTGTGGTTATCTTCTTTTGGGATTGTTAAAAGAAGATTACTTTCTTGCTTTTTCTAGTGTGTAGTTTCCCTCCGTTTGTTGGTGTTTTCTATTCACTATCCTTTGAAGAGCTGGATTTGTGGAAAGATATTGTGTAAATTTGTTTTTGTCAGGGAATACCTATTGGTTGCCTATCTTGAGGCATAGTTTAGGGAAGATGTCACACTTTTAGTACAAGCTGTTCCAACTTCAGATGGAATTTAGTTAATCAAACATTGGCTCAGATCTAGAAACTTCCATGACTTCTCTTCTCCTCTAAATTGTCTCCTTCCTCCCTTAATGCTCCTCCCCCGCTGATTCCCATTTGGTCTCACACTTTCCCTTCCAGACTGCCTGTGTTTACAACCTTAAATCCTGCTCTGTGGACATCTTCTGGCTTACTGTTCCAGCCTCTCCTTTAAGGGTTTGACTTCTAATTCTGGCTGTTGTAAGTTAGCCAGGCTGAATTACTGACACCACAGTGGTGCACCAGTTGTTCCTGGTTATGCAGTCCTCTAGGGAATCTGGATCTTTGTACCCTTGTTTTGCAGAGTGTGGTAAATTTCTGTCTTAGCCAGGGTTCCTATCACCTTGGGGTAGATTTGTGGAGGCTGATAGGACCTTCTGTCCTTCCATAATTGCATGGAGGGACTGGGATTGAGGAATCCAGTGTTTTTGTATGAGAACTTTGTGTCATCTTCATTAGAGTGACATTCCTGTGGATTTGTGAAGGTCTCCATTTTCTGTTTATGTTGTTGTTTATTTCTGTTTTGTTTATCGTCAGTCTCTCCACAGTGGTAGCGCATGTTGACCTTGAACTCAGCCAGCCATCCTGCCTGAGCCTCCCAGTGTTCCAGGATCTCAAGGGTGAACTCCATGCTAGTGCTGATTCACTGACACAATCACTTCCCTAAGTAGTTTCTAGGTTTAGGATGGCAGTCAACTGGTGAAGGTTGTGTTTTGGAAGCACCTGTCACTTGTGACTATTTCTAGTGTTGGCTCCTTGGAGAGTCTGACACTGACCACAACTGCAGCTGCTCTCAAGGGAAATGTCTTCCCTTTATCATGTAGCAAGCCATGACTGTCATTGGTGGCTATCTGCAGGTGGCAGTTTTCACCACCTCACCTTAAAAGCCTGTGCTTTAGGCTCCATGTGAAGATGCCATCTTTGAGCTGGAAGTGCCTCCAAAGGCTGCCTATTCCAGGAACAGCAGCCTGTATGTGGATGGGACACTGTGTGCTCGGGGTCTTTGGTCACCACACTCCTGGAGAGACCACTCAAGGAGAACTAAGATGAGACTCCCTTTTCTGATGCATAGGTCTGTGCCACATGAGGGCTCAGAGGTGCTATTTTAGGTAGGGTAGAAAAGTCAAACATGTCATCATGGTGTTTTTCTCCTCTTTGCTACTGAATGTCCCTTAGCTTGGCAAATATTCATGATAGTTAGTATAAGGCTAGTCTTGACTAAAATTCATTTTTTTCTGTCAAATTTCACAAAATCTCTTACTGTTGACATTCAGTAAGGGCTAAAGTTCTGTGTTAAATTTAAATTACTGTGATTCAGAGATATATGATACCAAATAATTCTATCATCTATAAGTCCCACTTGCCCCAGGTCAGACAACTTCATAGAAGGCCTGGGGCTGATTTTTATGAAAGATGAGAAGCCACCTCTGTTTTTGCTTCAGTAAGAATGCTGGTTGCCCTAACTACCTGTCCTGTGCTCAAGGATAGCTGGGAAAATTATCTAATTGGCTGTCTTCTGTCACTGGGTGTGTCTTCACGCAGAGTGGATGTGTCAGGTCTGGAGGGAGTTCAGAATCTGAAACCTACCTCATCTGCTAATTTACATCACCGGGTTCATCTTCAACTACAGTAGATTTTTCCACTCTGAAAATAACTGAACCATTGACAATGTTTTATCTGGGTGCCCTGCCTCCACCTTGGCTGTTTCCCCATTGGAGGTAACTGGCCCTGCATGTCCATCCCACACTCCTGCTTGTGACCATGGTCTACGAAGAACTATGACAAGCCACCTCTCACATTTTTTGTGTGTGTGCTTGTCAAGGGATTAGATGGATAAGGCATTTACCAGAGGAGGTAACATAAAATCAGAATTTTAGTGAGTAGAATTTTATTGCACATGTTCACATCTTAATTGCTAGCCTATTACATTGGTTAGTTCCTTAAATTTTTTTCTTTTTTTTCCTTTTTTAAAAAATTATTTCCTATATTCTTTGTTGTTTACATTCCAAATGATTTTCCATTTCCCGGTCTCCCCCTCCCCATAAGACACCACCAAGCAACAGCTACTCCATCCTTGGTAAAAGGAAATGTCCAATGCCATGTCCCAGGCAAATGGCCCAAGTTCAACACAACTATATATAGTAGGTGAAAATTGTCACAAGCTAAAATTTATGTGCAAGCTATGATTTCTTAAATATCAACCTACCATGTAACTGTCCAGTTCGAAAGCCCTTGCCCTGCATAAACTGTATAAAAGCCAAGGCTGACACCAGCTCAGCCCCTTCCACAACGATGCACTGAAGTGGAGAGGTTGGACAGGTCCAAGCTCAAGCTTGAATATACGCTCTATGCTTGTGCATTCGGGCTGGACTCCTGGTATTCCGTGGGAACCCTGAGGTCTGGGTGTAACACAAACAGTGCCCTCTGCAGCACAGTGATGAACATGGACACATTTTTGCTGAACAAAGAAGCCATGTATCTTTGATTGAGCCCTCTGTGAGGGTTTTTAAATCATTAGAACCTCCATGATTGTGAAGAATTTCAAATGCTGCAAGTTCAGAGCTGAATTCTCTCAGGACGTCCTTATTCCTTATAACAACCATTTAATGGCCCTGCCTATACAATGTCTGTACCCAACCTGAAACCTTTAGAACCATTAGGCAAATCCTTTGACATTTGCACATACCTGGCTCCAGGCAACCAAAGGGGGAGGGTACTGATAGCACACCAGGCCTATGACTGAGTCTCCTCCACTGGCCTTATCCCTCTTACTTAATATCATCAAGAATATGAATACATACATATATATTAATACATATGTTTGTTTTATATACATATATTTTTAAGTGACTTTATTTATGAGTTCCTTTGTTCTGCTACTTCAAAATCTTCATCAAAACTTTACTGTGTGGGAACATGGCATTTTGGATACCCTTACCTGGTCACACAGCCAAGGCTCTACAGTAAATTCTACTGGTGGTTATGCGTGACTGCTGCTCAAAGGGATCACGAGCTGGCTGCCTCGGTGCAAGGCCTGAGGTCACGGGGAAGTGCGGGGAAGTGCAGCAGAGCCTCAGCGGGCGCCACTGGGCCTGCCTGGCAGCGGGATCCTACCAGATCCCCCCTACAAGGTAGCCCCGGATGGACTCTGTCTACCTGTGCCTCTCCAGCTGTGTCCTGGTTGCAATATGGAGAGTAATGATTTTTGCAGGTGAGAGTAATGAGTTTTGGGCCCACATTCTTCTTGCTGAGTTTGTGCAGGTATGTGCCTGTTGTTTGTTTCAGTTTTGATTTAGCAGCAAACAGCTGTTACTTCTCTCTCTCTCTGTCCCTCTTTCTCTCTCTATCTCCCTCTCTCTCCTGTGTGTGTGTGTGTGTGTGTGTGTGTGTGTGTGTGAGAGAGAGAGAGAGAGAGAGAGAGAGAGAGAGAGAGAGAGAAGGGGGAGAGGGGGAGGGAGGGAGAGAGGCAGAGGGAGAGAGAGGGACAGAGAGAGCAGGGGGAGGGGGAGGGAGAGAGAGAGGGAGGGAGATAGAGAGGGAGGAAGAGAGAGAGGAAGAGAGAGAGAGATTGAGAGAGAGAGAGAGAGAGAGAGAGAGAGAGATCAGGCAGGAAATAAACAGATAAGTGGAGGGCAGGTCCTATTGCTTTCAAACATCAAAGAGGAAGCTGACTCATTTAAAGGGGTGGACTATGACACTATTGGTTCACAGGCAAGAGTCTCTTGCTCTCCCCAGATTTACGCCACTGTCTAAGTAGGCAGTGTGCCATCTACCAGGACAGCTGCTCACCGGCTACCAGGACAGCTCATCATGCGGAGTCAGTAGCCCCTGGATGGACTGGGAACTGGCCTGCCTGAACCAAACCCACCAAGATCTCACTGCCATCCACAGACTGTAACCTTCTCTGTCTACCCATCTCTCCCCTAGAAAAAGTGGTGGTGGGCGCTGCACTAGGAGGAGGTTAGTTTCTTGCTCCAGCTGGTGAGTTGATGGGGGTGTTGTGCTTTAAGGTGGGTGCCAGTCCCAGCACGTGTCTGCCACTGGACTCTGGGTATGCCTGGGCTCGGGGCTGTGCTAATTTTACTCCAGGGATGAGCTTAAGATTCCTGTGCAGCTGCTGCCCCAGGCCTGATATCTGATGAGCAGCAAGTAGATGATTTGGTGAAGGCTGGGAGGGAGCTGCTGAGCACTGCAGGGTTGTTTTTGCCCCTCACACCCCAGGCCCAGTGAAGGATGATGCTTCTCAAGTGTCACAGCCTGGCAACACCATGGCTCTGCCACATCCTCCACTGTCCCCTTTGCCTCCACCTGGCTCCCACCCTGTCATTCTTGGTTGCCTGGGACCCCTTTCCATAGCTCTCAATATAGAAAGAGCCCAGAAACAGTCAAGGAACTCATGGGTGGGCCATTTCCCTGACCCTACCTCACCTAGCTCCTTTTCCTACAGTTGTGGCTGTGGCAGCTACACCTGTCGTCCTGGGTGTCATGGGCTTCACTGGGACAGGCATTGTAGCTGGGTCCATAGCGGCCAAGATGATGTCTGCTGCAGCAATTGCCAATGGGGGAGGAGTTGCAGCAGGAAGCCTGGTAGCCACACTCCAGTCAGTGGGTAAGTGTCAGGACAGGCAACATAACCGGAGACCACGCCAAGGACGGTAACTCCCTTTGTATATCTGTACATTCCGACCTTTTTATGTAACTCAAGTGTTTGTTTACCTTCTGTCCCTACTTCCTGGTTCATTCTGAGTGAGGTGAGGGTGTGGCTCAGCTGTGAGGGGTGCTCACTTGGCAGAGTGGGAAGGAGCCTGATGAATGCTATCTGGGTTCTAATTATTACCTGGGTGTCTTCCTCTACTGCATCCTTTTCTGTCCTGCTGTGTAGGGAGAGGGCTCCAATCTGGATTGTTTTCTGTCCTGCGTCCCACTTTACCCACATCTATCTTCTCCTCCACTTTAAATATCTGACTAGAGCAGAGGCTCAGGGTTCAGACAAAAAGAGGTGGGGCATCTCTGAGCCTCAGGCCAAGCCTGTCACTGCATTGTCTCCTTCCCAGGGGCCGTTGGACTCTCCACAGCAACCAACATCATCCTGGGGACTCTTGGGGCAGCTGCAGGAGCTGGAGCTGCAGGAGCCATAGGGGACTCTGAAGAGGAGGAAGAGCCGCAGGAGCCTCCAGAGAGCGGGAACCTCATAGTTGTAAGAGGCAATATTTAAATTTAGGAGATGACATCTCAACCAGTTTAACTCAAAGCCTATAGGAATTACCCAGGAGAAAAAAGAACAAGATGTCCCTTCAAAACCCTCACTGAATGATGAAAAAATAAAGGTGGCTTGTTGGTGTGGCTGTCTTGTTTGAGGTGGCTCTTTGAATGGTGATGTGACCAGGTAGGTCCATGTCTTCAGGCTTTCCCGGTCAGCCTCAGTCTGGAGATCAGAGGGAGGGGACAGGTTGGCCAGCACAGTCAGTAGGCAGAGGACTTTAGGTGTCCCCTGCCTGAACAGAAACAATCTTTGTGGTATGAGGGCTTTTGAAGCAAAGGTGAGAGAGAGGAAGCCAGGATCATTGACCCCAGAGCTCTGAGTCCTTCCTCATCAATGGCTCTGAATGTTCATAGCTATGAGCAGTCTATAGCCACCCTACTGTACTGCTGAGAGGCTGACAGAAAACCACTAGGGAGTTTGTTCAATGGGCTCAGATAATGTACCTCACAAAGGAGATGGAATCAAAAATGCTCACCATTATCTGTAATGTCTATAAAATGGAAAGGAGACACAAATTCCTGCCCTATGTTCCAGGACTCTAAACACACTACAGTCAAGACCTGCAATCATCACCCCTGTGATGCATTATGCAGTGTTGGATAGAGTCCACGCTAGCACTTAGAAGTCGTTGAGGCTGGAGGATTGTGGCATTTATGAGACAATTGTGACACAGAACATATGGTTCACTGTAGTGCCAGGTGCCAGGCACATCTATGGAAAACAGAGGCAGGGATATGATCCCATAAGGCAGAACTGGAAAGACTTCCTGGAAGAAGAGGACATGGGTGGGACATTGAAAGGCATGCAGAGTCTATGAGGAAGCACACTCAGAAGGTTGTGTGTGGCATCTGTTAGGTGGGATCTGATGGGTTGGAACACATCAGTCACCTCCAGGCCAGTGGATCACTGGACAGATGCTCTGTCTGATTATAATTTGACATCTTGCCTTCTGGGCTGATGACTCAAGTTTTATAGAACTGTTTGTGGGGCTGGCTAGGATGTGTTCTTGACAAAGCATTTTGTGGGAGTTGGACATCCTCCTGTCTTGTGTTCACCATTTCAAGGGGGCCTCAAGACTATGTGGTAGTATGTGGTAGTTGGAATAGTTCCTGGCCCAAAGACAGTTTGTCAGCTTCTTTTATTAGCATAGCTGTAGTGGCTAACCGATAGAAATCGGACTTTGACAGATAGGTCATTTGAATCTTCCAGGCTAGGGCCCTCTCCCAGTTGTAGTCATTTACATAGGACGAGACCATCTTCCAAGCTATTCCTTCCTGGTGTGCTGGACTCCCCCTTTGGCCTCTTGTTGATCAGTTTCCCTGAGAACTGCCACTAATGCTCAGGTCAATATTTTTTTTTTTTTGCATTATTTTCCTACATGTCACAGTTATTGTGAACAATTGAGCAATCTCCATTAATTGAGACCCATTCACATGATCAAACCCTTCTAACTCCTTTTTTTCTTTTTTTTCTTTGTTTTTCATTTTTTCGATATTCTTTGTTTACATTCCAAATGATTTTTCCTTTCCTGGATCCCCCCTCCCCATAAGTCCCGTAAGCCCTCTTCCCTCCACCCATTCCCCAATCAACCCTGTCCTACTTCTCTGTCTTGGTACTCCCCTACAATGCTGCATCAAGCCTTTCCAGGACCAGGGCCCTCTCCTTCCTTCTTCTTGGGAATGATTTGATATGTGAATTGAATCTTGGGTATTCAGAGTTTCTGGGCTAATATCCACTTATCAGTGACTGCATACCATGTGTGTTCTTTTGGGATTGGGTTACCTCACTTAGGATGATATTTTCCAGTTCCAACCATTTGCCTAAAAATTTCATGAATTCATTGTTTTTAATTACTGAGTAGTATTCCATTGTATAAATATACCACATTTTCTGTATCCATTCCTCCATTGAGGGACATCTGGGTTCTTTCCAGCTTCTGGCTATTATAAATAAAGCTGTTTGAACATAGTGGAGCATGTGTCCTTATTGCATGCAGGGGAATCGTCTGGGTATATGCCCAGGAGTGGTATGACAGGGTCCTGTGGAAGTGTCATGCCCAATTTTCTGAGGAACCACCAGACTGATTTTCATAGTGGTTGTACTATCATGAAATCCCACCAGCAGTGGAGGAGTGTTCTTCTTTCTCCACATCCTCGCCAACACCTGCTGTCTCCTGAGTTTTTAATCTTAGCCATTCTGACTGGTGTAAGGTGAAATCTCAGGGTTGTTTGATTTGCATTTCCCTAATGACTAATGATGCTGAACATTTCCTAAGGTGCTTCTCAGCCATCTGAAGTTCTTCAGGTGAAAAGTCTTTGTTTAGCTCTGTACCCCATTTTTAATAGGGTTGTTTGGCTCTCTGGAGTCTAACTTCTTGAGTTCTTTGTATATATTGGATATTAGCCCTCTGTCGAATGTGTGGTTGGTGAAGATCTTTTCCCAATTTGTTGGTTGCTGATTTGTCCTTTTGACAGTGTCCTTTGCCTTACAAAAACTTTGTAATTTTATGAGGTCCCATTTGTCTATTCTTGATTTTAGAGCATAAGCTATTGGTGTTCTGTTCAGGAAGTTTTCCCCTGTGCCCATGTCCTCAAGGGTCTTCCCCAGTTTCCTTTCTATTAGTTTCAGTGTGTCTGGTTTTATGTGGAGGTCCTTGAGTCACTTGGAGTGGAGCTTAGTACAAGGAGATAAGAGTGGATCAATTCGCATTCTGCATGTTGACCTCCAGTTGAACCAGTACCATTTGTTGAAAAGGCTATCTTTTTTCCACTGGATGTTTTCAGCCCCTTTGTCGAAGATCAATTGGCCATAGATGTGTGGGTTCAATTCTGGGTCTTCAATCCTATTCCATTGATCCACCTCCCTGTCACTGTACCAATACTATGCAGTTTTTAACACTACTGCTCTGTAGTATTGCTTGAGGTCCGGGATACTGATTCCCCCAGAAGTTCTTTTACTGTTGATAATAGTTTTAACTATCCTGGGTTTTTTGTTAATCCAGATGAATTTGAGAATTGCTCTTTCTAACTCTATAAGAGTTGGGATTTTGATGAGGATTTGTGTTGAATCTGTATATTGCTTCTGGCAAGATGGCCATTTTAACTATATTAATCCTGCCAATCCATGAGCATGGAAGATTTTTCCATTTTCTGAGGTCTTCTTCAATTTCCTTCTTCAGAGACCTGAAGTGTTCTTGTCATACATATCTTTCACTTGTTTGTTTAGAGTCACACCAAGATGCTTCATGTTGTTTGTGGCTATTGTGAAGTGTGTCATTTCCCTAATTTCTTTCTCAGCCTGCTTATCTTTTGAGTATGGGAAGGCTACTGATTTGCTTAAGTTGATTTTATATCCAGTCACTTTGCTGAAGTTGTTTATCAGCTGTAGGAGTTCTCTTGTGGAGTTTTTTTTTTGGGGGGGGGTTACTGAAGTATACTATCTAAATATATAATATATATTATATATTAATAAATATACTATCACTAAATAGTGATAGTTTGACTTCTTCCTTTCCAGTTTGTATCCCTTTGACCTCCTTATGTTGTCTAATTGCTGTAGCTAGGACTTCAAGTACTATATTGAAAAGATATGGAGAGAGGGGGCAGCCTTGTCTAGTCCCTGATTTTAGTGGGATTGCTTCATGTTTCTCTCCATTTAGTTTGATGTTGGCTACCGGTTTGCTGTATATTACTTTTACTATGTTTAGGTATGGGCCTTGAATTCCTGTTCTTTCCAAGACTTTTAGCATGAAAGGATGCTGAATTTTGTCAAATGCCTTTTCAGCATCAAATGAAATGACCATGTGGTTTTTTTCTTTGAGTTTGTTTATGTAGTGGATTGTATTAATGGGTTTCTGTATATTGAACCATCCCTGCATCCCTGGGATGAAGCCTACTTGATTATGGTGAGTGATCCTTTTGATGTGTTCTTGAATTCGGTTGGCAAGAATTTTAGTCAGTATTTTTGCATCTATATTCAAAAGGGAAATTGGCCTGAAGTTCTCTTTCTTAGTTGGATCTTTGTGTGGTTTTGGGATCAGCATAATTGTGGTTTCGTAGAACGAGTTGGGTAGTGTTTCTTCTGTTTCTATTTTGTGGAATAGTTTGCAGAGTATTGGTGTTAGGTCTTCTTTGAAGGTCTGATAGAATTCTGCACTAAAACCATCTGGTCCTGTGCTTTTTTAGGCTGGAAGACTTTCTATGACCCCTTCTATTTCTTTAGGGGTTATGGAACTGTTTAGATGGTCTATCTGATCCTGATTTAACTTTTGTATTTGGGATCTGTCTAGCAAATTGTCCATTTGATCCAGATTTTCCAGTTGTGTTGAGTATAGGCTTTTGTAGTAGGATCTGATGATTTTTTTGAATTTCCTCAGTTTCTGTTGTTATATCTCCCTTTTCATTTCTGATTTGGTTAATTTGGATACTGTCTCTGTGCCCTTTGGTTAGTCTGGCTAAAGGTTAATCTATCTAGTTGATTTTCTCAAAGAACCAGCTCCTGGTTTTGTTGATTCTTTGTATGGTTCTCTTTCTTTTTACTTGAATGATTTCAGCTCTGAGTTTGATGATTTCCTGTCTTCTGCTCCTCCTGGGTGAATTAGCTTTTTTTTTTTTTTTTTGTTCCAGGGCTTTCAGGTGTGCCCTTAAGCTGCTACTATATGCTCTCTCCAGTTTCATTTTGGAGGCACTCAGGGCTATGAGTTTTCCTCTTAGCCCAGCTTTCATTGCGTCCCATGGGTATGTTGTGCCTTCATTTTCATTAAATTCTAAAAAGTCTTTGATTTCTTTATTTCTTCCTTGACCAAGGTATCATTGAGTATGGTCAGTTTCCATATGTATGTGGGCTTTCTGTTGTTTTTGTTACTATTGAAGACCATTCTTATTCCATAGTGATCTGATAGGAGGCATGGAATTAGGTACCATGAGGTGCTGAGAAAAAGGTATATTCTTTTGCTTTAGGATGAAATGTTTTATATATATATATATATATATATATATGTGTGTGTGTGTGTGTGTGTGTGTGTGTGTGTTTGCGTGTGCGTGTGCGTGTGCGTGTGCGTGTGTGTGTGTGTGTGTGTGTGTGTGTGTGTTAAATCCAATTGGTCCAAAGCTTCAATTAGTTTCACTGTGTCCTTGTTTAGTTTCTGTTTTCCTGATCAGTCCATTGAGGAGAGTGGAGTGTTGAAGTCGCCCACAATTACTGTGTTAGGTGCAATGTGTGCTTTGAGCTTTAGTAAAGTTTCTTTTACAAATGAGGGTGCCCTTGCATTTGGAGCACAGATGTTCAGAATTGAGAGTTCTTCTTGGTGGATTTTTCCTTTGAGCAGCAAGTAGTGTCCTTTCCTGTCTCTTTTGATGACTTTATGTTGAAAGTCAATTTTATTGGATATTAGAATGACTACTCCAGCTTGTTTCTTAAAACCATTTGCTTGTAAAATTGTCTTCTAGCCTTTTCCTCTGAGGTAGTGTTTGTCGTTGACACTGAGGTGTGTTTCCTGTATGCAGCAAAATGCTGGGTCCTGTTTATGTATCCAGTCTGTTAGTCTATGCCATTTTATTGGGGAATTGAGTCCTTTGATGTTAAGAGATACTAAGGAGTAGTGATTATTACTTCCTGCTATTTTTGAAGTTATTTTTATATTTGAGTGGTTATCTTCTTTTGGGTTTGATGGAAGAAGGTTACTATCTTGCTTTTTGCAGGGTGTAGTCTCCCTCCTTTTATTGGTGTTTTCCACCTATTATCCTTTGTAGGGCTGGGTTTGTGGAAAGATATTGTGTAAATTTGGTTTTATCATGTAATATCTTGGTTTCTCCATCTTTGGTGATTGAGGTTTTGCTGGGTATAGTAGTCTTGGCTGGCATTTGTGTTCTCTTAGAGTCTGCATGATATCTGCCCAGGATCTTCTAGCTTTCATGTCTCTGGTGAGAAGTCTGGTGTAATTCTGATAGATCTTCCTTTATATGTTACTTGGCATTTTTCTCTTACTGCTTTTAATATTTTTTTGTTTAGTACATTTGGGGTTGTGATTATTATGTGACAGGAGGTATTTCTGTTCCGGTCCAGTCTGTTTGGAGTTCTGTAGGCTTCTTGTATATTCACGGGCATCTCTCTCTATAGGTTAGGGTAGTTTTCTTCCATAATTTTGTTGAAGATATTTGCTGGCCCTTTAAGTTGTAAGTCCTCACTCTCATCTATGCCTATAATCCTTATGTTTGGTTTTCTCATTGTGTTCTTGATTTCATGGATGTTTTGGGTTACAAGCTTTTTGCATTTTGCATTTTCTTTGACTGTTGAGTCAATGATTTCTATGGTATCTTTGGCATCTGAGATTCTTTCTTCTATCTCTTGTATTCTGTTGTTGATATGTGCATCTATGACCCCTGATTTCTTCCCAAGGTTTTCTATCTCCAAAGTTGTCTCCCTTTGTGATTTCTTATTTGTTTCTACTTCTGTTTTTAGATCCTGGATGGTTTTGCTTAGTTCCTTCACTTGTTTGTTTGTGTTTTCCTGTAATTCTTTAAGAGATTTTTGTGTTTCCTCTTTCATGACTTCTGCCTGTTGACCCAAGTTCTCCTGTATTTCTTTAAGTGATTTTTGCATTTCCTCTTTATTGGCTTCTACCTGTCAACCCATATTCTCCTGAATTTCTTTAAATGATTTTTGTGTTTCCCTTGGAAGGGCTTCTACCTTTTGATCCATTTTCTCCTGTATTTCTTTAAGAGATTTATTTATATCCTTCTTGTGTTCCCCTAACAGCATCATGACAAGTGATTTTAAATCCAAATCTTGTTTTTCTGGTGTGTTGGGGTATCCAGGATTTGCTGTTGTTGGAGAATTGGGTTCAGATGCTGCCATATTGCCTTGATTTCTATTAGTAACATTCCTACATTTGCCTTTTGCCATCTGGTTATCTCTGGCATTAATTGGTCCTGTTGTCACTGACTGGTGCTTGAACCTCCTGTGAGCCTATAAGACTATTTCTGCACCACTGGATGACTGGGTTTTGATGGTTTAATGTTTTCCCGGGTTTCGGCACCATATGATGGGTTATAAGAGAGAGAAGGGGTATTAGAGAGTGTGGCACGGTGGCATGGGGGAAGGGGATGCCTAGGTGGGCCCATGCCTAAGCACCTCTTCCCCCTGAGGGACCACGCACACACTAACATGGTATGGAATAGAGTTTATTCAGGGAAGAGGATGGGAGTTAATGGTATAGTGAAGGCCGAGAGAGGCAGAGAGAGAGAGAGAAAGAGAGAGAGAGAGAGAGAGAGAGAGAGAGGGAGAGAGGGAGAGAAGTAGAGAGGAGCGAAGGCCTGACATGACCACGTGGGGAGAGGGGGGAGGGGAGGAGAGCCCAAGAGGGGCAGAGAGGTGAGAGTGCAGAGATGGAAGAGCAAAGAGAGAGTGAGAGGAGAGGCAGGCAGTCCCTTTTATAGTGGGCAGGTCTATGGGGTGGGGCATACCTGGCTATTGCCAGGTAACTGTGGGGTGGAGCTTGGACAGAGTACCAACAGGTTTCCCCTGGCACAGATTGCTGATGTGCTGCCCTACTCTTAGTTGCCATTGGAGCCCTGGTGTTTCTTGCCCCAAGCAATGTTATACTTGGGTTGTCTCTGTGAACCTGGTGCTGCCTGTCTGCTCTGTCAGGGAGCGAGAATGGCAGATGCTGCAGGGACCTTTTCCAAGTGCTGATCACTCTGCAGGGCAAAGTCCCCTGACAGGGCTGGCACACAGACAGCCCGCAGAGCTGCCCAGGCTCAGAGTGCAGGCAGAAGCCAGACGGGCTGAGACCCAAGCGATGTTATAGTCAGGATATCTCTGTGTACCTGGTGCTACCTGTCAGGTCTGTCCGGTGTCCCTCCTAGAATTTTTCTAATGGCCTCAGAGGAAGGAAACATTTTGCCCCACCTCTCAAAGGGAGCACACTGTATAGACCAGGCTAGCTCAGAAAGCACTATGGATGCAGCCCAGGATAATTGACCTTAAGCTTGTGACAATCTTTCTGACTAATCAAAGTGTTGACACCACCATGACAGTTATTACTATTCTTCAATGACAGAGTAAACCATTCTTCTAAGGCCCTGGGCAGGAGGGTTTGTAGGGCCTTTCCTTCTCCACGGAAAATGAAGAGAAAGGAAATTCAGAGTTGTATCATCAGCATGTATGTGGCAGTAACGATGGGAAGAGGCCCAAGGCAGAACTTCTGAAGACCCATATGAATCTCCACTATCCCTGTGGCCATCAGTGGAGTCCACCATGCTGGCAAACAGACAGATAACACCCTCTTAGGAGAGGACCTTTTTGTCTCATGGGTCATGCGCAATCAGTTGCCAGACAGATGGGTAACCTGCTCTCCTGCTTACCAGTCAGTACCAGTGAACAGCAAAAGTCTTCTAACTTCTGACCACTCAGCACCTGATTTGGGCCAGCCTGGTCTCCATACCCTTACCTTTTACCCTGAGGCCACTGGAGACCTGGCTAACTTTCTCTGGTTACCCTTGAACTGTGGCTTAGTGTGGAGCCAAGGAGTATGTCTGATAAGTTGCACTGGCAAACACTGACCCTACTTCAAATCAACTAGTAGTCCTATCTTGAGGGAAGGAGCCCATCATGCTAGCTTGTGTGGTTGGACTGAGAATGCAAATCAAAGCTTGTCTACTTGAATGCTTGGTCCATAGTTAGTGGGCCTGCTTAGGAAGGATTAGGAGGTGTGGCCTTATTGGAGAAGATGTGTCACTGGGGTAGACTTTGACTTTCAAAAGCAGCATGACTACCTGCCTGCTGCCCTGCAGCCTGTCACAGTGGCGGCTTATCCCTATAGTCAGTCAAGCCACACCCTAAATTATAGAGCCAGTACCCTGTGCTCACAGAGAGGCTACACCCATTTTCTAGCTACACCTATTTGACTACTGTTCTTTTTTCTTTTTTTCAAAGTAGGCAGGACAGTTACCCAACTACCAACCTGTACCCGAAGCCTCTGACTTTTGCTTGTTTCTTTTTTTCTTTAAACAAAAGACCCAAAGTTTCCTACTCTCCCTTTCATGATTTATGTCACCTTTTCAAGCAGTATTCCATATAATTGGAAAATTCAAAACCCACCATTCTCTGAAAATCCTCAGGCCCTCATCAGTCTCCTCCAGACAGGTTTTTATACCCAGCTGGCCTAGAATGACTGCCCACAGATCCCCAGCACCTACCACCCTGGGGCCTGGCAGAGCATCAGTGCCAGACAGTGTGGCCAAGTTAGAGTGGGTTTTCTCTTCTCTGTGTCCTGAGTGAGAGGTCCACACTGCCCAGGATAAGGAGGCTCTGAACAGGTTTAGCCAGACCCTTCTACAAGGATTGAACCAGCTGCTAGGCAAACCCCTAAGCTGAGAGGGGTAATACAGGGGCCCCAGGAGTCACACACTGGGCTCCCAGAGCACCTGTGTGAGACTTACCCCTTCTTCACTCTCTCAGACACAGACACCTGAAAATCAGCAAGCAGCCATCATTGCTTTTGTCATTCAGGCATGCCCAGATATTAGAAGGAAACTTCTGAAGTTAGAAGGGTTTGATCATATGAATGGCTCCCAATCAATGGAGATTAAGTCCTGCCACAAGACTTCTAGGTGTCAGTGTGGATCCTGCCCAGTTCTGCAGGATGCATCATGTAGCAATGACTGCCAGCCTTGAGTGAGGGTGTGGCCAGAGTCCTAGAACATAGGACAGCAATTTATGCCTCCTTTCCATTGTATAGACATTGCAGATGATGGTGACCTGTTTTGATTCCATCTTGTTCCTCAGGTAACAGTGTGTTAGCTGAGTCCAGTGAATTCCCTGGTGGGTTTCTGTCGGCCTCTCAGCAGTACAGTGGGGTAGCTATAGGCTGCTCATAGCCCTGGATATCCACAGCCATTGAAGGGGAAGGACCATGAGCTCAGGGGGTCATGGTGTTGGCTACCTGTCACCTTTTTTTCATGACAGAAACCTCATTCTGATCTACCTTGAATAAGGGATAAAATGAGGTCCATAAATCACCTCAACAGCCCTGATACCACAAAGACTGTTTCTGTTAAGGCGGGGGCCACCTAAAGCCCTCTGCCTATTGACTGTGTGTTGTCACCTCTCTCTGATCTCCAGGCTGAGGCTGACTGGGAAAGTCTGAAGAATTGAAACTCCCAGCCCACAACCAGGGCCAATCAAAGAGTCACCACAAGCAAAGCTAGACACCCCAGCCCATGTAATTTATTTTTCCTCAGTCTTTGACATCAGTGAGGATTCTGAAGGGACATTTTGGAACTTCATATTCATCTCCTGTATAGGCTTTGGGTTGAGCTGAGAGAAGTGTCATCTTCTAAGTTCAGAGCAAGGCTACCGCAGCTGCCCCAATAGTCCCCAAGATGGCGTTGGCTGATGTGGAGAGTCCAAGGACCCCTGGGAAGGAGACAGTGCAGTGACAGGCAGTGGCCCGAGGCTCAGAGACACTTGCCCAGCGTTTGTCTAAACTACAGGGATCTGCTTTCCCCAGAGATATTTCAAGTGAACCAGAAGGAGAAGACAGCTGTGGGTAAACTGGAATGCAGGACAGAGAAGAAACCGCAGAAATGCCCTTTCTATATAGCAGGACAGAGGGGCACTCGGTGTAGAAAAACACTCACTTAGGGAAGATCCAGAGCCCAAGTAACCTGTGTCAGGCTCCTCCCTACTTCTGCCATCCAGCATCCCTCACCCCTGGCCTCACCCCCTCTCACTGAGAATAAACCAGAAAGCAGGGACAGAACTAGAAGGCACAGGTCACTTAAGAAAGTGGGACTGGAGGGAGAGGAAAGGATTCACTGTCCTTGGCTTGGACTCTGTTGACACTTACCCACTGACTGGAGTGTGGCTACCAGGCTTCCTGCTGCAACTCCTCCCCCATTGGCAATTGCTGCAGCAGACATCATCTTGGCAGCTATGGACCCAGCTACAATGCCTGTCCCAGTGAAGCCCATGACACCCAGGACGACAGGTGTAGCTGTCACAGCCACAACTGTAGGAAAAGGAGCTAGGTGAGGTAGGGTCAGGGAAATGGCCCACCCATGAGTTCCTTGACTGTTTCTGGGCTCTTTCTATATTGAGAGCAATGGAAAGGGGTCCCAGGTAACCAAGAATGACAGGGTGGGAGCCAGGTGGAGGCAAAGGGGTCAGTAGAGGATGTGGCAGAGCCATGGTATTGCCAGGCTGTGACACTTGAGAAGCATTGTCCTTCACTGGGCCTGGGTTGTGAGGGGCAAAAACAACCCTGTGGTGCTCAGCAGCTCCCCTCCCAGCCTTCACCAAATCATCTACTTGCTGTTCCTTAGATATCAGGCCTGGAGGAGCAGCTGCACAGGAATCCTAAGCTCATCCCTGGAGGAAAGTTAGCACAGCCCTGGCCCCTGCTCTGCACACAGGGAGCTCCAGAGTCCAGCATCAGGGAGGGCAGCCACCTCAAAGCCCAAAGGCCCCACCACCTCACCCTCAGGAGCAAGAGACAAACCTCCTCCTATAGCAGAGCCCACCAGGGTTCCTGTAGAGACAAGGATGGGGAGACAAGGTTAGACTCTGTGGATGGCCAGGAGAGCTTGGTGGCTTTGGTCAGGCATCCCTGTTCCCAGCTCACCAGGGGGCCACTCACCCAACATGTTGAGTCCTTCTGGTAGCAGTTGAGCTTAGGAAGAACTTGGCTTAAATCTGTGGAGAGAAGGACAGGCTCTCACTGGGGACCAATAGGAACAGGGCCTACCCCTTTGGGAGGTTTGAGGCAAAACAGGAAGTTTGAAAGCAATGTGAGTGGGTGGTGTTGAAACCAGTCCTCCACCCACCTGCTTACTTCTTTCCCAACCCCCCTCTCTTCGTCTCTGTCCATGTCTCTCTCAGTCTCTTTCTCTGTTTCTCTCTCTCTCTCTCTCTCTCTCTCTCTCTCTCTCTCTCTCTCTCTCTCTCACACACACACACACACACACACACTCACACACACACAAATATATGATGTTTGTGTATTAGTAGAACATTAAGTGGGAAGGTTAAAGACAGTGGGGGAGCCTTTGCCATGCATAGCCTGGGATGCTAACTGGGGGGTATTCAGTCCCCATTTTGTTGGTTGGGGGCCAGGTATTTGTTTATTCTAGAGGATTTACCTAATGCTCACCAAGATTTTAGGTTGGGTACAGACAGGGACATTGAATGGCTGAAAACATCCCAGAGCGTTCAGCTCTGAATTTGCAGCATTTGCTATTCTCACAATTATTCATGTTCTGATGAGGTAATTCCACTCAGGCAGGAGTCATTCACAGGTGAAGCTTCTTTCCTGGAACAAAAAGATATCCTGACTGTGTCATCACTGGCCTACAGAGGGCACTGTTTGCACATCCAGAAGCATTCACTTCCATCTAGGTTCCTCTTGAGGAGGAACACCCCCAAGCCACTCTGACTACCCAGGGCACACTTCACTGCAAGCAGCAGCTTCCTGAACTGGCAACTTAGACAGCTGTGGGCTGTTCTGGGCGTCACATTCATTGAGGCCTAATTTAGAGGAGATGTCTCACTTCAGTATAAGCTTCTCTGACTTCAGATGAAATTTAGTTCATCGAACACTGGCTCAGATCTAGAAACTTCCATGACTTCTCTTCTCCCCTAAATTGTTTCATCTCCTCGAATCTCCCTCTCTCCCATTGATTGCCCTTTGGTCTCCTTACACTTGCCCTTCCAGACCGCCCGTGTTTATACCTTACATTCTGTCCTATGGACATCTTCTGTCTTACTGTCCCAGCCTCTCCTTTAAGATTGTGACTTCTAATTCTGGCTTTTGTAAGTTAGCAGGGCTGAATTGCTGACACCGTGTTGGTACACCATTAGTTCCTGCTGATGTAATCATCTAGGGAATCTGTATGTTTTTTTTTTGTTTGTTTGTTTTTGTTTGTTTGGTTGGTTTTTTGAGACAGGGTTTCTCTGTATAGCCCTGGCTTTCATGGAACTCACTCTGTAGACCAGGCTGGCCTCGAACTCAGAAATCCGCCTGTCTCTGCCTCCCAAGTGCTGGGATTACAGGCGTGTGCCACCACGCCCGGCTGGGAATCTGTATCTTAGCACCCTTGTTCTTCAGAAAGTGTGGTAGATTTCTGTCTTAGTCACGGTTCCTGTTGCCATGATGAAACATAATGATGAATAGACACCTGGGGAGGAAAGGGTTAACCTTGCTTGTACTTCCACATCATAGTTCATAACATAGGAAGTCAGGACAGGAACTCCTCTAGGGCAGGACCCTCATGGCGAAGCTGATGCAGAGGCCATGGAGGAGTGCTGCTTACTGGCTTGCTCTTTTTCCCCACAGACACACATTAGAATGAGCCCCGGTAATCATGCAACAGGATCAATATTAGGCTGTCCTGAAATCTCCTCTGCCAGTGACATTAGTTTAAAACTTTGCAGCTTTGGCCTTAGGAATGTTCTTAGGACAAGGGGACGAAGTGCTTACATCCTTGGCCACAATAGCACAAGAATGGTCTCCTTCCCAGCTCTCACCATCGTTCCTCTCTGAAATCCCTTGAGCTGTGTCTCCACAATCCCCTTTGCTCTCAGCACTACTGTCTTCCAAGCTCCTACTGCAGTGGCCCCTTACCCTGCTGAAAGCATTCAAGAGCTTTCCCAGGCCAAAGTCTCAAAGTCTTTCCTACTCCTCCCAAGACAGCCCTGTCAGCACTGTCGGAACAGTGAGCCAGGTTCTGACACCAGCTTCTGTGTGACTTCCTTTCCTATCTCTGTGAAGAAACACCACTACCAAGGCAGTTTATGGAAGAAATAGTTGATTGAAATTACAGTTTCAGAGATGAGTTCATGACCACCTTGCCTGGCAGGATAGCAGCAGGCAGGCAGTATGCAAGCAGGGATACAGGCAGGCAATATGCAGGAATGCAGGAATGCTGACAGTTATGCAGACATGCATGCAGACAGACATGCAGTCAGTCAGACAGGCATGGGCTTTTGACACCTCAGAGCCCATCTCCAGGGATGCACTCCGTCCAACAAGGTTACGCCTCCCAATCCTCCCCTAAGAGTTCCAATGGGAAACAAACATTCCAATAGAGGTGCCTATGGGGGCATTCCCATTCAAACACCGCATTTACACTCTCCTGCAAGTACGTGGGAGGCCTTTTCTCCTTTATTGCTTACCATCAATGAGCTCTGTCATCAAATAAAACTGTGTAAAAGACTTTTAAAAATGATAATTTTTCTCCATCTCAGCAAGCTCTAAAATAAATGAGACAGAGACTGCAAGATTGATTTGGTAAGCTTTACAATTCACCAGCTGAGCATCTCTTAATCTATTCTCTTCTTCTAAGCTGATCTGGCAACCTACCAATCAAAAGCCCTCAGATACTTGCATTTTTTTTTTTTTTTGTATTTATCTGCCCCTCTCTGCTCCAAGTGCTTTTCCAGTGAGGCCTCTTGGACCCTCTCTACAAGATGACCCTCTCTTCCTCTCTCTCTGTCTCTGTCTCTGTTTCTGTCTCTGTCTCTTTCTATGTCTCTCTGTGTCTCTGTCTCCGTCCATGTCTCTGTCTCTGTTTCTGTCTCTCTCTCTCTCTGTCTTTCTGTCTCTCCATGTTTCTCTCTCCGTCTCTTTCTCTCTCTGTTTCCCCCCTCTCTCCCTGCTGCCCCCCAACTTGCTGGTGGATGTTCAGGCCTATTCTCTTGTCCTCCAATCCACTGGCTGATCAGCTTTTATTGACTAGTCAGAGAATCAATGGGGGCAATGCTGACACAACCTTGAGGCAGGAGATATATAGAATAAGGAATACAAAGTCATGTCAGGATTGAAACAGGACCTGTGTGGGACAGAGAAATCTGCATTTAAATAATACAAGGAGAATCTTTTTATCCTGGTCACAAGCATTATGCCTACACACTGCTGTTGGCTGGATGCATAGCTCAGTAATAAAGCACAGATTTAAGCCTGTTAAGGCCTTGGCGTCCATCCCAAGCAAAGGGAACTTTAAAATCAACAACAATCCCAATGTTTAGTAACAGGTTAAAATTGAAATGGGTACTCACTGTTTGCCTCTAGTGAGATTAAACAGTTCTTTAATCGTATTGGAACTATGCCTGAACTTTATGAATTATCTTTTATTTTTTAAATGTGCGTGTATGTACATTTTCATAGAGATGAGAGATGTGTCAGTTCCACGAAGCTGGAGTTCGAGGCAGTTTTGAGCTGCCTGATGTGGGTGTTGGGAATTGACATCAGGTCGTGTGCAAGAGGAACCCTAATATGTGCATTTAGCCGCTGAGCCCTTTCTTCACACACACCTCCCCTTTTTTAAAATTCTTGTACCTGTTTTCTACAGAAATGGTTTTCCTTGGGGGCTGGAGAGATGGTAAGTGGGTAAGAAGACTTACTCATCATCTGGAGGCTCTGAGCTGAGTTCTCTGAATGTTGGCATTTAGTCTAGGCTCTGCCCCACAGTTACCTGGCAACAGCTTGACTCATTAAAGAGGCTGCTTGCCCCTCCTCTCCCTCTCCTACTCCCACTCCCTCCAGGCATTCATGGCCAGCTTCTACTACTGTCTGCCTCTCTGTCTCTGTCTGTCTCTGTCTCTGTCTCTGTCTCTGTCTCTGTCTCTGTCTCTGTCCTTCTCTTAACTCCCCTCCACATGCCCCGAATAAACTCGATTCTATAACATACACTCCTGTGGCCGGTCCCTCAGTAGGAAGGGAAGCCTCAGCACAGGCCTGCAGAGGCACCCCCTTCCCCCACACCTGACTGCTCATCCACCAAACCTATTCCTCCTCTCCTTATCTCTTTCTACAGCATGGCACCCGTGGCAGGCATCTCAGCGAGGCCTGTGACTCCTGCTTCAGGGGATCTGATGACCAGGTCTGTCCCCTTCCGGTACTGGCACACATGTAGCTCATACACATGGGTACGTGGAAGTAAACATGTTAAAACTGAAGTACTTTTCTGGGTTCACCATACATTGTACATACACATTACAAATTTACTTTCCAGTTGTCATTGTCTATTTTGGATGTGGCGGTTGTTTGGTTTTGTTTGATTTGTAGACAGTGTTTTGCAAAGTAGCCCAGGCTATCTTGGAAATTGAGATCATCTGATGTCAGCCATACATGTGCTGAAATGATCAGTGTGTGTTCCAATGTCCAACTTGTGTCATTTTTGTTTGCTTTTGGTTTTGTTGTTGTTAATGTTGTTGCTAACACAGAGAGGTTTATAATAAGTTTACAAACTGACAATGATTTTACTCTATCATTTTGGCTCCTAATTAAAAAAAACTTTTCCTGCTGGCTATCAGGTACACCATAACTTGTATTGCTATACAGTTTTTCAAGATGGTATTCTTTAATGTTGACTTAGTCATATGGCATTTAATTTGGCCCATATTCAATATTTTTTACATCACTTTTTATGTCTTACCCCATTGTTCCAACACAACTTATTAAATGATTTTTATCATTCATTTTATGTTTCATTTTCCTGTTCAAACTTGTGTAATAGTATGTGTGTATACATATATGTATGCAATGAATGTATATATATATGTATTTGTATGTATACATGTTATGTAATACATGTGTATAAATGTGTGTGAGTGTGTGTGTGTGTGTGTGTGTGTGCCAGGATACTGTTTGATATTTCTGGTGATATTCCAGGGACACACTTTTTAAAACATGAAGTTAAAAGGTGTATTGTAAGGGGCCATATGGGTGGTTCACCAGTTAAGGACACTGGCTGCTGTCCCAGAAGACCTGGTTCAATTCCCAGCACCCACACAGCAGCTCATAATCTTCTGTAACTCTAATTCCAGGGAATCCGATGTTCTCTTCTAGCCTGTAGGGTACCAGGCATACACATGGTACACAGACATACATGGAGGCAAACGACACCCTCCCACATGTATATATGTATATATGTATGTATATATATATATATATATGTATACATATAAAGCATAGCATTGGAATTAAAAATTGAAATTATGCTTTAATTGCTGTCATGTGACTTTTCTGGGGACACATAAAATACATATCTATTCACCACAAATAGAGTGTGTTCTGACAGACCAGAGCAGGGTCTGTCAAGTTCAGCTTAGTGCAAAGTTCAGTTTACTGAGGTATTTATAGGACCATGGGCAACTAACAGGCAGGTGTGCCAAGAAAAAGGCTCCCACACTCCCAGGCAATGTTCTGCCTCATAGATCCCTCAGTCCTGCTGGGGCTGCACTCAGCTGGGGTAGGAGTGGGCAGAGCCAGCTGCTGGAATCACCAGTCTTCAGCAATGCCAGGACCTTCACATAAAAAGTATCAGAGCTGACAGGGGTGAATAACTCTTGGGACAGTGGGAAAGAAACTGAGTTATAGCCTTTCCCTCTCTGGCTATATGGCATTTTTCTTCTTTCAGGAAAATTCCATGGACATTCCAATTACACAATGGGTAACACCTGTAAATCAGCTTATGGTCTGTGTCCTTATCTGCTGAGCCATTGAACTTGCCTTCAATTTCTGCTTGAAAGCCAGCAGAGAACCCTGAATACACAAAAGATCTGAGATGCCCAAACTCTGGAGGATTAATTCCTCCTTAGCATTGACAGCCTGCGGTCTATTTAAAGAAAATTATAGGCTAAAGAAACAAGAGTATAATTCATACTCATGAAAAATACCACTTGACAGAAAGTTTCATCGGTGATCTACATGGCTGAATTATCAAAAACTTTTGAGCAATTATGTGTAACCTATTAAAAAGAATGTGTAAATATAATGGTTAGGGAAATTAGAAGCCACGGAAGAGGGAAAGCTCCAACTACTAACTCTAGGCGAAGAGACTGAGCCAATGCCATCTTGTCCTGACCCATTTTGTGTTTGTCAGCACACTACTTGACCTTCTATACTCTGACAGACACCTCTGCCTTGGCAGCACATTTGAGATTTTGATTACTCTGAGGTGTGCACTGTGTTGACCAGAATAATCACTGTTTATAAACCTAAACTTAAACTATGGTAGCTGAAAAAGGCATGAATCAAAAATGGCATGTTGTGTCGGAAATAACTACCTTCTGTCAAAACATTAAGTTGGGACACGACCCTGACTCTCAGCTACCACTGAGGCAATCATCAATTTGGCCTTTCAGAATGTTGTAGTTGCTGAGCTTCTGCACCAAGAGACTGTGAGGCATGAGCCTGCTCTTGGTTGCTGAACAAAAGTAAAGAACTCACATGCATTTTGCCGGCCACACCAGCAAGGCTTTCTACATCTGTCTCAAGTGGATTGTTTCACATGGAAATGAGGAAACCGGAAAATAGCCCGAAGCTGAGATTTTAAGTCATAGAAGGAGATGTGCACACAAGAAGGAAAAACAGAAAAAGGTACTAGAAAAAGTAAAGTATTATTAGCATAGTAATGAAAAAGAATCTAGAATAAAATCAGTCACCACAACAGTAACCTTGGTAACGAAGGAATGGCACAGGAAAGTGTGTGCTGTAATTTGATGCTATTAAAAATGGGAAAAACGTATTGAGAATGTATCAGCCTGACTAAGGGAGACAGAAAGCCTGAATTCAGTGGCAGTCTGCTACCAGAGCCCAAAACCTACCTGCTCCACACAGTCTGGAAGCACAGGATGTCCACGGTGTCTCCCAGCTCTGTGTACTCGGGGAAATTTAACTCATAATTAAATTGTGCTTGGCAAAGGAAATTCTAAGCCCAGGGAGATAAACACATGGAATGTACCAGACCCTTAGGGAAGAACTCTCCCACTTTCTCTATGTGAGCGCTTTCAGAAAGTGAGAAAGAATGTTCCTAGTTCATCTTGTGACGTCAGGATGAGCCTTACACCCACATCGGACACCAGCACTTCAGAAAAAAAGAGATCTACACTTACATATCTCTTACAAACACACATGTAGCCAAGCAAATATCATGGACACAGAATTAGCCTAAGAGAGACAGGACTCGGAGAGAAGGGCCCTCCAGAATCTCCAGGCAGGCTATGTGATGTGAGATTTGAGGGGCAAGCATTAGGGAGTCTTAGAGGTCAGGAGAATGTAGGGTCACTGTAGACAGGTGCACGGTCCAGGGTTAGACCCACTTCTCTCCAGTCACACGTAGCTCTGCTCCCCACCTGTCTCTGGTCATCCCAGTCGTGGACCTGGGACAGGTTCTACCCCTTGAGGCAGAAGCTCTCCCCAGCTGCTGCCCCTCCCATCCTCACACTCTCCAAGCTGTGTGCACTCTGACTGAGAGGCAGAACCTTTCCCACGTGAATCCACTCATGGTCCAGGCGTGGTATAAGAACCCTCTCTTCAGCCAGGCGGTGGTGGCGTGGCGCACGCCTGTAATCCCAGCACTCTGGGAGGCAGAGGAAGGCGGATTTCTGAGTTCGAGGCCAGCCTGGTCTACAGAGTGAGTTCCAGGACATCCAGGGCTACACAGAGAAACCCTGTCTCCAAAACAAAAAACAAAACAAAACAAAAGAACCCTCTCTTCACATGCTCGCATCTTCACTAACTGAGAGAGTTCTCTCCGTGTGTCTAGGTGGATGAAACGTTGGTGAGAAGTCAGCAGGGCAGTCTGCCATACACACCCCTGGCTGGGGGCGGGCGTCAGTCCTGGGAGGGGCCTTTCTGGTGGAGGGATACTCCTGGGGAGCACTTGTGGGGGCAGACAGTCCTGGGGACTTCTCTTCCCATACATTGATTCTAGTTTAGACTTTGCCTTGACCTCCTCTGTCTTGAGACTCCCATAAAACCTAGAGCCAGGGGTTTGGAGTACTGAGGGGCCATCGGGTTCATAGCTTGGATGTCACAGCGTGGCTGGTTTCTATCTGTGCCCTGGAGACCGTGGAGGCTTCTCTGTGCTACAGCCTTTGATGTTTCTGTGTGACCCGAGGGATCAGGTCCTTCTGCCATTCAAGGTTTCTCGCTTCTCTGGAGCTGGACTTCAGGAGCATATGTACGTAAGAGGGTGACCAGAGGCGCACAGGAGTGTCTGCTTCTGTCACCCGGGCCCCGCCCCAGGCCCTCCCGTGCTGAAGTGCATGGATGCTGGTGGAAAACTGATCCTACACCGCAGCTCGTTTCTCCTCCCATATCATGCCGTCGTCTCCTGGGCCAGGCACGGACTCTTTAGACTGTGAGTCTCCTCTTCTCGGGGAAGGAGATAAGTGAATGTGCCCTAGGGAAGCATTGGGCCTTCCTTATCTGTGAAGTCCTCATGTTCTTCTACGAGCCAGGTAAGTTTTGTCTCTCACTAAGGCAGACCCTTCACTTGTGGGCATAGGTGTCTCCGTTTGTGTCTCACACACACACACACACACACACACACACACACACACACACCCCTTTGTCCAGCTCCTACAAACCCCATTCCCAGACACAGGCCCTTTCCCCCCAGGATCTTCCAAGGTTCTCTCCATCCCACATCTCAGCAGGCCCAGAAGGAAGAAACCTCTTCCATGCCCACTTGAGTGCCCTGACCCCACAGAACATGTCCTTCGTTCACGGCTCACAACGAGCAGCTGGCAAACTCCTCCCCATGTCGGGGAGGACAGCGCCCTCCACCTCACCCAAGCTGCCTGAGTTTTTCTCCTTCCAGAGTGGGACATAGAGCAGGCCTTTGACCGTGCCTTCCTGCTGTGCGGGGGTTCAGCCTTCCTGTCAGGGACTCTCTAGGATGCATGGATCTCCGTTACCTCATTACCTCGTTTTGCCTTAAGGCCTGAGGCTGTGGAATCCTGAGAGCTGGGCTGCCCTCCCCTGGGGTGTGTCTATCACTTCCTGCTTGCACCTGGCTGGTTTAGCGCTTTTCTTAAGCAGGTGAGGTATCTTAGCATGGGCTGGAGCCTGGCTCTAGGCCAGCCAGTTCTCTCCAGACAGGAGATTTGCCAAGAGTCCCAGGGAAGACCTGAATCTAGACAGACTTAGCCGAGGATGGGACCTGGGATTTAGCCTGGCCAGTGGTAGGAAGCAGATGGACAGGCAGGCCTCTGAGGAGTTAGGAATACTGCATTTCGGGCTCTCTACCTAAGGATGGCTGATTCACCTGTGGTAGGCTAGACCAGTAAGCAACATCCCCCCATCCTCCACCTCTTCGTTTCTCTCCCCTCTCCCCCATTCCCTCTGCAGCTTCCTTGGTTTCTGGTGGCTGTGACCTTGAGTAAACCTCCCTCCCTTCTCTCAGCCTCAGTTTACCCCATCTGAAGTGATAGGTAGATCAGGTCAGTTTGTTTCTGGGACTGGTTTTAGGAACCCACTTAGATGCTCAGCTGGTCACTATGTCTGCTCCGCTGCCATTTCTGGTTAACTTGTGATTTACAGTGCTGGGGCTGGATTCAACACAGTGATCATCTGCAGAGACTTCTTGGACAACCCTGGGCCCCTCTTCTACTCAGAGCTCAGAGTCCACAAGTCTCCCAATTAAAACAAAAAAGGAATACTGACCCCTTGTTCTGTTATGCTATCCAGCTGTCTACCTCTGCAGAACAGCAGCTGCGGCAACCTTGTATGTCCCAGGCCCCTTGCCCATGAGACCGATTGGCCTCCCCACCCCTGCACCTTGTAGATGGTCCCCCTCCCTTCCCAGTAGAACTCTTCCCACCCCTCTAGCTTCATTTGAGCACTTTGAAGCAAGGACCTGCCTGAAGCTGTTGGGCCAATATTTCTAAGTTCAGCACATGTCCCATGCCCCTGCCCATGGAGCCGACAGGCTCCCCCGCCCTTGCATCCCACAGAAGGTTTCCTGCCCTACCCATCCTGTTAGGGTCCTGTCCTTCTCAACACTTAGTACTTATCTGTGAACTCAATGTACTCTTGAGTGGCTTCTACCTCAAGTCCCCGGGCTGCCCCTGAAGGCCTCTGGATCCTTCTGGTAAGTCTGTGCTGAAGAGGAGAGGTGTGTGTGTGTGTGTGTGTGTGTGTGTGTGTGTGTGTGTGTGTGTGTGTTGGGGAGGGAGTGAAATATCAGTAGAGGTGAAGCTCACTCTCCAGGTCCTACTCAGACCATGCATGGGTCAGCCTTCACCCTCAAAGCCCAGCCTGTGACCTTTATCCCTAGTGTCACAACTCTTGGGAGCTTTGACAGAGAGTCATGCCAAGCCTGGTAGCCCTTTTAGCTGGAAGGCTTATGGGGACCCCACATGAATTCTGTGCAGAGAAACATGCTCCCAAGTTGCCTGTGTGCTCAGGCCTCTGCTTGATGGTAGGGATGGAGAGAGCCAGCCTCTCTGAGGCGTTCATGGCTTTCCTAGGTCCCATGACCGGATGGACAAAGCAAGTGTAGACTGAGCCTTGGATTAGAGCTTTGGCTCTTGTGGCTCTCGGGCTGTGGCTCTCGGGCTGTGGCTCCTTTGGGGGGGGGGGCTAAGGACCCTTTATCAGGGGTTGCATATCAGAGATCCTATATACCAGACAGTTATAGTATGAATCATAACCATTGCAAAATGACTGTTTTAAAGGGGCAAGAAGAATGACTTTATGGTTGGGGGTCACTATAACGTGAGGAAGTGGAAGTTTGAGAACCAGAGGATTAGAAGTTAATGGGGTGGTGGTGTGAGTCTGGAGTTTTCCTTGTTCTACACTGGGGGCAGGGCCTAGGCAGAGTAAAGGTAGATGGACCCATATAGCCCACTTGCTATAGGAATGGGAAACTGGCTCAGGGGCCAAGGTCTTACTCAAGGTCACATCATGGGGGCCTGCTACCCCTTGCCCCTTTCCTGTGACCTTTAGCTCCCTTCAGCTGCCCCCTCTCTCTGCCTGTCCCTCCCTCCTTCCGTCCTTCCTGCTCTGGCCATCCTCCTCAGGCCTCTCCTCCTCGTTCGGTCAGGAGGCTGCTCTGATGTTTGAGGGGAGGGCCTGCGTTGCCAGACCCCGGCACTACTTCACTGCATCTCTTCAGTCTAGAGGCAGGAAGCTATGGTTGCTTGAAGCAGCAATGGGCACCGGGGCTGACTGGCTTGAGGACTGTGACCCCACTGCTCCTTCCTCGAAGTCAAAGCGGATTGTGTCAAGCCAAGTTTCAGCGTGAGCCTGGGACAGTTAGAGAATGCCCGCTCCTGAGGCCTTTTCCCTGTGTCTGTGGAGAAGCTCCTGCCCTGAGCCAGGCCCAGGTCACCATCCCCTGTGGACTCTCTCTCCCTCTTTAGCACTCCTTCTATATCTGGGTCTCCCCTGTGACTTCCACTGTCCTGCCAACCGTGGCTGTGCCAGAGTGGAAGTAGTTCTGGAACTTTCCTAGGCTAATCTACTTTGAGCCCAGCGTGTGATATTGGCAAGACTTGGAGGAGACACAGCAGATAGGGTAACAGCCATCTCTTCAGGAAGGCCTTCTGTGGTAATGATCTTAGTGTCAAATTCTGAGGCATCACAGACTCATTTCCAGGTTCTCTTCAGTCTGTCTGTCAGCCGCTATGTCTGTACAGAATCCTGTTGTCCAGGTATCTACCCTGCTGTTCACATCTCTATTCCTGTGGCTCTGTGTATTTATTTTCCCTGACATTTCCTTTGTGGAGAGAACCCTGACTTAGTAACTCCCTGCCTTCCTTGCAGGAACCTGTGCCTACCTAAGTACTTTCTGTTGGGGGAGACCCTAGTCCCAGATTGATCAGGTTTCATGAGTACCAGCACTGGGTTTCAGAGCATTCCTTGGACAAGTGTTCCTATCACGCTATTGTCACTGCCAGGGGTTGGACTTCATGCAGGACTTCATGGAGTAACCCTATCCAAGGCTCACATTTCAAGAGTTCACTGGAGAAGCAGCAGGCCACAGAGATGGACCACATGTATGTCTACTAGTAGTGCCCCTCCCCCCAGGAGGGCCATGGAGTGCCCAAAGGGAGCCTTTGGCTGCGGTAGGGACTCTGGGAGCAAGTAGGTATGGGAGGGACTGCTCTCCTCTTCACAATGCCTGCAGTAGTGTCTGACCCTTGAAGGATGATGGCTGCTCTCGAGTCACCTTTTAGGTAGGAGGACAAGCACCTTCCCACCAGGTGTGCCACAGTTCATACTTTATGGCCCTGTACCTGTGTGGTAACACAGGAGCCCTGGTGAGCCTGAACCTCTAATCCCCTCATGAATACATCCCCTGAGCTGAAGCTGCATATCTGCAGCGCTGCTCGGCCTGCTGAGGTAGTAGGAGATCCAGGACACTGATGCTTGAGACCTGCTTTTCCCAGGTGACAAGAAATCCACAGGGTTGGGGTAGGTGAGAATTGGGCCAGCCTCAGGCCTGAACAACTACTACATCCCCATTGTCTTATATGGTCTGAGCTGGTCCTTAACCAGCTTTCTATTGAAGAACAAGCCTTGGGTGCTTTAGAACACTTGACCTGCAAAATCCTGGCTTAAAAATCAATGCAATGTTGCTGCCTCTTTCCACGGCAGCAAGAGGCTAAAGTGTGTGCTCTGTATTATAAGAGCAAGGGGGTCATGTTTATCCAGTGGAAACCTGTCTATGAATGGTTTATACAAATGCTCACTGCATACACTTGGGTAACTGTCTCCCCAAGCTTGTCCATCTTTCAGGCTGGGCCTGAGAGGAAAACTGACAGCAGGTGGGACAGGGGAAGGAAGTCCTATTGAAAGGATAGAGGGAGGTGACTCACTGTGTCTCCAGTCTAGATCACCTCCTGCAGGAAACCTCAATGCACCAGATGAAGTGACATGAACTCAATGGCCCAAAGGGTAAGGCCTGGATGCTTAAATGTGACAAGGTCCGGAGCACCACTTAGCAAGGTATGGTTACATTAGGCTAGGGCTGGAACAGTTTCATTGATTGTGTTTTGGGTCTTGTGTGATAATGAAGCAGAGTCCAATTTTGAGAAGACAGAGGAGAGATGTTAGTTATTTTTCTTGCCTAGAGAGAAATGAAAGTCCTTGGCTGTCGACCCACAAGAGAGGGCTCCAGTTTCTTTCCATGGAAAATGGTCCAGCCCCAGCCAACGGCTCGTGTGTGCCTGTCTTTTGGGGCTACCTCATTCAGATTTACAATTCAGATTCACTTGACCTGCTGGCTGCCTTCAGCTGTAGGAGCTGAGGTCCGGAAGTGGTGGCTCATGGGAACTTCTGTATTTCCCATAATTGCATGGAGGGAGTGGGATTGCGGAATCAAGTGTTCCCGTATGAGGACTTTGTGTCTTCATTAGAGCGACATTCCTGTGGATGTGAAAGTCTCTATTTTCTGTTTTCGTTGTTGTTTTTGTTTGGTTTTATTTTTAGACAGTCTCTCCACAATGGTAGCCCATGTTGGCCTTGAACTCAGCCAGCCATCCTGCCTGAGCCTCCCAGTGTTCCAGGATCTCAAGGGTGAACCCCATGCTAGTGCTGATTTACGGACACAATCACTTCCCTAAGCAGTTTCAAGGTTTAGGATGGCAGTCAACTGGTGGAGGTTGTGTTTTGGAAACACCTGTCACTTGTGACTATTTCTAGTGTTGGCTCCTAGGAGAGTCTGACACTGACCACAACTGCAGCTGCTCTCAAGGGAAATGTCTTCCCTTTATCATGTAGCAAGCCATGACTGTCATTGGTGGCTATCTGCAGGTGGCAGTTTTCACCACCTCACCTTAAAAGCCTGTGCTTTAGGCTCCCTGTGAAGATGCCATCTTTGAGCTGGAAGTGAAGTGCCTCCAAAGGCTGCCTATTCCAGGAACAACAGCCTGTATGCGGATGGGACACTGTGTGCTCGGGGTCTTTGGTCACCACACTCTGGAGAGACCATCCAAGGAGAACTAAGATGAGACTCCCTTTTCTGGTGCATAGGTCTTTGTGCCACATGAGGGCTCAGAGGAGCTTCTAAGAGCTTACCTTGCTCTGTGCTGATCCTTGGGATGCCAGCTGATGGGAGGATAGAACTCCTCAAACACAACTCACTCCAGGTGGGGAGACACCACAGACCACACCCACTGGCTGTGAGAAGGGATTTAAGAAAGGGCAGACAAAAGAATCTCTAGATTTTTTTTCCTTGTTTGAGTTGACAGTTTTAAGACATGGAGAGGCTGGAGAGACGGCTCAGAAGAACATTTGCCGCTCTTTCAGAGGACCCAGGCTTAGTTCCCAGCCCCTGTATTGTGGCTCCCAAATCATTTGTAATTCCAGTTCCAGAGCATCTGACTGTAGTATTACAGTCTTGGCTTTGCCATACATTTCACCTCTGAATATTTGGGGTATGATGGTTATGGCTGTGCCTAGGTTACTTGAAAATGCTTTCCCATGTGTGTCTATATACCGTGCAGCAATTTCAGGCAGGGTGGAAAAATCACCCGTGCCTTCATTATGTTTTTTGTCCCCTTCGCTAGTATAGCCCCCTCAGCTTGGCGCACACACATTCGCCATCTGAGGAATCTTGATTCAGAATTACCAGTGTAAACTAATACCCCAAACCTCCCTGTTCCTCCTCGGGTTGGCAGATTGGAAGAAATGGAGTCAACAGATTACAAGGTACCCGGGAGCCGAATGGCCTTGCAAAGTGTGTGTCAGCTGCCAGCTTTCGTGATGCTTCTGGACCTGGACCAAGACCTTTACAACTGCTGGTCACCAGTGTCCCCAGGGGCCTTTCCTGAGGGGGAGCTGGGGCTTTCTGGGTTAAGACAGTCTTTACTATGGTGATAGCCTGCTATCTTGGTTTGCTGACTTTCCAAATCTTTATACTTGCCCCCAACAACCTGCCCTTGGGTTTTTTTTTTTTCTGGGTTTGGATTTTTTTCTGACCTATGAAGATATGAACTTGACTTTGGCAACTGGGATGGTATGTTTAGCCAGATGGCTCTGGGAGGGCTTTGCCTAACCTAGCCCTGCCTCCTCCCATGAGACCCTGTCCGAGCCTCCTTTCTCAGTAGGAGTTCTGGCTCCTCTCCCTTCCCTTCACTCCCAACAGTCGGGGAAAAGGGTCCCCATGAAGGTGGCTGCAGACATCCTCCAGAAAGGCACCTTTGCTTCTGTGTAGAACATGAATATCTCCAGGAGGAGAGCCCATGGGTGTAGGAGAGTGTCTACCCAGAAGCCAGTGTGCAAAGGCCCATGAGCACAGCTCCAAGACTCCCCTCCTAGCTGTTAAGTTTTTATGTCCATATGATTCTCAGAACAAGGAAATCTGTGGGGCTAACTCCTTTTTGTCTTGATACTGTTGCTTAGTGAGGAGTCTAAAGTCCAAGTTAAACCATGGTCCCCCTGTCCCTTGTGCTGTAGTTTCATGTTCTGGTTTAGGTCAGTGGGTGTGTTCTAAACAGAAATGGCCTGCCAAGGCCCTTGACAAAGCATGCCCTTAAGAGGACACATCTGGGAATAGCCTGAGCTGCACCAGCAGAGTTGGCCACCGGGAAACGGAAACCTAAGGCCAGAATTTCTCAGAAATCCCCTGACTTGGGGGTGAGGGGAACTCTCCGCAGCTAATGGCTGTTTTGTAAAAGGTCATCCACCACAGGCCAAAGGACATCTGCCCATAATCTGGCCTGATTGTGGCGGATGCAGTCGGGGGCCCTTTTCTATCCAGGGCAAGAAAAAAAATCAGAGGAAGGGGTCTGTCTGCCCTTTAGCTTTCAGGACCTGGCACAACCATACCCTCTGGGAACAGAATCCTGTAGAGTGGCAAAGGCAGCGCCTCGGCCTGACAGCGCCAACAAAGCCAAGAGGACTGCTATAATCGCAGTCCTTCATTCTCTGATGTGTGGGTTTGGGTCCCTTCGTGTCCCTACGTGTTGCATTCTTGGGGACTTCTTGCATCATGAGTCATTTTGTGTCTTTTTCCTTAGGAAAACTAAGTCTTTTTAGGAAAATCCTAAAATTAACTTTATCTGGCCACTATTTGGAAGTCTTCTTTGTGCCCTGGAGATCACTTAAGCAGGGATAAGCAGAGTTGGGTGAGGAGGCCATTCCTCCCGGAACCTTCTTGGGGTGTCTGCCCCTGAGCTAACTCACAGTATAATCGATGCCGGGCAAAATAAAGACAAGGGACAAACTGACTGGCCAGAATAATAGGTTCAAGGTCTCTCTCTATTATGCACTTAGAGGTCTCTATAAAAACATGATTTAAAGGGTCATACAGAGCACATTCCTGAAGGAGGAAAACCCAGTACATTTGACAGATTGGCTAAAGTAAGCTTTTCCCTACCTTATAGCATCCACGATGAAACATACAGCAAAAGGAGAAAGGAGTTAGGTGTTAATATTTTCTACTCCTAAAAAGATCAGTTCAGCCGGGCGGTGGTGGCGCTCGCCTTTAATCCCAGCACTTGGGAGGCAGAGGCAGGCAGATTTCTGAGTTTGAGGCCAGCCTGGTCTACAGAGTGAGTTCCAGGACAGCCAGGGCTATACAGAGAAACCCTGTCTCAGAAAAAAAAAAAAAAAAAAAAAAAAAAAAAAAAAAAGCTTCTGTTTGGAGTGTTTTCCAACAGCAAACATTCCCAGCCTGAAGCCAGGCTGCCATATGTTAAATGTGTTTGCTTTAGAGGAGACATTCTTTAGATTCTTTACATTGGAGTTATAAATGGGGTACAGAGCTAAACAAAGAATTTTCACCTGAACTTCGAATGGCCGAGGAGCACCTTAAGAAATGTTCAACATCATTCGTGATTAGGGAAATGCAAATCAAAACGACCCTGAGATTTCACCTCACACCAGTCAGAATGGTTAAGATTAAAAACCCAGGAGACAGCAGGTGTTGGTGAGGATGTGGAGAAAGCGGAATACTCCTCCACTGCTGGTGGGAATGCAAGTTGGTACAACCACTCTGGCGGTTCCTCAGAAAACTGGGCATGACACTTCAGGTGGATCCTGCTATACCACTCCTGGGCATGTACCCAGAGGATTCCCCTGCATGCAATAAGGACACATGCTCCACTATGTTCATAGCATCCTTATAACAGCCAGAAGCTGGAAAGAACCCAGATGTCCCTCAGTGGAGGAATGGATACAGAAAATATGGTATATTTATACAATGGAATACCACTCAGCAATTAAAAACAATGAATTCATGAAATTCTTAGGCAAATGGTTGGAACTGGAAAATATCCTAAGTGAGGTAACTCATTCACAAAAGAACACACATGGAATGCAGTCATTGATAGGTGGATATTAGCCCAGAAGCTCTGAATACAACTCACATATCAAATCATTCCCAAGAAGAAGGAAGGAGAGGGCTCTAGTCCTGGAAAGGCTTGATGCAGCATTGTAGGGGATTACCAGGATAGAGCAGTGGGAGGGGGTTGATTGGGGAATGGGCAGAGGGAAGAGGGCTTATTGGACTTATGGGGAGGAAGGAACCGGGAAAGGGAAAATCATTTGGAATGTAAACAAAGAATATAGAAAATAAAAATAAAATCCATTCTGGGCTGGAGAGAGTGCTCTGTAGTTAAGAGCAATGGTCCTGAGTTCAATTCCCAGCAACCACGTGGTGGCTCACAATCATCCGTAATGGGATCTGATGCCCTCTTCTGGTGTGTTTGGAGACAGCATAAATTGTTAAAAAAAAACTGTTTTTCACTTGTGACTGAAGTTGTACCCCTGCACGTGTAATGAAAAGTCAAACACCTATTCTGTACCAGTTGGATAGTCATTAGTCTGTCTTTGTTCTGTGAAACTTGTATACACAAAGCACCTGGTAGCTAGTCAGTTGAGCGATTCACTGACCACAACACCTCGCTCCCTTTCTCCCCTCCATGACTCCTTAGCTCCTCTAAGGTCAGGATTGTCCTGTCTGCAAAGACCCTCCGACTTTCCCTCCCTGCCCCAGCAGGTCTCCTGGGCAGGCTCACTGCAAGGATCTCTGCCAAATCCTACATATCTCCACGGCTAGGTTGCTGTTCCCTTCTCTCGTGAGACAGCCTGGAAGCTTGTCCCCTAGTAAACCTCCTCTCTGCCCGGGATTGGTCCTGTCTGGTGGTTTTGCTGTGCTCACTTATGCAAAGAAAAGGAAAGAGGGTCTCTGAGTTTTTGCTAGCCACACAACTGTCAACGTTTTGGGTAATATAAAATATCAGGGACTGAGAGTGTCCACATATAAAATTCAACGACATGAAGTTTAATGTAGATTTGCGTTAAGAACAGTATCATAAACTAAACCTCTTACACTCACCAACACAAGGCTATTTCCCATTGCCCCCTGGCCTGGGGGCAATAACACCCCCACCCCACACTGCTCCTGTTCCTGCCCCCAACATTAGGTTTTTAATTGTCTCCCACAACAAGGACTTCTAGAGAAGTATTTTGTTGGAGTTTGAGAAAACTAGAGAGTCTCTGCTGCATTTTTTTTTTCATCTCCAGAAGGCAGCCAGGTGGCTGGGGTTGGGCAAAGGCACCAGAATTCAACTAGAAGGTTTTGTATTCTGGAAAGTCCCAGAGGATGACTGCCATACTTGACAGATAAAAATTGTGTCTCCAGTGGACTGATAAGATGGACACACGGATAATAGAAAGGGCCTGGAACTGAGGGGTTGGGTTGGATCTTCGAGGAGTGCCAGGAGGGAAATGGGTGATTAGAAAATATTGTATGAAAAAGGTTCTTTTTTATTAAATCAGATTTTAAGCAGGAGTGTTGAAAGAGGTAGTCAGAAAAGGCATGCAGTCAGAAGGCACTCTGGAGTGTCTTTCTCCTAGTCACGCGTGTAATTTTAGTGGTTCTGAAGTTACATATGAAGAAGTTGCTAAAACCTTATTCTCTCTCTTTGGCTAATGATAATAAAGGGTAGCTATCTGTAGGGGTGGGATTATAATGTGAAGACGTAGAACTAGGAGCTTCTAGGTTTGCACGATGGGCTAGATGACTCCTTTCACCATTAACTAGGTTGCTGGTAGTTTCTAGAAAATGTCAGGTCTACAGTTGGGAAGGGAGAAAGGCCTTCTGGTGATCCAGAGTCCAGTGTAGCCCAGAGGAGACTTTGCAGGCATTCTCCTAGCTCTGGGCTGTTATGCTTTCTCCATAAATTAACATGTACACAAGAGGCCAGTGTCTCTGTCCCTTCCTGCTATAAAAGACCTGGGACTAACTGGCTTATGAGGAGCAGCAGCTTCGTAGAGTGCAGAAGCAGGATGTTTAAGACCAAACCCCACAATCCTGTTGCATCTGTGTAACCCTCACCCCGTTCTTAGACAGGATGGAGGATGAGTTCAGCCCTTAGCCAGTGGCATCCATTTCTACAGCCTTTCACCAGGTTTGTCAGCCTGGGTCCCACAAGCTGAGACTGCTAACACCAAGGAACACAGCCTCCAAGGACACACAACTGGAAAAGCAATTGTATTTCCCTGAAGACACGGACAAGGGAGCCCTGAAGAGTCACACCCTGGGGAAGGCAGAGCGGGTAGCTGCCATCAGCACAATAGACAAGGAAGCTGAGTCTGTTTCCAAGAGAGAGAATTAGTCAGCAGAGTGGACAGACCGCAGTGCCACACAACTTCCTGGAAGAGCTCATCTGCCTAATTTACCCCAATACTCTCTCTCTCTCTCTCTCTCTCTCTCTCTCACACACACACACACACACACACACACACTCACACAAAGTACACACTCACACACACTCTCTCGCACACAGTCACACACTCACACACAAACTCACACTCACACCCACCCACACACTCGTACACACACATACAAACTCACACACCCCCACACAACACACACACTCTCACACACACTCACACACAAACTCACACATACAAACTCACAGTCACATACACACATACACACATTCACATACACACTCACACACACAAACTCACAGTCTCACACATACACACATTCACACACACACTCACACACACTCACACACAAACTCACACACACAAACAGTATCACACATACACACATTCACACACACTCACACACAAACTCACACACACAAACTCACAGTATCACACATACACACATTCATAGACACACAGACACACACACAAACTCACACACACTCATACACACACACTCACTCACACACACAATCACACACTCACACTCTTTCAACACACTCACACACAAACTCACACTCACACACATACACACTCTCACACTCACACAATACACTCTCACACACTCACACACATACAATACACACACACTCACACAATACACACACTCACACACACACACACACATGACAGTAAAGTTTGGCTGCATGTAACACTGGACTCTGTTGCTTGCAGAAGCTAGGAACAGTGGCCACCCTCAGGGAAGGGAGGGGAAGCGCTGGGAGGGAAGGAAGGGGAAGGGAAGAGATGGGGGAGAGAGCAGGAAGCTGCCTTCTGGGACATGGAGCCTATGGCTTTATAAAAATGTTTCCAGAGGTTTGTGTATAATTTGTATACATTTACATACGTCTTTGCATGTACAATTATGTCTCTTTTAAAAACTCAAGGGGGCTGGAGACGGTCCAGCAATTAAGAGCTGAGCATAGCTGTTCTTGCCTCGGGCCAAGTTTGGTCCCCACACCTGCATCAGACAGCTTACAGGGCTGCAAGCACAGGTCCCAGGGCCCATCAGGCAGCTTACAGGGCTGCAAGCACAGGTCCCAGGACCCATCAGGCAGCTTACAGGACTGCAAGCACAGCTTCAAGGGGCCCAGTCCTCGTCTGATCTTTGCTGGCCCCAGCACCACCCCACATACACACGATTACACATAAAACAGATAGGGGTCATTTAACTCCCTCCTCTCTGTATGTGTGTCCATTTAAAAAAAAAACGAAAGTTTGGGGGAATGTTTTGTTTTTTATTGAGGAAACATAGGTGCAGGCCAGCCAGCTGGTTCTGGGCCCTTGACAGAAAATGAGAAATTACTTGTCAAAAGCAAAACAAGGGTTTGGAGAAGCAGCCCGGTAGTCAAGAGCATTTACTGCTCTTGCAGAAAGACATGGGTTTGGTTCCTGGCACCACACCCATGGCTCACAACTGTCCATGGGCACTCAGCAAGTGCACATACATGCACACAGGCAAAACACAAAAGTAAGTCTAAAACATTTAAAAACAAAACAAACAAACAAAAAACCCCTTTGTTCACCAACTGGCATCATCAAGAAAAGGGCGAAGTGGAGATTTGGAAAAAAAAAAAAAAGCCATGGCTTATAAGGCATAGACCCCACAAAGACCTCAGAACTGGAAATATGGAAAGTGTTAAAAAGACAACCTGATTTCTAATGGGAAAGCCATGGTAGTTCAGGCCTGTAATCCTCCCATGCAGCAGATAGTGATAGAAAGACTCTGGCCTTGAGACCAGTCTATTCTACAGAGTGAGACCCTGTCTTAAAAAAAGATGGAAAAAAAGCCGGGCGTGGTGGCACACACCTGTAATCCCAGCACTTGGGAGGCAGAGGCAGGCAAATTTCTGAGTTCGAGGCCAGCCTGGTCTACAGAGTGAGTTCCAGGACAGCCAGGGCTACACAGAGAAACCCTGTCTCGAAAAAACAAAAAACAAACAAACAAAAAGATGGAAAAAAAGTGCATGTTTGTGTATGTACATGTATGTGTGTGTGTGCATGCTTGTGTGTGTGCTTGTGTTTGTGTGTGTCTGTGTGTGCTTGTATATGTTTGTATATATATATATGTTTGTATGTGGTATGTTTGTGTGTCCATGTATGTATGTGTGTGTGCTTGTGTGTGTATATATGTGCATGTTTGTGTGTGGTGAGTTTGTATATGTACATGTTATATATATATATATTTATATATGTGTGTGTGCATGTTTCTGTGTATGCTCGTGTTTGTGTGTGTATGTGTTCATGTTTGTATGTGGTGTGTTTGTGTGTGCATATATGTATGTGTGTGTTTGTGTTTGTGTGTTTGTGTGTGCATACATGTTTGTGTGTGTGTGTGTGCGCGCACGCGCGCGCACACACGCGCACGTGTGCTTGTCTGTGTGTGTGGTAGGTGCTAGGCTAACATCCTCAGCCAGTCCTACACACCACTTACCCCCAGGGGGTTGGAGTCTTGCAGCTAACAGTGGCCTGAGTCCTGGGGTTGGGAGAATTTGCTTCTTGTACTGAAAGTGCCCTCTTGTGTCCATATTTGGAACTGCAAGCACAGCAGCGGCTGTTTTGGACAAGAGTCCAGGTTGGTTGGGTGAGGCGAGGCCGTTTTAAAGGCTGACCAGGTTTGTCCTCAGACGGAAATGGTTGCAAGGGTAGCTGTGCTCTTTGGAATACCTATTTCTACCCAGAGAGCAGAGATATCAGGATCATTGCAAAATGACGCGTATGTTCCTCCAATAAGTTTCTCAGCTCACACAGCATCTGCACCTGTGCTTTCTTCCCTGTTTGGTCCAGGCTTCTGGAAACCGTACTGTGAATGTGACCTCACTTCTCAGGCCACACGGATGGGAACTCAGAAAATCCCCAACCAAGGTTCTTTCCATGGGAATCTGGAAGGAGAGAAAGTACGGAGGCAGTCGCCAACTAGCTGGATCTGCAACGAACCCCACAGAGCAGGGGGCAGCCACGGTCTGCACTGAACGCAGGATGATGGGTCAGGGAGGAAGATGATCCTCTGAGGAGAAAGGCGACAAACGTTCCCAGAGAAGCCAGGGTGCCGAGAGACCTTTTTCTGCCTTCTCATTGCTGGTCAGCCCTGAGGTGTGGCAGTGAACAGCTTGTGGGCTCTCTCTCTCTCTCTCTCTCTCTCTCTCTCTCTCTCTCTCTCTCTCGTGTGTGTGTGTGTGTGTGTGTGTGTGTCCGCGTGCGCGTGCTTGTGTGCACATGTGTTTGTGTATGTGTGTGCTTGCGCACTTGTGTGTACGTGTGTGCACATGTGTGTGCGTACGCGCTTGTGCACACATGTGTGTGTGTGTCTGTACACACACACACACACACACACACACACACACACAGGCATGCCTATGGAAGCTTCCAGAAATGTCTAAGGAGGGAGACAAGCCCTGAACGTGGTGACGTCATCCTCTCACAGCCTGGATCCCACGCTGAATAAACAGTAGAAAGAAGAGAGCACGAGCCGAGCACTGGTATTTGTCGATCTGCTTCCCGACTGTGGATGCCCTGCGACCAGCAGCCTCATGCTCCCGCCACCAATGTCAACTCAAGCCCTGGACTGTGCCCTCAGCTTGTGGGCCAAGCTAAACCCTCTTCCTTAACTTCCCGTTGTCAGACATCTTGTTATAGCAAGGAGAGAAGTAACGATCATGGATCCTCAACTGTATTAACTATGCCGTGTACATCTCAGGCCACCTTAACATAGAGCCTTAACATAGCTCTTCTTGGTGGCCACCCTTTGTGCCTCATTCATTCATTCATTCATTCACTCAGTTAGTCAGTCAGAAAACACTTACTGAAACTTTCTGCATGTAAAGTGCTGCTCCAGATGTAGAGAAAAGAGAAGTGGAGAAAGTGAAATCTTTGCTGTCACGTCCGGGAGATGGTCATTAAACCAACAAACAAAAATACAACCTGCCAGATGGTACCAGGGCTCTGAAGTCAAGCTGAGAAAGAAGACCATGTCTGCTGCAGTGTGAGCGGCTGTGTTAATAGGGTCTGGCTCTGTTTGTGCTGCTGTAACAAAATACCCGAGGCTGGTTAATTAGTTAGGAAGAGAAATTGATCTGTCCACCTGGGGAGTCTGAAGTCCAAGTTGGAGCCCACCAACATTTAGTGCCCAAAGCCTGTACCTTAGAGGGGGAACATTGCCACCTTGTGGTGGCAGGCAGAAATGCAGGGGAGTCCAACAACTCCATTGAGGGAGTCCTGGTGTCCCCATTGTCTATGGAAGGGCCCTTAATGCTATCACAGTGGCAGCAGCTGGCTGACTCTTGGAGAAGACACATCCAAACAACATGTCCAGAAGGCTTCCCGCCTAAGCTAAGCCTGAGTCGGACCCTGAAGGAACTGCAGAGGCACAGGGAGCCACAGAACGTGTTAAGGTAAACCATTCAACAGAGAGAATGGCAGGCCCAGAGACCCTGAGGGAAATGGGGTTAAAGGTGGTAGCAAGTGTGGCCAGGACATAGAGTGTGGCTCTGAGTGGGCAGGGATGCATGGTGGGTCAGGTCTGTCACATACAGAGGATGGGCACTCAAAAGGTTTAAGTTGGTGTCATAATCTTACTTACTTTTAAGAGAATAGTTAGGACTTGGGTTGCCAGCTCATCTTGGAGTTTGGGGAGACTCATCTGGGACTCAGACTGCAAAAGCTCCCCTGGACCACTGGGCATCTGTGCTGGAGGGTGTGGGCCCAGGGGCTCAGCTAGCTTTGGCATATGCTTCCTGGAGCGGGCTGGTTTGGGTTCTGACCACTCAAGTCGTTTTGTGAGTTTCGTCTTCTCCCCCCTCCTCCTGGCTCCTCCCCAGAGACTGAGAGCTAGGCATTTGAGGGAGGGACCTAAGGTGAAGCTGAGGCAGGAGAAAGCGGTTGCCTAGGCAGGAGGCTTATACCCAGTCAGTGATCCATCATGGGACCTGCCCAGTGTCTACAAGTTATACAATGAGAGTTGTCCTCAAACACACAGTTCCAACCCCCTCCCAATGTACTGACTCTCAGGACACACACACACACACACACACACACACACACAGAGCACAACAAGTGCATTGAGGGTACTCCAACCTCAGAGAAACATGGCTTATAGGTCACCAGGCTGGGGCTCCCTGCCTTGGGAGAAAAGTCCTTCCTGTATGCCCTCCTCTCTACAGTGGAAAAGTACCTTTGAGTGAGGCACACCTCTCCACCCCTCACCTTTGGACTAAGGAGACTGGCTCTCTTTTGTGTCCCCTCTATCCTCGGTGACTGCGGAGTATCTCACGACTCCCTCGGGTTATTAGACCCCGCATCTGATCTGCGTTCATCTGCTCATCCAGTTACCATACGCGGACACTTCTCACACTCGGCCATTTTGCATTAACTGTGACACTGCGCCTGTTTCCTGAGCCTTCCCAGGAAGTGTGGGAAACAGCACTGGCTGGGCACCAGGTGACCTGGAATAGTCAGTGGTGACCCATTTTCCCACTTTACTAACCTATAAAAGACGCTGTCAGGGAAAGTGAATCCCAAGCCACGAGTCCTCATTTGCACAATAGTGGAACAGTCCCTCATTGCACAGCTACCTACTCTGATGCTTCCACTCCTCTGCCAAAATCCTGTCACCTGCTGTCCCAGCTTTCCTGAGGGGAAAGCGATACTTGGCCCCAGGAGTATATGGGGGCACCCTCTCTCAACCCCAGCAGCTTGGACCCAAGGACTGGATCCAGGCAGGGAGCAGAGATGTCTGAGGCGCTCTCCTTGGCTCTCTCTGTCCTGGCCTCCTTTCCTCGCTCCCTATTTCTTCCATCTTGTTTTGTCACAGGGACCTACAGTGTTTCAGACTGCAGCAGCCACAAGGATGGCGCTTGATCAAGGGTCTCCTGGCTGAGCCTGGCTAGGCTATGGCTCTGGTGATCAGGGTCTAAGCCGCGGGGTGGTGGCTTCAGCAGCCCCAAGGCTCACAGATGTTCTGTGGGTCTGCTGAGGTGGCCCTGCCCACTGTGTTCTCAGGTCCAGCTGGACACGAGTTGTTACAGAGAGACAAACGCAGCCTCTTCACATTAGCCACTAGGCAAGGCAGGCACCTATGAGGGAAATTCCTGTATCCACGCCCCTTCAAAGTCGCTGCTGCTTTATTCTAGCTGATGCTGTAGGATGCAGGCTGAGCACACCCAGAAGCGCTCACACTCGGCATCTTAGCTTAAAAAGTGTGTGTGTGGGGGGGCGCTTGGGGGTCCGAGGATAGCTAGTAGGAGTCAGTTCTCTCTTCTACTGACTAGATCCTGGGGATCCAACTCAGATCAGGCTTAATGGCAAAGAACTCTACCTGCCAAGCCATCTTGCTAGTCAGTCAGTCAGTCAGTCAGTCAGTCTGTCTGTCTGTCTCTGACCACCTCTGTATGTGTGTGTGTGTGTGTGTGTGTGTGTGCATATATGTAAGGGGGTGGTGGAGAAAGGAAAAAATGGAAATGCTATACTTAAATCTTAATGTAAAAACAGGAAAGAGAGCTGGAGAGACGACTCAGTGGTTAAGAGCACTCACTGCTCTTCCAAAGGTCCTGAGTTCAAATCCCAGCAACCACATGGTGACTCACAACCATCTGTAATGAGATCTGATACCCCCCTTCTGGAGTGTCTGAAGGAAAGAAAATAATTAAATGTCATAATGAGACCTATTGCTTTGTATGCTAGCATAAAAAATAATAGTAAAACCCTTAATTTAACAAAAGGAAAAGTCCCTTAAGTAGCAGGTCCAACGACTGTCAGAGAGGGCATCTTTAACTTGACTTCCTTCAGCTTTGGAAAGCTCAGAGGGCCAAGCTACTCACAGTACTTGTGAAAATCAGAGGGCGTCTTCTGAGAAACAGCGGCAGCCAGGAGTCAGGCTTTCAGGGTCGGTTCTGCCACTATGGACTCGAAGCATCCATCACTAGGGCCATTAAGCCGCAGCTGTCAGGGCAAGGCCAAGCCTGGGGAAGGGGCCTTTGGGCCAGAGTGAAGCTCTGGGTCCGTCTGGAGCAGACAAATGAGCCTGTGCCAAGAGGACTTTACATATTCTCTCCGTGATGCTCTCTGCAGCCCCAGAAAGCTGGAGTTTTTAAACCTTGAAATGGAGTGAAGGCTTCCATCCCTGCAATTTACACCGCCACCCTCACCCCCCATTGGTAATTACTTGAGTGGACTCCTGTGGAGGACATTCCCCAGCACTGTTGGGGAATTTGGGATCACAGGTCACGTAAGCACCCTTTTCTTCAGGCTACAGTGAGGAGAGTGTTTGGTGGAAGAGCCAGTGTATTGTGTGTTTCCGTCAATCAATGTATCCACCTGCGGCTCTGTACCCCGGAGGATCTGAGGCTCCTTGTCTCTCCCTTTCTCTCACTGACTCCAGTCCTGGGTCTCCAGCCACCGTCTGGAAGACACTCTGTGGCCTGGGACAGATGAGAGCCCTCCAGCTCTCCTAGTGCCACTCTGAAGTCTGAGAGCCAGGCGCTTGCATGTTCGGTGGAATCTGGCCAACAGCTGGCTTGAGAGTCTGTGCCAAGGCGCTCTGGTGACTGGGAGGGGCCCGCGTGGAGGCCAGCAGGGTTGGCAGCAGGAAGCCCTGATCTATTTCTGCTCTTCTCCACCATCTCATCTTTCTCCTCTGTATCCATTTCCTGCCTGGCCACCGCCAGCCTTCCCCCACCTCGTGCTTTTCCTTCTCCCAAGGGCTGTGTTCTACATGCTCGACCTAAGGCACCCTTGCCTGTTTGTGCTGAAGGAAACCGAGCCTCCGGTGGTTGGTGGAGCCCAGGAAGGTCTTCTGTGGAGGAGCTGAATTCAGACTAAGAGTGGGAGACTTCAGACCTCACTTTCTTGGTCGTAGCTGTGTATGTTTGCAAACTGTGGTACTCCTCACACAAATTGGGAGAAAGTGCAAATTCTGAATCAGTAGTAGGGGGGGATTGGGGAGGCTGGGACTTTACATCTCTTTTCATATTGTTTATATTTATTGTTATTGGATGTGTGTGAAATATTTTGCCTGCACGTATGTATGAGTGCCATGCATGAGCAGTGCCAGCAGAGGGCAGAGGAAGGCTTTGGATCCCGTGGAATGCTATGTGGACGGAAGCATCCAAGCCTGGGTCCTCTGCAAGGACAGCGAGTGCTCCTAACCACTGAGCCATCTCTCCAGCCCGGATCCTGCAGGTCTCACCAATTCTAAGAAGTTTCTGAAATAAACTTTGCCTAGCCAGGATGTGTTGCTCTATCTATCTATCTATCTATCTATCTATCTATCTATCTATCTATCTATCTATATTTAAATACATGTTAAAAATTGTTCTTGGTTCTTACTGTCACCCAGCGAGACTGGCTGGGTGGAATGAATGCAATTTGTGTTTCTCTCTCTCTCTCTCTCTCTCTCTCTCTCTCTCTCTCTCTCTCTCTCTCTCTTTAATTTTGAGACAGGTTCTGTGATGGTTTGAATGAGAATGGTGTCCATAGGTTCATCTATTTGAATTCTTGGTCCCTGGTTGGTGGAACTGTTTGGGAAGGATTAGGAGGTGTGGCCTTGTTGGAGGTGGTGTGGTACTGGGGGAGGGCTCTGAGGTTTCAAAAGACCACGCCATTTCCAGTGAGCTCTCTTTCTCTGCCTCCTGGTTGCTGTCTCAACAAGTAAGCTCTCAGCCACTGCTCCAGGGCCACGCCTGCCTGCTGCCATGTCCCCTGTCGTGATGGTCGTGGACTTACCCTGTGAAGTTCTAAGCCCCAGTAGACTCTTCCTTCTATGGGTTACCTTGGTTGTGCTACTTTGTCACTGTAGTAGCAAGATAACTAAGACAGGGGTCTGGTGAATCTTGGTCTGACTTTGAACTTGCTATGTAGCTGAGGAGGACCTTGAACTTCTGATTTTTCTGCCTCCTCCTCCAGACTACTAAGACTACAAACACAAGCCACTATGCCCAGTTTTCCCTGGGCTTTGTGCATACCAAGCAAGCACTCTACCGACTGAACCATATCTATCCCTGGCCTACATTAATATCTCATGGGCTGCTTGGTTGAAGCTCCCCTGGTGATGAAGCAACTTCAGGAATGAGCATGAGCAAATGACTCCGGTCCTTGGGCCCATCCCGTGCCACTGCTGTTCCTGCAAAGATGCATAAACTGTGGGCCCGGACTGCCAGACGCAATCCTGTTGCCGTTGCAAACTATCCCAAGGGTTTAATGTCACTTGAAGCCTACCTCTGAGAAGCAGCCTTGAGATTGTGACAATTGTTCTGTTATTCTGAGGTTCCACTGTTCCTGACCTAGTGACACACCCCAGTTCTTTTCTCTTTTTAAAGAACACTTGGAGACATGGCAGATGTCTGGAGGTGGAGAACATGCACATCATTGAGGGCAAAGCTTACTGTTTTCCTGAGCCGGATCGAGTGCACTCAGAGGGCCGTCCTTGGCAGTGAAAGTGGACCAGATAGACGATACAGTGAAAGGACAGAGGCTGCTGAGATCTGCCAGGAACTCTCCGGTGGAAGAAATGACGGACTCCTTGTAGGAGAACTGTGAGCTGTGCCAAGCACACTGAGTGTAGTCAAAAAGGGGGCCAGGTTGCAGCCGGGCGCTCAACTTCTACATTTCCAATCAAGCAGGACCTGAGCTTTTATCTGCAAAGGCTGCTAGCCTTTGACAAAGGACCGTGTGTTCAGGGGTTTGGATCTCGGGGAAGGAAAGAAGAAAGAAAAACACTGAGTGACAGCTATGCCTCCAGGCAGCAGAGGGTGTCTCGGTTGGAAGGTTGGAAATACGGCAGGCTAGCCGGGGAATAGAGGTGCTGGTTCCAAGGCTGAGGATGCTGGCCCAGACTCCCTGCTTGTTGTAGGTAGTTATGAAGTCACAGTTCGAGCCCCTGATCTGTAGTCTTAAGCTATCCACCTGGCGCTTAACCTCTGCACCTTCTCATGGACCAGATCTTGTCTGGCTTTTCTCAACTAGTTCAAAGGCGATCTGGAGTTAAGAGACCAGGGAGAGATCTATAAGATCTATTCAGGAGTGCGACTATCAACGGCTACCAAAGGCCCACATGGTACAGTTTGGTCCGAGCCTATGGCAATACCGGAACCTGGTGGAAGCTCTAGAGAGTGCCATTAGAGGGAATATGCTCTTGAAGGTGATATGGGGCCCCAACTTCCTCCACCCTTCTTAACATCTGCCATACAACCAAAGCAACATTGGCTTAACCTATTGAAACCGTGAGCCCAAAGAAACCTTTCCTATTTTTAATTTGATTGTCTCAGAGTTACTTCATCATGGCAACCTCTGACCGACACAAGGGGCTACACGTGAAAGAAGGTCAAGCCTTGGACATGGTCCCAGGGGTGGGGGTTACCACATCCCAGCAGGCTGTCACCCCGTTCAGTCCCTGTGTGGGATAGATTCTTTCTTGAGCCTCTACTGAGCTGTCATTTCTATCCGCCTTGTTTGGTCTGGCTTTGAGTACATGTTTGTTGATTGAATGAAGGAATGAACTGTGCATGCAAGCTCTTATTGTCTTTTCTGGTAAACTAGTTCATTTCTTCCTGTCTATAAAACAGGTCCTGGACTTGGTGCTATGTATTTTTAAAAACCAGGGTATTTGTTTCCTTCTTGCTGACTTGGAGAGTGCTTTCTTTTTTTAAATTATCTCTGTGGGTAATAGCACTCTGTGTGTCTCTTGTGGAAAATTTCCCCCATGGCTTCTCCATCAGAGTCCTCAGATAGCAGAAGCCACAGCGCATTACTGACTTAGTCTCTCTCAGCTCTGCTCCGCACAACCTCAGGAGCATGGGCACCCTTTGTCCCTGGGATTCTGTAACTCCAGTTCTAGGGATTCTGACACCTTCACACGAATATACATGTAGGAAAACATCAATGCACATAAAATAAAAACAAATTATTAACTTCAAATCAAGGACCAATGAGATGACTTAGTGGGTAAAGGAGATTGCTGCCAACTGTTTTTTTTTTTTTGTTGTTGTTGTTGTTGTTGTTGCTCATTTTGTTTTGTTTTGTTTTGGTTTTTTTGAGATAGGATTTCTTTGTATAGCCCTGGTTGGAACTTGCTTTGTACACTGGGCTCGCCTCAAGCTCAAAGATCTGCCCGCCTCTGCTTCTCAAGTGCTGGGCTGCCTGGCTGAAAGCCAACTTTTGAAAGTTGTCTTCTGATCTCCACATGTTGTTACAGGAAGCCCATCTGTGCCCAAGAAGAGATGGCCACTTGGACACAGTTTATAGCCTGTTGAAAGTCTTTATTCCAACCAGCTGGGACTATATTCAGGGGTTCAAGACCTAAGTGTAGCTCCAAGCGCTCAGACCAAGTGCCTTTTAATGGCAAAACTCACCACATCTTGGTAGCTCGCTTTACAGGGGAGGTGTGCACAGCCAGCCGCTTCACCGAAGCCAAGAGGAGTTAGCTAGAACATCCTGACCTTCGGTTCGTAGAACAGAGCTGGGAACTTTTCCATATGGGATCCTCCATCAAGGAGATTAAATTTTAGGAAACATTGGAACGGTCTCAGCAAGAATGCAAGATGGAGGAACCTCTGCGCTGTCTGGTCCTGTCATGATTTGTGTGTATGCACACACATGCGCACATGTGCACACAATAAATGAGTGTAATGAAAATTTAAATAAATCAAATCAATACTGGCTTGGTGTTGCCACAGTCAAGTTCTGGGCCTGGCTGACTACCAGTTGTGTGACAAGACTGTCTTCCACATACAGCCTTGGCTGTTCAGAGCAACTAGACCTTGGGAATCATACTTTCTCTGCTCAGGACCTTGAGGAGGATACTGTGGCTCTGAAGAGGGGACAGAGCAACAGCTACCTAGGGATTGGTCACAGGGATGCCTGCCCTGCGGTGGCAGTCAACCCTTCCTGTCAGGGTCCTTGCAATGTCCTCTCAGCCACCAGGCACCCAGGGCTCTCTTAATTGCGTTTGCTTTCGGACACTGTGTGGCCAGAGGACCATTGCATCCCTGCATCCCAGATGCCCCAGTGTATTTTCCAGGAACCTTGAGGATAAATATTTAATAGTTTCAAATGCTTTGCAATTCCTGCTAATGACACTAACACTGTCAGAATATCTATTTAAAAAAAAAAGATCTTAAGATAAAAACCAACCAACCAGAAGCATCCAGAAGGATCTCTGGGAGATCTGGGAGCCTGAGGAAACCCTGACCTTTTGTCTAAGCAAAGCTTTGTTATGTAATATGGGGAGAGCAGCGTCAGTCAAGGACTGGCAAGAGAAGCTAGCATGGCCATCTTGGGAAATTAGCCTGTGAAACTGACAAAAGGAAGGTTCATAGAGGAGGACCAGGTGGAGGAAAGCCTCGAGCAGTCCCTCAGGACCTCAGGCAGCCTGAGGGTATGAGAGGAGCTACTAGTAAGAGCACTGTGCACTGGAATCTCTGACCGAGGACGGCCTCAGCCACAGTCTCTGACATGGAGGCCTAGGAGAAACAGTGTCCTGACGACACTGCCCCCTTCCGCCTGCCTCTTGTCAGCTTTTCTCTTCCATCCTCACCTGAGCCAACTAGGAAGTCAGAGGCCAGAGAGCAGACCCCATGCAGGGGTCTGGGACCTGTTGAAGTCACAGTCTGGAGTGACAGATGGAGGAAGCTAACAACCAGCTCTTCTTCAGGGCTTACCATCCCCCCCCAACCTCCCAGCCCCCACCCCTACCACCCCCAACCCCAGCGGATCAACTCTGAGGCTGCTCACAGGTCTCCAGACAAGGCTGAGAACAGTGTGTGTGTGGAGTGAAGGCTGAGGACATGTAAGGCAGCTTTTGCCAAAAGGACGAGGGAGGGCATGCAGGGAGTGGTGGCTTCTAGTTGGGTCTTGCGGAAGTGACTAGCAGAGGATGTATGTATAAGAAATGCCCAGATGAGGCTCAGGGGAGGAGCTGACAGCACTCTGGGACAAAAGGAGCAAGAAATCTCAGGACCCAGTAGTAACCAGTGGCATTGTGTGTATACCTGGAGGGAGGCTGGGGCACGGGGGTGGGGGGGTGGGGGGGGTGGGGGCGTGTTGGCGTGTTCAGACAGGACTGGGCAGAGGAGGAGGAAGGCTGTCACTGCTGGAAGAAGGAAAGCAGCGGCTAGCTGACTTCACTTTGAGAAGCCCAGAAAAAAAAATCACTCAGAGGTCAGGAGCACTGTGGTGGCCACCATCACTGTTGAGCACACCCGGAGCACCGGCACCCAGTCCCTCGCTAACCACACACCTTCAAGGTAGGCATCACTGTGCACTTCTTATTGATGAGGAAACTGAGGCCCAGAGAGATCAGAGAACTTTACCAAAGTCACACAGTTAGGAGCGACAGTCAAGACTTGGTGCCCAACACAACACACTTCCTATTGTGTTGCTGTCCATCTCCAAAGACCTAAAATAGGGCCTCATGGAAGACGGGGTAGAGGTAGCAGGGAGAGCAGACTACACTAATTGCCAGGAGAGGTAGGGTGAGGGTCTAAGACACTGAGGAAAAAGGGGCATCGCCCTTTGAGGGAGCAGCTCTAATGGCCATTGGCAGAGCAAACGGGAGATGCAGGAATAGTGTGGTTACCAGAACCCAGCAAAGGCAAAGGGCATCTCCATTAGGGCCAGAGTCTAAGTCCGGGAGGGACTTTGCCATGTAAGGCTTGGGGAGAGCCTTTGGATTAGTTTCTGTTAGAACTAGATATCAGTTCAAGTTCTTTTTTTTTTTTAAACAAGGAATCTTTATTTAATTTTTTAAGATTTATTTATTATTATATCTAACTACACTGTAGCTGTCTTCAGACGCTCCAGAAGAGGGTGTCAGATCTCGTTACAGATGGTTGTGAGCCACCATGTGGGTGCTGGGATTTGAACTCAGGACCTTCGGAGGAGGAGTCGGTGCTCTTAACCACTGAGCCATCTTTCCAGCCCCTCAGTTCAAGTTCTTGAGCAGAAAAAATGACAACAGCGATTAAGGAAGATTAAAACCCAAGGTACACAGTGTGCTGCCCAGACTAGGCGCCGAGAGCAACAGAGTCAAGTGAGCTTCTCATGGCAAGAGGCTTGTGAACACTGGCATTGCCTGGGATTTACACATGTGAACACAGAGGGCCAGTCTTGAAATCATATCTAACACAGGTAGGGTTGTGGGCCTGCTTCCTTCTCTGACTTAAAGAGTTTAATGAACACTGCTAATACCTGGGAAATACTCACAACTAGAGTTCCACCCTGTGTGTGTGTGTGTGTGTGTGCGTGTGTGTGTGTGTGTACATGTGTACACGTGACTTTTATGTATTCACCCAGTTTAGACACAGAATGGTGGAGGAGTTTCTCTACCGAGACAAAGTGAGAGAGTCCGGAAGACAGTTTTGATGTGGTGTTAACTTTTGCTCTAACAAAATTGTTGAATTGGAAGGTGGAATGGATTGCTGAGCTGAGAAGCAGGTCTTGACATGCTTGGACAGGCAATAGAAAAGGCCAGTGGGTTTTATCAATATGTCTGGTCCTCAGGAGATGCTGTGTTCACTATAGGGAAGAAGGCCATTGACACCAAATCTGTGCAGCTAAGTGGAGAAATCACAGTTGCTGATCCTAGGGTGTCTCTTTGTCGAGGAGCCTTCTACCTTATTCAGGAATAGGCGTCTAATGAGAGGTCCCACAGGCCTGGGTGTTGATACTGATCAACATTGCTGGGATCAAGGTGTTAAAAATGATTAACTAGTAAATCAGGGTGTTACAGTTTTGAATGTGAACATTTCCCACAGGCTAGTGTGCTTGGACACGTGATTCCCAGGCAGTGGTGCTGTTTTGGAAAGCTGTAGAACCTTCAATAGATGGAGGAGCCTCATTGGAGAAAGTGGGCCACTGAGGGCAGGCCTGGAAGGGTTACAGCCTGGCACTGTGTCTACATCTACTCTCTGCCTCTTGGTTGAGGATGCAATGTGGTGTGCTGCCTCCCAGGCCTGCTGCAGTGTCTTCCCTGATATGGTAGCTTACATGTCTTCTTAACACAGAGAATGCCCCTCCCTCTCCTTAAATTCCCTGTTACAGCAATGAGAATACTGACTAACACGTGGGGCATATGATTTCCTTGTAGAAGTGGGATCTGGAAACGTCAGAGCCACTGAATAGAACAGAAGGATAATTACTAAGGATCTGAGGTAAGATAAGTGGGGGAGATGTTCATCCAAGGGTACAGGACAAAGGAGGACTTGCAGTTCTGAGATGACTGGCTTCTGTAGAACCAGTGTAGAGCAAAGTGACCACACTTATTAGTAATGCATTGATTACATCATTGCTATGTGCTAAAGGTATAGGTGTGAGGTCTTGTCACACACACACATAGCTAGGAGAGGTAACAGATGTATTAAATAGATTTTCCTAAACATTTGAGATTGGTGAGCAAAACATGATGTATACCTTAAGTGCATGCGATTTTGTGGGAATATGCAGATGAGGATGCATGTATGTGGGTGGGAAGGGTCCATGTGTGGGTTCAGTGTACACATGTATGACACGTATATGGAGGTCAGGGGCATAAACTTAGGTATTAGTTCTTAGGTACTTTCCACCTTTTGTTTGAGACATGGTCTTTCATTGGTCTGGAACATCACCAAGAAGGCCAGGATGTCAGGCCTACAAACTTCCAGAATCTTCCTTGTCTCTGTCTCCCACTTACTGTGCTAGGATTAGACACATACCTTTATGCCCAGCTTTTTACGTGAGTTCTGGGGACCTGAATTCAGACCCTCACACATGAGATACAAGAGCTGTTTCAGCTGAGCCATGTCCCCAGCCTGCACACAACCTTTATTTCTCAGTCATACCTATAAAGCTGGTGGTAATGGATAACTTACAGTTATCTAAGGACAGACCATTTGATTTCCTGAAAGAAGTGATAGGTTCTTGAATGACTGGAATTCTGGGAAACATCAGTCACCAACAGCCTCATAGACCCCAGTTTCAGGGACATAGGGAATGTGTAAGAGTGCTCCTGAGAGAAAACTCTTATTTTTGTATCTCTTGCTCTTGAAAGAGAAGACTGCTGCCATAATGCTGGTGGCCTTTGTGCCCCTTGGGACTGGGGCAAGGACTAAGGTGACCATTACCCCCTCATTCTTCTGGTCTATGTATTTCACAGCTTCAAATCCTATGTGCCCATGCTTGACCCGTAGGTACATGGCGTAGGTACAGCCATGCTGGCTGGCTCACGCAGTCACCAGGAGGTCTCTGTGGGTGGCTGGGTGGAGACTATACTTCCTCCTTGTGTTCTCTGTTCTTCCGCAGCCTCTCCCTGTTTTCACCTTTTTTCCAGAATATGTTCTTCAGGGTCATGTGCAATCATAGTGTAGGTGATGAGAGGCGAAGCCCTGCCCACCGCCGCATTCCATTCTCCAGCGTTAAGGTCACGCAATTAAGCTGAAGTAAGAAACAGTGGCCACACACTCATACCCGGAAGAAGTGGTTACTTAGCAACAAACAAGAAGCCGTGTGAAGCAGGTTGTGTTTTCATCCAGGCTGTGTGTGAGAAGGACAAGAGTCGCTGCTGGAGGTAGACGGCTGCTCAGTTCGGCACAGAGTGGTTTCTCCAGAACGCACGGTAGTCAAGCTGCGGCGTGGCAGAGTTGGAGAGGTTGTCGTCTTCCTGAAACTGCTTCGTAGGCCTGAGCTAATTTTATGAGCAACCAGTCTTATCAGTGCATGCTTGCTTTTTCACACTGTGCTGGGTTCATAGCAAGTCTCCTGTAGTAGCTGAGAAGAGTTTAAAGTCAGCCTTAGCTTCTGAATCCACCCAACCCTGTGTTTTCTGTCGCTTGAGTTGAACCTCATTTCCATTTGACCTCCTGCAGTAGAGTTACAGGAAAGAGAAGGCAGATGACCAAGGTCATGATTGGGCAGGCCTGTATTTGATGGACCGCTACCTTGTCTAACTGTGGTTCCCTGAAGATGCCCCTCTACCCTGTCCCAATCATGTTAAGACGCATATTTGCGGATGGGAAGCAGTTAGTCAAGTGCTTGCCTTGTATGCCTGAGGACCTGGCTTTGTGTACTAGAACCCACATTGAAAATAGGCGGGGGTGGGGCTGGAGAGGCGACTCGGAGGCTGAGTCCATACAGTTCTTGCTTAGGACAGCACCTATACTGGGTGACCCACAGCCATCCGTAACTCTAGCTCCAGGAGCACCTGACACCTCTGACCTCTGTAAGCACCTGCATTTACATGCACATACCATGTATGCATGTATATACGTTTAAAGCCGGATGTGCTGACACATGCTTGTCATCCCAGCCTCAAGGAGATGGAGACAGGTGAATCCCTGGCTGCTTGGCCAGCCAATCAAGCTGAATCGGTGGACTCCGGGCCAGTGAGAGACCATGTCTTAAAGAGATGCGTGGGGACTCTTAAAGACAGCACCTGAGGTTGCCCTCTGGCTTCCACTTACACCCAAACACATATGCACATATACCTGTATACATACGTGCAACCCCATAACACATACACTAGAGAAAGTATATCTTCCTTTCCATGCAATCTCAATTCTTCCTTGACCCCAGATCTGCCCACTCTGTCCCAGGCGTGAATCTGTATGAGGTGGCTGCTTTGAGGCTCAAAGATGGTGTTCCTGGAGGTCTGTCTCCACTGCCTCAAAGCCCAGCATAGAGTGGTTACTGTTCCAGCAGGCCCTTCTTCCGGGTAAAAAAGGTGGGAAGAAATGAAGCTGGTTGTAGGCTGTAGTGTCTGCACTGCCTGCCACGTCACCGGGGGCTCTAATATTGTGTGTTGGATGAATGAGTGAGTGAGTGAATGAATGAGAGATCCACCATCTGCATCACAGCTACCACACAGAACCAAGGCAGAACACGCTGGTTTCTGTTACCTGATACTCAGGAGATAATTTTTCTGTAAATGACACTACTTTTGCCCCTTGCTGGAGAATTATAAGTTCTCATTGTTCACATCATTGTTCTCTAATTATTGTGGTGACACAGGGAGAGGAGTGATGCTGCCCCCTCTTTTGAAACAGGGTGGTGGTATGAGTCAGGCATGTGCCTTAGTAAGTGTAGCCAGCGCTGTGTTGCAGTGGAACAGGTGGTGATGGATTGCCTCTGTGCTCCTCGTACCAAGACAGACACCATGCTGGCACTGGCTCTCAGGAGCCTCTCAGAGCACATGGAGAAAATGCAGAGGTCATGCACATCCTGGCTCAGTCCCTCCCATGCTGAACGGGAGCCTGGCTCGCATGGGCTTGCTTCTGAGGTGTTTTGAGACGTGTGTTTAGAAGCTGGCTCTTTAAATACAGGTGAGCAGGGACTGGGGAGATGCTTAGTGGTGGCTCCCACCTGCTGAACCCTCTAGCTTGTAGGATAGCTCGGGTGAGAAAATGCTTGTGGCCTAACTGTGAGAATGTATGGGCATGGCAGCCTGTGGTCCTCGCCTTGGGGAGGTGGGGGGATGAGGATGGGATCCCCAGCAAGCTGGGTAGCTAAACTATGGGAACCAATGAGCTCAAGTCGGAGACCCTTCCTCAACATGTAAAATGGAGAGAGAGAGCTAGGAGGACACCGTACATTAACCTCTGACCTCGATATGCATAGACAGTTACATCTCTGCATATGCACGCGCGCGCGCGCGCACACACACACACACACACACACACACACACTCTGAATAAAAAAACAAAACAAGGTATCGAAAAATCCAGTCTTCTTTAGAGGGTGGATTCATACCCCCTGGGTGGTTTTATGGTATTTGTACCGACTCTCTCCACCCCAGGCAACCTTGAGGTATCTGTCTGAAACACACACACAGGGCCCAATCTTCTCTGCTTACACTAATGTTCCAAGTCTGTACAGGCGAAAGTTGTGATTAAGAACAGCAGGAAACAAACAAGCCTGGCGGTGGTGGCACATGCCTTTAATCCTAGCACTTGGGAGGCAGAGGCAGGCAGATTTCTGAGTTCAAGGCCAGCCTGGTCTACAGAGTGAGTTCCAGGACAGCCAGGCTACACAGAGAAACCCTGTCTCGACAAAACAACAAACAAACAAGAACTGCAAGAGAGATGGCTTTGCAGTCAAGACTGCTCTGCCAGAGGTCCCGAGTTCAATTCCCAGCAACCACATGGTGGCTCACAACCATCTGCAATGGGGTCTAATGCCTTCTTCTGGTGTGTGAAGACTGCTGCAGTGTATTCATATAAATAAAGAATAAATAAACCTTTAAAATATTTTTTGAAAGAAAGAAGAAAGAAAGGAAGGTAGGTAGAAAGAAAGGAAAAACAGTAGGACACTCACAGCAGAAAGCCAAGCTCGTAACATCTTTTAGTTCAAGTACAGCCAAGTATTCTGGATTTGTCTGATTAATGAACTAATAGCATTCCCTTCCCCCATCCTCAGCGGCTGCTCTGGTATCTATAGCCCTGGTTGGCCTGGAACTTGTCAAGTCCAAAGGAAATTCCAATTCCCCAAACTCCAAAAGGCTGTCCAAATGTCCAGAAATGAGTTCAACCTGGACTGTAGGATTATTTCTGGCAGTTAGACAAAAGCCAGAATATCTCAGGAACTCGTGAGATTGGTTCCTGTCTACTAAAGTGGGTCATTTTCCTTACCTCTGGCAGAAGGACATAAGGCTACCTGTGGCGCCAATCAGCACATCGAATCCTCTGTATCACAAGTCCCTTTCATGCAATTCAGAGCCCAAGCTAGACTCCTGGCTCTTCCCACCTCCTCTGCCCTAAACTCCTTCCGGGTCATGGCTTCCCTCCCGCAGCTACTCACAGCCCTTTGTGTAACCGGATGTTCACTTGTATAACCCGGATGTTCACTCATATAACCCAGATGTTTATTCGTATGACCTGGAGGATGTTCACTGGGCTCTATGTTAGGCCTGTTCTTTCTTTGTGCTTCTCTATTCTCCAGCCTCTATTCTCCTCCCCTCTCTTGCAAACAGCCCTGGCTATGTCTGGTTGGCTGGCCATGTTCAGTCTCCTTTTTCTGCTCTGGAGTCTTCCAGATGCCTCTGGTTTCTATGTCTCTCACATCCACAATAAAAAACCTTCCCCTTAATCATACCTCAGAGCAGCCATGGCGTCAGTTTATGTAGAACTCACTGTGTAGACTAGGCTAGTATTGAACGCATAGAGATACTTGCTCCTGTCTCCTCCTCCGGAGTGCTGGGACTAAAGTGTGTGCTACCACATCTGGCCCAAATGCTGCTTCTCAAGAACAAACCTTATGAACTTATGCCCAAGAATAGGCATAGTGATTCCATGGATAAAAGTTTGAAGCTGTCAGAGCCAAGAGTTTTAATTATTATTTTTTCTTATGTAAGGTTGTTTGGTCAGTTGTAGTGTTCATCAGATTTGGGGTTTACCAATTCTGTTATGTCTTAGGCGGTGGGGAAGGGCTAGGCAGTCCTCAAGAGAGAAAGGGATGGACATGGAAGAAGTGTGGAAAGTTCATGGTTGGGGAAAGAAGTCCCTTGCGAGGGAAATATTAATTTTTATATTAATTATGAAAAATAATTATATTGAGCTTGATATATTAGTAACTATTCCGGCCCACAGGGGTTCACCTGAACAAATTTATGAAGGCAAGCAAAACTACTTCAAAAGTTTGGAGCTTGGCTGATAGGTTGTGTCTGCACGCCTTAGGCTTTCCTGCGGGCCAGGGCTAGTATTAATGCCTGGGGACTAACAGCTATATAAATGGTTAAACTCCCACCTGTCCAAAGGAGACAGGCAAGGAAGAAAGCCAGGGGACGATCCCTAGAAACAACATGAGTTTTTCAGTGTGGGAATGCCTGAGAAAAAACAGCATAAGGAAGTGGGTAATGGGGACCTCAGTGGCAGAGATTTTTGAGACCATGGGTGGCCTGCCGGTTCTCTTCTTTCCATCCTGAGGCCTAAGTGTCACGGCAACAGTGCCCAGCAGAGCAAAGGTGCTCACCGCATGGCAGCCAGGCGGCAGAGAGGGCGGGGGAACTCAAGGCAGGTGGATTGCTCAAGATCAGGCCTGCAAAGATCTGCCTCCAGCCCAGCTCCCTTCCTCGTCTCTGCTGCCTCTCGGTGATGCTATGACTATGAACTCATCCCATCCTCATCACCTGACTCACTTCCCCAGACCCCCATCTCCGATCTTCTCACAGAAGAGCAAGCCTTCCACTCCTGATCTTTTGGGAGAGGGGCCTTTCAAATGTAAATCCTAACAGAGGCCTAATTATCTACTTTCTGTCTCTTAAATGAAACTCAATCTGCCTTTGATTGATCCACTCAGCCAGCATTTTATCGAGGGCCTGATGTATGCCAGGCACCGTGTTCAGGCTCTGGAACTTTGCAGAGAGATTCAGCCAAGTCCTTGTCATTACTGTATTCTGAAGAGTGGTTGAAATGGCGGGTGCAGTGTGGGTGGGTAGGAAGCTCCTAACCCCTTTATATTCTGTAACATGACTTTTTACAGCCCTCCCTCCGAGGGTGGAAGAAGGTTACCCCCTCCACGCCCCACCCCCCACCACACAGAGATCGTCGTGGCTATATGCTCACCATGGTAACAGCTCGGGGAGAGCTGGAGCTCTGGTGTGGAGCCAGCTGTTAGAGCTGCCCCCTCTGCTGTCTGCCTGCCAGTCTGATGACTCTGCACATTGCTAAGCGTACATCATCCCCCCCGCCCCCCCCCCAACTGAGATTTGGCTGGAGGACAGCAGGCAGATGGGACAGGGAGAGGGAGAGTAGAGCTACTGCGGGTTTAGTGTCAGGCACTGTGCTTGGCTTGTGGCTTCGTCTTGTCTCATCCTCTGTGTGATTGGCCATCCTAGGGGGTAACAGGTTCGAGTGGACTCCAGAGCAACTGTCCTAATGGATCTTAAAGTCATAGCTCTCTGTCCTCAATGACTGTGGCTCAGAAATACAGCAAGTATAGTGTGTTTGGGGGTGCAGCAGGCAAAAAAAAAAAAAAAAAAAAAAAAAAAAAAGAGGCCAGAATGAAGCTAAAATGAAGATTCCCAGCCTCTGATTGAATCACTGTCAGGAGGTGGGACCCAGGAACTGAACACAAAACGGGTCTGCGGGGCCACTTCATCCCTGCGTGCCTTAGAGAACGGAAGTGACCTATCCTCCCTGAAGGGCTAGCCAGTTAGGCTAGTTCAGGGGACCCAAAAGGAGAGGACAGAAGAATAGAGTCTACACTGGGAAGCACAAGGCACTGGGGCAGGGGTCCAAACGGAGGAGGTCATTCTGCATTTACAATGGTAAGGTTCCCTCCAAATGATCTTCCGATCAATAAAAAAGAAAAGAAAGGGGTGTGTATGTGTGTGTGTGTGGGGGGGGGAACAAAACCTCTAGCTGGGCTTATTATATTTTCTTCTCAGCATCTGTGCCTACAAAGCCAGCCCACTTCCCAGCCCAGTCACCAGGGCAACCGTCACCCCCACCTTGACAGCTAGGCGTCACAGGCAGCTTCTTGCACCCACAGCCAGGGCCAAGGGACCCAGCCCTATAATCAGCTTCCTGCTGCCTCTGCAGGCAGTCAGCAGCGACACTCACCGCAGCACAGCTCCACAGACGCCCTTCCCTGTGTTCAAGCGGAGACGCTCGTACTGTTGCCCTGGAGACCCTGGGCAATTGGCTCTGCCAGTGTCTCTTCACCTCTGGAGGGAGGGGTCTGCCCTGAAAGGGAAGCATAATCCATGATGGCAACTTACACAGGAGAAAAAAAAAACCCCAAGCCCTCCAAAAGGGGAGTGGTGGCAGGCAACACCCTCCCTTAGCTGAGGAGACAGCTTTGAGGAGACAGCTTTGGGGGTGGCGGGAATTGAGGAAGGGTGTGCAAACTGACGGGCTGGTGGGAGGCTGGGCAGCATGGGGGGGAGGGAGAGGGGGGCGGGATCTGGGTTTCCACTGCTTCATTGCTGTGGAATTGGTCCCAGCTGGGCCTTCAGCCTGTCCATGGTGTACACACACACACACACACACACACACACACCTAGACGTAGGCCTAGAATGGTTTCAGGAGGCCTGGCTGCTGAGCACAGGGCCTGTCTGTCAGGGCGGTCAGAGGTACATCCAGGTCCCCTGGCTCTGATGACCCATGCATGTTTTCCCCTTCCACCGTTGGAGACCACCAGGACTTCTGGCCAGCTCTACCGCCACCTTGGCTGTTTTCCACAATCTGGCAGCTTCTCTCACTTATCCCACTTTGGACACCTTCTTGGCCGGCTAACCTGGGTCCACAGGCCACAAGAACTGGCTCTTTCAACCCTTCTTCCTTAGTTCACGGCAGTCCAGGGCCAATCTCTGCAGCCTCTGCTGCTTCTGAGACGAAGCCTTCCAGAGGGCCGAGGGTCTGGCTTCCTTCCAGGTTGCTTAAAGAACCAGCTGAGACCATTAAACTGCAAGGGCATTTACTCTCCTAGACTCACCTCTAGCCAGTGGGAGGCACGGACTGGAGGGAGCCCTCTTTGCCTTAAACTGAGCTCAGGCCTGTGTTTTCTGTGAGGCATGTCTGGAGATGTTCTGTGTGGCCTGGCTTTGAAAGGGAGTGGGGACCAGTTGTCTGGACAGTACCTCTCACCCCCTACCCCCACCCCCTTCTCCCTTCTCAGCCATCTTTACCTCATTTCCTGTTCCCTCACCTTACTGTTCCAGAATTGTGCCTCCCTTAGAGGCAGTTGAAAGGGAACCTTTCCCTCACAGGGTTTTCTTGAGAAGCTAGCAATTCCCATTCCTATGCTAATAGACTGGAGTTCTCTTCTGTGTTATCTTAGCCTGGCCCCCTCAGCTGAGAGAGGGAGCAGCGAATTCAGAAGAGACTTTTCCCAAGGGTGCAGCTGGTGTGTCGAGAAGCGGTTCTTGCTCCTGTCTGCAACGCTTAACAATAAGTGTTCTCCAAGTGCTAATAGGCACCGTGAATGTAGCAGCGAATAAAACTGACAAAAATCCCTGGGCTTTATGGAATATGACATTCTGATGGAGACCTGGAAGAGAAAAAGACCCGTAATCCAGATGAAAAGGTAAAATATTCAGAATTCCAGCGTGACCACTGCTGATCCTCGTGATGGTGGGTGTCATGGACTGAATGTAACACCCCTAAAATTCCCAAGCGCAAGCGTAACACCCGAAGATCTCAGAGAGCCCTTGAACTCTAGGTGACTGGGTTAAATACTGACCTCCATAGAAGAGGGGATGGGGACAGACAAGCTGGCATGCCTGTACACTCCACAAAGCGAGGACGCTGCGGCTGATTAGAGCTTCAGGAGAAACCGGGTCTGCGGGCGGCTTGGATTTGCACTTTTAACTTCCAGAATTTCGAGAAAACCCGTTCTTTGCCTTAACTCACCCAGCCTGCGCTGCTTCGCTCTGTCCTAGCAAATGAACACACTGAGATTTTAATTCCCAGAGAGTCGCTTTGGTTTTGGCTTCACCATGAAGGGTAACATTTAAGCCAAAAGCCAAAGGTGCTGATGGAGGGAGTTCTTTGAAAATCTCAGTGGTCAGCATCCTCCCCAAGCAAGAGCAGCAGGGTCCTCAGACTGATATCCCCTCAGACTGAGACCCCCTCAGACTGAGATCCCAGCTCACTTGGAAGGTCCGCCTGCAGGAAGGACACTGAGTGGGTGAGGTAGTCCAGGGGAGGAGTCAGAGAGGAAAGGGCACTCAGATTTACTGTCCCTCTGCAAGAAGGGGAAGGCAGTACAGGGCTGCTTGGAGTAAGGGGTATTTGTCATGTTTGTTGACCGCTCTCCTTGTCATAGATGCGAAGGCCTTAAGGAGTTTGACAGTGGCTGTAGCAGACACAGGTCCAGGTCGGAGATGGTGTAAACGCTCTGCAGTACCCAGGGCAGTGTTTCTCAACCCTCACCTGCCGGATCTCTGCCTGCAGGTCCAGGCTGAGAGGAGAGAACCCGGCCCAGCAGAGTTGCCCTGGGGCTGAAGCCGGATGGTGTGTCCATGCTTGGATTTCCTACCTCTGGAGAATAACCACCCCAAGCCAGGAGTCTGTCAAAGCAGGAACTCATTTAATTGTATCAGTCTTTTGTTTATAAAGGGCTGAGAGAGGAGGGGGGTTTTTTGCTGAGGTGAGATGACATAGGGGGAGGGGAAGAGCGATGGAGGGCATGGGGTGACTGACAGAGCCAACAAAGTTATTCCACGCCAGTGTTAGGTAGGCAAAGGCAGGCTTAAGCCGGTTGTGCTGAGTCATTCTATTACAGAAGTGACTGAGACAGGTCTCTAAACTCAAGCAATGGCTCAGGCTCCCTCACAAGGCCTCAGTATCTGGCCAAATAAGGCCCAGCACACCCACCACACTGGCTCACATGGTGAAGGTGCATTGGTTGAGAAACCCTGAATTACACATGGTCCGTGCCAGACCGCTGCATTAGCAGATTTGCACTGGCTGACTTGGAAAAGGGCAGAAGGTGAGGTCCACTTGGTTGATCCGGGTGAGAAACTAAGATGGCTCAGGCTGGACGGGCACAAGGTCTGTGCATACACCTTTGTTGTTGTTGTTGTTGTTGTTGTTGTTATTTTCTCTTTCTCCAACTCCCTACTTTTCCTCTCCTCTCTCCCAGTAAACATTAGCAGGGTCCAGTTACCTGTGGGACAACTTCTGGACAGATTGCAAGCTCTAGCTCATGGAGAAACACCTTGAGTTCACTCAGTTTCTAAGCTGAGAAGAAGCGGGAACAACTCAGGGAAGGGCACCTGCTAGCTGCAGTGGATCCACTGAGCCCTTAAGTAAAAAAAAAAGAAGAATGGATGTCCAGCCATACAAGCCAGAAACTCAAGAGTCACCCCGAGTGCTTCCCTGACTTCTACCCCTCCACCTCTAATCTGCCCCTGAAGAGACTTTTTTCTTGTCAGGCTACAAGTTTTTATCTTGCTAGCTCTACTCCAGCCTGCAGTGTTTTGATTTATATCTGAAATGTCCCTCCCTCGTAGGCTCAGATTTTAAACAGCTCTCCACTTGGTGGGCGGTGCCTAGCTGACCCGAAAGTCCGCTTGCAGCGGTTCCTTGAGTGGGGTATGTGATTTCTGCCTCCTTCCTGCCTTGCTCTCTGCATTCTGATACATCAGTCGTAGATACATCATCAACAGTTCCTGCTATAGGCTTCTGTTGTCATGGACTGGCCACGTCAGAAACACCATGATGGATTGAAAAACCTCCGAAACCATGAGCCAAAATAAGCACTGTCTCTCTCCAACGGTGTCTGTTGGGAATGGTGATAATGGCGATGAAAAAGTATCTAATCCATGGTCCCTCCCATCACACTGCAGCCCCACAATCTTGGGATAAGTGTGGTGGGAAACACAACATCTCAGCGATACAATAAAGGTTCAGAGTTATGCAGCAGGAGGTGGGATACCCCTTACCACATGCATCTTTCCCTTTATAGATGCCTAGATGTAATTGAGCGTTGGATGGTTATTGACTGTGTCTTCTGTGTGCTCACTATTCTGTGCACCCCTTGATGATATGCACTATGGCTGTTTGTTGCTAGCAATTCCTGGTATGTCAGTCACTTTGCGTAACTGTGACAAAACATCTCAAGGAAAAACAAGGATAAGATTGTTGTTTGGCACCTGGTATCAGAGGTCCTAGTCTATGGCCTGCTGGCTTAGTTAGTATGGATCTGGGTAAGGCTGAAGCATCATGGGGTGAAGCAGAGTAGAGACACTCATATCTTGGCAACTGGGAAGCAGAGGGAGACAGGAAGGAGCCAGAAAGAAGATATTCCTTCCAAGGACACAGCCCCAATGAAGTTTTCCAACCAAATTATGAATCATCAATGAATTAGGAATCTATAACTCACTGGTTATGACAGAACCCTCCTGATCACATTTTAGTGATGGGAACCACTTTGCTGTTTGAGGACCAAGTCTTCAACACATGGGTTTTGGTAGACAATTCATATCCAAACTATGACACCTTCTCCTAAAACAATTCTGGAAATATTTTTGAATAGAATGGTCAAATTGTAACTAGAAATCAAGTGGTTGCCCTAAACTATGTTCTAAACTATGGTCTGGATAGATAGATCAGCATGGTTCCAGTAGCCTGTCACTTCAACTCCAGGGGATCTGACCTCCTCCTCTGGATGTCACAAGCATTGTACTCATGTGCACCAACCCACACAAATCTTGGGGCTAGAAGATACACACCTTTATTCCAGATCCTGAGACATACCTTTAATCTGGGCCATACCTTCTGCTGGAGAACTTCAGAAGGATGATGGACAAAAGAAGGGTTTGTTCTTTGCCTGCATGCACTTACTTTTCAGCACATCTGTTGGAACCTTCTTCAGGATTCCAATTTATGCAGAAGACCATCTGAGATACCCAGCCTCCTGAGACTGAGCAGCTACTAGATTCTTGGACTTCTCATTTACAGTTGCCCTTTGTTAAGTGAGTTAGACTGCAGATTGTAAGTCATTCCAATAAATTTTCACTATATTTATGTAAGGAAAAATAATTCATCCCATAAGTTCTGTGACTCTAGAGAATCCTAATACACCTATATACGTAAGATAAAAACAAAATTTTAAAATTAAAATCTAAAATATGATCTCATACATAAATTACATGAGACAAGTACATACTTTTCTTAATTTTGTTTTTCAAGGTGGTGGCACACACCTACACACCTTGAATCCCAGCACTCAGGAGGCAGAAGCAGGTGGATTTCTTCTAGACCAACTTACAAAGTGAGTTCCAGGACAGAGCCAGGACTACACACATTTTAGATAAAGATAAAAGAAAAACTTTGGTTACAACAAATTAAAAACAAAACAAAACAGCACATTCCAATGCCTCTGTGGGTACCACTCTGATTACAATTCACTGCTAAAGCTAAACAACAGATTACATTTTGTATATCATCTCACCATGGGGGGGTCATTTTAACCATATCTATATTATCTATATTAGTGTTTTAGAACACTGTGTATTGGCATCATGGTGTAGATAATCTATGGCAATTTGTATCTGTGGTTTGACATGTTCATAAAATCTATCTTTGTGAATGATAAAATCTATCTTTGTGAATGATAGAGCAATTCGTTTTCACTCCCAGTTTCTCACTTTTGGGTCTAAAATTGTTAATCTATCCATTTGTCTGTTAACTGTTGTTGGGGTTGTTCCCAGGTTTTTGCTACAGTATGTACTGCTATGAATTTTCTTGTGTATGTTTCTATGTGAAAACGAGCAAGAATTTCCCAAAGCATATGCTCTGAAGAATGTTTAGACCTTGAAGAAGCAACATATCCTATGTAACAAGCAAGTAACAAATTCTTTTCCAAAGTGGTTGAACCAGTTTGCACTTTAGTCAGAATATGTAGCTGTTCCCGTTTGTCAAAAATGCATGATTTTTGCCTATTTGGTGGGTATATGAATGTCTTTATCCCATTTCCTTAATGAATGTTGAACTTAATTGTTAAGGTATTATTAATTTATTTTGTACATGGTATGTGTATACATGGCCACGTGCATGTGCACAAAGATGTGCAGGTTTACATGGTGTATGGGGGCTGGAGGTCAATGTTGGATATTTCCCTCCACCTTGTATTTTGAGACAGATTCTCTCACTTGAACCTGGAACTCCTCAATTTGGCTATATTGGCTGGCCAGAGAGCATTATGAATTTGCCGTCCAGCTCTCTTGGTGCTAGGATTATAGCTTTGTTCCATGGAGCCTGGCTTTTACATGATGCTGGAAATCTAAACTCAAGTCTTCATACTTTCACAGGAAGCATTTTCCCAGCAGAGCCGTCTCCCAGCCTCTGTTATTGATGACGACTTGACCTCGGGCTCCTTTTCATGGTTTACAGGCAGTTCTTCTGTACCCGGTTTGTTTAGGCCATAGATATGAGTGGGAAGAGTGTCATCCTGAATTATTATGGCCGAGTTAATTAATGCAAGCTTTAAAAAATTCATGTACATGGTTTGTCTTTCCCCCAAGGCAGAATGATCAAGAGATCAGTGCTTGACATGGGAAAATAAGGGTTTTGATAGCTCCAGAGTAGAGCACTTTCAAGTGGGAGATTTGGCAGGCAAATAGGAGGGTTACAGAAGCAGAACACAAGTAAAACAAGTTGGTCAGAACAACCTCCTGGAGCAAAGACATGGTTGCTAGGTGAGCATAACAAGGTGGTCATGACAAGGTGTAGCAGGGTGGTCATGACAAGGTGTAACAAGGTGGTCATAACAAGGTGGTCACACTGAAGGCATGCTTGCAAGATGATTATAACAACCTCCTGAAACAAGGGCACGGTTGTTGTTTCCAGGAACAGGCAGCACAGAACCAGTTGTTGTTAAGGTTACAGGTGGGCATAGCCCAATCCTTCAGATCATAAAAAGGAATGGCTCTTAGTTTGTCTTTATTATAAGATGGTTTTCAAACCTGAGATGAAAGCAGGCTGGTTTGTCAGGTTGCACACATATTTTGCTCCCTTTTATGTTTACATGATTGTTCTGGCTGGTTTTGTGTGTCAATTTGACACTAGCTGGAGTTATCACAGAGAAAGGAGCCTCCCTTGAGGAAATGCCTCTGTGAGATCCACCTGTAAGGCATTTTCTCAATTCCTGATCTGGGGTGGGAGGGCCCATTGTGGGAGGTGCCATCCCTGGGCTGGTAGTCTTGGATTCAATAAGGAAGCAGACTGACCAAGCCAGGGGAAGTAAGCCAGTAAGTAACATCCCTCCGAGGCCTCTGCATCAGCTCCTGCTCCCTGACCTGCTTGTGTTCCAGTCCTGACTTCCTTTTGTGATGAACAGCAATGTGGAAGTGTAAGCTGAATAAACCCTTTCCTTCCTAACTTGCTTCTTGGCCATGATGCTTTGTGCAGGAATAGAAACCCTGACTAAGACACTTGATTTTTTTTTTTTTAGATCCTGCTTCTGTACAGTAATCCTTTAAGGATTGATTTGTTGAAGGTTTTCCCAGTCTATGATACACCTTGTCACAATCTTTGATAAATACAAATTCACAATTTTGAAGTAGGTTATTTTCTGTAAAAAAATAAAAACATGTTTTCTTATTTGGATGTTATAAAATAGTCTCTCATATTTTCTTTCAAAAGTTGGAGAGATTTGTCTTCCTTTTTTAGTTTTTTTTTTTCTAAAGAGGGTTTCTGAGGAAGGGGCGTGTCTGGGATCAGCAAAAGAATGACTTGAAGTCAAATCATGGGTTACAAGCTTAAGGCCTGTGTTATGCTTGAGACTGCTTTCCAGACAGCTCTCTCAAGACTGCTTCTTCTTGCAATTCTAAAAATTCCCTGGATAGCTCATCTCTTGCAGACCCAAAGCCCAGTCTTTTATTTACATACCAATTCAGTCATTAACCCAGGTTCACTTTTGATTATCTCATGAATCACTATTCCTTGATCCCAGGAACTTGACTCTTAGAGATAGCAAGGACTTCTTTTTAACACTGCTAATTGAATTCAGAGATCTTTCTACTTTTGTAAGCGCAGACAATGAGCTAGCTGGTCCTGAGATTATCATTTTCACCACAATCCTCATATTTTATATAGTTGAGAAATTATATATTCTTAAACTCATGTTTTCAGAGTTCTTTCCCACAGCCTCAAGGGCTATCCTGAAGGACTCAGCATTTACTGTTTGCTAGGACACTAGACATATTCTCACCTCCCAGACTCTTGCTGTCTCTGTTTATCATGGAGTCATTAATCTTGGCAGAGAGGACATTCCTCAAAGGAGGAACATGGAAATATGTACATTATTCTATAAGCAAGCCCTGCTCGCTCTGTCCCTGGGGAGGAAATCATGTCCTGCCGTCCCTTAGTTGGCCAAGCGGGACTCACATTTTTTTTTTTTTTTTTTTAATTCACGTGAAATTGCTTCTTTGAGTCTGGTCCAGGTAGAAATCAAATTCCAGTTTGTTTTTCTGTGTAGATCACTGTGTTCTTCCTATTGCTGCTGTAACAAGTTACCACTAAACCTAAGGGCAGAAACAATTTTGTTCTTTCACAGTCTAGACGGTAGATGTCTGAAGTAGTTTCCATGGGCTGAATCTGAGTTGTTAGTAAGGCCAGGTTGTCATCTAGAGATCTAGGGGAGAACTTCCAGGGTATGGGGGACTCGGCTCCACATTCAGACTTCTACAGATCATCATCTCTCAGTCCCCCCTCCCCCTTTTTTTTGAATGTGCACAATGGCTAACCTAGTCCTCAATGTGTGGACACTCTGCCTGGGCTGCCAAAGTCTGCCCCTCTTCCACGCAAATGGTCCTCTATGACTTGACTAGGGCCTACTCTGACAAACAATTGAGAAGAGACTGGAAGACCATCTTACACCATAAGTCAGTCACCTCAAAGTCCATTTCTATGCCAGATATCATTCATAGACTCAGGAAATTAGGTCAGGAATGTCTTCGAGGAGAAAGCATTACTTTAACTCTCACAGAAATCAATGAGCTCATTACAATTTATTGACTCTTTTCTGAACGTGAATCCAGATGGTCACTAGTCTGCAAACAATAATAATAATAATAGTGGCCTCTTATGCAGGGAAGTTTTTTTTTTTAATTTTTGTTGGTTTTCTTTGTTTTTTGAGACAGGTTTTCTCTATATAGCCCTGGATACTCCAGAACTTACTCTATAGATGAGGCTGGCCTGGAACTCACAGAGATCTGCCTGCTTCTGCCTCCTGAGTGCTAAGATTAAGGGCATATGCCAACCCCTCCAGGCTCTGGAAGTCCAGAATAGGATATTAGATGTCCTGAGACTAGGGTTATAGACTGTTGTGAGCTTCCTTACGTAGGTGACTGGAACTGCACTTAGGTCATTTGGAAGAGACTCATTGTGCTCGTAACTGCTGAGCTCCTGTTGTCTGTAGCTCCTATTGTTGTTGTTACTATTATTATTATTATTATTATTATTATTTATTTACATGTGCATTTGGTTGTGTGTACATGTGTGTTGTGTGTACATGTGTACTCTCCCATGCAGTTATGGGTAAAGGTCAAAGACTTCCCCAATGGCGGGGAGTCTTTCTTTTCTACTTTGAACCTTATTTTTGGAGACAGTCTCTCACTGAACCTGGAGTTTACTGGTTCATCATAGAGCCTCCCCCATGGTCTTCCTACTCTGTCCTCTTCCCAGCAGAGGTTATGGCCATGTGCCACTACACCCAGGTTTTTCATTGTTTATGGAGATCCAAAGTCAGATCCTCATCACACACGCACTGCCAGCTCTCTACACACTTAGCCACTTCCCCAGTTGCCTACATACTATTAGTCCTAGCTTAGCTGTACTTAGTGACAGTGACAGTAAGTAGGATAGTGAGGAATAGATGAGCTCTGATCAAAGTTTAGGCAGCTGAGTTCCAACGTCCTTGTGCTTAGCCTCATGTTACCATTAAATAAGCAGATGATGTGGCTATGCCTAGTTTTCCTTAGCTGTGTGTTCTTGCCTAAATCACACAATTTCCCTGAGCTTCAATTTCACGTCTGGTCAAACAGGAACATGTTTCTGTGCTCCACTGGCCTGCTATGAGGGCACACCAAGTCACGTGTGAAATCAGGAAAGGAAAGGAAAACAGCACTCAGAAGACTTATTGTCCAGGTGTCACTGGCAGGGTTTCCTGGCAGCCAGGCTCCTTCCGTCCCAGGATGGTTATTTGAGCGCTTACAGATCCCAGTCATCGAATCGAGCATTTCTCTTCACCAACCTCCGGGTCTTCTGATAGCCAACATCAAAGCTATGTCTGTGTATTCAAGTAAGTGTGCAGTGAATAGTGTCACCGAATCTTAGATGACACTGTGATAGAGTCCAAATATGCAATATTCCTTAGCTGGAGCAGGGTAAGGTTCCTAAGTAATACTTAGTTTCAGTAATGCATCAGTGGGTAAGGGGGAAATTTTCAGAAGTTAATGGCCAAGGGAAGCTACATGGGCTTTGCTCCCCATGACTTTGCCTTTTCTCCTTCCTCATACTATTATACTTCCATTGCCCCCTGACTTCTCTTTGTATAGTATGGAACATGGAACCAGGATTTGGGCTGTGTGCTCAGCAACAATTATTTTTGTTTTGAGTTTCAAAGAAACATTGAAAAAGGAAAGTAAAGAATGGGGAGATATACTCTATCAGATGTAAGTTTAGATTTTTCAAAGGTTTTTTTTTTTTTGTTTGTTTTTTGTTTTTTGTTTTTCGAGACAGGGTTTCTCTGTGTAGCTCTGGCTGTCCTGGAACTCACTCTGTAGACCAGGCTGGCCTCGAACTCAGAAATCCGCCTGCCTCTGCCTCCCAAGTGCTGGGATTACAGGCGTGCGCCACCACTGCCCGGCTTCAAAGATTTTTAATATGGGTTCTTAAATGTTTTAACATCCCCTCTAGCCCACCACCCACCAGAGGTAGTGGAAAAGAAAGGATATGGGGAAAGTGGACCTGTTAAGAAAGTATTCTTCCAAGCAAACCCAATATGCCTTGTCAGGAAATCAGCAGTTATGTTCACAGGGATCAGCAGCGACGGCTGATCCACTCCAAGCATTTCATGAAGATATCAGCAGTCAAGTTCAGCAGTGTTGCGATAGCAAATAGAAATGGTGAAAAAAGCAGTGGTGGCACGACCTAGCAGAAACAGCCAGACCTCCACTGAATCAGCACAAGTCAGTAGGAGGAGGGACCATGGCCATGAGAGACACCAGGAGACGTTCTCTGCTGGGCCTCTCTCAATGAAGTGAAGATCAGTGAAGACTAGAGACCAGCAAAGTGTTGCAAAACTAGCTACATAAGAAAACCTTTGTCACTGTCTGCTGAGTCTTATTTACACTCCCTCTAATATCACATGTCTTGCCTCATCGTGTGAGTCTGTCTTAGCAAAACTCCATGTGAGTCTGTATCAAGCTGACATTACTTTGCCAATAGGCCTGAGTCCAAGGAAGTGGCAAGAAGCTGCCAGGACACCAACAGAAGTTTGTGGTGCATTTCTCTCTATGGAGTCAGGACACACGGAGCTCAGCAATGCAATGGAAGGTGAACCAATACAGGGGTGTCCTTAGTGAAGAATTTTTCATCTCGTGTCTTTTTACGCGCTTGCTTTAGCAAAACATCCTTTCACCTGTGTCTGCTTCAACAAAACGTTCCTTCATGTGTCTGCTTTAGCAAAACATCCTTTCACCTGTGTCTCTCTCTCTGCTTCAGGAAAACACTTCTTCACATGTCTGGTGTATCCAACACTATTAACTTTCCAAAGAAACTGTAAGTTTCCACTTCATTCATGTGTAGATGGACATTAATCCCCTCATCTATACACAGGGGATAGATTTCAAGGCACTTAGCAGATGTTTGAAACCTAAAACAAATATCCAACTCTGTATATTCTGTTCTTCTTTATAAATACATATCCATGACAGTTCCATTTATAAACTAGGCACTGTAAGAGAGTTACAATAAGAACTAACAATAAAATGGAACTATATTAAACAAAGTAAATGTAACATAAAGCAAATACTGTGGCGTTCTAACAGTACACCTGACAACAAAAATGGCTTCCAAGTGACCAATAGGTGAATGGAGTATACCATATGGAAACCCTGAGCATAGCGATGACTCAAGCTCTGCCTCAGCTAGGATGGAAGAGAATGGCATGAGATAGTCTCTGCTCCAAGTGGACCACAGATGCTGGGCAGCAACTGAAACCATGAAAAATGGCATTGTAGCTGGGGGGGGGTTTACTGTATACATAAGACATAGAAATATAATCACAAGCTGAGGAAGTAACAAAGTTGGCAAAGTACTTGCCTATGCATGAAGTGCTAGGTGTAATCCCCAGCCCCACAGCAGGAAGGATAAAATACATGTGTTAACTCTGGAACTCTAGGTGTGTAGGAGGATCAGAAGTCAGTGTCATTGGTGGCTGCATGATGAGTTTGAAACCAGCCTTGGCTCATAAGACCCTATCTAAAGCAAGCAAGCAAGCAAGCAAAAGAACGAACCAACAATGTAGTTCAATTAACATAGCACCGGCCTAAAATATGTAGATGAAAAGAGCAACACGAACTAGAAATAGACATGTGTGCCTATGGGTACTTATAGCACAGAGATGAAAGCACATATTGGTGGGGAAAGATGTGTTGTTAGGTGCTGCTGGAAAATGACTCACTAGAGACAGTAATATCACATTCCTGTAAATATTACACACTGAAGTGACCTTCAGATAGGGCAAGAACTAATTATGATTGGTGGAAATGTGAAGCCAGATAGAACAACAGGTAGGGGAATAGTACATTTGGTTTTGGTTGAGAAACGAATCTTTTGTTTTGTTTTGTTTTGTTTGTTTGTTTTTGTTTTGAGAGAGTGAGAGAATCTCAGTATGTAGTCGTATCCTAACCCTGGTTGCCCTGGAACTGGGTATATAGACCAGGCTGGTTTCAAACTCATAGTGATCTGCCTTGTGAGTGCTAGATTAAAGGCATATGCCACCACACCTAACTACAATTCGAATATACTCCCTGCACTAGTCAGGGTTCTTTGGGGTAACAGAATTCTAGAATGACTCTCTCTAGAGAAAGGGAATTTATTAGACTGACTTACAGGCCATGGTCCAGCCAATCCAACAATAGCTGCATATGAATGAAAGGTCCAAAAACCTTTAAAAAAGGTTTTTAAACCAAAACCAAAACCTGCTCAGTCCATGTCTCAGCTGGTCTTCAGTATATGCTAAAATCTTGAGCTTCCTCCTTCTATGTCCTTATTTAGGATTCTAGCAAAAGTTGTGGCCCAGATTCGAGGTGGGTTTTCCAAGCTCATAAGATCTGGATCAAAGTTGTGTCTTCCTACCTCAAAGATCTGGATTGGAAGCTTATCTTCCTATTTCAAATTAAGCAAAAATCCCTCGCAGGCCTGACACTATTTTTGAGTTTTAGTTAATACCAGACATTGTCAAGTTGACAACTAAGAATATCCATCATACACATCTAAAACTTTATGTATTTGGCTATTTCAAAAAGAAACATTCTTATTAATTGTAGGATAGCAATGTCAGAATGAATAGGCACCAAAGGATTGGGAAAGCTATTTGTAATGTCCAAAACTAGTGAATCATTATTTAGAACATGTAAGAAAGTCCTCCAATTTACTTAGAAAGATAATAGGAAAGAAGAAAAACAGGCAAAAAATATAAATAGGCATACCCCAGAAGGTGAAAATCTCAGTGGTTAAATATGTAGAAAATGGTCAACTTATCAGGTTATCAGAAACCACAAACCACTATTAAAGCAACACCACTATTAACACTAACTGGCCATCAGGTAATAGCATGTGTCAGCATGTAGCCTGAAGAAATATGAATTCCCATTCATTTATGTACCAGTGCTTAGAGTGTAAGTGAATAAAGCCATCCTAGATGGCACCATGACAGTAAAGCCAAGCCCTGGAGGCTCCAGGACTCAGCAGTTTCTCTCCAAAGGTCTGCAAGGGGCAGGATTATCTAATGCCTACTCTAACACTGTCTGTGTTCATTTCTGAGAACTTGATGATGATGTTGGGCATATAACTTGTGGTAGTTTGAATAGGTTTGGCCTCCATATACACAGTATTTGATAGCTTGGTCACAAGGAGTGGCACTCTTAGGAGGTATGGCCTTACTAGTGTAAGTGTGGCCTTGTTAGAGGAAGTATATCACTCTAGGCTCAGACTTTGAAGTCTCCTATGTTCAAGCTACACCCAGCGTGGTACAGTCAGTCTCCTTCTGCTGTCTGTTGATCAAGTTGTAGAACTCTCAGCTCTTTCTCCAGCATCATGCCTGCCTGTCTGCCACCATGTTTCCCACCATGATGATAATAATGGACTAAATCTCTGAAACTGTGAGCCAGTCTGAGTTAAATGTTTTCCTTTCTACGAGTTGCAATGGTCGTGGTGTCTGTTCACAGCAATAAAACACTAACTAAGACAGAAGTAGAGTTGGTCAGTGGCAAGATTAATGCCTTACTGGTATACAGAGCCACACGACAAGGTATATATATATATATATATATATATATATATATATATACCTATATAGGTAATATCTTAAATATCTGTTATAGGTAATATCTTAAATCTCCCCCAAAGGCCATGTCTTAAAAACTTGGTTAGCAGACATGGTGCTATCTGGAGATATCAGAAACAAGTTAGGTTACTGAGGGTATGCTCTTGGGACCTCCGGCTACCCATTCTTTCTGTGGTCCTGAGGAGACAGTGTTCTGTCATAAGTTCCCACCATGATGGCCTGCCACAGCTGTGTTTGCAGCAAATGGGTCAAATGACTATGGACATAAATCTTAGGAATCATGAACTAAATGAGTCTTCCTTAACACTGATTCTGTGATTTCAGCACAGTGATGGGAAACTAATACAACTTCTGAGATATTAAACTGAGGAAAAACTAAGCAACAGAATGGGTTCTCACCATAGTATCACTCATCTTTTAATAAAAGCAGTCACAGAAACCAAAACCATTTAATTTATTTTGAGATATGTACATATACGGGGGGGGGGGGCGGCATATTTGAAACCTGAGAGAGTATGTCTTTGAGTGTGAGAGTGCGCTGTCCCCAGCTAGCTGAGGAAATTTGAGAGCGTGGAGCTGTTCAGCAGCAGCTAGGCACGGGGACAGAGAGAGCGATTTTGGAGCTCTGGAGAGGCAGAGCCAGCCTTGGTGAGAGAGGCGTTGGCAAGGGGAAACACGCGATCTTAGTCCCTGGCTATGTACTGGCCTGGGAACAGACTGAGACCGCCAGCCAGTGCCAAGGCATGTTTTTTGTTTTTATTTTTTTGTTTTAAATAATTTCACACAACAGAAGAGTGTGGAATAAGAGGCAGGCCCATGCTGATTGGTATGAGGTGGAGGAGCATGGACAGCATAACTTACTCCTCTTCCCTGTGTGTGTGTGTGTGTGTGTGTGTGTGTGTCTTGTATACAAGCAATAGAAAGGAAAGGCCACTACTGCTACTAAGTATGGTGGAAGAGAAAGTTTATCCCAGTCTGTGGCAGAGCATACCAGAGGCAGGGACCTCTGGGAGACTCCAGAGTGGACATGACCAGATGGAGCTGTGTCATGTGAGGGGAAGGGGGAGAGGATGGGAGAAGAGACAGATGGAACCCGATGCGCAGTGGACAGGAGGCCAAAGGTACAAATAGGGAGGGTAATCAAGATGTCTGGATTACATAGGGAAGAGTCTCTCAGGGAAGGGCAGACAGTCCCTGGGCTGGAGAGTTCAGGGCGGGGTATGCTAGCCAATACCCTCTAACAGGTAGGGAATGAGGGATGCTGGGAGAACCTGGAGGCCAGGTCCAATTGGATAGGTCAAATAGGCACCTCAGCCATTTGTCCTGGCTTTGAGAGCTAACAGTTTGTTTCATGAAGAAGCCAGAGGAAGCTATCCAGTGTCGCGTCCTGCTTTTCTCCTTCAAGATAGGGTCTCTCATGGAAGCTGAAGGCAGATTGCAAGCTCCTGGGATCCTTTTGTCTCCAGCCCCCACATGTGGGGTTACGGGCTCGTGCTGGCTTTTTATTAAATGTGGGCCCTGGGATCTAAATTCATTTCTTTAAAATCGCACAGAGAGTGCTCTCACTCTTTGGGACCTCTCTTCATCTGTGTGTGTGTGTGTGTGTGTGTGTGTGTGCCTATAAGAGGGAGTGAGTGTGGAGGTCATAGGACAACTTGTAAGACTCAGTTCTTTCCTTTCACTAAGTGTGTCCACTGGATGGAACTCAGTGTCAGGTGTGGCAACAAGCACCTGTACCTATTGAGCTATCTTGATCATATATATATATATATATATATATATACATACACACACACACACATGTGCACACACACATATGTCTTTTACCAATGTATATGGCTGTGCATCATGTGTGTGTATTGCCCAGGAGGTCAAAAGAGGGCCCTAGAATTGGAGTTTCAGTAGTTATTAGTCACCAAATGAGTGCTAGGTATTGAACCTGTGTCCTCTGGAAGAGAAGCCAGTGTTTTTAACAACTGGGTCATCTTTCCAACCTTTTCCTGTCTAATTTTGACTAGAACCAAATAGAAGCGAGTTGAGACAATGTGCTCCCCTAGAGCAAGGTCTTACAAGTCTCTTTCTACCCACTGTGCTAAGTACCACCTCCCACTACTCTAAGAAGAGCTGCACTCATCATGATCCAAGTTTTATCCGAAAGGGCTGGCTCGAACCTCTCTTAGCAAAGTCTTATTGATTTTTCAGGATTCAGTTTAGGTCTTTTTTTTCTTAGGCCTTGTGGGACATTTCTCTTCTTCCAAACGCCAGCACTGCAGGACTGTATTCCCATCAACCTGTCTTCTATCCTCTGGCACACACGAGGCACTAACCAGCTTGATTTGGCTACTAGGCTACTAGGCCTGGAGTTGAGCTAGCAGGGGCTTGTCTACACCAGCAGCAGGCCAGCAGAGCAGCCACCAAATAACCAGAAAGTCACTCTCAGGGATGCCTGAGAGCCCAGCACACCCGCACACTTCCCCCGCTTCATTCTCATTGGCTCGGCCTGCCCGCGCCCATTTCCCGCCCCCAGCCCGCCTCCGGGCCTCCTGGGGACGCGGAGAGCTCTGCGCACGCGCCGAGGGGCGGGGCTCGTTCCCATAGGGGCGGGGCGAGAGCCCAGGGAGCCCGACTGGGGCGCATCGTTGCGCGGCAGTTGCGTCCTACCGCGCGCGCAGCACCCCCGGGCGGGGGCGGGGCCGGGGCGGCCGCTGAGGCGGCTCCCTGTTCTGGTCCCGCCCCCTCCGCGCGCCCCGCCCCCTCCACCCGCCCCGCCCCCTCGGTGCGCTGCGCTCGGGCTCCCGCCGCGCTCGTGTTCTCGCCGCCTGCGGCCTCTTGCTCCGCTTCCCCGCGGCCGAGAGCGGGACCAGAGAGTCCTTCTGGTGGGCGGCGCGGGGCTGCGCGCGTCCGGCATCCCGGGGCCGCTCGGACCGGCCGGCGAGGGAGCCCCTCGGCGGTCCATGCATCCGCCGCCGCCCGACGCCGGCGTCGCGATGGATTTCGGGCAGAACAGCCTGTTTGGCTACATGGAGGACCTGCAGGAACTCACCATCATCGAGAGGCCGGTCCGCCGGAGCCTCAAGGTGCGCGGGACCGAGAGACGCTCCCCTCAGGGCTGCCCGCCGTCCGACTGCCCCTCAGCGCTCCAGCGCCTGTCGCCGTGTCACCGCAGCCGCTTCAGAGCTTCATTCCCTGCCGCAGCCGAGGGTCGGCCTGTCCCTGACCCCTGATTGGAACCAGTCTCTTGCCCTGACTAGAGCTAGCCTTGTCTCCTGACTGAGGCTAGTCCCTTCCTCCGACTGGAGCCCGCTGGGGGGTCCCTTGACTACGGCCAGCCCTTTCTCCGAACTGAAGTCAGCCTCCCCTCATTGGAATTAGCCGGGGGCTCCCGACTTGGTTCCCCGACTGCGGCCAGCCCTGCTGCGCCCCACCCCGCTCCGGCCTCCCCCACGAACGGCCAAGCTGCTGTTCTCGGGGCCAGCCTCCGCAGCCAGCTTCCCATCCCGGGGTGCTGTCCCAGGTTCTGGTCGCTGGCCCATCCTCGGTTTCACACAGCCCTAGTTCCATCTCTCGCCCGGACGTCTCAGGTCCCATCCTTTCACGGTCCCCACCTCTGCATAAGATCAAGCTTGGGTCTCCCTGTGCAGCACGGCCTCCCTTCACCTTCCAAGGAGAGGCACCCTTCCCAGAGTCGCCCCAGTTCACGGTTTCAAAGCCTCTCAACCCTTTCCTCCCATCCTGAGTCACCATGCATCCTTTTCCTCGGGGGGGGGGGGACCTCCAGGACTGTAGGTGGGACCCTGCTCCCCAGTCCCCAAGATGGGAGTCAGCCTTCTGTTTGTCCCTGTACCTCCACTCGCTCCCCAACTCCGCAGAGTCATCTTTCCAGCCTAGATGGCAAACCTAGTATATGGGCCCCTTCCCTACCCATACCCTTCTGGCCAGTCCCTCATTACCTTTCTAGAACCTTCGATTTCCTTTCCGTCTGAGTTCATTCGGTTCCCAACAGGAGCTACAAAGCTTGCCCTTTTCTGTCTTATTCAACTCCCCTTTAAAGCATTTCTTGGTGTGGAAAATGCCATAGCGGCTTGGGATATTGTGTTGGAGATAAAAAAAAAATGTGAATATGTAGGTATATATGTTTACATGTGGTATGTATTCATATGAGGTTGATTCCGTTGAGGCCCTACAGTCTATCAGTTAGAAGAGTAAATATAGTTCTCCCCCAGCACCCAGCTGAAGATTTAGTGTAGAAGAACCGTCAGATTCTGGATCAGTTGTCGTTGCTATAACTGTGAAGCTTTTTCACCGATAGGGTCTTTGGGAGCCACCAAATGTTTGTGTGCCTAATTTGCATTTTATACTTGACAGACACCAGAAGAAATAGAAAGATTGACTGTTGATGAAGACCTCAGTGATATTGACAGGGCTGTTTATCTGCTCAGGTATGTCTCACTCATTCTTTCAAAAAATTGCTGTACTTTGCCTGTTGGGCAAACATGAACTGTTTCTGAAAGGTCCTGTTTCAGTTGCTGATGGTGTTCAGACTGACTGTTCCTCTTGAACAGAGTACTTTTGCACGCATCACAATTATGTTATGAATTACGTTAGGTTTGGGCTTATGAATCTGAGAACTGGAATCAAATAACACATCTAATTTAAAGGACATTGCCTGGAGGAGGAACTGCAGAGCAGCTAATGGTTTGAATTGGATCACATCCTTTGGAAATTACTTTCCAATTTTGCTCATGCGCGAGTCAGTAAGGATAGATAAGATTTAAGGGTGCCCACTGGTTAATTTTTAAGTTTATTGTAGAAAATGAATATTGTATGCAATACTATAGAGACAAAAAATCAAAAATAGGAATTTTTGCTCAGAATATAGTTTATATTACGTTTGCAATGTAAGCTTTATATTGCTTGCAAGTTTTTTTTTAATTAAGTTGAATCTCAAAGTTTCAGAGCATCTCATGCGCTCTACAGAATAGCTTAAGACAAATGGTTATGTTGTTGCTATATACGCTTCTGATGATTCTACATTATGTCAGTTACAAAGGTCTCCATTTGGGTGCTGGGCAGTGGGGACAGCGGGTTTTATTCTCCTAACATATAGACTGTAATACCTGGCTAGAATCAACTTTATATTATGCAGATATGTATAAACACAGTAATCCAAATGCTTTGAATCATTTTAAAAGGTAAATATATTGACAAAAACTCTTCAGAAATAGAAAATTTCTTAGGCATTTTGTATATATTTAGGAATTATTTTTACGTGTGTGTGTGTGTGTGTGTGTATGTATGTATATATATGTATTTTTTCTTTTGGTAAATTCATCTTCACTATTTGCTGTTTGGGATCAAGTTTTGAAGACTGGTGTTAATTCCTACAATGTGTGTCTCCTTTGCTTGGGTCTGCTTTTTGAGCTTCAGTTGCCATCTATTTTCTTAATCTGTTCTTGATTATAGATTTTAGATCATATTTCTGGTAGTCCTATGGTATTCATTGAGCGATTATATAAAAAAAACTCACTAAGATTCTTCGCCTTCTTCCTCAAACTCAGGGCTTTGTCTGTGTTAGGCCAAGTGTTTACCACCCGACTGCACCCCCAGCCTCTCTTCAGGACTTCCCTTCATTATTCTTTCTCTTCCTGGTGGCACCTTGAACTTCTGTTCTTACTGTGTAGCAATGGTCTTTCCATTTGGACCCTGTTGATCGTGGGCTTCAATAATTATACCAAACAAAACCCAAACCGAACAGATAAATCAACGGATTAACAAACAAACAAAAACAAAGCATAGTGAAAGTGGGCTTGGTGGGTACACCTGTAAGATGCAGAAGAATTGCTGGGAGTTCAAAGACAGCCTGGGCTAAGTAGGGAATACCAGGTCAGCCAGTGCTTCCTAGTGAGTCCTTCCTTTCCTGTCAATTGGCGTTCACCATACATCTTCTTGTGTAAAAGAACAGACAGTTGAAGAATATTTGATCAGTTAACGATCACAAAACAACTCCTGCTGTCCCTATGTGCTCTGCTTCCTTGCAGCGCCCCTGGCAGAGTGTCAGGAAACAGAGAATCTTGCTCTACTTAGGCCGACAGCAGACACCTCATTCTAGATGTCAATGATAACCTATTTTTTTTTTAAGGTTTTCACTTTGCTTTTATTGTTGGTTAGAGACGACAAAGTTGTTTTTCTTTTATTCAGATATAGAACATATGCTTCCCTTAGTTCTAGAACTTTTCAAAGGCCAGATTGCCCCCTGCCCCCACCTCCTTTTCAGAGAAGAGAGTTTAAAAAGAGATCATTCTCCTTTAGATCCCTATGGTTTGCCTACCTGTAAGGAGGCTTGAGTGGTGCTTGGAAAAGGGAACACTAGCTTGCCTGTGTGTAGGTTATCCCACTAAAGTCGTCTTTTGTATTGCTGCCTTCTTACCACCTCCTGGGGGCAGGTGGACTTTCTCTTTCTGGCGGGTCTCTAGAAGGATTATGGCAGGACTGCCTGAAGGAGTCTTTCTTCTCTGGGACTTAGGGAAGGAGACTGGCTTGTCTCATATTCAAACTGTCTCTGTTAAAGCTTTCCTTTTTATCTACTCTCTTAGAATGAGTTTTTTACTTTAAATAATTTATTCCTTTAAAAAATTGTTCTCGAAGCCGGGCGTGGTGGTGCGCGCCTGTAATCCCAGCACTTGGAAGGCAGAGGCAGGCGGATTTCTGAGTTCGAGGCCAGCCTGGTCTACGGAGTGAGTTCCAGGACAGCCAGGACTACACAGAGAAACCCTGTCTCGAAAAAAAAAATTGTTCTCAATATTCTAGATCCTAATAGGGACTTCTTTTTCCTGTGTGGATGGTTTTTGGGATCAATTTTCAGTGCTTTACCTTTCCTAGGGTTGGATGTGTATATTTTCTACTTTCCTGTGTTAAATTTTGGTTCTTTAGTTCTCTTACTGTCTTAAAACTTTAGAATCCTTTAAAAATATTTATTTTATGTATATGGATGTTTGTTCTGTATGTGTGTCTGTGCACCTCATGCACTCAGTGCCTGAAGAAGGGATTCAATCCCTTGGAACTGGAGCCCCAGTCCTTTGGAAGAACAGCAAATACTATTATCCACTGAGCCATCTCTCATCCCCCAACTCTTGGAATGTCAATAGTACTAAATTATAATTCAGCCAAATGTGTAATCATCAGTAGGCAAAGTAACAGTAATGGAGGTTGTCATAGCACTGAAATGGAATCCAATATTCTATGATAAATGAATGCACTGTCTATTACTTTGGTCTGACAGTATGACAGGTCAGCTATCATTGTGATTTTAACAGAAAGTTTATAACATTAGGATGCTTGAAGAGTTAACACAGATGCCTATGAGTTTTGCTTAAATAGGATGCTGATAGACCCATCTGTGGCATTTAGCACCAAAGCAAAACAACTTTCTCAATAGTCACAGCTTGTGTCTTAGTCAAACTCGGATCACAACATTTTTTTTCCTGTTCTCTCTCTTCTGTGTGATTTTGGCATGTATTTTAGGACTGTACTCAAAAATATGTGAATAATTTTATTAGAGAAGAGTCTTTAAGTATGCATACTGTACTTTCACTGAGTAAATCCCACTTATATATCTCCAATTGTTTCCTTGATAATCCCAGACCCTTAAGGCATTTTAAATGCTTGGTAGGTGTGACTCCCTTGGCTGTGCATTGTGATAAACCTGTTTGTTCTTCACTTTTTAAAATGTCTTTACTGAACTGTGTTTCGTGTTTCATATGATTTCTGTTAAAGCAAACAGTCAGTATTTTTCATGTATTCACAGAACTATGCAATTACTGCCCCTATCAAGTATGGAATGTTTTTATCTCCCTTTAAGGCCTGTAACTACATCTCACACCCGAATCCTTCCAACTTTGGGGAGCTGCATACTGATCTGCTCTCTGTCCCCGTGGGCCTGCTTCTTCTGGCGTTCCTTGTAACGGAATGTACATGATGTGGCCTTTGCATTTCACTTCTTTTACTTAGAAAAATATATCCAAGGTTCATGGTAGATCACTGTTATTATATTCCTTTTTATTAGTAAATAGTGCTCTATTGCATGGGTATATGGTAGTTTCTTGCTATCTATAGGACATATGTTTCAGGACCCGCTACAGGATGCTGAAACTGCAGAGTACCGAGTCCTGATATTTAACCCATTTTCCACTGTTACTAGACATATAATACTCACTATGGCCATAACTCTTGTAGTTTGAGATTAGATAGCAAAATGATCTCAAATCTTGTTTTCTTTATTTACTATTTTACAGACCTTTCTTTTTTTACCATATGTTTTAGCAGTCTTGGTATACAGCTTTTCTTTTCATTTTTTTCTTCTTCTTGTTGAGAAGTTCACCTTCTCACTTAAAGGAAGTACTTCATGGCTTCTTTCTGGCATATCCAAATTGCCAACACTACTAGCCCTGTGCTTTGGTTATTACTAAGACAGACAGACAGACAGACAGACAGACAGACACAGACACACACACACACACACACACACACACACACACTGATATGTTGAAGGATAGTGCAAAAAGAGAAATAGTATCATTCTTACAGAAATATGTTATTTACAATTTGTGATTTTTTTCTAGAATCTTCCATATAGTAATTGAGGGTGAATAACAAAACACAAAAAGAAATCTTTGGTTAAGGAGAGACTATTATACCACATGTTTTCTTGATCCGTTCATCAGTGGGTAGACATTTGAGCTGTTTCTACTTAGGTCTGTACCTTTTGGAGCAGGAATGCTGATCTCTTACTGTCACTTAGATCCATGTGGTCTCCATTCACTCTGCCTTTCCTCATCTCAGAGTGTCCTTTTGTCAGACCTGTCTGACATTTACCATTCCAGGATCTGTATGCAACCTTTCACCTAGTTTGAGGCCTTCCTTAATGCCAAAGCATCTCTCAACTCCTCTGTAGTTTAAGTACCACCATTCCCCAAGAGACAAGTATTTCCTTATGCTCTCTAACTCCATGCATTGTCTTTAACAGGTTTCACACTTTTGAAGGACAGGTCATGTTCTGTTTTTCATTCTTTCTTGTTTGTGTTGTAATATGAATATATACCTCTTAACACAATGAAGACTATTTAAGATGGTTAAAACCCTAGAGGAATTAAGCAACTTGTGGTTTTGTGTGTGTGTGTGTGTGTGTGTGTGTGTGAGAGAGAGAGAGAGAGAGAGAGAGAGAGAGAGATGTCCTCTAAAGCAAGCTTTGAATGTACACAGTAATGTTCACAAGTTATAAATATATAGCTTGTTGAATTTTTATAAATGGATACATCTAAGGAGCTAGCATCCATATTAAAAAAGGGAACATTATTGGTTAGCCAGTAGCCTCCCGCAGCCTCATTCTGTTCTCTTCAGCCTCTTGAAGAGGGTAGTTGCTTTGCTGACATCGGAGATGAGTTTGTCTGACTTAGAATTTTATGTGACAGGCACCACAGTCATTCATCAATCTCTCTCTCTCTGTGTCTGTGTGTGCACGTGTGTGTGCATGCACCTAGTTTCCTTTGCTCAGCATTACAGAGAGCTTTATCCATATTGATTCAAGAAGCAATAGATAGTTTGTTAGTAGTTTGTTTTCATTGCTATATGGTATTCTTATAAGAGTGATCACAACTTATGATGCCTGTGGTGTATGTTGGTTTACCTGGCTTCTAGTTTGGGAATTTTATGCAGAATGCTGCTGTAAGCATTATACACAAGTGTTAGTAAATAAATGTATTTCTTTGTTATCTTTTCTAGAACTATAGAATTAATTGGTTATAGCATACTCCAATGTCTGGCATGAAAGAGCTGTCTAATGGTTTCTGAAGTGCTGTTATCAGTCTCTATTTCTGTCAGCAGTGTATAAGTGTCCCAGTTGGCATGTTTTTAGGGAACAAAAGTGACAAACTTCCTAGCACAGCAGCAATGACCTGTTAACAGCTTTGGATGTTCCTGTCCTTTGCCCTGACTTTCTCATGTCTGCTAGCTTCTCTTCTTTCCCTACAGGAGAGTTTCTGTATGCTTTTACATCTGGCTTCTGTTCTGCCCAGGCTCTGGTTAGGATTTCTGTCCCCTTTCCTTGTCTTCTGTTCTGAGGACAACCACAAGAAACATTTGCTTTCTTTTTTCCTATATTCCTTCAGGTTATAGGACATGAGATGTTTTGTGTATTTGTTTCAGAAAGAGAAGCAAAGTAGTGGTTGGGGTTCTTTGCTTTTTTTCTGAAAGTCCCACTCCAGGTCCCTACACTTCTAATGGTTCCAAGATGTTCTATTTTTAAAAATTGCTGAGGTTATGTCCCCTGTGAAATTGATGTCCGACTCATTTTCCCTTTTGTGTAGAAGTTTCAGGACTGCATATTCATTGTTTGGCTAAGACCATTGTTTTCTCTGTTAAGAAGGAGTTCTAAATGGAGCGCAGCTGCTTGTCTTCCCCCATTGCTAAGGGCAAATGACTTTACTTCTTGGCAAACTGTGAATTCTCTGTCTTGGGAAAGTTCTAGGTCTTTGAATATAAGAGATTTGAAGACAATTTTTCATCCCCCTTTCCTTGTCTTCTGTTCTGAGGACATCCACAGGAGGCATCTGCTTTCTTTTTTCCTATATACTGAAGCTTCAGGAAGTGCTCTCTGTGAATCAGAAAACAGAGCAGTCTCATGGGATCTGCCTGAAAAGCTTAAAAATAAAAAATGGACTATTTTCATCGTTGTAAAAGTGACCCATACAGTGTCACTGGAAAGGCCTGGTGTTTAATAGCATGATGCCACCATGAGAGACTGGGTGAGTGCTCATCTTGAAACTACAGCTATATGACTACTCATTAAAATACTTAGAATAATAAAACATCATAGAATTATTTAAAATAAATGATTATATACATTTGAATACAGTATAGACCAAGTCATGTAATTATAATGTAGCTAGAATAAACATATGCAAGCTTTACATACATGTATATATTTTTACTTCATACATACCTTTGGGGTATAGGTAAGGATTGAATTTTATCCTAAAGAGTAACCTATTGGGTTTCCAGTAAACATTTGGAGTTTTGTTCCTTAGCTTAAAGTCCTACGTTGAAATTAACAGTGGTTTCTTAGTTTTATGTCAAGATTTAGTATTTACTATAACAAGTGATAAAAATCACACTTGTTGTCAAATTAGGGCTAAATGAAGGAAGTGAAACCATTGACCAAGCTCCAGTGGTCATTTAAATCTGGACGTCTTTGTCATGGACATTTAAGGTAGTACAGACTCTTTCATGGCTCATGTTGGCTATCAGGAGGAGTCAGGGAAAACTGCTGAGGCTCAGGTTTTCTTAGTCTCTCTTCCTGCCTTATCCTCGTAAGACTGGTGCATGAAGAAATAATGGGGTGCACTAGCAGATACCTGTGTTCAAGGAAGCCATTGTTTAGGAAGCAAAGGAATTTGACAGATTTTTTAATGGCATAGTAGTCATCCTTGATTCACAAGAATTTTTATCATTGAGTCAGTTGTATGTGGAGACTGAGGCTCACTCACTCACTGTGAGAGAACTTGGGTAGGCTGTGGCCCTTTTTGTGCCCAAGCCCAGCCTAATTTTCAGATCAGAACATACCTAATCTAAGTAGCAATACTAATACCCAAGTTGTAGGACAAGAGAAAGGATGTGAGAAAATGTACGTAGGCAGCACTGGCCTGATACAGAACTGTGTGTTCAGCAAAAGGTGATTTTTTTTTTAACTATCCTTTTCAATCACCTGTTTTCAGGGCACAACATACTTTGTTTACTTTTGATGTAGAGGAAAATTGACATGCAGAAGCATTATGTAGTGAGACATTTCTCTCTGGATTTCTAAGTTGCACTATCTAGCCCCTAATACAATTTGGTGAAAGTTACTGTATTGAGGTATACTTCAAATAAGTTAAACATACAGTTTGATGATTTCAAAAAGTAGATCCCCTCTATGACCAGCATTTCAGTTGACACAGAGGCCATGTACACTGGTGTCCTTTTTCAGCTAATCCCCCCTGACCTTAGGTCACCACTGATGGCTTTTATGACCACTCAACAGCTTTACTTGTTCTAGAATGTACACACATGTCTTCCTAACTCTTGGATAAGTACTTTAGGATGGAATGCAATAGTCATTCGCAAGTATATTTTTTCATTTCTTATAGCTTTATTGAGATATAATTGACACCCAGTCATCTATATGTATTTAAAACTAGAAATCTAGTGTGTATTTCCTTTAGTACTTCTCTGTGAAGCTATTATTATCAGGTAATAAACATTTAGCCACGCGCAAAAGTTCCTTGAATTCCCATCCCCTCATCATCCTTTTTACCTGTTTCCCATCGGCACTTCCTCCACTCAGAACAATTGTGGATCTGGTTTCTATTACTATAGGTTGGTTTTCAATTTAAGGGATTTTATGGACACGAATATGAAGATTATGTTCATTATTGTAGAGCTTCCTTCATTCAATATAATTATGTTGACATTCATGTATGATTATCCCACTTTATGGATATGAGACATTTTGTTTATCAGTTGATGAACATTTGGGTAGTTTTGGGTATTTTTGGAAATTTGTGTAGTTTTTGAGTATTGAAAATTAAGTGACTGTAAGCATTAATTTGTAAATCTTTGTGTGAACTGAGCGAGGTAGCACATGCTACAATGTAGGAGATAAAAACAGAAGATACAGTAGTTCAAGGACAGCCTCAACTCCTTAGTGAATCTGAGGGTTAGGTTGAGATACATGAGACCCTATTTCAAATGTGTGTGTGTGTATGTATTGTGTGCTTTCCTTGCTCACTATTAAGCATCTAGAACCATGTGCTGTGACGTGGCGTGGTGGCCTCATCCCTTTAATCTCAGCATTTGGGAGGCAGAGACAGGTTGATCTCTGTGAGTTAGAGGCCAGCCTGGTCTATAAAGCAAGTTCTAGATTGAACTGACCAGGTTGTATGCAGTGTCTGTTTATACTTTTATGAAATAGCCAAATGCTCTGGAGTATTGATTCTATTTTATGTATATCACTGTATGAGCGGTCTCTTTAATTTTAAGCCATGCTAGTGTGTGTGTAATGATATTTCATAATAGTCATAGTTTGGATTTCCCAATGGCCAGTAGAGGTCATGCTTGTTTATGAAGTAGCCATAAGCAGTCTTCTTTGGTGATGCATCTGTTTGAATCTTTGTTCATTGCTGGATAGCCTTTCCAAATATTTTCTTCCAGCTGGTGGCTTGCCTTTTGATTTTTTAAAAAGTATATCTTTTAAAGTATATCTTTTTAAAGTAAAGTTCCTATGTTTTATTTATAGGGAATCTTTGCCTAACAGGTCACCAAGATTTTTTTTCCTTTTTCCTTTTTTTTTTTTTTTTAAAGTTTTAAGAGTTTAGCTTTTACATTTTAGATCTATGCTCCATTTTTAGTTAAAGTTTGTAAATGCTACAAGTAAGGATAGGGCTTAATGTTTCTTCAGTATGGCTTAAGTAAGGGCCAGTTTGCTATTGTAAAATCAGGTATTTGGCTTCTGTTTCTGGTCACCTAAGCTCTTCAGTTGCTGTGTCTCCTGGTTCTCCTCCTGGTGTTCAAGAGATGGGCCAAGTCTGAGAGAATCTGTTCTTTTGATTCTGAGGAGATTGAGCAGCAGTTTCACATTACAACCACTAGGTGGTGCCAGTGGAGATGATTGTTGGGTGAAACTTCAAGATGACAGCCTCAGAGCGAAAGTGGATAGGAAAAGCCTGAACCCTACACAAAGAATTGTAGGCACCTGAGGAAAGCTGGGAGCAGCACAGGTGGGCTTCCCCAGGGAGGAGCACAGCGACGGGTTGTCCAGTGCCAAACTGTCAGCCCTGAAAAGTCATACAAATGGCAAGGTATGGACTGAGGAGGTTATGTTTAGGAATACATATACAGTGTGTGCAATGACTCTTAGTGAAAAAAAGAGGCCATGAATTTTAAGAAGAATGGGAAGAGGCGTAAGGGAGGATTTGGAGGGAGGAAAAGGGAGAAGTGCTTTAATTATCATTTCAAAAATAAAATAAAAAGGTCATGTTTAAGATAGTTATTCCTAACTCAGAAAGTGGCTGTGCTTCACTGTGGATCGGATTATGGAATATAATCAAACTACAGATATCTCATTCTGCTAACCTGAAATGTTGAAATTTTTAATTTTCAAATTCTTTCTAAAGAGTTTTACAAATTGTAGATATATTTTTAGCAATATTTGGGGCAGAATGAGTTCTAGGTAGCACACAGATATTTATATATTTAAGTATAAAAATGAGACTGTGGAGTTAAGGACCCTGATGGAGCGAAAACTACCACAGACATTCTTAACTTCTTTGAGGTTTCTGTTTTATGCTATGGGCGTTTTCCCTCCTGTATATCTGTGAACCATGTTCATGCTTGGTACCCTTGGAGGACAGAAGAGGGCATCAGATGTCCTGGAACTGGAGTTACAGATGGTTGTGAGCTGCAGTGTGAGTGGTAGGAGCTGATGAACCTAGGGCCTCTGAAAGAACAGGCAATACTTGTAACCACCGAGCCAGCTCTCCAGCCCATCACTGAAGTTCTTCTGTAATATGTTATAAACTGGATATGCTTTAAAGTAACATCACAAGATCTTTAATTACTACTTATAAAGTATGTTTGCTTATTACAGATGTCTATTGCAGTGATGAGTCAGCATGACCAAAACCAATTTGGGGTGGAAAGGGTTTATTTCACTCACAGTTCCGTAGAATCGTTCATCATCAAGAACACTGAGGGCAGGACCCCAAGCAGAGCAGAAACAGCTCTGGAGGCAGGAGCTGGTGCAGAGGCCATGGAGTAGGTCCTGCTTACTGGCCTCACGGCTTGCTCAGACTACTTTGTTATAGAACCAGGACCAAGTAGCCCAGGGATGGCATGACCCACAGTGGACTGCGCCCTGCGTTATCAATCACTAATTAAGAAATATCCTATACCCACATTTTATGGAGGCATTTTCTCAATCGAGGTTCCCTCCTTTCAGATAAATCTAGCTCAGCGGTTCTCAACCTTCCTAATGCTGAAATCCTTTAGTATAGTTCCTCATGTTGGGGTAAGCCCCAGCCATAACATTGTTTTCATTTCTATTTCATAGCTGTAATTTTGCTACGGTTATTAATCATAAATATCTGTGTTTTCTGATGGTCTTAGGAGACCTGTGTGAAAGGATTGTTCAGCCTCCTTCCCCAATTAGCCAGTGCAAAACTATGATTTATATTAACCTGAAAACTGGATAGTTTCAAAGAGGGTAAGGATTCACCGAAAGGGCAGCTTGGTCATATTGTGGGGGAAGATGCCTCATGTTATGACTCTGATGGGAGGGAGATGGCTTTTGATATGGATGCACAGGAGATCTTACTTACATCATGATGAGCTGTGTTAGACATTTCTGGACTTTATTAGTTAATGCTTTGAGACCTTTCTCTGCTCTCTGTCTACATATGTATATGTATGTGTGCATGTATGTGGAGGCCAGAGTTTGATGGTATCTTTCTTAATTGTTTTCCATCTTAGTTTTTGAGACAGAGTCTCTCACTAAACCCTTGTAGATTTGGCTGAACTGACTGCCAGAGAGTGAGCCCCAGACATTCCTGTACCCACCTCCCCAGACATGTGCTGCTGTTCCCAGCTTTTACTTGGTCTGGGGGTCAAACTCATATCCTCTTGCTTGCAAGCAAGCACTCTCCCAAATGAATCATCTCCCCAGCCCCCAGGACTTTTCATCCATGGTAATGAGAGGCCATGGTCTGAAGCTTTCCCTTCTTGTGACCTTTGCCTACTTGTTTGCTCTAACATTCATAAAGTATATTGAGAAGGGGTTTCCTATTTCTGGATGCAGTTTTATAGAAATGGTGTTATTGCCTTAAATGTTGGGTAGGTTTTTATAAATTAAGCCACCTAATGGTGAAAAATTTTTTTTGAAAATTCTTTTCTTAGTAAAACCTCTGGACTTCTCTAATAGATGGGGAACTATTTGCACTGTCTGTTTCTTCTTCAGTGGATTTTAGTAGTCTGTTAAGTTCTTACTGTACAAATGAAAACTGGGTTATGCCATGCTGGTATTCCACATTGCTTTCTCGGTGTTTGTGCCTGGTAGTGCAGTCCCTGTGACTTCTGAGACTGGTGCTTTGTGTCCTCTGGTTTTCCCTTGGTCAGTGTAGCTGGAGCTTTACCAACCAGCTTTTGATATGACAGCTTTGTCTAAGGCTTTGCTGTTCTTAGTTTTATTGACTTTCTCTCTATTTTCTGCTATTTCTTTTCTTTTCCTTGGATTGTATTTAGTTTTTGTTCCTGTCCTTAGTAAAAATTAAATTGCTGCAGAGATTGACCATGTGATCTTACTGGACCACTGTCATATGTGTGGTTCACTGGTGGCACAAAGGTCTTTATACAACAGTACTGCATCCTTGCTATAGAACACATATGAGGTAGTAGGTGGCAATTGGTATGTTAATTAGCTTTATTCTGGTATCCACTCCACAGTGTGTACATTTCTCAAAGCATCCTGATGGCTGTTTGTGTGTGTGTGTGTGTGTGTGTGTGTGTGTGTGTATGTGTATGATTGAAAGCTGTCAATTTACCTTATAAGAGGAAAGACCTCACTATGTTGTATATCTTGAATATATATACATTTTGTCAGTTATACCTCAGTGAAGCCTAAAAAATCCCCCTTTTATAGGTTTTTTTAATATTAGTACTTTATATATTATTAAAAGAAATGGTAGACTTGCCTAAAATACTTACTTTACAATGAGGAACATCAAGAGGAAAATTGACTCTCTTAAGGAAAATATGCAGGTGTGAAATGAAGTGAAGAATTACTTAGGAACTTATGAAAGGTCGTAAAGGACCAATTGATAACTGTTTAATCAGGGTCTTGCTTATGGAAATTATTCTTTTTCCCTGATAGTTGGATGACTTTGAATGTTTCCTGGCTTCTGTCTTTACTGTCATGAAGTGAAGGTCATGAGAGAGGTTCTTTGTATTTCTGAATCCCTGTTTAACTCCCACATTCTACTATGTCCTATTGTATCCTGTCTTTCATGTTACAGATGGCTGGCCGAAGGTCTCTTTGGTCTTTTTAGGAGATATGATGAGTAGGTGAGAGGAGCAGCTCCCTAGTGTGCTATGCACTCTTGAGTTCCAGAGGCTTACAGGCCAGCCTGTCAAACCTAGAAGCCGTAGCCCTCCAGACATGGGAACTAGGGACTCATGGCTCCAAGCTTTCTGGACCAGAGAGGCTTACTTATGGCTTGGCGTGCAGGTCAGTGGTCTACTGCTTTGGGATGTGAGTGCCTGTGGCATCTTTCACCCAACTGCTAGCCTTGCAGCCCTTGAGCTTGGGGTATTGTGTCTTTGCTTCTTAACCCTTGGCAGCCCTATGGACGCCCTCTTGGCAACTCTGTCTGCATTCTCTTCTGCTCTGTGGTCTCTCTTATTCTGCAGTTCTTTCTTATAGGGTTCTGCAATTTGGTGCTCCCTGTTGCTCTCTGGAACTCTTAAGCCACCTCCTAAGTGCTGAATGGATAAGCCATTCTGTAGCAAGCTTTAGTTGCAGGGTTCTTGGGACTGAACAAGGTTTCACCCATTTTGGGTATTACCCACTCAGTTTGTTCTATCTGTAGTAAAAACTTCAAATTGGTAATCAAAGTTCATTTGGGACAAACCTTTATTGGAGTCGAGTCCTGCAGTACAGAGGGCAGTGCACCAGAGAGAAGCCACTGGAATCGGTTTGCAAAGAGTTAAAAACAGCATGTTTTATACAGTCACAGGGGCCTGGCATATCTGTGAGCAGCCTTTCTTCACAATGCCTTGGTCTTCCTCCCAACCACATGCTCTACATGTACTCCAACCACAGGTCTATAAACCGGGAGCACAGGCCCTTCCTGAGTCAGTGAGGAGGTTAGCTTCAGGGCAAAGTAAGTCCCCTCTTTCCCTGAGCCTTACTGTCACTGCATATCATCTGGAGTTGCTTATTCAAAGCCTCCTGAAGAGAAGTGAGCACTGTAGCAGCAGCTGAGGTGTTCCTTACAGATGGAGTGGAGTTTCCTCAGGACAGTCATAGTGTTCAGAGCAGCCAGCTGCCTTGGTGACAGTTCAGCTGATTGCCTAAGAAAGGTCTTGTTGTTGTTGTTGTTGTTGTTGTTGTTGTTGTTGTTGTTGTTCTTCTTCTTCTTCTTCTTCTTCTTCTTCTTCTTCTTCTTCTTCTTCTTGTTTGTTTTTCAAGACAGGGTTTCTCTGTGTAGTCCTGGCTGTCCTGGAACTCACTCTGTAGACCAGGCTGGCCTCGAACTCATAGATCCACCTGCCTCTGCTTCCCAAGTGCTGGGATTACAGGCGTGCGCCATCACACCTGGCTCAGGACTTCTTCTTAAAATTGTTTTTACATGTATTTTTCATGTATGTGTGTACACATGTCACAGCACACATGTGGCAGTCTGAGGACAGCTTGTGAGAATGGGTCTTTCCTTCTCCCATGTGGGTCCTGGGACTTGAACTGAAGTTTTCAGGTTTGGCAAGAAGTACCTTAGCCTTCAGAGCCATTTAATTGAATGAGATTTCTTGAGCTTTAGGGAACCAAGCACAAGGTTTTGAAAGCTGTCAATCAAGTGGTTCTCTGACCCATCCCTGTTTAAAAAAAAAATCAAAGGGCTGGGGAGATGGCTAAGCGGTTAAAAGCAGTACCGTTTTGACAGTGAACCCTAGTTTGATTCCTAGCATCCACATGGTGGCTCATAGTTGTCTGTAACTCCTGTTCCAGGGGATCCAAGGCCCTCTTTTGGCACTGCTCACATGCGCACATACATGCACACATGCAGGGAAAACATATACATAAAATAAAAATAAAACCTTTGAAGATCCATCAAAAGGGGCTTACAATAATGACTGTATGAAACTGATATTTTAAAGGTTAGCCCATGTGGATTTTACCAAATAAGGGGTTTTCTGTACATGGATAGAATGTACTTTGATATTTCCCTATTACTTTTTCTTATCCCGCCCCCTTTTTCAATGCATATCCCTAATAATTTCACTCTTATGTTCAGGTTTCCCCATCTCCTAGATTCCACAGGAGAGAAAACATGCAGTACCTGTCCTTGTGTAACTACTTTATTTCACTAAGATGATGATTTCTTCAATTTTCCTGTAAATGACATAATTTCATCTTTCTTTGTTGTGTGTGTGTGTGTGTGTGTATCATACAAACATACCTACATGCATACATGCATATGTTTCATTTTAATTCACTGAAGGGTACCTAGGCTGAGTCTATAACTTGGAGATTGTTAGCAGGGCATTCTTAACTATGGGTTTGCTGGTTTGGGTATTTGATTGTTTTGGGTATAGACACAGTAAAGGAAATTCACATTCTTCACAGTACCTAACAACACCCCAGCCTACAGTCTAAAGTGAAGGCTTTGGTCCCTTTGTGTTTCATTAGCATTGGGGAGAAGGAGTCATTGTTCCACACAGCTTTTGCACATTGACTTAGTAGACTCAAGATCTCTTTAGGTGTTATAAGTGATTTGTTTGTCTTATGTTTCTTCCAACTCAGTGTCTATTTATCAGCATATCAGTTATATGAGCAGGCAGGAACTATTATGTGTTATTGGACTCTCTATGTGGCTCATACTATTCACTCTGGATTGTAGTCATCATTTCCATGATATCATTTTCAAATCTGGACTGTAAGTAGCTGCCCCTGACTTTTTCCCCTGAACTTCAGGCCAGGATTCTTTGCTGGAACTCTGGTATTGCACTTCTACAAGGTGTCTCCTTTAGAATGACTTGCTGGCCTTCCAAATGCGAAATTGCATTCATCACTTTTTAATTTAAATATGTTCATTTGTTATTGAAAGCCATCTACCCTTTCAAATCATTTCAGTTGTACGCTCTTCCTTTCCCATCAGTACTCTGAAGTGCCCAGCCACTAATTGCTGCCTGGCAGAGTCTATTATTAGACTGTGCTGGAGGATTGAAAACAGTGCCTGGTACCCAGCAGTTCTGGATAAATATGGCCTGCAAGATTGACCCCATCAGTCCACTTGTCTTCTGAAGGCTTAGGAATTGGGTCTTTTCCTTTTCCTGCAGTAGCTACTTAGCACCCTTTCTTACAGATGCCAGGCCTCAAGTCTCTGTTTTCCAAGTGTTGCTTGCCATTTTATTTCCCCTTCTGAGCTTCTCTCTTGAATCATCTTGGTTAATCTATCCCTCCGGCCGTGCCATAACATATCAAAAATATGTTTTAGAAGCATTTAAAAAGAATTCTCTTCCCAAAGTTTTTAGTTAATGGGGAAATCATACGATTGTTTAAAACACCCAACAGGAATTGAACTTCCAGAAGCCTTCATAGTTTGCATACTTTTATGCCTTTCAGCTCTTCAACTGCAGCTCAGGGATGAAAGCCATCTTTCATGGCTTCCATTTACTCTGCAAAACACTATAGAACTTTGATCTTCATTATTATTCTTTTCTGCCTGTATGCTGCTCACCAATAGGAATACATTTTAAATTGTGACTGGCTACATACAAGTGCATGTTTGTGTGTGTGTGATTTTATATATACATACATATACATATACACACACATATATAGCTATAGATGTATAACACAAAAGCTTAACAGTACTTATTTTATGTCTACATCTAATAAAACATCAATGCTAACACGAAAAATAATCTATATGGAATTACAAAACAGAAAAAATTCAAAGTAAATTACATAAAAATAAAATTTAATGACACCTCAGGTGTGCTTAAGTTAGTTCTATTCCAGGGCAAGTGGAGATTTTATCCTGCTGTAGAGTGTTGTGAGGCTTGCTGTGAAGTATGAGGAGAGGGGAGCTGATTCCAGATGTATGCTTGAGAGTCAGAGAGCTGTTTTGTGCCTCTAAAACGATGAAGATAGAGAACCAGTTCAATTTTAGATAGTTGGAGGCCATTCCACAGCTAGAAGCTGTTTAATGTTTAATAAACCAAAGGATTGTGGCCCTTTACAGCAAACACAACCTCCGTCCCCTGCAAACATAGCATTTTGATAGTAGAGGGCACATATCAGGGATCATCAGCAAAGTAATTTTTACTAGCATTGTTATCAAATAAGCCATCTGACAACCCTTGTGGCAGTATCAACTTAGAGATTCCATTTTCAGTGGCAGCGAGGATCAAACTCAGCACGCTAGGCCAGTCCTTCCCCTTTGAGCTACATCTCCGGCCCAGAGAGCAAGCTTCCTTCCTTCCTTCCTTCCTTCCTTCCTTCCTTCCTTCCTTCCTTCCTTCCTTCCTTCCTTTTTCATTGTTGACTGTAAATCTGTTTCTTGTTATTGCACTGTGATCTGAAGCGATTTGCTAAATATAATGTTCTTAGAAATTGTAGGTTGAAATCTTTCTGTAATTTTTACTAGTTGATAACTTTGAGCAAGCTATTGCCTCCTCCCCGGGTCTCAGTTTGCTCAATTTGTGGCACAGGCCTTTAATCCCAGCACTTGGGAGGCAGAGGCAGGAGGATTTCTGAGTTCGAGGCCAGCCTGGTCTACAGAGTAAGTTCTAGGACAGCCAGGGCTACACAGAGAAACCCTGTCTTGGAAAAACAAACAAACAAACAAACAAACAGAAACAAAAAGAAAGAAAGAGAGAGAAAGAAAGAAAGAAAAGAAATATACTTCTTCAGTAATGCAAAGATTAATGAAATACTGATGGGTAGTGCTTTGTCCTACCCATGTAGTAAGCAAGGCCTTCAGTGTTAATTTTTTTTACATTTGTGTTATCTTAAAAGATATATGATAATGATTATAATCAGGTTTGATGGTTCTCTAACTTTATAAATCTTTTAAGACAATGTTTTGAAGATTTAATAAAGAAATAACTATATGGAGTTTTATTCTTGTTATGATCTCAAAGCAAGACCTGTTTGTTCAAACAGTGTCAGTGATTTCTGTGTTGTGTCTGAGCTTGAGTGACAGCCACTTGCAAGGTCTCCTTGACTCTGTAGGGAACAGAGGCCATTTAAGCCTTGTCAAATAGTAGTACTGAGTGGGGTTCCCAGATACAGCAGTGACATGTCATCATCCTATCTTTTGGGGTACCATCTACTTCACTTCTCTCTTTAGTAACTGGTTTAGGATTAAGTAAACTATGTAGATTGTTCAGGCCAGGATATGAGTGGACTTTATGCTATGTAGTTAATATTCTTAACATCTTCTCGTTGAATTTTGAGCTTTTAGATGTTTGGAGTAAGGTACTAGAGTACTGACAATATTTTAAGAATACATATTCATAAAATAGAGATTCATTGTAACTGCTGGGGGTCAAACCCCGGGTGCCTCATGTGTTAGGCAAACATTCTGCCATTGAGCCACATCCCTTTCTCTATCTTGGCCTATTGTCACTTGATGGGATTGGACAAGGGTTTCATAAACTAGAGCATGTAGCCTCAGTTTGAGAGACTAGAGACAATATTTTTGAATTTCCTCCCTCCCTCCCTTTTTTCCCTTCTTTCTTCCTCTCTCTGTCTCTCTCCTCCCCCCCCTCTCTCTCCTTGATAGAGTCTCATTGTATAGCCCAGGCTAGCCCTCAACTTCAATCCTTCTCATTAGTAACAGTCTCTGTTACTTAAGGTTATAGGTACATGCTACCGTGTTCTTCCCTACTCACTCAGACACACACACACACACACACACACACACACACACACCAACATTCCTTCCTTGACTGTCTCAAATTGATTATCACTTTGTGTATTGTTCCACGGTGGGCTGCATAGCTTAGGTTAGGAGCCAGAGTGGATGAATACAGTGACAGGGAAGGCTTCATCTTGGTTATTCATTTAGTTTGTATTAGTTACTTTTCTTGTGGCTCTGACAAACACCTCATAGTAGTGACTCAGTGAAGGAAGAATTTGACTCATGGTTCACAGGAATGATGGAGGAGGTAGAGGAGTGGGTGGCTTCATTTGTGTGTGTGTGTGGGGGGGGCACTTGTGACATGCTATGCCATAGTGGCAGATGTGAGTAGAGGTAGCTAGGCCAGAGCTCTAAAATACTGGCCTCACGCATCTGTTCCACATCTGCCACCATGGTTCCATCTGAGTACTCTGAGGCCTCCCCAAATAGCATCCCATCTATGGACCAGGGGTCCCAACGTGAGCTGGTGCACATTTATACATTCAAGCATAGCAGAGGCTGCATAGTGTTTACTGTAGTGATTGACAGAGTACATTGTGAGTTGTACAGGATGAATAGCTTTAGAACCTTTATCTTTCTAAAGAGAAAATAGGATGTAGCCCATGATGGTATCTAGCTGCTTGTTGAGACTGTTGTGAGAATTAGCCACTGTGAAGTAAGTCAGGAGTTTATTAGCACAGGCCTGGCATGTAGTATACCAGACATTTTATCTTGTTATTGGTGGAGGAAGCAGCAAAGAAATAAGGCTTTTGGTGAAAGTAACAGACATAGTTGTGAGGATAAGGTTAGCACAGAAGAAAGAAAACCCAGGGGAATGTTAATGTTAGAAACTGGAGAGTCCAGAGCTGAGGGGTTGGGATTGTAATGAGCATGGAACTGGTCTTATTCTTGGAAAAAGGCAAAGCCAAGGGTTCTGGCCAGCAAGGGAGCTCACAGAGTTCAAAGTTCTGGACATGGTAATAAGATCCAGCCTTTATGACATCAGAAGTACAAGGCAGGTGTGAAGTAGACGCAGATGTGCCAGGCATGGGGGAAGTACAAGATCTGGGCCAAACATCTGAGACTAGAGGAGGTTGGGAACTGCCAGTTGGTCACATAGTCCCCTGAATGTTGTTTACTATCACAGCAGAGGGAGTGGCAGTAGTGACAACCAAATTTTATCATGGTAACAAATGCCTGGCTTAATGTATCATCAAAAAGGCATATTAAAATAGCTGTATCTCCTGGGGGAAGCAAATAATTAGAAACACTAATTTAGAATTTGAAAGCTAGCTGTCCTAAATCCATTTATTTAGTCTTATATTTTTTTCCTCTTCCCCTTTTAACCTCTGGTGTACAAGTGAAATGATTAACCCAGTTCTTTTCAGTGTTTGAGAAATGGCTTACTGAGTGGCTTAGAGTGAATTGTTTGTATTCCATAGTCTGCCATGCTGCCTCAGACCCAGACTTGCTACACACACACACACACACACACACACACACACACACACACACGGCAGGGTGGCTTCATTCACAATGAGAACATGCTTCTTATGACAGACCTACACAGTTCTGAAGAAAGAAAATATTACCTAAAAAGCTATTTGAATACCTTATATTTAAAACTCACATACATTTCATAAAGCTATGAATAACTCTTGTTGCAGTTAGCTTTTTGTTGCTATGATAAAACACTACACAAGAGTTTCCAGTTTCAGAGGCTTAGGGTTCATCACCATAATGGTGGGGGCGTGAGGCAGGCAGGCAGCCATGGTGCTGGAACAGTAGCTGAGAGCTTACTTCTTGAAACACAACCTTGAGGTAGAGAGAGGGAGACTCACAATGGTTCTTTTAGAACTCAAAGCCCACCTCCAGTGCCACACCTTCTCCAACAAGGTCACATCTTTCCCAAATAGCTTCACCAACTGGGGACCAAGTATTCAAATATATGAGCCCACTGGAACCATTCTCCTTCAAATGACCACAGTTCTATTTGAATAGAAGTAAGAATAATTTTAATTTATTAAAAGTATGTAATAACTAAATGTTACGCCATCAGCATTTAATGTGTTTGGTGGCTGTTCAGAACAGGTGTGATTTTTACCCCATACTTGACATGCTTTAAACTTGTGTTACTCAGGCTATACTTTAAAGAAGTGTTTGTAGTTCATGAATTTTTTTTTTAAACCAGAAGAACTTGAATACTTTCCCAAAGTATTTAGTCCTCTAGAATACCACAAAGGTTATTTTGAGAACAAAGCCTCAATGCATGTTACACCAAAAAGATATTTATATAAAATGTCCTAGTAGCCTGTTAGAGAATTGAGTGTATCATTTAGAAGTTTCTTACAATTAATGGAGCCAGTCTATACAAGTCATTACAGTGTACTCAAAATTGTGTTTTTATCCATGTTATTTTAAATGTTGCTGTGATTATTATTTTACTATTTTATCATAATGTATTTTTATAATTTACATATTTTGTAAAGTATAGCAAATTGTCAGATTGCAAAGAAAAATAGAATTTTAAAGTATTAGTAAAATTGTTAACACTTAATGACATGTATATAAGCAGGAATTCTTACTTTAGCATAACTGTAATATCTATATGTATTTTTATAAGATTTATGTAAGAAAATCTTATTTCTAGTTTTATTTTTATATCTTATATTTAAAACATTGTAAGGAAGTCATTAAAAGCAGTCATTTTTCAAATTAACCCATTAAATAAAAAATTTAGCACCTAATTTTAAATTTAAAAATTTGCATTTTCCTTGTAAGTGCTGGTCAAGATATCCAAGGAGCAAGTGTGATTGCAAATCTTCCATTGTTGATGCGACAGAATCCTACTGAGACACTTCGGAGAGTCTTACCCAAAGTCAGAGTAAGTTGGTATGAAATAAGATTTCAATTTCTTGTTATTTTCCCCTCAACAGCATGTTTGTCAATATTGAGAGAAAATGTCAGAGCTTTCATTGCTGACCTTTTTTCCTCTACTAATGAAGTAGAAGAAATGTTATTATGTTTATTTGAATTATGCTAAAAATATTTACGAAAATTAGTTGTAAAGAGTTACTTGGTGATATTCAATAAAGACATTTTAAAGGTAGATTTTTTAATAGCTTAAAATATAACTATCTTTATAAAATTATAGGCATATCATTTGGTAATATTTTCTTTTTTTTTCAAAAATTAGCACAATAATTTTATGTCTACATTGTTAAATAATAATTTAACTAAGATTCCGCATGGCCAACCTGTGGTGACATCTGAAGACTCATCATATGAAGTATATTATGGTTAACACAGTCTTAGTTTATATCTATTCCTCCCTAAATATTTTCAGAATTAGCTTTTTGCTGTAAACATGTTTTCTCTACTATCACATTTCCTAAGTTTATAATGCTCATTGGTTATTAATAATTCATGCTAGATATTTAATGACTAGTATTTATTATTTATTTGTACCTGAGTACAAAGAATTCTTTAAAACAAACAAACAAACAAACATACAAACAAACAAACAAAGAAGTATTTTGTGGGCAACCCAGATAGCAGACTTGGAGCTGGATTCTCCTGCATCCTAACCTGCATGGGGTGGGAGGCGGCCTGCTGCTGCTGGAGAGAGTATTAGCTGGGAATGAGCTTTGCTTACTTCCCCTCGTTTTTGTTTTGGTTATAAGTGTTTTCAAATTAATTTATACATTTAAAAAATCATACTCATTAGCATATCATTGAGGCTTACTTTTTGGCATTTTATATAGTATGGTCCCAACTACTGTCATTTTTATAAGAAGCCCACACTTCTTGAAGGCAATATGGGGCTTTACTGGGTACCATGATGGTTCATGAGTGTATTAAGCTTTGCTATGTCTCTTTTCTCAGAATCCTGCCCAGTTTGGAAGTGAGTAAGCTTATATAGATCAAGTCTACTTGTACATTCGATTTTGGTAGTGTTAACTGACCCAACATTGCTATCATGACACCGGGAGGTACCAGTTAAATGGTAGAATCATCTTGGCTAGGGAGTTAATGTAAGTAAAAAAATTAAGTTTAAAAAACACCAAACATTCTGCATACTGTGTTGAGTTGGCTAAGTCTGGGCCACAGAGAGCAGACTGAGTGTCCAGAGTGCAATGTCTGGTTCCCAAAGAGGTTAGAGGAGGTTATTAGGATCCTGAGACTGGAGTTCTAGTTTTAAGCTGCCATATGGCTTCAGGGAATTGGATCCAGGTCCTCTGGAAGAGCAGCCAGTACTCAGTTGCTGAGCCATCTCTCCAGCCCCTGGCATCCAGATGTAAAGACAAGAATAAAGGAGAAAGCAATCTTTAGAGGTTCTGCCAAAATTTTGCTAATGGGTTCATAGCAGGCAATTGACTAACTCCTAAGAAACTTGCATGTGTGGGACTCTGGGTTCAATTCAGTCCCCAGCCCCAAAACACCTCCCCTTAAAAAAAAAAAGAGTATGCATTCATTTAATGTATGCACTGTATTGATACAGTTTCAGCTGTTTCTTCTGAAACTATAAGGTATGCTTGAGTTATGCAAGATGCTTTTGTTTTTTGAGACAGGGTTTCTCTGTGTAGCCCTGGCTGTCCTGAAACTCTCTTTGTAAACAAGGCTGGCTTCTAATTCCATCTGCCTCTGCCCCCTGGGTACTGGAATTGAAGGTGTGTGCCATCATGCTCAGCTGAAGACACGGTCTCAATGTAGAACATTCCTGATTAATTGGATTCTAACGAAACTAATGAATGAGTTTCATGTATGTATGTATGTATGTATGTATGTATGTATGTATATTTGTTGGGATCCCATGTAGCCCAGGCTGGTGTAGAACTTGGTATGTAGTTGAGGATGACCCTGAACTTCTGCTGGTCCTCCTACCTCCACCTCCCAAGTACTATTAGAAGATCACATCATCATTCCAGGTTTATGTGGTAGTACTGGGGCTCAAACCTGGGACTCTGTGCAAGCTAGATAAGCACTCTGCAGCTAAGCTAGAGCCCCAGCCTTGTATTCTTTCCTAGGTTAACTAGTAAGCAGCCATTTATTAGGGCCTTCATCTCCCTTGCCCATACGATTTGAAGGAGTTACAAAACAGGTAGAAGGGTCTCAGGAGGAAGGGACCCCACATCAGGAAGGCCCACAGGCCACACTGGTGGGTGAAGGGGCACTGGCAGGTGGTAGGGCACTGTGTGGTTCTGATTCTGCATGAAGACATTTGAGTGAAGCACAGAGATAGTCTTAAGCAGCTAACAGTGATGACAGTGCATTTGTAAACAGCTTCATACATAGTCAAAGATGGCCAAACGTTTATCAGTGCATTTCCACTGGTGAAACTATGCCTATTTGTAGATGACTTTGAAATCACTGTGCTCAGAGAGCACCGAGGCAGGCACATTTTCAGGTCTGCCTGGCTTCTTCCAGTGTTGCTTTCCTGTGAAAAGCTGTGGTAAATTTTTTCTCATAGTCACTCTGTTCACCTTGCCATCCTGCTGATTTCTTAGTTAATTTTGTGGTAAAGCCACATTGTATGCCAGAGTGAGCGAGCGCTTAGTAATCATGACATTTATGCTCACTTGTATTTATTTACTGAGCACTGCTTGCTAGGCGTGAGGCACAGTTGTAATCACTGCAGTAGAAATGAATAAAAGACAGGGAACTTGTTCTCTAGGCAGCTGTAGTGCAGAGGTGACCCAGACTTCAAGTAATCAAACAAAAGGCTGACTGCCACTTGTGATAAGTACTAAGTGATGAGTGTAAAACAAACAAACAAACAGGGGCCCTGAGACAAGGTAGTAAAGTCAACAGGAGACCTTCTATGCACTGGAACTCCCTGTGGCCAAGCAGCAGCAGGTGGCCTGAGATGCAAGCACCTGGTGGACAGTGGTAAGTGTAGTTGGGGCTAGTGGGAAGGGCGGAGTAGGAAGAGAGACCAGGCTAGACTAATGCCAGTGACACTGGATTTGAGGACAGTGGAAAGCTACTGGAGGCTTTGAGCATCAGAGTTACTGTCTGCTCACATCATGTGGCCATTTTGATTAGTGTGTAATCTAGAACGGGACAGTTAGGAAGCTCCAGTCCTGGGCCTCTAAAAGTCAGGGGCAGGCTGGATTACCATGGTGAGCTAAAGCAGTAGAGCAGTGTGCATGGATGTCTCAGAGACATTTATTAGAGTGAACAGAATTCCATAATAGATTGGAATGAAGGAATGAATTCCAAATGGATTGGAGTGGGGAGCGGCGTCCTGATGGTTGGTGTGGGCCTCTGGGTGGTTTTCAGTGTGTGAGGAGATGGCCTGTGATGAGCACACAGGCGGTAATCATCTGAGTGCTTGCTAATGTTGGTCTTTCATGATTCACTTTGAGAGAGCTTATAATACAAGCAGTGAGTATTTCGTGCAGGAAGTAACTACCCTGTGGGGCATTACCACGTCTGTGCCCCTGCCTGACCGGCTTCCAGAGCTTCCCTTGCTTTGCTTCACCTGAAGAACACGAGGAAAGGGATGTGGGGGGCTTTGCTGGTCGCGCACGTTATAAAATTGTACTGGTGATAACCTTGCTTCTTTGTTTACTACATTTGCATTTTATCCTTACTACTGAGTCTTAATTAAAAAAATTTTTTTTAAATGAGGCAACCTATTTTCAGTGTTTTAAAGATGAAGGAATTTGACTTTTTCTTTTCTTTCTTTCTTTTTTTGTTTTGTTTTTGTTTGTTTGAGACAAGGTCTCTCAAGGTAGTCCTGGCTGTTCTAGGATTTTCTATGTAGATCAGGCTGTCCTCAAACTCAAAATATTCCTTCTGCTTCTGCCTCCCAGTTGCTGGGATCAAAGGTGTGAGCCATATCTAGCTGAGATGAAGAAATTTTGACTTTAAAACAGCAGGGGCTGGAGAAATGGTCCAGCAGTTAGGAATGAAGACTTCTTCCAGAGACACTGAGCTTGGCTCCCAGCATCCAGAGAAGGTAGTTTACAAGCACTTGTAACTCCAGCACCAGGGATCTGGCCTCTGAGGGCATCTTACATGTTCATACGTGCACATACCCACATACATACTTAAAAATTAAAACTACAGAGTAAGTGAAATATAAATATTAGGATTAAAATTGTACTAATTTTATTATATTTACAAACATTTCTTTCAAAACTGTATCCAAAGCGGATGGTAACTTGTTTACTTTTTGTTTATTTGTTTTTTGTTTTTCGAGACAGGGTTTCTTTGCTTAGCCCTGGCTGTCCTGGAACTCACTCTAGACCAGGCTGGCCCCGAACTCGGAAATCCACCTGCCTCTGCCTCCCAAGTGCTGGGATTAAGCATGTGCCACCACTGCCTGGCATGTTGTGTACTTCTTAAGGTAGAATTTAAGAATCAAGAAAGAAAATAATTTTTGACTTCCAATTTAAGTTCTATAAATATAATAATACTTCAAGTTATAGTTATTTTAGTTATGTTATATAATTTATCCTATGGTCATTATTTGATCTAGTAATTTTCTAAAATTTAATAAATTGAATTCTGAAATTTTAGATTTTAATATTGAATTTTTGCTTATGCTATCTGGAAGTGAAGGAATTTTTATTGTCAGGGTAAGGTTCTTAAACTCTTTATTCCTTTATAAAATCACAGAAGGTAATTTTATACCTAACATAATGGACTCCATTATAATACAGCACCAAGCAGTTCTTGTTCTTCTTGAATTTTTAAATTCATTTATTTAAATTTTGTTCCAAAAATGTGTCATAATATTATTCAGCAGAAAATGTGCAGTGTCAGGCACAGAGAATAATTATAGTGAGTATTTTCTATGGGGGTCAGCCACTGTATGCTATTGGATGTTTTATGTGTTTTAATCTCTGAGCCCAGAGAAAGGTTCTGTGACACCCATCCACAGGGGAAGAGACACACTAGTTAACCAACTTGCCTACAGCAGCTTGTCAACCACATGATTGGCTGACAACCATTGCGATCTTTGAGTGTAATTCTCTCCCCAGGCCTCAGCCATCTTGTCTGGTTACCATAGCAGCTGCACATGGGACCAATTGCTTCTGCTTTGCCACCTAGAGGCCACTCACCCAGAGAAGGCTTTAAGAAATACCAACCAATCGTGTTTTATATTCTTGTGTGTAAAAATTATCACTTAAGTGGTGAAATGAAGTGACAGAATGCTGTCCTCGTCACGTCCCCTCTCCTTATCCCCCAGAGTCAAGCTCTGATCCTGGGAAACTGTACATGTTACCTTATTCTAGAACAAGGTAATTTCAAAATGTGCCTAAATCATGGATCTGGAGATAGGGAGATTGTCTCCGGTCATTTAGATGGCGCCCAAATGCCAACACATGTGTCTTAGTAGAAGAAAGCAGGAGGAGGAGTGGGAAGGACAGCAGTGAAGACAGAAAGACGCAGAAAGCCAAGAAGCAACAGCACAATAGCCTGTGGCAGGAACGTGGTCTGAGTAATACTGCTTTAGCACATCTGCCTTCTAGAACTGCCGGAGAGGGAGAGTACATTTCTGTTGTTTTAATGCATCCAGCTTCTGTTACAACAAAGGAACAGACGCTGAAAGAAAACTAAAACAGACCACTTTTCATTTCAGACAGAATAAAGCTTCCTGCCATGTCCTTTTTGACCTTGGCACCTACGAGTGTTTCCATAAAGGCAGAAATCTTTGTCACCCTGGCTTGTCATTTTATCCCCGGAGCCTGGAATGGCATTTGGAAAGAACAAGGCACTCACAGGCAACTTTAGAAAGACTGTTGATTGAACATAATGTTCTGAGAGTCAGTGTCTACCTGAGAGACCATGCTGTGTTTGACATGCTGGCCAGCTCACTGAGGCCTTCTTGAGTGAGTCAGCATTGGTGGTATCTGTAACACTGACTTGTGCTCTCCGAGAGACACTTCACAGGGGTGGGGGGAGAGGACGGAGTACAGAATAGAAGACAACAGAGACGCAGGGCTGTTAAACCAAGATGAATTTGATTATTTAAAGTTGGTAGATATGATATGGCAATATTTCAATTCAGCAAAAATCTACCATTTCCACTGTTAGTACTGTTTGTGACATTATTTTCCTGAGTTGATTCAGTAAGAAAATACCAGGAATATCTTCCAGTGTGAATAATATAGCCTTTTATACTGAATACAGACAGATTCTTAAATGATCTCATTTTGAAATTTGAATAGAAATCATTTACTTTGCAAATAAAGATATTTGTGAATAAAAAGCTGCGTGCATTTTAAAGGGTCTTCTTGGAAGTAGCACAGTTGAATGGTCAGCGAGGAGCACTTTCTGTGGAGCAGGTGCTGTGTGTCGGGCCTTAGACACATCCTCTCAACAACTGTCAGCGCAATCCGATGAATTGTACTCATTTAAAGCCCACGGATGTGACTTAAATCTCGGTGTTTGACTGTAATGTTAGGTTTGTAAGAAGTATGAAAGAATATAACTGATTTTGATAGTGCTCTGAAAATAAAAACAGCCTTGACTAAGGATTGAGCCGAGTACAAGTGAGCGGTACAGGTTCCTTCCTTTCTTCTTTGGTTTGCATCTCAGGAAATGTTTCTCTCTTCCTCACTGTAGTTGACTATCTCTCAGATAAAAGTTTAAATTCTGAGAAAAGCAAAAGGGCTTTATGAAAGCAGCATAATTATACATCTTAAGCAGAGCATGATGTTCCAGGACCCCTGCAGGTCACAGCCAGCCTGTGTGGAGCAAAGCGTTCCACTGGCTGACACTCTGATTGCTGGCAGGGAAAGAGGAGAAGGGGAAGATTCCCACAGTGGCATAAGGTTAACGGAGGTTTCCAGCATCAGGGTAAGAATCAACCGTGCAGGAAGCTTTCTGGTCTAGAGATAGAGAGTTATAGAACAGCCCCAGTTCTCCAAGAAACGAAATGGACGCAGCTGCGACTGGAGGAATTAGAGCAGCAACACACAGTGGAGACAGCTCTTTTTGTTTTATAGTGCAAAATAAAATGTTGCTTACCATAGTCATTCAAGGATAATGTCTGCATTATGGTTTTGCATTTGTTTATTTGTATTTAAGGATGAAATAGGTTGGCATTACTAATTACTTTATAATAATAAAGTTCTATGGAAACATAAGTATGTAGATTGGGCATAAAGGAATAATCATAGAAGGAAGACAATTACTTTTTTCTTTCGTAACTAGGCCTGACTTACCACAGGCTGGTCTCGGATTGTCTATGCATTGAAGGATGGTCTTGAACTTCTGATCCTTGTGCCCCAGCACCGCCCCCCCCATGTCAGAATTACAGGCATGTGTCACCATGCTCAGCAGTTAATATTTTTTTTACTAGATTTAAAGTTTGATTTGTGTTACATTCTAGTAGAGAGCAGTGTTCTTATTTTTGCTTCTTGGTCATTTTACCATCCATCCTGCATGTTTTAAAAAATGAACTGAATCTTCTAAAATTCTTTTAAATGTGCAGTTGAGCTTAAAAGAATAAAAAACAATCCCCTGGGCTCAAACAGGTTTCTAAAACCAGGTTTGCCTCTAAATCCACATACTCACATCTTTTCTAGAGCCTGTCAGAGGTACTCACAAGGGTGCCACAGGAGTTGACTCTCAAGAGTAAGATGCTGCTGAGTCTAGGACGTAGGGACACTGGCTGGTTTGTTTGCTTTACTGTAGCCTGTGTTGCCCCTGCTAGGCCTCTCTCACAATCCCCGTCTCTACTTTCTGAGCACCAGTTCAGATGGGCCATTATATCTGGTGATGGCTCCACTTTTAACAGAATTTTACAGGTTGCTGGACAGAATCTATATCATGTTGGGATAACTTGCAACTTTCTACCCAGCAGCGCCACCTGTAGGTCTCCTCTGTTTCGGACAGAGCAGTGGGATGGAGAGAACACTCCTTGGTGCTGAAGCTATGATGGTGATTAACCACTAGTGAGGGAAGGAAGCATCTGTGCCTACTTCCCCAGAACCTTCTCTTCCGTAAAGCAAAGGCTTGATGAAGGAATAGCAGAACCTGCTGCTTCCGGTGGCCTGTGAAGATCCACTGTTTCTATGGGAGTAGCAGAAGAAACAGCAGCCTCTTCTGGAGAACGGACAGGACAATGAAGTGGTGGCTGCTTCTGGAATACAGTGGGGGAACATAAGCCTTGAGGGAGGGGCAGGAGATGTTAGAGCCAAGACTGCACCCAAATAAAGCAGGAAGGCCTGCCAGTGGGAGTGGCAACAAAGTCGGCACTGTCAAAACCTACCCTGCTCCAAGAACTAGCCATGGGACACTGAAAAAGCTCCATTACTGCAGCCTGGACTCAAAGATCTAAGATGACACAGAATCAAGGGATGAAAGTCTCTTCTGTCTCCCAAGCCCAACATGCAGCCATAAGCAACAGTGCCTTATTAACGGGAAGAGAACGTATGAAGAGAAAACCTTGCTTGAAAGTGCTGTTGATACATGGAGGAAAACCTTTGGCATTTCCTGCTGCTGGCTAAACACAAGGGACTGTGGCCCACTTTTGGAGGAATCTAAAGCTAGAGGTGCCACAAAGGTTACCATAGCAACAATAAAGCTTAAACCCAGGTGAGATACTGAGTAGATTCATTTGTCCCTCCCCCATCACCTGCATAGAATGCATGTCAGTTTCAGAGCTGTTACCTCTGTCTAGTATTGAATATAAAATTGTTAACTCCCAAATAAAGGGGGAAATGGCCAAGGATCAGTGATGAGCCAAGAAGTCTGAGATCCGTAAATAAATAACCGTGATGAACTTGCTAGAATGTCTGGTGGAAAAGGATATTCATGAATACATAGGAATTTCAACAGAGAAGTACTATAAAATAATCGAATATAAATGCCAGATGTAAAAACGAGTGATACTAGACATGAAACGTGTTTACGGGAAATTTGGACACAGCTGGGCGACCAGTGAGCTTGAAGAAAGAAGTTAAACAAGCTGCCTTCAAAGACAACGAGTGTAGAACAAGTAGAGAACTCCAATGGTTTTGAGACTGTATAAAATGATTTGGTAAACAGGTTGAATCTCAGAGAGAAGAGAAAATGGAAGATATCATGGCCAAGACTTTTCTAAACTTAACGAAAGACAAGAAACCATAGATCTAAAAAAAAAAATAAGGAAACCAAACAGGAGAAACACACTGCACATATTCATCACGCATGTACACACACACACACACACACACACACACATACACACACACTCACACTCACTTCCAGGAACATGTTGATAAAACTGCTAAGATAATGGAAAATGGGACAGTCTTGAGAGCAGCCAGAAAGAAAGGAACAGGAAATAGGATATAGAGGCAAGAACTGTACTTCTGGTTAGAAACATACTGCTGGTGGGAAGGAGGAACGACAAAACGGCACAGGAAGACAGAGTTTCTCAACAGTTCAATCATGCTTACTGTGTCACTCAGCTGCCTCCCTGGTATGGAGTCAGACTGGCACATATGTTTGCATAGAGACTTGGCCATGAAGGCATTGAAATCCATGGCTAGTTATTTGCAGCTAATGCTGAAAACAACTGAAATAGCCCCCCATGGGGGGTTGGTAATTAAACTGTAACAGCATAGCCAGTGGAGAATACTTTTGCTTTTATGAGACAGGGTTTCACTGTGTCTTCTAGGCTGGCCTTGAATTTGTAATTTTGTACTGCTGATTCCTTGGTGCTGGTGTTATAGATCTGCACCACCACACCTGGCTTCCAGGCTCGCTTTATGCGTATTTCCTGTGGCACGTGAGTTTAAACTGCTTGCTCGCAGGTTGGTTTGTTTTTCACAGTGGGCCTTCTGTACTCTGGCTTGTTTTATGTTGCTAGCTTTGGAAACTTCTGAGCTATCTTTTTTTTTAAATTTTCAGATGTGCTTTTACCTCATTCCTCCCAGATTTCCCATTTCTCATACAATTAGAACTTCGTCTTTTTTGTCTTTTACCTTTTCTCTCATTTTTCCTCTGTGACTTATGTTGAGTGTTTAGACCTCCCCCATTGTCTAGGGCACTGGTTTGTGTCTAACCTAATTTTAATTTTGATTACTGTATTTTTCTAGTCTGGAAATTCTACTTAACTTTTGTAAATCTTCTACAATCCACTTAAATATATTGGAACCTTGTGTTGGAATTCTTTTCTTTATTCTTCATAGAATACGTCTCAATTGCAGATTTCTCTCCCTTTACTCCCCCAGCACCAGCCTCTACCTTCCCTCACCCAAGATCCACTCCTCAGTTTCCCTCAGATAAGAGTAGCCCTCCCTATGGTATCAGGGTACATCAGGGCATTACATGGTGCAGTAAGACTAGGCAGTTAGTTTTGTGACAAAAACATTTCCAGGGAGATGCAGCACAAACGTCTACTCACCCTAGAAGACCAAAGTAAGATGCCACCAAACTCCAGCTTGGTGAGTTTAATGAGGTTATTTACAGGAGTACGGGTCGTCACTTAAGGATGGGAGCAGAAATGTCCAAAGACAGTTGCATTCCCAGAGCTAGGAAACCTGCAGCACACTGCACAGCCTGCAGGTAGTTCATAGGTCAGAGAGTGTGTCCTTTCCAAGTCATTCTGGTCCAAACCTCTTCAGGAAGCTTGGCTGGTTTCCGTTTCTCTCAGGAAGCTGGTCAGGTCCCAGAGTTTGTAGCTCTGGCAGCTTTCTTGTTTGTTTCCTCTGGGGGTCAGGTAGGGAATCTGGTTAGTCTCAGGCATGTCCTGAAGCTGTTATTTGCCTTACTGATTAAGGAGCGTCCTTGCACCACGGAATGTTTCAGTCTCTGAGGGAACTTAGATACCAACTCCCTCTTCTTTCTGTCAGTTACAAGTGAGCAGCTCTGACCCCTTGTCCGGCTACTGCACCCTCTGTGCCTTAGTGCTCCCATCATGCACCAGTGTAGCCAGCTGCCTGCTGACTAAAACCGGGATCCAGAACACACCTGCCCTCTGTTGAGTTGCTTCAGGCATTTCATCCAAGTGCTAGAGTGCTCTTCTCCACATGCCAGTGCACCCAGGCCTCTGGAAGTCAGCCAGAGCAGCCTCCATCTCTTAAGCTACCAGGCTCTCAAGACTCTCATCTGGAAGCAGCAACGGCCAAAGAGGAGGAGCACAGTCAAAAGTCCATGCTTGCTTTTCTGTATTTGCATACTTTTTTGGGGCCTAGTGGATACCTTTTCACTACCTTGTTCATTTCTAGTGTTTTCATGGAGACAGTTTTTATATTTTTGTCTAGGTTTTAAAAATGATCCTTGTTGGGAGTATTGATGAGAATTACCCCCTCTGTCATTACCAAAAGAATAAGTTCTCTTTTTTTCCCCTTGTTTTAATTTTGGAATGTTGACATTGAGATTTACTTGTATGTGTATGTATGTAGGTGGGTGAATGTGTGTGTATGTGCCTGAGGAGATGTGTCAGATCCCCTGGAACTGGAGTTACAGGTAGCTTCATGATGTGAGTGTTGGGAGTCAGACTTGTGTCCTCTGAGAGAGCAGTATGCACACGTTACCACAGGGCCATGTCTCTGGGTGATGACCCTCAGGGTGTTAACTTTAAATATTTTGTTTATGTAACTACATAGGTTGTAGCTATGCATAGCTCCATGTACTCTTCCTGCAGTTTCCCCTGTACTCACACAGACCAGTTAAATATTTCCTAATGATAGGAACACCTCAGAACCCATAATTAATATTCTGACAAAGATTTGTGACAAATCTCCTTATATAAGCATTTTTTAGATTTATTTTATTTTATGTACATGAATGTTTTGTCTGCATGTATGTATGTGTCGGGTACTCAGAGGAGAGTATTGAATTATCTTTGGAAATGAAGTTACAAGTAGTTCTGAGCCACCATGTGGGCTCTGGGAATTAGACCTGGGCTCTCTGCAAGGGCAGCTGGTACTCTTAACCACTGAACCATCTCCCCAGCTCAACACTCTGTTTCTAAACTCCCAGTTTTTGTTGAAGTGAAATTGTGTTTGTAGTAGCAGTTCTCCACTTTTGTCTCTTATCTTCTTTTTAGAAAATCTTGGGGCTGGAGAGATGGCTCAGCAGTTAAAGAGCACTGGCTGCTCTTCCAAAGGTCCTGAGTTCAAATCCCAGCAACCACATGGTGACTCACAGCCATCTGTAACAAGATCTGACACCCTCTTCTAGAGTGTCTGAAGACAGCTACAGTTTACTCACATATAAATAAATACATCTTTAAAAAAGAAAATCTTATAAATCCATGCCTTTAAATTCATCTATTTGAAGTTGTTTACTGTCTTTTTTTTTTTTTTTTTTAATTGTTGTGATGAAACACTATCACCAAAAGCATCCTAGAAAGGAGAGGGTTTATTTGGCTTTCATATCTTGGGTCGTAGTTCATTCCACTGAGGGAAACCTAGGCTGGAACCTGGAGGCAGGAACTAAAGCAGATGCCAGGGAGGAGCACTGCTTACCAGCTTGCTTTCTATGGCTTGCTCTGTGGCTTTGTTATCCCAGCCAGGGCTGCCTGCCCTGAGGTGGTCCCACCTCCCAGGAGTCATTGATCGCACATCAATCATTAATCAAAAAATGCCCTACAGGCTTGCCTGCAGGTAATTTGATGAAGGCATTTTGTCAGCTGAAGTTCCTTTCCCCAGATAGCTCTAACTTGTATCAAATTGATAAAAATCTAACTAGGACACTGGATGAATCTGTCTATAAAGTGTATTGTTTGGGAGATCTGTTCTGCCTCAAAGCCACTTCAAAGTCAGCAGACCTAAAACTGAGCTCGTGGAATTTCTTTTTTGTTGTTTACATTTATTTATTTGATGTGTGTGCATTTAGGTGCATTCCATGTTGTATGTGAGAGAGAGAGAGCTGGGGGAAGAGGTGGGGTGGCAGGTTGGCAGGAGTCAGCTCTCTCCTTCTGCCATTGGATCTTAGGGAATCAAACCCAGACAACCAGGCTTACCATTTCTCCTAGCGTCTAAGGTGTTTCAGGATTCTCCTGGTTTAAGAGTTATCCAGGTAGTCTTTTGTGTGTGTGTGTGTGTGTGTGTGTGTGTGTGTGTGTGTGTGTGTGTGTCATAAATACGTCTTGAATATATCCACTTCCAGCCTCACTGTGGCCATGCTGGTCCTCGGGGCTGTGATGGTTTGTTCTGGAAAGCTGCCCTAGTCCTTGCTTTCCTTTCCTAGTGTGCTGTCTCTCTACTTTCCATTCCCTTTTAACTCTTAGTAGGGCAGGACATCCCAAAGCATTTAGAGCTGTGTGTCTTCTGTTTAACGTGCTGAGGCCTTGCCTCACAGAGCTGCCTGTTCACTACTGAAACACACCCACCTAGATTGCTTTTCAGTCTTCTTGTTCAGCAGGTTTCTTCACACTCCCTGGTGCTGCCTGCTGGGGCCGCTCTTTCCCATGCTTCTTGCTTTCCACCTCCTGTTGCACCCTCTGAGTGCACACAGGTTGCTACATCTCAGGGGAGCTTTCTCTCCCTCCTCAGATATTACCTCTAGGGCTCTCATGGTAACTTGAACTTCTCATCTCTGGCTCTTAGCACACTTTTAATGGTAGAATTGGCAGTGTTGTTGAAATGTAAGGTACACTGCTGGCCTTGGTTGATTGCTGATTCTCTGGCAATCAGCATAAATTTTGAATGTGATTAGCTAGCTATTCCTTGAGTATTCAAATGTCTGTGAACGAGAGTCATTTGAAAAGGCAGATAACCAGATCCTTGACTTTAACCAACTACTCAGAGCTCTATTCTGGTCCTTAACATACATAAAATGAAAACTGTCAGCTTAAGAATTCGAGTCTTGAAAACACCTGATCTGAGAGGAAATGAGAGAGTCCAGATGGAAGTGCCTCAGCATTCTCTGCCCTTGGCATCCTGGCCATCAGTACCACAGGCCCAGCAGGGAGCACCTCACATCCTGACCATCAGTATCACAGGCCCAGCAGGGAGCACCTCACATCCTGGCCATCAGTACCACAGGCCCAGCAGGGAGCGCCTCACTGGGGAAAAACTCTGCTAATTAAGGTCAAAGTCCAGCAGGACCTGATAGCATCAGTTCTGCACAGTATGGGAGACTCCCTTCTTTGACAAGAGTTCTCCCTTCTCTGACGTGGTCCAAGGAATTCTAAACCCCCATACTCATTCCTACCTGAGGAATGTCGGGCAGCCTTTGCTGGTTTATAGGATTAATTTCTTTTACCTGACAAAACCTGTTCAGTCAGCACCTGAGATTCCTGAAATGCTTCCCCATGCTAATAAGGCAATCCAGGTACCCTAAGACCCCGGCCAATGACCTTTGCCCATCCTGAATGTCCTTGCTCCCAGTCCCCCAAAACTTTATACATCTTCAGTCATCCTAAGTAAAGTTGCTCTGCTTACTGACTGGTCCCAGTGTGGTTTATTCACCGCATGCACTCACAGGGCTTCTGAACTCCCTGTTCGGAATGTCTCTGCTTCCACACTTGAGGATAGAGCCCTACCCTGACCCTGAAGTTTGCAAGGTCCTGGCCATCAAACTCTATCTGAAGGAGCAACTTGAGACTTGGTGCCATTGGCACAGACACAAAACAGGAACAGAAGCACATCTGTGAGCATGCGCCCTACTCTACCTGACTCAGAATGGTGTTCTACTCTTGTAAGGGGTCTGACTGCCACTGCCCATGTTGTGGGTCTGGGACCATTCAGAGATTACCAATCTGACTTAAGGTTTGGTTTTAGTAAATTAGGCAATTTTTATTAAAAAGAGCCTGACCAGGACTAAATCAGAAAGACTTCTCTTGGCACGGCCTGGCTAATGTTAGTCAAAGGATTATAAAGAGGTGGTGTGGAGTGACAAAATGACAGTTATAATTTTGGGGACCCAAACTAACTCATATTCTGTCTGGGTGCAGGCAAGGCTTGAGTTTATAACAGACATCCAGCAGGTGCCTTGTCCATCTAAGCAAGGGTTTCATGCAAAAGTGGAACTCAGCAGTTAGCCTGTTTAATCTTGTGACCCATTTCCATGTAGGAATAGCTGAGGCAGAGAAATATTTTGCAACAATCATTACATTTTTAAGAGTAGTCCAACTGCACCAGAAAGTGGTTCCTCTTGAGCCAGCAGACAGGGTACACTCAAAGTAGGATCAACTTCCTCATGGCTTGTACAAGCTAAAAACAATTTCGTTTTTTACAAGCTTAGTACTGTAAATGTATCCTCTAAACACACTGTCCACCATCACACCTGTAGCGAGAATGGAGGACTGAGCCTCTTATTGCCTTCAGAGGCATCCTCCTCTCTGCTTAGGAAGCCTTTACTAGGGCTGGGAGCACAGAGCCTAGCAGGAGTCCTCCAAGGATACTGGACACCCCACGTCATTCCAGGCTTTATGCTACTCTGGAAGCCTTGAGGAGGCTCAAGAGCTCTACCTGGATAACTGGGTACCAAGGTGGAGACAGCGTGTAAGGCAGTGAACTGGTCGTCAAGGATATAAGAATCCTTAGAGAGGGTGTCCTCAGACCCACAGGGCCACATCTGACTCCCCAGTCTGCAGATGCTTGCTTGCAGTGTTCTTCTCTTTTGAGGAGACTTATGTGTCCCAGGCTGGCCTTCACTTAGTATGCTGAGGGTGACTTCCAATCCCTCTGCCCCCACCACACTCAACTAGTTTGTTGTTGTTTTTGTATTGGCCTGAGATTTGGAGCCTTCACCTCTTAGATGCTGCATTGTGAGATTTTTGATTGTTTTGTTTTTCTTATGTGAGATTGTTTTTTTCAGAGAGGGAGAGGAGAGAGAGAGAGAGAGAGAGAGAGAGAGAGAGAGAGAGAGAGAGAGAGAGAGAGTTAGTTCAGTCTGTGTTTGCCCTCCCCCACTTTGAGGCAGTTTCAGGCACGCCTTGCCCTAGTGTTGGCTTTTTGTTGTAGATGCTTTTCAGCATGCTTGTTAGGGGCCTGATGGGCTTCATTTCTCTCAGTGGCACGTTGATAATAAAATTATTCATAGAAACTAAAATAAATTATTCTTAGGCAACTTTAGAGAGAGTTTAGGTTAGAAAAACTCCGACTGTTAGGAACATGCTATTGCCGTTTGCTCGTGGGAATCGCTAGGCTCTCCACTACCATGATTTGCTAAAAAGAACAGTTTATTGTTTTCCCCCCACAAAATAGTTAACTAATTAAATACTTTATGGATCATTTAAGATGGTTATTATAGCTATCAAATCTATCAAATCTATTTCTTTCATAAATACATTCTTTGCAAAGTGTTAAATCCCTACTTTATATTTTAAATTGAAACTATAAAATCTATGACTCTCTCTCCTCTTCCTCCTTTTTTCTTCCTCATCCTCCTGCTTTTTTCTTGGTGGCCCTGTATTTTTATGTGACAGGGCATCGGCACATTTATTCCCTCATTTCTAATGGTATAACGGTGGCCATTGCTGTTTCCTTCACAGAAAAGGTCTTGGGATGTTGTTTGCATCCATCCTTGTCAACCTCCGCCTTGGTCACTGCAGTGCAGATTTAAAGAAGGGCTGTTTGCGACTCGTCATTATTCTGGTTTCCGGGCTGCAGTGCATTTCCCTCTCGCCTGATTTGCTGTTCTTAGCCATCTCGCCTCTCCATCTTTATTCTGGTGTGGGATGACGGAGAGAATGGGGTATGGGAGGAAACTGTTACAGGCGTCCTAGAGTTGGCATGTGCCAACTCTTTGCAGGTAGCTCACACTTAGTCTTTTGTAAATGTTATACTCTGTAAGCAAAGAGCTGCCACCTACTGCTAATTCCTGAAAATTTCCACATTGACTACCTTTAATTCCCCAAATATTTAAGTTCTTATTATCTAAATTAAAAACAATCAGTAATGTAATGGACTTTTCAATCTTACTTAGTAATTTTAGAACATGGGACTCTGGGATATCTGCCCATTAGGAAGTAAGCCCATCAGGAATCTGCCCATTAGGAATAAGTTACATGATGCATCTCTGTTGCACATTGTGAAGAGATGTAATGCAGGTTCACTGGGGACTGTTTTCTCCGTCTCTACAAGGGAGGCAGCACACTGTTTTATGACATACTAACTAGAGTGGGTTACAGATGTGCCTAACACACTTTCTTTCCTTTAATAGAACCAGTTTTAAACTAGTTGATGCAGTCTCTCATTTCATTTTCAAAGAGTTTAGACTGGGCTGCCTGCCAAGCTATAGAACTGGAATGCTAACTGGCCTTCAGGCAGGCACTTAAGCAAATGGAAGAATTTGCTTTTCAGGCTCTCCGAAGGTCAATGAGGACACACACTTAGTTATCCCAGGGGTATGCATTTCACACTTGTTTGTCCAGAGGGGGTGACTCTAGAGGAAAACACTTAATGGTAAATAGGAAATTTATTCTATTATATTTCTGAAAAATATGTTTAGAAATTAACTGATTCCTTTTTTTAAAGGTAGAGATGAAATCTCTCAGTCTTTGCTGATTTTCTTAACAGTGGACAGTTTTAGATGTTGAAGTCAGCACAAGAGAGAGTCCTAAATTCCGATAAGACTTGAGAAATTTTCAAAAATTAAATGTGAAATAGTTGGGCAAATAGTTGCTACAGAGTCAAGACTGAGTCACCCAGGAAGAAGACAGAGCGGGAGCCTCTTCTTGTTCCGCTTTGCACTTACTTCTTCCTTGGTGCACACCGTGCTGACCTTAGCGACCAGGAAGCCACTCTTGGAACTCAAAGGCAGACCGTGTGAGCTAGAATGTACACTGTGACTCTCACAATTTATAAAGTCTTTTCTATTTCTAAATAAAAGTTATGCTTTTGAAACCTGTAAGTCTGGTTTTTTTTTGTTTGTTTGTTTTGTTTTGTTTTTTGTTTTGTTTTTTAAAAAAACCGTGTTCTCTAGATCCAAAATTGTTAGTATGGATGATGTTTGTTCTTGAAACAGCAAAACAAGGGTGATAGAAAGGTTGGTTTCAGAGACTAATTATAACCTCTGCATTAATGTGCCTTTTTTTCTCTCTTAGCCAAAACCTTTTAAACTACACAATTGATGGTTTGTTGAGAAATAAACATACATAATCACATTTGTATGTGTGTGTGTGTATGTGTATTTGTGTGTGTATATGTGTATGTGTGTTTGTTGTAAAAGCTTTAACAAAACAAAATAGCCACACAAGTAAGTTGTAGTTTTATGGGCATTAACCATATTGCATAAACATTTGCCACAGCAAAGGGCACTGCCCCATGAGGTTTAGAGTTGTTGTGAGCCATGTCTTAATGGTGAATGGACATGCAGGGTCTGTGAGGAAAACAGTGTACAGGAGTGCTTTGGTTCATGGGTTGTGGGGCATTAACTCAGTTGCCAGCAACAAAACACCTCACTGCTCTGGTGTTCCTTCTGCAGAGAATTAGGAGTGTTACTTGTTCCTAATGACCAGCAACTGTTTCACTGTACCAAGTAAGGCAGGGATATGATACAATATGTAAATTGCCGTGACAGGTGATGGGGTCGAGTGCAGCAGGTGCAGCTCTGTAAGGACCCAACGGAAGGAAGATGGAGAGTGTGCACATATATGCTTGGCTTTGACTTGGGTCTGACTCTGCCAATCCCTGACATTTAGGACCTCCCTCAACATTTCCTGACCCCACCTTTTAGGAGCTGTTGAAAGTACATAAGAAGAAAGAGAGAAAACACCAGGAGCAGAAAGTTCCATCCTTGAATGCATGCCGGGTAGTCAGAGTCACAGCGAGCTAACAGACAAGTTCTCATAAAAAGTGTCCTCTGTGTGTGGGAGATAGACCATAACCAAAGGGCTGTGCTTCGTGTTGAGTGTTGACTTCAGCCTCTCCAGAGGCTGTGAGCTTGTGTGTGTGTGTGTGTGTGTGTGTGTGTGTGTGTTAGGGAACATGACATTCACATATTCGTAGATGTGTTCTTTTAAAGAGTAGAATGTATAACTTTTACTTTCAACATGGTTTAAGATAGGACTGCCAGGAAAGACTTGTTTTAAAAATGGTATCGGAGTCCAGACTTAAGAGAGCTCAGGGAGTCACCATGTGGAAATCTGGACAAAGGGAGATTTGTGAGCAGATCTCGTATGCCACCAAAACAACTTGGACTTCCAGTGAGAGGGAAAGCCATAGGGGATATGAGCTAAGACTTGGGAATCTCTCTGGCCACCTAGCAGAGGAGGAGGACAATGATGGCTCAGACAAGATAAAGGTTTTGAATAATTAAAGATGAGTTGGACTAGGGTCCTAGTGGGAGGGGTAACAAGTGGTCACGTTACAGGTCTGTTTGGAAGGCAAGTCCTTTAGATGCCTTGAGTGAGAGGATAAGAGAAGTGAAGGGCGACCCTGGAGTTTGCAAACTAAGACGCTGTAAAAACTAAGAGTTGTCATTTACTAACAGAGATGAGGAAAACGACAGGAACCATAGGATTTTAGGACAGTGGTTCTCAACCTCGCTAATGCTGTGACTCTTTAACACAGTCCCCTATGTTGTGGAGACCCTAATCATAAAATTATTTTTGTTGCTACTTCATAGCTGCAATTTTGCTACTGCTGTAATCAGAATGTAAATATCTGGTATTTCTGATGACTTTATGTTGTGACCCCTGTGAAAGGGTTATTCACCCTCCAAAGAGGGGAGTCTTGAATGCAGTTTTAGGAAGAGACCAGTGAAGATATGGGCAAGGTGCTGTTCTTTCTACATACTCAAGGGCAGTATAGAGAAAGATACTGGATGTACAACAGTCAGTATTTAAATGGTCATTTGCATAGTAAGTTGGTAAATTGTACAAAGCTGTTTAAATGATATAAATTTGTATGATGATCATGTTGTAATTGACTTTTATTATATAACAAAATAATGCCAGAAAAATTAGTTTTCCCAAGATCACAAAATTGAAATTTAATGACACTAAGTATCCTGATATTCTGATAACTTTGCTCTGTCAGTCACAAAATTGACACATAAAGGAAATTCTCATTATTTCCATAATTAAGAAAAAAAATTCTGCTCTGCCTTCACATTGTACATTCATCCCTAAAAACCAACAGGCTTCTAGAGAGAAGTGCAGTCATTTTGATATTTGAAGAAGCTTACTTAGGTTATTTTTTAGCCTTTGATGTATTTAAAATGTATATTTTAATGTAGGCTTTAAATTTGAATATGCATGTTCGAATTCTTTAAATGGTATGAGTGTAATTTATTGTTTAAAAGCATTCTTACATTTAAGAAAATACTTTATATTGTTTATTTCATAGTAATTTATTCTGTTATCAGTTATATCAGGGGGAAAAGGTGGAAAGAAGCTACATTTACACTTTTCTTTTTGAGAGACGATACCATTGTGTAGCTATGGCTAGCCTGAACTTTCTCTGTAGACCAGGCTGCCCTGGAACTCACAGAGATCTGCCTGCGTCTGCCTCCCAAGTGCTGGGAGTAAAGGTGTGCTCCATGTGTGACCATTCGCTCAGTCTTGAGTATTTTCCTTTTCATATTAGAATAATAATGTTTATTTATTTTAGTTTTTTTATTTTTAATTATGTGTTCCTGTGAGTATCTGTGTAGGGGCGTGGACATATGAGTGAGGTTACCTACAGAGGTAACAAGGACCCATTGGATCCTTGGAGCTGGAGTCACAGGCATGTGAGAGCTGACTGACCTGAGTGCTGGGAATTGAACTCAGGTCTTCTGACAAAGTAGTACAAGTTCTTAAGCACGGAAACCATCTCGCCAGCTCTTATGATGTTTATTTTTGAAACAGAAATACAAGAAACGAAAATACACGTGATTGAGATTTGGTGTTGTGTTCAGCAGGATGACATCTGCATATTGCCATTAGCAAAGTAAAAGTTCAAATCCATCAAAACCATCTACTTGGTTCTTTAAAGGTTGACACACGGTTTATCATTTTCATTCAGTAAAGCAAGAGATGTACCATTCTCTTTATCTATTGTATAAATTCTTAAAACATTAAGCATTTGGAATGTAAACAAAGAATATAGAAAATAAAAATAAATAAATAAAATTTTAAAAAATTCCTAAGAAATTTATCCTCTAATGAGTTAAATATTAGGAACAGATTAATATGGTTCTCTTAAGTACATTTCCTTAAAGGTTGTATTTAGTGTGTCTGTAACCTTGGCTGTTATAACATTACTCTTCTGACCTCTCATCTCTGTAAATAGCAAATTCTTTCTGCTCACACAGGAAGTCCTGCATGTTGCGAGCGTGGAAATGCAGCTAGCGGCTGCAGTGTCCTTTCTGACCATTCTTCAGGAAGAATCAATGTCAGTCCACACCTTTGCACACTCCTTCCTGCAAGTCATTCTCCTGCACCTGGAGCACAGGGACACAGGTCAGGGCCCAGCATGCTTAGTTACATTCTTGCTTATGTGATCTGGCAAGTGGTTGTGGTCCTTTGCCACCTGTGGGCCTGATGAAAAGAGCTGAGGTCCTCCAAGAAAGATCCCTGGGACAGAACACAGTGGTGCCTCCTCCAGACTTTTCTTTCCTTAGATGTTTCCCTTTACATTTTTGTTCATGGGATTGTCATACAGTAGGGCTAGCATATATCTCCCTCAAATTATTTTTCAGTATTTAAAATTTTCTAAAGTTATTTAAGACAAAACTGTAGAAAATGTCTTAGAATGGTAATAATAATTTTTATTTTTTAATAAAATGGGATTGCAGCTGTTGCTGGATGAGCTGAGAATGCGTTTGTTCCTGAGATGTTTAACCTAGCATGTTGCATCTATGTCCATTAGGTGTCAGCAATGCATGGCTGGAAACACTTCTCTCTGCAGTAGAATTATTGTCAAAAGAAACCCTGAGGCATGAGGTAATACTGTGATGTTTGTTTTTTTTTTTTTCTTTTTGTAAATAATAAATCGTGCTACAGGTTGTTTTTTTTTTTTTAAGAAATAAGATTGTTTTCCATTGTGAAAGCAACATGTACTCATTGTAGAAAATGTAAATAATTCAGAAAATGTAAGGACGAAAAAGAATGTATACTTGTGTAATGGCTGGTTTCACGTTTCTGAGCTCTGTCCTCGGCTTTGCCCTCTGTGTGGTTGCCGCTTGTCACACCAGTGACTTACCGAGTCTGAACAGGAGCACGTCTCACCTAGCATCATTTCCCTGTGTGTAGTTGCACAAGAAATTATTTTACGTGTTAAACGCTGGAAGCTATTTTTAGCCTTCTGTTTTTTTATGATCAAAATATGGCCTCTCCGTAGAGCTTTTCAGGTATCTTTTCAATTGTAGCACATATAAAAGTGGTCTCACCTGGCAAGGGGACATTAATATTCTAAAGCTCTTCACTAAATATGTGAAATACAGCTACCCTGAGTTTTTATTAAAAATAGCGTTCCACGGGGATGTGGCTCAGTTGTTAGAGAACTCGGCTAGCAAGCCCAAAGCCTGGGTCTGACCCTAGGGTGTCATTAGCTGGGCATGGGTCATATGACTGTAACCCTGGCACTCAAAGGTGAAGGTAGAAAGGGGATTCAAGGTACATTGTGAATTCCAGTTTATCCGGGGTCATGTGAGATGGCCTTAAAATCAACAATAAAAATGACGTTCCCTTTTAATTTGGTAGGCTAAAGGCATAAATGCATTTTAACTAGAAATTTCAAATTATACTGTTGACTACTTTTTCATATATTATATCTAATTGGTTATATTTATTCTTTAGGAATTATGAGATTCTGACCTTTAAGCACCATTTACATATACCATCTCTCTGCCATCCTTTCTTATATTTGTATATATTTGTATAAAAATTCATCACAGTTGGTTTTTGCCTTTTAATTTTCAATATGGTTTATTTTGTTTCTCTTGAAAATTTTTATTATAAATTAAGGTGATCTAACAGTGGCTATGTCCTTCAGCTATAATTCATGTTATTTATCAATGTTTAAAAATGAAAATATTCTTCGAGGAAGTTGGTGTTTGCAGCAGGAGTACATAAGTCTCTGTCCATTTATTCTCCAATTATCTCCTTTTAGATTCTGAATCCACTTGTTTCCAAGGCACAGCTTTCCCAAACTGTCCAGTCGCGTCTAGTTAGCTGTAAAATTTTAGGAAAACTAACCAACAAATTTGATGCCCATAGGTGAGTATTTGTGTGTAATTTTTTTCGTCTATCAAATTAAATTGATTTTAAAATATATAATGCTATATTAGCAATGGTTACTTTTGCATTATTCCATATCCTCACAAGCTTAGCAATTGTAGCTATACAGACTTCTCAGCAGATAAGAGTACTTACTGGAAGCATTTCTTCCGAGTTTCATGGGGTTTCACAGTCGAGTTAAATTATTCTCTAACTCCTGTCTTAGTTTTCCCAATCCCATACTATGGTTTCTTGTGAGGATAAAATAGGATTATAATGGGATTTCCAAAATTGATAAACATGAGCTAAAGATAGGATTTCTGCTTTATTATACCACTGTCATGACTTCCTTCTTTTGAATAATCTCATGACAGCATGTCTGCGCTCTCTGTGTTGCTCACAGAAGATGCACTGGAGCTGGAGCATGAGAGTGATTGTCAAAGCAGAAGTACATTTGCCTGACAGATGCCAGAGTCAGACAGTGCATTGTTATAGCTTTCTGAATTAGCTAGGAGCATTTAACTGCTGGTACAAAGTTAACCCTTATCTTTAGCAAATATTGTAACTAAAGGTAACATCCATTAGTAAAATTATGTAAAAATGCAGTATAAACTGTGAATTCTTATGTTAAAGTATATTAGGTTAATAAAGTAACTCATGGTTTTAAAGAACTATTTCTTTAACAATTTCATATATATATTTATGTGTGTATATGTATATGAACATGTACACACATATATGTATACAATACATACACACATATATATGTATACACATATGTATAATGTATCTTGATATAGCTAACCTGAATGTCCCTTTACCAATCCCTTCCAGGTCCTCCCCCTTCTTATTTTTCATTTTTCTTTTTTTTTCTTTAAAAAAAAGAATCTACCATTTCTAATTAGTGCTGCCTGTGTGCACATGGATGTGGGCAACCTATCCACCCACCTTGAAGAAAATGACCCCACACCCATTGTCAGTGACTTCTCAGCTAGGGGTGGAACCTCATGTATCCTTCCTGTCCTTGCTGGAATGGTGTCTGGCTTGTTCTTATGCCAGTAACCAAAGCTGCTGTAAATGCAGGAGTACAACAGCCATGTCATATCTGAAGACAGAATTTTACAGCATGTCTCTCCCTGTTCTGCTCCTTCCATTCTTTCTGCGCTCTTTCCCAGTGTTTCCTGACCCTTGTAGGGCTGTCTAATCTATGGTTGAGCTCTCAGCACTTTGACCAGATGTGAATCTCTTGCACTGACTTCTCTCCCACTGCCCAAAGAAGCATCTTCCTTAGTTGAGAGCAGCACTAATGTATAGTTTAAACATAGATACTCAGAAGGCAGTTTGACAGCTGCTCATTTAGCAGAGTAACTGTTGTAAGTTTATACCAAAGGCTTGTAGCCTCCCAGCTGTGGGCTTTTGACAAGATTTACAGTAAGAGGCATGGATTCCCTCCTAAGACCCAAGTGAAAGCAGTCTGTCACCTCCAGCCCAGCCATGCCACTATTGCACAGTAGTCACATCCTGCTTGCCTCACAGGTCTGTATTGTAGCATGCACGATCAGCAGTTGTACTGATAACTTTTCTCCACTAGTCATGCATTGCCTCTTCTGGCACCATGAAAACAAGCCAGCAGGGTAGAAGTTTTCATGCCAGTTCTGGCTTGATTTCTCTACAATCTATAGAACAACCAAAGTATGTTGTGTCTTAAGTAATATGGTCTTACTATGTAGTTATATGGGCAGGCAAGAACAATATCAGTAATAGGGAGATAAGGTTTTTATTTAATAACCCATATGTTCTAAGGAAAAAGCTCTTGTGTACCCTTGCAGGGTACTGCCATTAAAACTGTTTTATAAAACATGTATCTTAAGCACATGATTGGTTTTCCTAAAGCTTTTCCACATACCCTTAGTTTTAGTTATCCTACTTAGTAAGTGTTCTATTGCTGTGAAGAGATGTGATAACATTTACACAACTCTTATAGCATTTAATTGGGGCTGGCTTACAGTTTTAGAAGTTTAGTCCATTATCCTAATAGTGGGAAACATGGCAGAGGCAGGTAGACGTGGTGCTGGAGAAATAGCTGAGAGTTCTACATCTGGGTCTAGCAAGGGTAGGGAGGAGGAGGGAGAGAGAGAAACTGGGCTTAGCTTGTGAGTTTGAAACCACAAAGCAGACTCCCAGTGGCATACTTCCTTCAACTAGGCCACACCTCCTAATCCTTCTCCAGCAGTGCCACTCCCTGATGATTAAGCATTGGAATATATGAGCCTATGTGGGTCATTCTTATTCAAACCAGCACACCACCTTCCATCTCATCTTCTGTTCCCTGCCCCCATCCCTGCTTTCTATCTTCCTGATTTCCACAGACACTCCACATTAAACATACAAATCTAAAAATTCAAAGATGTTCTCTTACATATGTAGTAATTTGAGATTTGGGGATTTTTGAAAATATTAGTCCAAAATGTCCATCCATTTACGTGTTTTTTTACTTTTTTTTTTTTAAACCTGTCTTCCTCAGCATTAAAAGAGAAATACTTCCCCTGGTAAAATCACTCTGTCAAGATGTGGAATATGAAGTTCGATCTTGTATGTGTCGTCAGTTAGAAAACATAGCTCAGGGCATTGGGTAAGTGTCTGTCCCGGCCCTCATGCTGCACAGTCGCATTGCCAGAGTGTGACACACGCACACCATGTTCATGTATTTCATGAAAGTCTGCTGTTCTTTATGTGCTGTCCTCAAATGATCATAGCAGGCCTCTCCTGCTGTGTCTACGGTAAGAGGTGAAAGGGGATGTATTAAGCATGGCATAGATTTTTAATTACTGCCAGTTGCTCTCTTTCTCCTCTTGGTTACTCAGAGTTCTGAGCAACCAGATCCACGAAGAGACCATGTCCCAGGAGAAACCAGACCTGGAGTATAGCTGAGCAGTTCTTTTGGTTGGCCATATTCTGCCTATATTATTAGGCATTTTAGGTAGATTTGCTGTTATTGAATGAAGCCTTGTTGTATCCCTATGCAGTTCCAGGCTCTGTGTGCTCCTGGATTTGTGGCTCTTCTTGCCCATTGGGGACATACTATCCAGGAAGAAAAAGCATAAGACAGGCAGTCTCCACTCTGCCCAGGTCAGGGTACAAGTAAGTATAGTAGTAAACGAAATCCCTAAAAATCTTGGGAAGTGAGTTTTGTTTTAAGGATTCTAAAGGAAGTGGACAGATAATTCTCTCTCTCTCTCTCTCTCTCTCTCTCTCTCTCTCTCTCTCTCTCTCTCCTCTCTCTCTCTCTCTCTGTTTTTTTGAGACAGGGTTTCTCTGTGTAGCTCTGGCTGTCCTGGAACTCACTCTGTAGACTAGGCTGGCCCCAAACTCAGAAATCTGCCTGCCTCTGCCTCCAAAATGCTGGGATTAAAGGCATGTGCCACCACACTTAGTGATATTGGTGTCTCTGTTACTGTTAATCTGTTAGTTTTTTACAGATAAGGACAGTGAACTGCTAGTTATGACTATGGAAAGCTTTAGAATGTCAGTAACAGACTCAGGGTGTAGTCATGTGCTATGGGCTGTGTCTGCTAACCAGTTCTTGTGTTGTGATCTCAGAACTCTTTTCCTGGTAGGTCTTCAGAAGCTTCAGGACTCTTGTTGGATCACTGTGGACTGTAATTACACCAGTCTCATCTAGACCATGTGTATGGAGTCAGAACTGGATTGGACAGTGTACCATTTACTCCACTTCATAAAAATGTGGAATACCTAGTCATTTACTTTTTTTTTTTTTTAAGGCCAAGTGTTTTAGTGTTCTGTTGTTTAGACAGTGTTTTACTGTTCTGTTGCTGTGAAGTGACCATGTGAGCAAGTGAACCTATGGAAGGAGGCATTTGATCGGAGGCTTGCTTACGGTGTTAGAGGGTTAGTGCACAGTCATCACGGTGGGAAGCAGGCAAGCATGGCTCTGGAGCAATGCTGAGAGCTTTATATCCCAATCAGTGCAAAGAAAGTGGGGAGTAGACACACACACACACACACACACACACACACACACACACACACGATAGAGACAGGGAGACCGGGTGTGGCCCTTTTAAACTTCAAAGTCTACCACACCTATTCCAACAAGGCCAACCTCCTAGTCCTTCCCAAGCACTTAGAACTGGGGACCAAGCATTCAAATATATTTAAACTACCACACCAAGCATGTTCAGATTAGTCTTCCCTAATTAATTCAGGATTATTTCTTAAGGACTAATTTGTAAAAAAAAAAAAATAAAAAAATTACAGAGAATATACTCAGCTTCAGTAGGTTAGAATACATTTAAACCAAGTTGCTTAATCATATGTACACATTTATTTAGTGTTGAGTTCTCGTGTCCTATTACAAATATAATGGTAGGACTTTTCCCGGTCTGGTAATGGAAAAGTAATGGTACCCAGGCTGGTTGTGTCAGTCAGCTTTCTGTTATTGTAACAGATGCTATGACAGCTTATGGAGAGAAGCTTTCTTTGGGGTCATTATTTGGAGGTTTTAATTTGTAGTAGGGCTGAAGATCTCTTACTTTGGGGCCTCTAGGAGACAGCACATGTAGTGGAGAGTGGGCGGAACAAAGCCATCACTTCTTGACCAGGAAACGAAACTGAGGAAGACGGTGCTGTCTGCTTCTAGAGCATGTCTCCAGTGTGTGGAAAACTCCCAGCATGGCCTCTGTCTTAGAGTTCCCATCGCCTCCTCATAACAATCAGTTAAAAAAAAAAAAACAGTTTTAGGCTCTAGTGAAAAGAGTAAATTAATTATCTACTTAACATTTAAAATGATTTAAATTCTCACTAATATTGTGTGGCTGAAGATTTAATGAGGAGATATTTTTGAGACAAAAAACAAAAACAAAAACAACCCACTGATAAGCCCTATGAGATTTAAAGTTCAAATAAAGTTAAAATTAAGAGCCATTTAAAAAAATTAAAATAGGATAGAAAAATTCCAGCGCCTAGTGAATAGATAGACAAATCACTCTCTGAGTTCAGACGTATGAATTGCTTAGAGGTATGCTGGGAGATCTGTGGTGGGGAAGAAATGTCTTGCGCATGTCCTGTTGAGGCCATGATGATGCCCATATCATACAACAAATGCAGTAATTACAGAAAGCACAGTACAAAATGTCCTTCAAGTGAGGAAACTGAAGGAACAATTTTCTGTTGAAGTCTTTCTGTTTGCTTTTTTTTTTTTTTTTAATTCTCTTTCTTTTGACAGGGCCTCATTATGTAGTCTTTGCTGGCCTGACATTTACTGTGTAGATCAGGCTCAAACTCCAAGATTCACCCAGTTTTAAATATTTTTTTAGGCTTATTCATTTGTAATTTATTTCTTTCTTTATTCTGTTTTATTGAGACAGAATCTCACTGTGCAGCCCTGGCTGGCATGGAATTTGCTTTATAAACTGTGTTGTTCTTGACTTCACAGAGTTCCAGCTACCTCTGCTATTGCATTGTTTCATTGTTTTGTTTTAAACTCTGTTAATAACTCTGCAGGGTATAATTGATGCTGTCTTCTGTACTGTATGCAACGGAGGCTATATCTGAAGGCTCCCTTTCATCAGTAGAGAAGGAATGCTGACTAGGAGCTGCTTATGATGAGATTCTAAGTATTGTTTAGTCTATAAAAGCATTTATCATCCCTTATTATTTTAGATTGAATATCCAGGGTTGTCTACCATTCTTTTGTGTGGAAACTAATTATTTTAGTAATGTCGTATGCACTTCAGAAAATTAGAAAAATAACATGCCTCAAAATCTAGATCAAATAATTTTTCTTGAATTTCTTCAAATACTGATACTACATTTTTTTTCTTAACTAGCTGGATCATTTCCTGAAATTTATTTAAAATAGAAAAATTATATAATTTATAAAGTATAATATAACAAACACCATAGTTATTAAAATTTCTATAGTTAGCGCCGGGCGTGGAGGCGCATGCCTGTAATCCCAGCACTTGGGAGGCAGAGGCAGGCGGATTTCTGAGTTCGAGGCCAGCCTGGTCTACAGAGTGAGTTCCAGGACAGCCAGGACCACACAGAGAAACCCTGTCTCGAGAAAAAAAATTTTTTTCTATAGTTAGCTGGGCGGTGGTGGTGTAAGCCTTTAATCCCAGCACTTGGGAGGCAGAGGTCTGAGTTCGAGGCCAGTCTGGTCTACAAAGTGAGTTCCAGGATAGTCCGAACTGTACAGAGAAACCCTTTCTCGAAAAAAAAAATTTTTTTTTCTATAGTTAGAAGTAGTTCACAGGAGAAATTAGAATTGATTTAATCATTATAAAATCATTAGCAGTATTCAATATTTTTAAATCTTTGGGAGTTTCATACAGTGTATTTTATTATGTCCCCTCCTAACCCCCGTAACCCCTCCCATATCCTCCCTGTATTTCTTACACCCATGGCTGCCGTTCTCACCAGATGGCATGCGTGGAGACGAGAGCAGGGCGCTGGAACCAGCGGGGCTGCTCAGTTGTTTCTATTGCACTCTGGCTGCAGGTTTGCTGTTCTGACTTATTTTCTTCTACTGCTTATTGTGCAGGACAGAACTGACAAAGAATGTGGTGCTTCCCGAATTAATAGAGCTCTCTAGGGACGAGAGTGGCAGCGTGCGGCTCGCTGCTTTTGAAACCTTGGTTAACATGCTTGACATGTTTGATACAGGTAACTCTGCATGTACAAGCATCTTTATTTCTGAAAGGCAGTTTTCCATTGCTAGTAAGGGGCAAAGGCTGCTTGCGACCTTTCTGTCAAGTTTGGAGTGTTATGAGTATTTAATGTCTTGTGTGCTTCTGGTGCTGCTGTGTGCTTCCTGTTTCTCATTTTTCTCTTCAGAACATAACTGGCATGTAGAAGCTGAAGAATTTGGCTTGGGAAGCAGCCCTTAACTTAATTTCCTCAGCTAATTGATGTTAAGTCCTGACGGCAACATGTCTAAATGACTAAAACATGATTATAACATGCCTGAGAGAGGTCCTTCCTAATAATATGTTAATGCCACAAGTCTGGCATTAAAATGCCAATGGAGAAGAAATTGGAGTAGATAATTCAGTGAGGATGTGTAAGAAAATATTTCTTGTTCTTATCCAAACCAAGGCACAGAACAGCTAGCTGTTCTACTAAGCATGTACCCAGACCTAGGTTGATGCTGGCTCTGGACAAGTAGTTCATCAGTGGATGTTAGGCCATGGCAAGGTGCTTAGCAGGTCAAATGTCAAGACTGAGTTGTGAAAGTCAACTGCGTAATTGTAGGGTTGGGTTCCGGGACTATCAACATTTGATCTGAAACAGGGCCTCTGAAAGATTATTACAGTATAGATGATGATTCTGTATAAATAGTTCAGCATGGTCACTGAGATAATATGATGAACCACAGTAACTATTGTATTGATTTCCTTTAATAACAACTGGAGATAAGGCTCTGAATTGTGATGGTAATACAGTCATAGTAGCATGACACCCGTATCTCTGTTATGGCTTTTCACCCCTTAGTACTGATGCATGTCTGATGGCTTTATCAACTGTGGGAATTCTCACGAGTATCTGGAAGTGAGACTTAAATATTGCTATCATATCAAAAGCATATGGCCTAAGTGGATACATATATTTAAAGAATTGGTCAACCTTTAAAGACCATGTAAGAAGTAACAACAGTGAATTTAAGTAGACAGGTTAGATTTCAAGTTGACTTTGATAAAAACAATGTTAAGGTTACAGTGTGGCATGGAAGGAGTGTAAGAGAGAGCTCAGTTTCCTGGGCCTCCTCTCCAACTACTTAAGTTGCTAATGTTAGAACTCTTCTGGTTACTCACACTCAAGACCCCGCTCATCCAGCTGTGTAATTGTGGTGACCCTATGCTCATTCCCGTGTGGCTCCTGCACAAGTCCAAACTCAGTTTCTGGTGATCCCACCCCTTGTCTCTAGTCCCATTATCACCGCTGTCAGATATTTCTGTCATTAGTCTGTGTCTTAGTTTCCTCACAGTAATGTCAACAACTGCCTCTAAACCATATATTGTTTTGTTTTGTTTCCCAGATGACAGAAGTCAAACTATACTTCCCTTAGTGAAATCATTTTGTGAAAAGTCTTTCAAAGCAGATGAATCAATTCTGATTTCTTTATCGTTTCATTTAGGAAAGCTATGCCATGGACTCTATGGTACGTTATTTGGGGTTGCAAGACTAACTGCTCTTCTCTTTTGCCCCTACTTGTTTCCTTCAACTCTTTTTGGGAAGCACTTGCTCTCAAGTGTGTGCAGCCGTAGGAGAACTTAGATCTTGGCAACATAGTTTAGAGCACATTTAGAAATGATGTTTTCATGGATGGCACCTTATTTGAAAAGTCAGTAAGTGCAGCCCACAGAATTTCTGGGCAATTTGTATATTTAAGATGCAGCATGCTAATAGAGGTTCAGGACCTTAGCTTTTCATAATGCAGTGAGAACAACTTAAAAACCATTTCTCGAATGATATAGTGTGTGAGTAGTTCAGCTTAGAATGTAGACCAACTCTCAGGAGTCATGTTATTTGAGTATATTCTTAGCTTATTGTGATCATAGATGAACTAAGCTCTTATCTAGCATAGTAATATACTTTATGTGGATTGCAGACATCTGGTAATTGAAAAATGTTTTACTCTGTCCACTAAATCCCTGGATCTGAGAGAGTTGATGAATGGGGAACTATCCCGTTGATGAATAGTATTTCTGATCACTTTGGCATCTTCCAGGCTTTAGCTCCTTCTCTGTAGATACATGTACATTTTTTCCTGCAAATACTTTAAAACATATACCATAAATACACAGCAGTATTTTAAGAATGGTCCTGATGATGATGGTATCTTAGTTCTTCACAAGCTGTAGAACTAATGGAGACATAATTCCTGCTTTCTGTACGTATTTTGAAAATTAAAATATTATTATTTATTTTTATTTTTTTTACTTTATTATTCTCTCATACATTACATCCCAGAGTTTCTCCTTCCTCCACACCTCCCAACCCTTTCTCCTCAGCTCCCCATCCTCTACATCAACTCTTCCTCTATTTCCCTTCAGAAAAAAATTTGTGCATAAATTATTAAAGTAAACACAGAGTGAAAAAATATGATTTGCTAACTTTCTTCAGAGTATTTGTTTGCTCATTGCTATAACTATGAACCAACCTTCTGTAGCCATTTTGCTTTAATATTTTATTCTAAACATTTTTATTGTACTCTGAGTTTCTTTAAAAAATTTTTTTTTGTAATTGAAATGTTGGACTCAGATTTTACATTTGTTTTAGGAATTTTCACTCCAGATCAGCACTTGAGATTTTTGGAGTTTTATAAGAAACTCTGCACACTGGGTTTGCAACAAGAAAATGGCCACAATGAAAACCAGATTCCATCCCAAATCGTAGAGCAAGAGAAGAAATACACTTCAGTACGAAAGAACTGCGCTTACAACTTTCCGGTAATAAATACTTGCTTGTGCTTGCTGGTCCTTTGATTATGGCATTACAGGATATGAGTAGAGCACGTGAAAACATTGACACCTCTGCACTGTGTAGCACTGATCTAACTGTATAGAGGCATTAAGCAAATTTCGATGCAATTTATATTTCTTTGTATATAAATTAAAATTATATTTATGCATTTGGTTTTTATAAACAATATGTATTAATATGATTAATAGGATGTGATTTCCATGTTAGCGAGATGATTATATCAGGTATTGATGCATGTTTTTCTCTCCTTCCCATTCATCTCCTTCCACCTCCACTAGGCCATGATTGTTTTTGTTGATCCTAAAAACTTCCACATGGAACTCTATTCTACATTCTTCTGCCTTTGTCATGACCCTGAAGTACCAGTCAGATACACTATTGCTATTTGCTTTTATGAAGTAAGTCTAAGAATGAATTCCATGGTGCACATGTTGATTCTCTCTGTGGTTTTAGATACTGTTTTAATAATCTCTATACTGTGTTTATAGACTTGTTATAAGACAGAGACTCCATATCTCTTTCATGTTGTAGTTTTAAGTCTTATTTTTGAATTCCCATAATTCTCTTTTTAGTGTGTATACAAAATCCATTTACATAAATACATTATATTCATTTACTCATTGAGCTATTTTCAGCATATTTAAACTAAATATTTACTTTAAGCCAGACATTATGATAGCTATAATTTAAAATGATTTGTCATATTTATACTTTGCCCCTATGCATAAGTAGTTTTTGGGTAAATGGAAACTTGAGTAACAAATTATTTACGTTTATTGCTTTTACTGCAAGTGAAATTTTATGAGCATAGATTTTAGCTTCAGCTGTACAGCTTTATATAAATTATGTGCAAAAGCAAACTTTCATGGTGAACATAATTAACTTTTTTCATCTTTGAAGTTGAAATTAGGGACCTGTTTCTAAGAAAACCAGTAAAGACACACGTATGTAACATTTGCCAGGCATGTGTCCATTAATTGTCTCATCACTGTGACAAGCTACCTGACTAAGGTAACTTAAGGAAGGTTTTATGTTATCTCACAGTTTGGGGCACCGTCCATCATGGTGGGGAAGGCCTGGTGGCAGGAGCTGAGGGCAGCTGGCCACGCTGGGGCCACAGTCGGGAGCAGAGAGCAGTGAGTGCTGCTGTCAGCTCCTTAGTTTAGTTAGTCCAGGGCCCAGGCCATGGCGTCCTAGTCTGCTTCTCTGTTGCTCTAGTAAGCACCATGACTCAAAGGTTTAATAAGACTCACACTTCCAGATGGCAGCCCACAACGAGGGAAGTCAGGGCAGGAGCTCAGATAGGGGCTTGAGAGGGAAGTCAGGGCAGGAGCTCAGATAGGGGCTTGAAGCAGAAAGCATGGAGAAGTGCTGCATCATGTGCTGGCTCTGTGGTTCTCTCAGCTTAGCTGTCTTACACAGCTCAGGCCCCTGCCTAGCAAACGGTGTTGCCCTCAGTGGGCTGGGCCCTTCTCTGTCAATTGTCGATCAAGACAAGGCTGGCTCCACAGACACAGCTCCTGGCCATCTGATCTGGGCGGTTCCTTAGCTGGGTGTCCTCTTCCATACAGGTGACTATGCTGAGAAAGTGGAGCTAAGACAGCATGGGCTTCCCACCTCAGTTAATTCAACCCAGAAATTCCCGCACAATGTGTACTGACGTTTGTCTGCTAAGTTAGTCTAGATCCTGTCCCGTTGACAATCAGTATTAACCATCACAATATATAAGCTATAACCTGTCTGTTCAAAGTAGTCACAGGACAGCCTCTTTGTAATTGATATGATAAAGTATTTTATTTCCTTACAAATCCTATGGTAAATTCTTATTGTCAACAGGAATATTTCATCGTCTCTCTTGCACTGTATCCCATATCAAGGCACTACTAGATTAGCTGAGAGAGCGCAGAGTATTAATAGCATCGTTATAAATATTATTTAAGATGCTTTGGACTGTTGAGTCATATTCTTTGCCTCTTTAAAATGTCACCTTTCTGGGGCGAGGGAGATGCTCAGTGGGTAAAGGGCTGAAGTGTGAGGGTTAGAGGTCAGGCCCCATGCAAACCTCGGCGGGCATAGCAGCCTGCCTGGAAGCCTGCCCTCAGGAGGCAGGGACAGGGCATCTCCAGAGCAGGCTAGTTAGCTAAAGCAGCTGAATCTGGAGCAGGCCTAGGTTTAAGTGAGAGACCTTTGATATATAAAGTGGAGAGTGATCAACAAGACACCCAACATACTTCATATGCGCACATATATGTGAATATGCATATGTACATGCACACACCCAAATACATGCAAACCTGAATAGCAATGAAAAAAATTTAAAAATTAAACTTTCTGACATTGATGAAATATATATTCATGCTAAAAAGTATAGGAAATATTCCACTTAAATGACACAGTTATTTAAAGCAATTCCAGTGTTACACAGTTAGTTGTATCATCTCTGTAGATTGACCCACAAAAGCTTACTTTTGGAGAAGGAAAAGGACTTCCTATTGGAGTCTGCAGGGTATTTGTTCATTTAGGTTGATCACCATGCACTCCTCAGAGAAAATTGCCCAAGGAGTGAGGTCTATGCAAACGTTAGATTCTCTTATCTCCTTTGTTTATTAATCTTTGATTTTAGTTTTATTTTGTAGCAAACAAAACAGCACACATACACACACATGCGTGCACACTCACACACCCACATCAGTGTTCCTGTGTTAGGACTCACTGTAGAGATGGTTGTTATATGTACTTTATGGGTGTCTAGTTTTCATGTTTTCACGGTCGAACCTGATGTGTGTAGGCTAAGGGTCATGTTTAGATCCCCCAAACAGGGCTTATTTTTCCCTTTAAATAATGAAAACTCACCACTGTGCTTACAAGTTTTCTAATCTAGTGTTAATGCTAGATTTGATAATTACTGTATTGATAACTTTATTCTGATTTTTTAGAAAATGTCATTTTGAAAATATTTCTAACAACTTAAAACAACCCAAAGTGAAAGATTTCAAAATACTTTCTTTATTCAAGCATTTTCTCACCCCAGCCCCTGTAAAGAAAACTTGACTCAAACCCAGTATATTATATCTTTCTTTCCCACTCTTTAAAAGGTAAAATGCGAACTGCTGAGCTCAGCTCTGTGCGCTCTGAGTTTGGTTAGAGGAACCGGAAGCCTTGATCTAGACCTGCACAGACCCTGTCAGCTGCTCTTGGACTGCAGACAGGCTGTGACAGCGATGAGGAAAACTGCCTTGGCAGAGTCACTAAGGGCTCTCTGTTCTGTCCTGCCTTTGAGAAGCTTAAGTGGGAAGAAAAGGCAGTATGCCTTGGGTATTCTTTCAGGCCCTTGAGCGCTCTCAGACTTTAGCTTGTGAAGGAGGGCGGCTGTGGGTGCTTATGGCTGGTGCCGAAGCCCTCGCTCTGGGAACCCACCCTTCGTTCCCGCCCTCCGGCCCTCTCACACGCAGCTCCCCCTGTGCCCACACATGCCAGGGTGGCAGGAACACATCTGTGCAGCTAAATCTACTAGAAGTTAATTCTATAGTTATGTTGTTGCTTATATCTATTTTAGAAGTATTTAATGAGAATGCAGTTAAATTATATATTTTAGTATTATATAGTCTGAAATCTGAGAGATTTCATTGTTGTGTTTTAGGTATCCAAACTTCTGAATTCTGGAGTACATTTAATACACAAAGAACTGATAACATTATTACAAGATGAGTCACTGGAGGTAATATAAGTTCCCACTCTGGCATTTACTTCTTTTATGTTAAGCCAAATTATGTCAGTGCCTGTGTCACTGTGTCATTGAGAAGATCGTAGAAATTAGAACTTTCAGTACATCTGGTTCTAAAATGAAGGTATGTATTGTTTATTAAGGAAAATTAGAAGCACTAACAAGTAGACAAAAGAGAAGCTTCAATTAAATCACTGTTGGTATTTTGTCACATTTTTGGTTTTCTAGTCAGGTTGCCCTTTTCTATTACAGGTTTTATTCACACTTAGGTGGTTTTGAGTATGTTAGCGTTCTCCAATCTAGATGAGTAGAATCTACACTGATTTTTTTTTCTAAAAAAGAAAAAAATAATAGGAACACCAAAAATGTTGTTTCGTCAGTAATACTTTTTCTATGTATAAACTGATTCATGGAGTTAACTAATTTAGAAGATAGATAATATCCATTATAAACACAATCAATATCTCTTTTAAAGGTTCTAGATGCTCTTATAAATCACCTTCCAGAAATCTTGGAACTTATGTCTGCTGGTGGAGAAAACAGTATTCAAGAAAATAAGGTAAATCCCATCTTTCAGGAAAGCTGGACATTTGTCATCTTATTCTGCATGGTGGTTGTGAGGAAACAGCAGAAGAATGTGTCAGAAACATTAAAATAGGTCTTGCCCTTGTGCTGGTCAGTGTCCAACCCTCTGTGCATTTATCAGGATGCAGGGATGCAGCCAGCACATCCTCAGCCAGCTTTCAAACCTACATGAGGGGTCTAGAGAGAGATGGCTTAGCAGCTAAGAGCTCCACTGATCATATAGGGAGGGACCTGGGTTCTGTCCCAGCATCCTTATTGCACAATGCAGTCACCAGTAACCGGACTCCGAAGGAATCTAATGCCTCTTATGGCTTCCTTTGGCACTGAACTCAGGTGTACCCCCCTCCATGCATATGCATACAATTAAACAACAAAATGAATATACATATACATATACATATACATATATATTTATTTACATGAGTTAGTTACACTATGAAAAGGAAGGATGGATTACATCCCAGCTCTGAGCCATATTTGGCAGGATTACCATGAGATACTGACAATTGATTGGTAATATCTTAAGCTTTCAATTTCTGTTCTGCTATTAAGGAATTTGGAGCCCCTAAAGTCCTAGGCACCATGGACCCATATTTTCCCAGATGGTGAAGTGACATAGGAATAAGATCTTCCAAGTTCCCAGCTCTTTTCTCCTCAGGCTGTCTCCTGTGCTTTCACTGTACCAGTGACAGTAGACAGGTGTAGATTAGTGGAAAGACTCTAAAGGAAAGCCCTCTTCCGATTCAGCATTTCTAATCATTGAACTGGTTTTTGTTTGTTTGTTTGTTTTTTTACAATAAGCATACAAGCAAGTAAATAAAATAGCACTTGCTGCATAGACATGCCTGTGCCTGTGAAGGCTGCCCTCTACAGTTACCACAGGTCCAACAACCACAATTCTTATTAATGTCTTTAGAATTTGGATCCATATTTTTAGTATTAATAATTATTATAAGTATAACAACTAGGACAATAGGTAAGAATTTAGAAGGTCAAGCTTGGTCAGAGTGAAATGTTAGGAAGTTTATGCTAGTTAGAACAGTTGCCTTGGTAACCATCCTGATAACCAACCTGTCAGGAAGAGTAACAAGCCCAGGCTCTAGAGATTTCATTTTCTGATGCCATAAATTTTACTCAAGCATTATTTATTTATTTATTTATTTATTTATTTATTTATTTTGAGTCAGGGTTTCTCTTTGTAGCTCTGGCTGTCCTGGAACTCACTTTGTAGACCAGGCTGGCCTCGAACTCAGAGATCCACCTGCCTCTGCCTCCCAAGTGCTGGGATTACAGGCGTGCGCCACCACCGCCCGGCTACTCAAGCATTTTTTAAATGTTTGATTCTGCCTGATAACTGCCACTCAGTGACAGCTGAGCCGCCGTCCAAACTCTAATGTCCGTCCCCGGTGTGCTCACTCCAGGCTGCGGCTGATGCTTGTCACCATCACTTAGTCACTGCTCTCCTTGGGTTTCTTGCAGTTCTCCTCACTGCCAGACTTGATCCCAGCACTCACGGCTGCTGAGCAGCGTGCTGCCGCCTCTCTGAAGTGGAGGACCCACGAGAAGCTGCTGCAGAAATACACCTGTCTGCCTCATATCATATCGAGTGACCAGATTTATTATCGTTTCTTACAAAGAATGTTCACCATCATGATGACAAATGTGAGCCCTCAATTCCCGTTGTTTTGAAATTGGGAATAATTTTGTCATTACTAAATTCTTCACCTTTTCAAGATACAGGAATGTCAGTTCCTATCAATTTGGAAGGGTGGCATTTCCCCAGGTCCCGAGAAGGAGAGTCAAGTCTCCTCTGGTCCTCTGATTTGCCTTTTGGTCTTCCGCCATTTAGCTGTAGGGAGGTGTGAACAGAATTACAAATACTCTTTGTCCACTGCCAGAGGATTGTGGATAACTCACCTCGAACTTTTGTGTCGGCTTTTAGAAGGAGTGTGTGGATAGCCCAGTGTGACCTCAAATTACCACATAGCTGAAGATGGATGGTACTGGACTTCTGATGCTCCTGCCTCTCTCTCCAACACTGAGATTATAGGTACACAGCACCATGCTTAATTTATATGGTGCTGTGAGTTGAACTCAGGGCTTCATGCATGCTAGGCAAGTTCTCAACCTACTGAGATACAGTTCCTGCCCTTTGCCTCAGACTTGTTACAGTTCACTGGAGAGAAAGATTGACAGGACTCTGTAATGTCGACTGCAAACTGAACGTCCGCTTTGTTGTTTCTTCTGCTGTCCCCATGTCACCATCTCACATCGGTCAGGCCTTTATTCCCGAGGCTCCCTGCAGCCCCCTTAGTCTGACACTGTCTTTCTTTCATAGTGCCTCAGGGCAGTTACCCTGAAAGCATGCAGACATTGGTGTCAGCCTTCTGTTCACGGAGAGGAGTAACATCTTGCTCTCCATACAGCTAAGTGGAACCTCATGAAGTAGTTACAAAAGCTTTCTTAAGAACTTTGCTATTTTCCTCACTGCCAGACTTGATTCCCACATTCAAGGCTGCTGAGCTGCAGCGTCTTTGAAGTGAAGGGCCCAGGAGAAGATGCTGCGGAAACACACCTTCTGTTCACCCTACTGTACATTCGTGATGGCATTCTAGGAAAGTTTTTGTTTTTGTTTTTTGAGTCAAGGTTTTTCTGTGTAGCCCTGGCTGTCCTGGAACTCACTCTGTAGACCAGGCTGGCCTGGAACTCAGATACCCACCTGCCTCTGCCTCCCAAGTGCTGGGATTAAAGGCGTTTGCCACCACTGCCTGACTACTAGTAAAGTTTTTAAAGTCTTTTTTTTTTTTTTAAGCTGCAGCTAGTGGGGATGCAGCAATAAGGTCCTTGAAGAGCATGCATAGGTCATGCATCCATCTCCTGTAGCAGAGTAAACCAACCAACCAACCATGTTTCTATGTTACAATCTGAGCAGAAGCATCATCACTTCCATAAAAGGGAAATGAGGGTCCCTTCGTTCAAAATTAAAAATAAGCGTCAGCTTCAAAGATTTAGAAAATAGAAAAATATTAATGGTATTGTTTTCAGCTTAAAAAATAGGAAGCACACACTATTACCATCTACCCAACAAACTCATCACATGCAGCAATGGAAATCTGAGGAACCAAAGATTATGCCCTAGGTATAATCTTACAAAGAGACTTGACAATAATGACTCCTTGTCACTTTTGTGCTTGTTTGATTGATCTATTGCTCTCTATCTCTGTCTGTCTGTCTGTCTGTCTGTCTGTCTAATCTGTTGTGTGTATGTATGTGTATGTGTGAGGGCATACAGGTACCATGACACATACTTAGCAGTCAGAGGACAACTCGTGGATACTGTTCAGAGGCCCTTATCATTGATTTCTGTCCTAAATGAATATTTCTCCTGCATTATATGACATATTATATGAGGTACAAACTAAGTATATTTTCATGCATCTTGTATATACACATTTAAAATTCTGTCATACTATACCAAATTGGAGAAGAGAGAAAGGCTTTTATTTAGTTCATTATCTGAAATTCATTTAAGCTGTATTGTATTTCTGCTTATGTACAGGTCTTAAATTTTCAGTTCTAAAACCTAGAAAAGACCGTTTTTTGTATCCACCTGTTAACAGTATCATGTAGCATGGTGCCCAGTAGAACGGACTCTTGTGTAGATAGAAAAGGACACAGCCAGCACACTGTCTTGGCACCACATAGCTGGACAGATTCCCACTGAAGTAGTCTGCACTTTGGGTGAATGGAGAATTATAATGTTGATAAGTAAGGCAGGATGGTGAATGTGAATTACAATGAACAGTGTATACCTGGTTTAAAGAGTTTTCTTTTAAGGTGTTAAGACTCCCTCTCTAATTTCCAGTACAGGTAACCAGTGGCATTCATTTAGAATTAGTTCTGTGTAGTGGTGTGAGGAGAATCTGAAAGAGAGAAGGTTTGGGACATTGGAGATGCTACCTATCAGCTTTTGTTCTGCCTGATGGCACCCTCTAATATTAACACCATTGTGCAGAGTTCTGGGACCTTTTTCTCATAACTCACAACGGTTACAGCTTTTGCATAGGCATTGGAAATGGAGATCCCTCAGTGAAGAACATTGTTCTGAACTTAGAGCTTAGACACTTAGTCTCCAGCCCAGGGTGTACCAGTCCCACATCCTTCAGTAGTGTATCTGAACTTGGATCTTTAATGTCTACTTTAGAAGCGGCACAGCTTTGGTGATGTGACTGACGTGTGCTGTATTCCTAGAGATGTTTGTCGAATGTGTAGGAATCATTAATATTCTGCCAGCTGAGAGGATAAGTGGCTGAGGAACATGTCACTTAAGATGACGTGGCAGGGAAATGATAGCCACAAGTCATTTGGATGTGACTATGAAATTGAATTAGCTTGTCTAGGATACTTTATGAACCTGAGTGACATTAACATTAAGTAATAGAGATCCTTGCAGAAGGGCGTGAGCTCAGTGGTTGAAAGAGTGAAACTCTTCTCATGCAGCAATAGCTTGCTCTTGGTTTGGTGGGGAGGAATTGTTGAAAACATATCTTAGGGTAATGGTTGTCCTTCTCATCCTTTTATTTCCTTAAGAATGTCTTACCTGTCCAAAGAGCCGCTGCACGAACTTTATGCATTTTTCTACGATATAATCGTAAACAAGAGCAAAGGCATGAAGTCATTCAAAAATTAATTGAACGTAAGTAATAATTTTGGAAAAAAGTACTAAAATAATTTACCTTAATTATATCTTTAATGCATTATATGTAAGTTTTAAAGATAAATTAGACTGATATTGGCAAAAATGTGGTGTGCAGTTTGATTTGAATTTTGTAGGTTAATTTGTATTTGTCTTGGAAATCTTTTAGTCAAAATTTCATAGATGAAAATAATATTTAACCAGAGCCTTCTTTTGTGAATCCCAACACTTGAGAAATTAAAATACATAAATTAAGTTGAAAGGGTAATTTCTACCTTGATGAAATAGTATTTGGAACTAAAGCATGAATAGAATAATTTTAAATCTAATAATTTATTATACAATGCTGTTCTTAGTATTAATTGAATGAACAAAATGTAGCCTTATAATTTTGTATTGAATGGTGTTAACAGCACATATTAATGTGAATGTAGTGAGCTGTAATGGTTTAGAAACTAGGTCAACCCATGCAAATTTATTTTGATTTGTTAAGGGCTAAGATCATGGCAAAAATCTTTAAAGTATTAATACTAGTAGCAAAATATATATTTGTCTAGTGAATTTATTAGTCATTGACTACTTGGCTTGGACTACAATTATGCTTAAATAGTTTTTGTTGTTGTTGCTTTTTTTGTTTGTTTGTTTGTTTGTTTTTCGAGACAGGGTTTCTCTGTGTAGTCCTGGCTATCCTGGAACTCACTCTGTAGACCAGGCTGGCCTCGAACTCAGAAATCCGCCTGCCTCTGCCTCCTAAGTGCTGGGATTAAAGGCGTGCACCACCATGCCTGGCTCACTTAAATAGTTTTTAATAAAACTGTTATCTGGTCTTCCTAACTTCTAGAATTTACCATTTTAATCAAGAAGTACCACATTTCAGGGGAAAAAAGTATTTTATAAAATTTTATTTAAGAAAAATTATGCTCAGTGTGTTTTGATTTTTTACTCCATGGCCTGTTTTAGTTTTAGTGCATGAGAAGGGACTTTCATTTAGAGCAAGTTTCATTTTTAAAAATTTTGTTGGTTTTAAGTATTAAGAAGATTGCTCTTGCACACTTATGTAAAAATGAGAAAATTATGCTTTAAATATTGACCTACAGTACTATCAGTAATTGTGCTTACATATGACTTCTCCACTTCAGACACCTTTAAGGAAACAAAGAGAATTAGTTCAGTTTAAAAAGACATGGAGAGTTTGTATCCTGTGTTTGAATTAGTTTAAGAGTATGCATCCCATCATCCTGCTTTCCAGGTTTAAAAAAAGATATGTGTACAGGGTCCTCAGCATGTAGACAGTGGTCATTCAGAGTGACCTCATCAGCATGTAGACAGTGGTCATTCAGAGTGACCTCATCAGGGTCCTCAGCATGTAGACAGTGGTCATTCAGAGTGACCTCATCAGGGTCCTCAGCATGTAGACAGTGGTCATTCAGAGTGACCTCATCAGGGTCCTCAGCATGTAGACAGTGGTCATTCAGAGTGACCTCATCAGGGTCCTCAGCATGTAGACAGTGATCATTCAGAGTGACCTCATCAGGGTCCTCAGCATGTAGACAGTGGTCATTCAGAGTGACCTCATCAGCATGTAGACAGTGGTCATTCAGAGTGACCTCATCAGCATGTAGACAGTGGTCATTCAGAGTGACCTCATCAGCATGTAGACAGTGGTCATTCAGAGTGACCTCATCAGCATGTAGACAGTGGTCATTCAGAGTGACCTCATCAGCATGTAGACAGTGGTCATTCAGAGTGACCTCATCAGCATGTAGACAGTGGTCATTCAGAGTGACCTCATCAGCATGTAGACAGTGGTCATTCATGGTGAGCTTGTCATTCAGTCATCACAGGTCATCCGTCAGTGGTTACTGGTGTTTATTCAGTAGAGTAGCACCTTTTCCTGGTTTTTGACATGTAAATATTGTAGTCTACAAATCTAGAGCACATAATGGCTGTTTTTCTCTTATATTTGTTAAATAGGTTGCAGACAATGAAATTTACATATACATTTTTGGTGTTTCATTTTGTAATATATAATTTCATGTACAAAATACTAGATTATGGTATTTTTGTTGTTTGCAGAGTTGGGTCAAGGAAAAAGTTATTGGAATAGACTTCGCTTTTTGGATACCTGTGAATTTATCATAGAGATATTTTCCAGATCATTTTTCTGCAAATATTTCTTTTTACCTGTTATTGAATTAACCCATGACCCAGTGGCAAATGTGAGGTACGTATCACTCTGCAAGGTTTGAAAATGTTGGATTTCTCGTATGTCCATTGTGGTAAATACTTACAAACCCCTTTTCTTAGTTAATCAAATCAAGTAATGAAATGATGCTTGCTCTCGGTTATTTTTGAAGGTTGACTTAACCATCACACATTTATGGGGTATAGCATAATAATTTAATAATTTGGATATTAGATGTAACAATAAAATACAGGTAGTTAGCATTTTCATTTTCTCAAACATTTGTCATTTTTGTGTTCCCAGAGCCTTCAGCCTGGTCTTCTAGTTATTTATAAAATATATGATGAGTTCTTATGAACTGTAGTTACCCACTGTAGTGCAGAAAGTCAAGATATTCCACCTATATTAACCTAGCTTTGGTACTCTTTGCCTACCTCCTTCCAATCCGCCTTCTACTTGCTAATGACCACCATTCCACTAGTCACCTTTTTGGCTTCCACATCTAAGTAGGAATATGCAATACTTATTTCATTGTGTAATGCCTTCCTGTTCATCTGTGTTGTGGAAGTGTTCCATTCTCTGTTATAGCTGAGTAATCAATGAGTTTATATACCATGTTCTCTTCACACCCTTGTCTGTTGGTGGACATCTTAGTGGCTTCCTAGCTTGGTTAGTAAGTAGTTTGGAATACAATGTTACTCTCTTAACTGATAGCTGAGATCTTTTGTCTAACTGGCCTGAGCAAGCTGAGATCTTTTGTCTAACTGGGCTGAGCAAGCACAAGTCAAAGCCAGCCTGCCAGCCTGGCTGAGTAAATATTATTTGTTTGATAAGAGCATTAACAAGTATTGCTTATCAAAAGCTCTAGTCCCTAATATCAAGCACTTTATAATCTTGTGGGCCCATGAATCAGTGTTTTCTAGATATGCTTTGGTTAACAAAAGAGTGATTTTTTTTTTTTTTTTTTTTTTTTTTTTTTTTTTTTGCTTTGTGTGCTTCTCAAGTGAATGTTTTAACATTTAGTTTACTGAGTTTAGACAATGACAAGGCTGGAAAATCCTATTGCTATTCAGAGGAACCATTTCTTCAGTGGCCAGAAATGAAGTTAAGTTTTCTGGAGAGGACTTGAGAGCTCTTAGAGTGTCCCCGTGTCTGTGCTGAGCAGTGAATGAGTTGGAGGCTGGTGGTGCTCAGTGTTGAGACTCCCAGAGACAAGCTCCTTCACTGCTTCACATGCAAAGGGTCAAGGGCTGGTGTGCAGGAAAAGCTCTCAACTGAAGGTCTGAAATCAGCATCCTGGCAACCCTTGGAATGGGATTTAGCTGCTTCAAGATTTGCAAAAGAAACACAGAGCATTAACCTGGGGAGTACAGGATGAGCGAACGACTCCAGCAGCTGTAAGACATCCCTTTCCAGAGCCAGCCTAAGAGGAGGCAGAGTTGGTGTTCACTGGCAGCCTTCCTTCCCGGGGCGGTGCTCTTCCTCCGTGTTTCTTCTTCACCCAGCTGATCTGGACTGTGGTAGTACCTTAGCATGGTTCCCATTCTCCTCTCCTCTCACTGCCCTTATTATGCTAAGTCTCTCCATCCTCACGCCTAACCGACCATCTTCATGCATCCCTCACTTAATCTCTTGTAAGGACATCCACCTGGAGAGCATGCTTACTGAGCCAGCTGCAGATTTATAATTCCCATTGAATTTCTAATGGGCATCCCAGACTTAATCTGTCTAGCACTCAGTGCTGGGTCTGCTTTGTCTGTCTCTCCATTTTGTAGGCCTCTGCATCTCAGGAAGCAGCCAGTTCATCTTCCCCCTGCTTAAGCCAAATCCTAAATTTACCCTTTTGTCTCCATTATCCCCACTGCAGCCCTTGAGGCCATTCTGCAGCTCACAGAAGACATGCAGAGTGCAGGCTTCTCTGGGCACCTTGGCTACTGCTCCGGCCCAAAGTGATGTCAGGTCTTGCTTGGGGGGTTCTCTATTGTTTCTCTTGCCTCCTTAACCACTATGGTCAAATGTCAAAACAGCATCTGATAATTAGGAAAGTTAAGCTGGATCGCCTTACTCCTCTGCTCATACCCTTCAGTGTGTTCATTGCATTTGAAATAGATGCCTGGCTCCATACAGTAGCTCACAGGGCCCTTGGTACCACTCAAATCTCCTAAGCTCATCCTTGCTCTACTCTGTCTCAAGGCTAGTTTGCTAATTCAGAGTATCACTAGGCAAGCCGTCCATGTTGGCCACAATGCTTTTCCAGACACTTGAGTGGCTTGCTCCCTGATTTCCTAGGTCTTTCCTTAAATATCATCTGTTCAGTGAAAACATCACTGACTTCTCAAACACTGTCTTCCGGACCTACTTTCCGGCAGACATTTCCTTTGTCCATGCATTCTGTCTTTCATGCCCCATACTAGAATGCAAATCCCCGAGGACCAGAGGATTATGTTGGTTTGATTCCAGTTTGTGTCTTGGTATGCAGAATAATGAATGCCTTATAAACAGGAGGCACTCCACGCATCCTTGCTGCATGGGCAGAGGAACACTGGGGTTTCCTAAAGCTGTCCTTTTTCAGTTGCATATCCCTGTTACTCTCAGTTACTAAAGTTGCTTTCACTACAGAATGAAACTTTGCTACCTGCTACCCAAAGTGAAGTCAGCTCTGAAGATTCCTGCAGACATGCATCTCCTCCAGCAGTTAGAAATGTGTGTGAGAAAACTCCTGTGTCAAGAAAAAGATAAAGATGTCCTGGCTATTGTGAAGAAAGTAAGTGTGTCTCCTGCTGAGTCAGTGTGTCTCCCAGTAAGGCAGTGTTAACCTCAGCTTCCCCACCTCAGCCTGATGGGTCAACAAGCTTCCCAGTGCAGAAAGAATGACTAAAAGGCAGGGCGAGTGTTTGCTGCTGCTAGCTAGCCCCAGCAGTTCCTTCAATGAACATTTCTAAAGGGCAATCAGGTTTTGTTACTCGCAACAGGAGTTCCCTGTGGGAGAGCTGAGCACCTGTGAGGTATTTGTGTACCTGGCTACCTGGCGTATTTATAAGTGATCACAATCAGGTAAAATCAGGAAAATTTTCTAACATTAAAATTAGAGAAGTCATGTTGTCTAAAAGAGTGTGGGAAGACCCTGTAAGAGTACATTCAGTTGTCTGTTTGACATTGAAGGGGCTAGATCCAGAAACACTGTCTGCTTGAGAACATGCTGATAGGATATCAGAGCCCCCACCATGGATATCTGGAATCACCCGAACCAAGCACATCCCTTTCCAAATGCCCTAATTTTAGGCCATATGATTTCATTCTAGCATGTGGGCCTGTTATGTGGGCTGCCTGGAAATGTTGGAAAACTAAAATAGTAAAAAATTTGGGTTAGTGAGGTCAAACTTTAAAAATACTTCCACTTTCAACATGTAACTGATACTGTTATAAAGTCAATACAAAGATATGAATTGGTGTGACTTTGAAACACACTTTTGAGTGTTTATTGGTGGTAAAAGATTAGTTTCTTAATATTATAGTGTAAACTCTTTGAACTCCTTGGGAAAGGAAGGGCTTTTTACAAATAATTGGTTGTTTGCATTTTCTTTTTTTCTTTCTTTTTTTTTTTTGTTTGCATTTTCTTACTGTTGAAGCAGCTGTAATTTCTGAAAACCTTTCTTTGTAGACGGTGTTAGAGTTGGACAGAATGGAAATGTCTATGGATATGGTAAGTACCCTCTATAAAGAGACATTTACGTCAGCAAGAAGTTGTCACTAATGACTGACGGTGTCATTTGAAATTTTACACAGTTCCAGAAAAAAAATTATGAGAAAGATTTGTTGGATCAAGAGAAAGAAAGAGAAGAACTGCTGTTTTTGGAAATGGTATGTTGTTTCCCACAGACACAGTCCTTTCTAGTTAGCATTAGCTGAACTTTGCTAGTAAACCTAAAACTAATTTATTTCAGTTTTATGTTGTTCTATATTTCCTAAAAGGCTGAAGAAAAGCCTTGATTTTCCGAAGTTTTATCTTTTATAAATTAGAAGAAAAATTACAGTTGAGAGTGTTTAGCAAAATGGGTTTCGTAAGTGGGACTAATGTGTGAGTAACCACAAGTATTCAGTCCTAGGCAAGACATTCCCACCTGTCCCTGGTAATCCATCCTCAGCATCCGTTCATCCTCATATCCAGCCTCAATACGTATCCATCCTCAGTACCTATCCATCCTCAGCATCTGTTCATACTCATATCCATCCTCAATACCTATCCATCCTCAGCATCCATCCTCAGTACCTATCCATCCTCAGTACCTATCCATCTTCAGTACCTATCCATCCTCAGTACCTATCCATCCTCAGTACCTATCCATCCTCAGTACCCATCCATCCTCAGTACCTATCCATCCTCAGCATCTGTTCATACTCATATCCATCCTCAATACCTATCCATCCTCAGTACCTATCCATCCTCAGTACCTATCCATCCTCAGTACCTATCCATCCTCAGTACCTATCCATCCTCAGTACCTATCCATCCTCAGCATCCATCCTCAATACCTATCCATCCTCAGCATCTGTTCATACTCATATCCATCCTCAGTACCTATCCATCCTCAGTACCTATCCATCCTCAGCATCCGTTTATCCTCAGCATCCATCCACTAAAAAGACAATCCTTTTTATTTTTAGTTATGTGTTATGTATGTAAGAAAGGAGTCAGACCCCCTGGAACTTGTTACAGGTAGTTGTGAGTCATGCAGCATGGGTACTCTGGAAGAGCATTACTTGTTCTTAGCAACTGAGCCATCTCTCTAGTTCCTTAAAAATATATTTCAAAGGTTTGCCTGATAGATAAAAGGATGTTAGAGCAAATACAGAGGCAGACAGTGGATGTCCGTTTAAAGGGCTAAAGCTAGTCCTGGCTGGTTGGGCTCTCATCTGCAGTATTCCACATATCATAAGCTGATGGTCAGTTAGCCTTGCAGGATCTTCAGTGTGAAAATGCCATTTTCCTGACATCTTTAGTTTACAGTCTTAAGTGGTTTTTTACATATCAAGCTTCAGTAAGATATTTTAAATATATTTGGTAGACTTCTCTTTCCTCTCAGACTTTTTGAAGAAAAATATTTTTGTGATTTGCCAAATAGGATTGAAATAACCATAGTTAGACAAATGCTCTGCTGATGAGAAACACTAAACACCTCGTGGAAAGAAATGTTCATTGTAGAATGATGCCAGAGTTACTGTTTTAGTTGGACAAACTCCCAAGGGCAATATTCTGTGGTGTAAAAAGGCCACAGAAACAAACCAAACCAAACTCTGAATTCTCTAAACACAGCACTCTTTTCCAAAGGGAAAACCCATTTTTAAGGGTAATTTTTTTTGTGAAATATATTTGTATCTCTAAAGCTAAGAGTCATTTTCTCCAGAACAAGCTCCTAAGCTACACCTGTAACACAAGGCTGTGTCCCAACAGGAACAGCTGGAGAAGGAGAAGCACCAGAGTGACGGGAGGTTGGCGAGTGACAAAAGCTTCGAGAAAAAACGTGAGTGCTCTGTGTCTCCCCACACTGCTTCAGAGCTAAAGATAACTCTGAAAATCGGGGCCCTTCTTGGGAATCTCCATCTTTTCAGCAGAGGAATTTAAGAATACATGCAAAATGACGCTCGAGAGTAACTATTGCTATTTAAAACAAACAAAACCAAACTTCAGGTCAGGCAAGCTGTTAATCTTGGAGGTGGAAGACAGAGAAGAAGAAAAGGAAAAGTCATGCCCTTTGAGTTAAGCTGGAATGGAGGAGAACCCTGGGGTAGACAGGAGCACATATGGAGGGAGGGGGCTTCAGAGAGAGTGAAGCCCAGGAAAGCCACAGGAAAAGCAGACATTTGCACCTGCGTGCTGCGCCTGCAGCTCTCTGCAAGCAATTGCACAGGAGCCAGGGATCTGGGAAGGAAACGTGCATTGTATCAGTAAGGAGATTCCTCCCACCTCCTTATCAAGGCAAGTATGCCTTCCTGAAGTCTGATGGTTAGAGAACCTTAGCCAGGTTCTTGACCAGCCCAACTGGATTAACTCTTAAGGGAGCAGACCCAGGTTCCACCTAAAGGTGGATTCCATTCTTTTGGCCTTGGGAATGTCACTGCTACAGTAACGTTTGTGTCTTTGTATATTCAAAAGCTATGCTGTTTTAATTTGGTAGGGAAAATTACTTTCTTACACTATTTTTTAAAAGTTATTTTTGAAAATTGGCTAGTTAATGTGGTGTAGGTATTAGGAGTATATAAAATAGTAATAATAATAGGCGTAATCATCATCAATAATAATAATAATAATAATAATAATAATAATAATAATAAAATAATAATAATAGGCTCAGAGCCTCTGGGAGGGACACTTAATGCTGGATGTCAATTGTAAGTTTGTGGAGCAGATCTTCAGCAACGGAGACTGAAATGTGGGAGTACATAAAGTAAGAGTATTTGTAAAATAGTGCTGGTTAATAGAGATGATGATTTTATAGGAGTCAGATGAAATTATACAACTTAAAAGAGTTTATTTTAGGCAGAGACTCCAGGACACCAACGCAGAGCCTGTCCAAGAACATGACCATTTCTGTTCCTGGACCCTCTTCTAGCACCCCATCAACAAGTAAGAAATGATTCTGTTATGATGTGTACATTTTTAAATTTGAGACAGGGTTTGTCCCATAGCCTTGGCTGTCCTGGAACTCACTCTGTGATCAGACTAACCTTGAACTCACAGAGAACCGCTTGCTTCTGCCTCCCAGGTGCTGGCATGCTTGATAACTAACTGGCTCATATTTTTTTTTAAAGACAAATTAGATATGGGCTGTTTTAGATATATATTTTATGAGTATTCATTTATGTTCTTAATAGTGAAAACAAAAATGGAGATTTATTCAGTGTGGCTATATTGGGAAGAGGAGCAAAGGTCCCATGACACCACTCCTTCCCTCACTGCTAAGTCCACTTTCAGGGTCCTGTGACGAGGTTAAGATTTCATTAGAGGGCTGTAATTCTGCATAACTGAGTCGTCAAGGTCAAGGTGTGGTCCTGTCCACCCTTGACTCATCGTCTTTTCTGTCATCTGATCTGATAGATGGTAAATCTCTTTCCAGGAGAAAAATTCCCCTCTGTTTCCCAGAATTCAGGCTCCCTCTTCTCCCTGCATGAGATTCCAAGAGCATTGTAGTTCCTTGAGGCCCACTGTTTGAATATTCTGAAGGTCAAAGGGTGAGATAGAAGCGTCTGTGTAGAGTGTCTCCATCTTTGCCCACCCATCTACTCCTGCCAGTTTGAATATGTTCTTAGCCTTTTCCAGTTAAATTTTCATTTATTCTTAATGGGTAGTTTGAATGACAGCTATTCTAGTCAGCTCAGATTGAGGAATAAAAACTCATCCTTCTGGATTTTTCTGGAAATAATGTGTCCTGAGGAGGACTTTGGAGTTGGAACAACTAAGGGGGAACTGAAAAGTGGATTTTTCTTCTTTCTGCTTTACTCTAGGCAAAGAAATCAAGAAATCCAAATTGACTCGAAGCCAATCTTTTAATAATCAAGCTTTTCATGCAAAATATGGCACCTTAGACAAGTGTGCTAGGTATGTGCTGTCAGTTGTTTATTCTTAGAGTTTTTCTTTTGTGGTCATCATATTTATTTACATGAAATACTAATATCACTATAATCAAAATTAATTTTTAATTTTTTGTGGGCTGACAATTTGTCACTTTTGTAAAGATTATTGCATTAATAAATAGAAGGTGTTTACTACTTGTTAAAAATAGGTATCTTTACATTGTCAGAAGACTATTACCATGATAGTATATGATATTATACACACTACCCATCATTTATGGAAAGGTGGAATATACTGTACATACCTCCTAACTTTCAGACGGTTGTGAGCATGCTCTACTTGGCTGCAGGCTGCACATGGATGTGCATTGTATCATTTCTACATGGAGAGAAGCCTCAGGCATGTTCATCCAGTGAGCGGTCAGAACAAGGCTCTGGTAGCAAATACATATTTGCTTTCCATTTATAATCTAAGACCAGATGCTAGTTAAAGTTAGAGGAGAAGCAGCATGATTGACTACCACTATTTGTTATCTGTGTTATGTGTATACAGCTTTTAGAGTTGTAGGTCCTGGGAAAAGCAAAGTAGTCTTAAGAAAACATGAGATTGCCTGCACAAAGACCTGTATACACGGTCAAGCTAGTCAGTGTTCTAGCATGGAGTCCCCACCCCTAACTGAGGAAGCTCCTGACAACTGATGGCTTCTTGGGGAACAGAATCTCTTTTCTTTAATGTTGTGGCCGCTGGTGGGTCAGCTCTGTTCTGATGGATGACCCCATACCTATGGGCAGCACAAATTGTACTTGATAGGCTGTTGTGTTTTTGTTTTGTTTTTTTAAGGAGGACATGAAGTTGGCAGAGTGTGAGGAGATAGGTAGGTGTGTGTAGGAAGAGTTAGAAGGAGGCACGCAGGGGAATATGGTGCCACACGCCTTTAATACAGAACTTGGAGACAGAGACAAGCAGATCAGTGAGTTCAAGGCCAGCCTGGTCTACAGAGTGAATTCTAGGACATCCAGGGCTACACAGAGCAACCCTGTCTCTAAAACCCCAAACCAAACCACAACAAAATACATTGTATGAAATTCTCAATTGATAAGTATTTTATATTAAAAAGAAAACACAAATGCCTTTAAAATATTATTTCTCAAGATAAAGAATACATTGAAGAAAATGTTTTTTTTTTCTGTTATGTTTATACCTTATTCCAGACTTTTAGCTCTAGCTTTTGATGTCACAGTAGACCTATGCATTTTCCTAGTCAGCAGTGTTCTCAGAATGTTAAAAAAAAAGGGGGGGGATTCTAACTAAAGATAAGCTAGTCCCAGGAACATTTAACTGATCTTACCTAACTTTGCTGAGCATCAAAAGAAAATCTGTAGTTTTGATGAAGCAAAGGAAATGCTTTTAAGTTGTAGAAATGGTGTGTATTTTGAAGCATGAATGAAAGAAAAAAGATACAATAGGCAGGTTTTAAAAGGAGGAGAAGGAGAGGAAGAAGAGGAGGAGGAGAAAGAGGAAAAACATTTACAAAACAAGATAAAAACCCAAAGAATTGGGTAACTAAGATTGAAAACTGTGGTTTTATGTTCTAACTGAGTAACATTCTTTTTCAGTAAAAGTTCCACCTTAGCACACACATCTTCCGTCTCAGGGCTGGTGAGGACTGCCATGCTGTCACTTACTGGTAAGTAGCAACAGAAACATTAAATGGCTACTTGTAATAAACTACTACTCTCTCTAAGTAACTTGCCTTACTAATTTTAGATATGATGTTTTTCTTAAACATGTGTCTTCATCAAGTCTTTAAGCAATTAAACTATTCCTGTGACTGGGGAAACTGGAGTTCCCTTTTGGGGTTCTTAGTCTATTTAATAAAATAATTTATAAGCAAACTTGAAACTTGAGGGCAGTTTTATTAGAATTTAAGAGAAAAGCAGCAGGATAGGCAAGCTGTCAATCTTAGCAGCTGCCAGGAGAAGAGCAATGGAGAAGAGAAAAAGACAAAGTCATGCAGACTGAGCTTGGCCAGAGCGGCAGACAAGCGAGAAAGAATGCAGGAATCCAAAGTACCAGAGAAAGCACATTTGGGCTCTGGCTAGCATCTCAAAGAGAAGAGGGAAGACGAAAGTTATGCCTGAGTCAGGAACAGGAAGCTGAGCAGATCCAATAGAACCTCGGAGCTGCTTTCAGGGACTGTCCTGGGGCAAGGGATTCTGGGAAGGAAACTATATTATCTCATGTAAGGCTAATTATTCCTCATAGCTCTTTAAGCATGGCTTCCTGACTTGTGGTCAGGCAGACAGTGGTATGCTTCCATCCAGAGGTATATTCCAGCCTTTTGGGTAGGAGGCAGCCATTTTCTCTTTGTGGGCCATTAGTGCTACCTGAACACAGTAGTCGAGGAAATACTTGACCATATACTATTTTTTTAAACTATATCAAGTCTCAGAGCGTAACACTTACAAAGAGAGGAAGAAGGACTAATGGTATGACCACTTGACCATAGTCTATGTCCCTGCTGAACCACGGACAGACATTCCCAGTCATTTCTAAGGAAATTGAGCATAATCCACTTACTATCTTATGTACCTAGAAGTTTGTTCCAAGGGCCAGAAGATTCATATAATGGTCAGGTTGTAAATATCCTAGCCACTGTAGGCTAGTCACAGTCACCCAACTCTGCCATTGCAACGTGACAGTAGCCATAGGCATTGCATGCTGAATAAACTTAACCACCTAGGCATGTGTTTGGTTAGAAGGCCATAGTTTGCTGACGTGTGGATTTCACAGTAGAAGACAGAATTATTCATAGAAAAAAACCTAGAACATATTACTAAAAATTACTTGTGGCTTTCTAATTTTACATATTAGAAATAATAGTTAAGAGCTATAATAATGATTGATAAATTATTATTATATTAATTTTATAATTAATTTTATAGGACCTGAAATCTTAACAATTTAGCTACATTTTATTTTGAGTATTCTGTCTTCCCTTTTACTATGTTCATTTTTTTCTTATGAAAACTATGTATAACATACCAGATAGTTTGCAAAGTATTTTTATTTTTAGAATAGATACTTTCTATAATTGAATCATTGATATCCAGCCACAGAAATCAACATGGTAAACCATGAATATCACTGGAAGTCAGAAGTGCATTGGTCATGAGAGTTATTTAATGATGTCATTGCCATGTCTGGTGATACATTCAAAAATGGCACTAGACCAATTGGGTACTTATTATTAAAGAAAACCCAAACTTCAACCTCAATTCATATCTCACCTTATATAGAAATAATTAACTCAAAATGCAAACTTAAGCACAAATGGTAACATTGTAAATTTTTGAAGAAGATATGGAAGGAAGTTTGTAATTTTGGAACAGGTAGATATTGATATTAGCCATAGCAGAATATTAGTATATTTTATGTACTTAGTATATTGTGTCAGAATTTCAAACTCAGGATTTTGAGATAGGGTGGGTTATAGAAAACACAAGTGAAGACCTGGCGTGGGAGGAAATATGCATACTGCGCCTGATCTGAACAGGACTTGTTTCCAGAATGTTCAGAGAAGCCAAGCCTGGGGAGCTAAGCTTAAAAAGGACAAAAGATTTGAATGTGAACTTTTAAAGAGGGTAAAGATGTGAGTGTATGAAAGAACGTTTGGCATCGCCCGCCAGTCCTTAGGGAAGACTAATTAGAAGCCATGAGATAGTGGAACTGCAGCGGCTGCTTGCAGGCCCAGCACTCGGGATGGCAGGCAGCAGGGTCAGGAGGTGGAGTTCCTCTTCCGGCTAGGAGACCCTGTATCAAAGCAAAGCAGAGCAGAGCAATGAGGAAAATGCTGTCCTGCTTGTTGCTCACTAACACGTCTGAAATTCAAATGCTAATGACGCTAAGGGGAAGAGCACTCTGCAGGCTTCCGTTCACAGAGGGGGAGGCAAAGGAGAAGACAGGGCACTGGCGATTCCATCTGGAGTTAAACCCACTAAAACACCCAGCACGTCCATTCCTAAGTGTTCACTGAGAAACATTAACACATAGCCTCATACAGATGGATACAAATGTTCTTAGTGGTTTTATTTCTCATAGTCGATGACTAGAATTGTCTTAAGTGTCTGACAGTGAGCATTTAGGACAAGTGTTTGGCCGTCCGTATAACTGCAGTTATGAAGCACTAACATTCCTATGTAGATGAATTTCTCTTTTACTGATCACATGAAAAAAATTAGATGGTATTCTTTCTGAGTCTTACAGTTCTAGAAAGTCAAACTAATCTTTAAGGAGGGGAATCCGAGGTCTGTAGCAGAGCAGCTGGAGGAGCAGTGACTGGTGGCCCAGGCGGACACTTGGTAGCATGTTCTCACGCCGCGATTGTGGCGATGGCAGTGGATATACACATCCAAATCTCAATGTGCCCACTCTGCTGTGTAAATTACATCTTTATAACACTGACGTTGGAAGAGAAGAAAGCCCACTGTCTGCCGTGTTCTCTCCTTGGTGAACGTCTTTCTGAGTGTATCAATACTTCTGCCTCTTCATTTCCAGATGACTCATTCCGGACTCGCAATGCCAGTAGTGTTCCAGCTTCCTTTTCCCCTAACCCTGTCCTGCCCAGTACTTCCCGTGGGCCAGGGAGCACAGCCGATCCAAAGAGTAGTGGAAGTAAAGATGTACAGCCCCGGAAGGCTGCCTTGTGAGTACCGGGCGACCCGCTGCTGAGTGGGCTGTGGCTCCGGGCCCCTTCCTTCCCTCTGCCACACTTCAGAGAGTTGAAGCTGTCTCTAGTGAGGGGATGGGAGGTGATGGCAGTTATAGTGCGAGCATCCCTGTGTCAGTGTGTGAGAGAGGTCTTATGGTAACAGCTAGCAGAGACGTTGTCTCCTAGGTATCTAAATACCTGACTGTAGTGTCTGATCACCAGGTGGATACAGCTGTTGCCACTTTGAAATACCCGACTGCTCTTCCAGAGGTCCTAAGTTCAATTCCCTGGTAGCTCCCAACCATCTGTAATGGGATCCGATGCCCTCTTCTGGTGTGTCTGAAAAGATTGACAGTATCCTCAAATACATAAAATAGATAAACCTTAAAAAACAAAACAAAACAAACAAACAAACAAAAAAAACAAAAAACAAGCAGAAGGAAATACCACAGCAGCACAGAATCCAGAAGTGTGGGCTCAGTGAGCTGCAAATATTTGTCAAAATTTGTGCTTTGAAGTTAAAGATCAGTTAAAGGACCTAATTTTTCTCCCATGATTTCCTTCTGTGTGCTAGGTGCATCTTGTTTGAATTTTTTTTTTGAACATTTAAAAGAATATGATCCCCTGAAAGTCATCATGTTGCCATGGCAAGGGCGCTCAGGCCGCCATCCCAGCTTTAGTTCCGCCTTCACCCTTTCACACTGAGCACCTGTTCAGATCACAGGGAACGGTCGGTCGAGACTCACATTTCTTCCTGAGCATATGCCACTAAACTCATGAGCACTTCCCTTCTCTCTTTCTTTTCCTTCCTCCCTCCCTCCCTCCTTCCGTTTCTCCCTTCCTTCCTTTCTGCTTTCAAGATGGGGGTCACCATGTAGTCCACTCAGGCCTAGAACTTGAGATCCTCTTGCTGTAGCCTGGGCTACATGTACCCCATTCCATTCAGAATTCAAAACTAAAGGTTTTAAGGAGTTCAGAAGGCCGGATCTAAGTGCTGCACAAACACTCCCAGGACAGTTGATTCGGATGTTGCAGTGTTGGGGCTGGCTTGAAGGATGTTCTTCCCACAGAAGGCCTTGGTGCTGTTCAGGAGTTGTGGGAGCACAGGTGGCATGGGTTGGGGGTCTGCAGCCTCTGAGCAGGAGCCGTGTACCCAACTGCAGGATGAGCAAAGCCACTGTGAGCCTGACTTACGGGCTTCTGAGCATCTGCCAAGCAGCAGGTCTGGCCCATAGCTCCTCTAAGGTTCTCCTCAGTTCTGTAGCCTGGGATCTTTCTCTATCACCCTAGACCCTCTTCTTCTACAGCCTGAACTTCTCCTGAGGAACATGGGATCATCATTGAAATGAGTTTTGCTTTTTTAAAGTAAAGACCACAGAACCACTATTTTCTGGCAGCTTCCCTTTATCTCAAATACTCTATCTGCTCTTGCATTGGTGAGCACGTCCTTCCTTTTTGGGACTGAAGTTTCTCTTTGTATAACTCAAAGCTACCAAAACGAATCTAGAATAAAGACCAATGCATACAGAGTTTGAGCCTTTTCCATGGGGTCTGAAGGAAGGCTTGCTAGCGCCCCCAGCCAACCATGCCCGGCTGTGCGGCACCTGCTGTTCCACACATGGATCTAACGTGCCCATTAGTTGGATGGGTGGTTGGTATCTACTCTGGGTTTCTTTTCAGTGAAGAGTTATTCACAGTTTGGAGACCGTCATATCCAAATTAGAAAAAAGTCTTCTTTATTTAAAATAGGCCTGTGAAGTAATTGCTGAAAGTGTTACCTCAGGTTTTACTTCTTAAAAATTAAAATCTGTGCCACCTGCATTACCAAATGCCACCTGTGCTATTGACGAGCTCTGGTGTATCATCAAGGAAGTACAGGGGTGCACGTGACTTCTGTTTTCTAGGGGAGGACAGTTGAAAGACCTGAGTAATCTCCTGTGTATATAAAATTGAAAATGTATGAAAAGTTATGGAAATTAGAGGGGATTCTATTAGGTGTGCACAGGATGAAATTCTGAGTGAGCCTTGATGTGCAATTAATTTCCTCTTTGTAAGAATTATACTGTAAGTTAACTCAGAGTCTTATATTTATATTATTTATATGAATAATTGCTCTATGTTCCCCTTTTGGTATCTTCCTCTTTCTCTTCTTCCTTCCCTTTTCTCCTTCCTCCTATTTCCTTCTTTCATCAGAAAATCTAGAAAATCCAATCCTTAAGTCAGCTGCTTGGTGAAGGAGACAAGCAGTGAGCAGAGACTCTGACGGCGGAAAAGCTACAGCGACGGACGGCCAGGCTTGTTAAAGTGTGAAGGGAGGAAGGACCATCATGCAGCTGATGTGAAACTTGCCCTATTTGGAATTAGAATTCCCTAGGAGGTATGACATGCGTTTTAATGTAGGCTCCGAATCCCAGTATTCCAGTGCAGTGTAATGAGCTCCAGCTTGGTGTGTACTGCCTGCTGGACTGTAAGGGACGTGCCTGTCTTTATGTGAGGGGCTGGCTTTCGTTATACTAAGATGTAGCATTTAGACATTCCATGGCAGTCTAAATTAGCCTGCTTGTCTAAATTGACTCCTGGTAACTACTTGGGCTAGGACACAGGAGGTAAGGAAGGCACTGTATTTCCTATGCGCTCTCTACTCAGAGCAGAACAGTCAAATGGAGCAGCTGTCTGTGGTCCTGTGGGCCCTGGATTCTGTGATGGTGTCAGCACCTGGACATCCCCAGTCTAGTTTCAACAATGAAAATCTGCAAACAGTCAGGAAAACTTTAGCTATAAATACCTTTAAAATGATAGATTGATGATTTCCTTAATTCCTAGAATTTCTTTTATAAATGCTTTGTTTACATTTTAGATTGTATCTATCCTTAATGTCAAATGATGAATCCAGTTTGAATCAGCTGTTATTCCAAGCTATCATGCTCACGCCATGTCAACAGCACCCATTTGTACTAATGCTAATACTTCCATCAAAATTTGCCTGTGGAACACATATTGTCCTTTACTTTAAAATGTCATTTCCTGAGATAGAATGTATGAAGCTATTGTCAGCTTCTCTATTTCAAATGCAATCAGCATATATCTATATTGATATCAGAAAATACTTGTTTTTTAAAGATATATTGATGTATGATAAAGATGATCTAATTTGTGAATGCATACGTGTGCGTGGTTACTTTTTATAATGTGAATTGGATAATGAGCTTATTTAAAATAAAGCAGAGGTTAATGAGACACCTGTACTTGTGAGCAAAGTTTTAAATACTTTCCTACAGTTCTTACTCTATAAAGAAAAGGCAGTTCATCTTTAAATAATGAGTTGGTGGAGCATAATGTATCAACTGTAAATGACTCAGGGACAGTCGCTTGTTGTTTCTTCATTCTTTGTCATCCCTTTCCTTCCCGTGGCCTCCTTGGGGCTCTGTTCAGGAGCCATGAGAAATTTGACTGTCTTACATAAGGAAATTCAGTTTAAGTAGTTTGTGTCTTCTGCTAGCATTAGACATACGGACTTGAATCTGTTGTGGTCTGGAGAACTCATTGTGCATTAGGGGACAGCAAGGCTGTGTCAGCTTTCCAGTATTCTGGTTCACCATGCCAGCCAGCATTGACTCTGTTTACATTAGATAAAATGGAGAGTTTCAATTTGATTGTTAAATAATATGCTTAGTATTTATACGCTTTTCATATTCCTGTTATATATGTGGGATAAAGGAAAGTGATCTGACAGAGACTAGTCACCACTGCTTATAAAGTTGGAAGTCAATTGCTTAGGCATTAAGTTATCAATTAAAACAGTTATTCAAAATAACTTTTGGAAGTATTTTTTTTCACAAGTATTAAAACCTTAAAAATTTTTTTTGAATCTTTGTTAAAATTATAACCCAGAGACAGATATGCAGAAAGATTAAAAAGCAAATGAGTGGCAGGTAGGAACATGTATCTACTCATATCTTCATTTCATCAGAAGACTTAATCTTCCTTTAACTCAGTGCGGGACAGAGTGTTCTGCTCCATCTGCAGCAGTGGTGGCCTGCCTGTCACTGGGTTTGACTGTTTATTTCAGTATGGTATAGCTATAAGCTTCCTTTTCTAGATTTCATCTAGTAATGAGAAAAGTGCTTAAACTCTCTTTTGAAATTCTTCTTCCTGGTCCTGAGTTCAATTCCTCTCGTTTACATGGTGGCTCACAACCATCTATAACTGTTGTCCTATGGGATCCAGTATCCTCTTCTGGTGTACAGATGAACATGCAAACAAAACATTCATATACATAAAATAAATACTTATATTTTTCTCTGTCTACTGTTTTCCCACAAATATATCTGAATAGCTGAGCACAAGTACCCTGAATGCCAGCTAGAGGCATCCTCAATCTCTCTGCCTAGGCCCCAGAGCTGTCTGGTCTTAAATTAACATCTGTTAATGTCCTGGAGTAACTACAAGAGTGAATTAATGTGGAGATTAATGTGGGGATGTCTGGCTTAGACTGCCTCTTGATAGAACCTCCTGCTCATGTTACTCTGGATTTGTCACCAAGTCACTAATCAATACACCAACTTTATGTGTGTTTATAAATTAACTAGCTGATACAAATGCAACTAAGCACTGAGTCAGCACAGATGACATTTGGAGACTAGTTGGCCTCTGATATCTCACAACCTCTGGCTCACTCCCAAGGTACTGTCTTATTTCTATAAGCTAGAAAATGGCTGCCCAGGAACGCTTTAGAGGTATTTTCATTTTCCTTTCATATTGGGACAAAGTCCGTGCTTGCTTTTGTTCAAGCACAGTGGGCGACTGAGGCAAAGGACAGTTCAGCAGCCCTGGCAGATGCTTTAGAAGGGACGATCACTATCAAGGCCTTGGTCTAGAGTAAGAAGAAAGGATTGGCTCACCATGGTCACACTGAGTGGCCGTGGGCTGGCGTTCTACTCCCACTGAGATGTAAGGTCTGACATGCCCCATCATGTGCAGTGAGCCCTGCACTGTCTACAGTCAGCACCCTCCACACCATCAGGACCCACAAAGGCATTTTCTTAATCAGCAGTGAGCAAGGCATATTTTTTTGTTGGTAAAGTTGAATGTAATTGAGACTGTATTCATCTCTGTAGCAAAGCAACTATAAAAGGTCATTGTTAGTATATGTATTTATATGTTCATGTATAAACTCTTACGAAGAAAAGAGGGAAAAAGTGCCTGTAACTCATGAAAATTCAGATGTGGCCTTTGTTGTGGTCCCTGTTTGTTTTCCTTATAAAATGAAATCATTGAACTGGGTGATCTGTGATTCCTGTGGTGGAACCTTGTGACTGGATGATCACAGAACAGATGTGTGGGTGTCATTGAGCCAGACACTGATCAGGATCGACTATGGCGGTTTTCTGTTAATTTTAATAAAAAGAAAGAATTCTGTGATTAAAATATACTACAACACACACATGCACAAACTCATACACACACAGACACATACAGACACAAACACATACATACAGATACACATACACATGCACACACATGCACACACACAGACACACACAATACACATGCACACACACACAGGCACACACAATACACATGCACACACAGAGAAACACACATCTAGACACACACACACAGCTGAGCATGGTGGTGCTCACCTTTAATTCTAGTACCCAGGAGGCAGAGGCAGAGGCAGAGGCGGAGGCAGGTGGATTTCTTTGAGTTCAGGTCTAGTTTGGTCTACAGAGTTCCAAGCCAGCCAAGTCTTATAGGCCCCTGCAGGGGTGGGGGTTGGGGAGAAGAGGAGTGGAGGGGGAAGAGGGGAGTGAGAAAAACAGACAGAGAGGAGAGAGAAAGTCTGGTACAAACTAATATAAATACTTACTTTGTAAGAGAATGGCCTAGAGAGGGAGAGGCATGCCTGTAGGAGAGTGTCCATGTTCTCCCCAGGGCCCGTGACCCACAGCTGCTGTCCTGCTGACTGCTCTCAGTGCAAGCATGCGAGCAGCAGAGAAAGGGAGCGAGCCTCCCCAGCTAGTCTTCAGCTAAGGCTCCCAGGAGCATTTAAAATGCCAGACATTGCACAGACATCTCCTTAAGGTACGAGTTCCTTTAATTTCAGTGTTAATCAGGGAAGAGCCATAGCAAACTGGCTGGGTACAAAGAACACGCCCTTCACTGCCCACCACCAGCAGCTGGTGCCTCAGACACCTCTGGCTCAGCACCTGTGGTGACCAAGGTCTTACACACACCCAACTCACAGCACTGTGGGGTTCACCACCCTGCCAAGAAATAGGAGCATCCTGGACACCTCCTCATAGATGATGAAGTGAAAAGGCCGGTCCACTTTGATGACAGGAGGCATGGAGTAAGCGACAATCTCGGACACTGTCCCAGACACTGCTTCCGTTCCCCTTTCATCCACCTCAAGCACCGACTGTTGTAAGACCTAGATAAAGAACATGGAAGAACGTTTGTGTGGCAGAGGGGAGAGCTGACAGAAACTTCCCATGGGCAGTGCTGCCCACCCAGCCATGCCCCTGGGGTTCACTGAGGCAGCCCATCTGTGCTAGGGGGTGCATGAGATTGTGCCACAGAGTGCCTCAGAAATCCAATAGTACCAGGAGGCTGTGGGGAGTGGGTGGTGTGGTCTGTGCGAGAAGCATCCTGGGCTTGGAACCAGGGACCCTGGCTGGCGAATCTGGACATGCAGGCATCTAGTAAGTATTTATTGGATATGTACTTTGTGATGCTGATTCTTGAGCTGAGCTGTTGACCTCCGAAGGCACTTTGAGCTGCCTGGTATTGTTGCTCTGAGGCATTTCTAGGGTCAGCCTGAGGATCTGTGGTTACCTGGTTGCCTGTACTCAAGCTGAGGTTATCATATTGGCTCCTAGTCACATAGAATACCATTTTCAATCTCTCAGAACCAACGGTTGTGTGGGGAAATGTGAACCCTTTTGAATGTGATGGTGGAAGAGAAAGCTGGAAGGGACCCAGGCCAGGAATGCTAGCTTACTGCAGTGCACAGACATGCTGCAAGGACCGAGAAGGGATGGATGAGTGCCTTGTCTGAAGGACGGGAAGGAGAGGGGAGGCGTGTGTCAAGGAAGAGCCAGAGGGTCCTCTGAGGCTAATCATAGAGGAGGTGGAGTGTCAGTCACAAGGGATGAGCGTGACCAGATAATGACTGGGGGGGGGTCGTTCATGCTCAAGATAGTATAGTTTCATGAGCCTTTTTGATATTCAACGCAGTACTGATGGGTTATAAACCAGTCTGTCTGAGGGGCAGATGTTTCCCTAAGCCTTTGGAGAGAAGAGGGATGGAGCTCTTCCAGTGAGAACCTAGCTAAAAGGGAGTTTGATTAGCATGGCCTGAGGTCCTGGGAACCCCCAGCTTGGGTACTCTCTTAGTACTGGAGTAAAATTCTCTGCCACAGCTAGGCATGTAATCACAATGACATGGTTTTCAGAGTATGTGTTGGTTTTAGTGACATTGCGCGCCGCGGACTGGGCCCCAGCATGGTCCCTGACTTGCCTTGGACACCTGAAGGTTTCTTGCCACAGCTGAGAGTTGGCTGAGGTCAGCTGAGGTGGAGAAGACCTTCCTGATTCCCATCTGCTTGAGCAGCTCGTGCATCTCATACCGCTGGTTCAGCTTGAACTTGGGAAAGAAGACCTCCATTTTCCTGTGGCCCAAGGACAGGACAGACGATGGTGAAATGGCTGCGAGCTGCTGCTGCTGCTGCGGGCATGTGCTGTTTTCTTCCTTCCTCCAAGATTACTTCCTTTGCTTGATGGTGTATAGCTCATGGGATCTTTGATAGTGTTCTATCTCAGAGAAAATACTTCTGGGTTATGAAGAACCACTGTGTTAATGCCAGTGAGCCAGTCCATCAGCTCACTTCCCCAAAGCCTCACGAGTAAAGAATGCCAGACTCCATGTCCATTTCTGTACGTTTCAAAACAACCCCAAGCAGCTCCCAGGCTGCTTCCTGCACCCCAGCAGACTGCTGGAGGATGTTCCCAGCCCAGCACCCGGCACCTTGGTATTTCCAGAGAACTCGGGGAATGGGCAGCCGAGGAAAGCAGAGAGGGCTTTCCACTAGCTCTGGCTTCTTAACCAGGGAGGCACTGAGATATTTATTTTTCCTGTTGTGAGTTCTCTGAGAATATGAGATTTGGAAAGATGAGTTTTGTGGTTCAGAAATTAAAAAAAATATGAAAGCTACTAACTAAATCAAATTAATCTTTCAGTTTTCTTGCTCTGGAAAGACTTCTCAAAAATGCATGTACCAACATCAGAGTTTTTGAATAGATTGATTGTCGTATGAAAGATGTCCAGAACAATGTCTAGCACACAGCAATTTCATAAATACACCCTTGCCCGTTTTCCTCCCTGTCACGTAGCTGGGCTGGGCTCCATTCTGGAAAAAACTGAGGATATGGCTTGTCCTAAGTTTTAACTCATAAGTTGTAACTACTCAGCAAACATCTGTTAGGGCTTATGTTTCAGTCCTTTGCTGATGCTGAAAGACTTAAAAATGACAGACAAATGGAAGTGAAAGCTGTAGCCAGGGCCTTCAGTTGAGTTCATCTCTGTACCTGTTCTGGAGCAGTAAGACTTAACAGGCACAGCCATGTGACTCATTGGAGCTGTCTGCCTTGTGCTCCAGCAGGCGGACTGGCTTCCAGCACATGCCCGAGCCTCTACCGTGCCCTTCCATTTCTTCTCTCCACACAGGGTACCCTGCCCCCCCTGCCCCCCATGTTCAGGCTTACCTGCTCTCAAGGTACTAATCCCCAGCCATACACCTGTCACTCTCAGAGTCAGACTCTGGCCTCACCCTGGCCTGGCCTACTTCATGTGGAGCTTAGGGAGGCATTTCTAGTCCAGCTGTTAGGACTGAGCTCTGAACTCACTACAGGCATGTTCCTTTCACATTCTTAGTAAGTGATATCCCCATCCTTGAGGTGCTGAGGCCCAGAACTACAGCTATTGTTGACTGACAGATACCTCTTTGGATATGTCCCTATTTTCTCTTTCTTTGACTCTGCACCCCATTCCATATCTAGTCATCAAATTCGTCACTTCTTGCTTCCTGGCAGATTCAAAGTCTTGTCTACGTCTTATCACCTCACCTGCTACCACCATAGTCCATGTGGCAGCATCTTTTTTTTTTTAAGTTCTATTTATTACATGTAAGTACACTGTAGCTGTATTCACACACCCCAGAAGAGGGTGTCAGATCCTATTATGGATGGTTGTGAGCCACCATGTGGTTGCTGGGATTTGAACTCAAGACCTTCGGAAGAGCAGCTGGTGCTTTTAACCACTGAGCCATCTCTCCAGCCCCAAGTGGCAGCATCTTGAAGTTATCCGACACCCTTCTGACTGGCTTCCTCATGGTCCTCTTTATTAATGCCTGCTCTCAGCACAGGATCTTGTATGATCTGTTAATCGGGTCTCTTTGAGCCTCTGATTAGAAGCCTCTGTGGCTCTCCATCTCCTACAGGCAAAGCCCATGAGGGAGTTTCTGAGTGTGTAATGTAAGGTCCTGGGGTAGCTGCCCCTAAATCCTCTCACCACCTCTGCAATGGCTACAGCCACACTTGGCTGTTCATTAGAGCGACCAGACATGCTCGATCCCAAAACTGCCTCTAAACACTCTTCTCCTCAGGCAGACCCATGAAAGTCACCCCTCAGCACAAGAGAAGAACATCCCTGGCTTTGACCTGTGCCTGCTGCTTTTTCCTTTTACAGTATTGTTTGACTCCCTTTGCCTGGCTTGTTTACTGTTCCAGCTTTGGCATCAATTGGTATTCCAATAGGAAAACTGTTGTATTTGAACAACTGTTGTTCATTAGAATAATAAAACTAGGCCTAAGCTGGGTTGAGGCTCAGGATAAAGTAAAACAGGACCTTGGTATCACTGGGGAGCATGGGCAGTAAACGTGAGGGAAAATAGTTGGGAGTGTTGATGAGGACAACAAGCCAAGTCTGTGTGGCAGGGGAAGCATCATACCTGGTTTTCATATTCTGGAGCCACGTCTCCACGAGATCTATGGACAAGTAGTCCTCCAGGGCCAAGTGGTCACCTGTTTTCTCCATGAGGACCACTAGCATGGTGGCATTTCCTTGATAGGGCAGTTTGAGGATGTGACAACGGAACTTCTTATCAAAGGTGGAGGCAAAGTCCCCTTCCCGGTACATCATGGGCACCTTAACTGCCTTGTACTTGTCCAGGTGGAAAGTGTCAGCCTCAGTGAAGATGGGGTCGAATGGAGTCAGCCACTTCCCTGAACGAGTCAGAAGAGAGCCCCTGTAGAAACAAGCCTCCACAGAACACACTGGTCTTGCTCGAGTGGGAGAGGAAAGAGTACGCTACCCCATTTATTCCCAACTGAGAGTGACATTCCTTTTCCAAGTTTGCATGCTCAGGCATCAAATTCCTCAAAGACCAAACTTCAGCCCTACCCATGACCCATCATAAAACCTGAACTCCTGCATTTCCTGGTGGATGGCTTCCAATGCCTGATGCCTAAGGTATTTCTAGCTACCACATGGCCCCAGCATGACCATATGCAAACATGATTTTACAGGGAGTGAGGGTGTGTCCAGTTCAGCATCACTTGATATGGCTTTGGAATCGAGAGAAACCAGCCACTACATGACTCTACACTGAACATGTTTTAAGTAGTCTTTGTACCTGGGACTTTAATCTCCTGGTATAGCTTTAAGCCCCAGATTCATCCACTCCATACTCTATTAGAGTTTTAAGAAGTTGGGGGGTTACAAAATCATGGGGCTCTCTCTTTGCATTTGAACTCTGTCATCCATTGTGTGAGCATGCTCAAACTAGCTTCCCCAGCCTTCACCTTCATCCCCTTGTAATGAAGGAAACGGTGGCCCTACTCTCTTTGCTACGTTGACTGCCAGAAAGAACCAATATGCAACCTGTTCCTTCCTGTGGTGGATAGTAAGTACCAAACGTCCTGTGTAACGCCTCGCATGTCATCTCTTATAGCTCTATGACTATAGCAAGGGAGAGTCCCAATTTTTATATAAAGTTCCAAGACCAGGGGACTGGAGAGATGACTTAGCAGATAAAAGTTCATACTACTTGTACAAAGGACTCAAGTACTTGTTTCCTGGCACCTATGTTGGGTGGCTCATGACTCCGGCTCCAGGAGGATCCAGCACCTCTGACCTCCAGATACACCTGCACTCACATACGCAGACCCCACACACTATAATAATGGCAACGGCAATAAACCCAAGGGCAGAGATTTTTGCCCCAGATCACAAAAGCAGGGAATGGGGTGCCCAGATTCAACCTGAGTCTTGCTTATAGCAAGTTGCTCATTCAATAGCCTTGTGGGACCTCTTCAAAGCATTAGATGAAAACTAGGCAGGAGAGCTATGGAAACTGAGGACCACGGGTCTGCAGGTGGTGGGGATTGCGGGCCTCAGGGGAAGCATCGGCCCCTCCTCAATGTATACTGAACCTGCAAAGCAGAGGCCATGTTTGCAGAGCACCCTTTAGCACTAACTGTACACTGACCAGAAGAAGAAAAGGGAGAAATGGGGTCAGGCTCTTTTGGCTCTGGGGCAACAGAAGATTCAAAATACCTTTGAACAAGATGTAGTCCACCAGAATTAACTTTGTTTCAGGATTAATCTCATCAAAAAGCTTGGGGATTTTCCCCTCAGTCTCTTTGATAATGTAGTGATTGATGAGTCCTCTGGCTTGTGAGGAATTTCGAAAATTTGTAGGCACATATTCTGTATCAAAATACTTCTTGGATAGATTGGAATAGGTCTCTTTAATGTCAAAGTCCTTGTGGATAAAGGCAAAGCTACCTTGGGTGAGGTCCAATTCCTGGTTGCTGGCAAAGGTCTCTCTGACTCTCTTGAAGAGGGCTGGAAGGATCAGGGGTCCTGCCTGGCTCAGGGCCTGTAGGTTGAGTCCATTTTCTACCTGGACTTTGGTCTCTCCCTTGGCCCCCATCATCAGGTTCACCATGGCCACACACAGGCCAAAAGGTGAGAAGATCACATTGCCGTCATGCCTTAGGGAGATCTTTCGGAGCAGGTTGAACCCAAAGCTTGAAGTCTCATTGGAGAGCTGCTGGCCGGCCCTCTGCCAGTATTCCTCCTCCTCCTCCTCCTCAACCCTTGGGTCAGTCCATGTGTACTCTTCCCAAGTGCGATTCCCATGATCCTGAGGCTCCAGGTGAACGGGAGCCTCTGGTGAGTGGGAGCTGAGATTGAAACCGGTCACCAGCCACGCCTCTGCCAGGAGGACAGGAAGAAAGAGGCCAGAAACCACCCTCATGTGGCCAGCTGTGGAGGCCAGGGGCCACTTCCCTTCATCGGAGGCAGAGGGAAAGAGAGAGAATGAATGAATGAGAATGAAGAACATCTCAACACCTAATAAAACATCTTTGCCAGGCAAACATTTCTCCCGTGGCCCCTCTTCCTTCCTACCAAGTTAAGTGTGGGCTCCCCTGGGTTTATCACAGGTTAGCTCTACCCTAGACTGACCTGGAGCATACGAGCGGTGTATTCATCCGCCTGGTTGGGGGAGGGGAGCATTTTACAAGACTTCTTCCAAGTCCCGTTCTCTTGAGCAGGCCCTTGAGCAGCTTGTGGCCCCTCCCCCAGTTTCTGTCCCTTTGCTTTCCTCTGGAGGGACCAAATGTGACCCGTTTGTCTGGAGCAGGATCAGGAGGGAGCTGGGGTCATTTACTGATCTGCTTCGAGCTTTTCCTTTATCACTGGGCTACTAGGCATATCCAACAGCCCCTCGGGCCACGTCACACAACCTTAATGTGTGACACCTTTGGGGATTTGGAGGGTCCAAGAGGGGATGCAGCAAAGAAAAGGAGGCGTCCACAGTTTTCTGACTTAAGCCCCTCCTTTCCTGCATCTCCTGTACACAGTTTCTGATAGGTCTTCTTTCAGTCCTCTACCCACAGCTCCTAGGTGGCTGCAGGAAACACAGCTGATTCTCTTTTTACACGCAGTCTCACTGCCCCTGATGGCACACACTGGCTGTCCACGGCCCAGTTCTGCAGCCTGGGGGAGAGCTTCTCTGCCCTGGAGTGACTTTGCAGCTGCACACTCCTCCCTGTGACTGTTCCCTCCTCCCTTGAGAATCCTCTGCATACTCAGATCCCAAACCTGGTTCAGGGCTGGGCCAGTACATTGTGCTCACAGCAATATTATCAGTCCCCAATAGCTCACTCTTCTCTGGATAATAGGAAGGCCTGGATGGCAAGATATTCAAGCCATAAGTGTTAGGAATGCTTGATAGTTCCCATCAGCAGAGCCCCTCACTCTGACCATTGGCCCCTAAGTCAAAATGTGATAAGAAGCTCTCCAGCTGCTCCCCGTCTCTTTTCTGTACCCGTGACAAACCACATCCAGCCCCAGGACACACGCCCTTTTCCTTGCCTTGCTAAATGGCCCTAAAGAATCCAGGGTCTCCACCGTCTAGCCTGGATGACCCTTCTGGGTTTCCCAAGTGTCACCATTTAGGAATCGCTTCCCAGTCATCATGATGAGATCCTTTAGTAGGTCACCACATTGTTGTAAGCGTTGGGTCATTACTTCTTTCCAGGTACAAAACATCTCCAGTATCATACCTTCATTTTTTTTTTTTTAAATGGATAACGTGACTTTAGTCCTTCACAACTCAAAACTGAGGCCGTATTCTCCAAGGTGAGGGTATGGCAAGGTAGGGCCTTTGAGAAGTGACTAGATGATATTTGAATTGTGGGGAGATCGTGAGGGATTTAGTGTCCTTATAAGAAGAGGAAGAGACACCAGAGCCTTCTTGTCTCCACCAAGAACACACTGAGAAGACCGCCACCTGCAAACCAGGAGGTGGGCCCTCATCACAGCCCAACCATGCTGCCCCTCACCTTGGGCCTCCGGAACTGTGCAAACACAGTTATTAAACCTCCAGAATTGGCTATTCTGTCCTAACAGCCTGAGCTGCCCGGGAGAATTGGGTCATGGTATTTGGCTCACTGCTTTGTAAATTAAGCCCCTATATTAGTCCCGATTCCATAGTTACTTCTCTTTGTCTCAGCCGTCAGGAAAATTTCTCAACACACCAGCACAATGTACCCCTTTCCTAGAACTAAGTCTCCTGAAGTAGCCCTGTGACATCTGGCTGTTACTACACCTGCTTACTGAACAGTGTGACTTGTCTTTTCAGATTCCCTAATCATCATGGGAACCATCCACAATATACACAGGGTGCTCCTGGGACCTAGGGCACCGTCAGGGGTGTTGAGGACATACCTTGTCACACAGAACTTGAAATGGGTAGCAAATGGGCTATCTGCCTGACACTCATTCCTGAGCGTATGTCCAGAGCAGCGCCTTCCTTGCCTCTCCCCAGCCCTGGCTCACTTGCCCGGGCCGTGAGCTGTGGCAGGCAAATACCGAGCCTTCCGTGTCCTTCCCCTGGCCGTCTCCTAGCTATGGCTACCATGCTTTTGATGCCACCTGGAGCCCAACTTCAATGTCCAGTCCTTTGGCGTTTAGATGGAAGATAGCATGCCTGCTCTCTAACTCCCCCACCGCACCCCACCCCCCGCTGACACCCACTGGGAGAGAGTAAGAGCAGCTCTTCCCCCTCCTCTCCCTGTTAGGCACTCTAGAGGGCCCCCTGCCATCCACCACCTCTTACCAGTCCCGGACCTCTGGTGCTGAGGAGATCATTCAGAGCAAAGAGGCAAGCACAAGCTTTGCAGCCCAAAGCCTTCAGTAAATATTTGTTATTCCAAAGTGTGGACCCTTTGGGACTGTTACTGATTAACACCCTGCTGGGATATGATTGAATTTCTGGAAAACCAAAGAACTTCTGGTATTCCCTAGGCTTGTCCTTGGGGCCCCAACTATGACCAGAATTCACAAGAGGCTCACCCTCACTGGGGTGGGGATGAAGGTTCTAGAAAGAAAGTTATGGTGGGTCTCATGGCTGCTGCTGGGAACCATAAAGGGATTTGGGTAGGATTTAAGACCCACTTTCTTGTCTGCAAGGAACTGCCAGTCCAGTGGTGGAGACTGGATTTCTGCTGGGTCATGTCTTACGACACAAACCCTGTCACAAGGTCAATGCACTACCTTCTGTCTCTTGAGACTGGCCCTCTCAAGCACTTCCAGCCTGAGATGGAAGGCACCCTGTAAGACACAGCTTTTCAGACCTATCAGGTTGTCATTGTTAGTTTTGTTATGTGTCCTTTCCTATCCTTGGAGTGAGACAAAGTTAATATAGCCTACCCACAGAATTGGAAACCAAACCAAACCAAACCAGTGATGGGTGGGGTTATAGCTCAGTTAGTTGAGAGTCCCCGGTGTTTGGTCCCTAGCATTGCATAAAGTAAGGCACAGTGGAGCACACCTGTTATCACAGCACTATGGAAGTAGGGGCAGGAGGATCAGAAGTTCAAGGCCATCCTTGGCTATGTAGCAAGTTTAAGGCCAGGCTGGCTACATGAGACCCTATCTGAAAAAAAATATAAAAGGATTTCTCAAATTAAAAAAAAACACATAAGAAACAATAGTGTTACAATTATATCATGAAGGCAAAAGAAAATAACATGTCTTTAAATACAGCGGTATTCCAGGATATCCGTGCTGGCAGATGGGGACATCTGCTCGTCTCCTGATGGAGGCTGATCATCGGGCAGGAAGGTAGCCATTGGGGAAGAACTCCATTAAACAATGCTCTGGCTGACAGGAAGTTTGTAGCCCATCATCCTGAGAGCCACCTTATTAGAAAGCAGACTAAGGAGTGGCATGTGATTGCGGGTTAAAATGGCGGCCTGCGTCTGGGCCACTGGGCTGCTGAGTGAGGGGCATGAGGGAAGTTTGTATGCACCCCATGCCAGGCTGTGTGAAGTCACAGGACATTGCTTGGGGGGTGGGGTGGGGTGGGGAGGGGCAGTCTAGAGTCCCCGAGGAACTGCTGGAGTCAGGCTTGGGGGTCCTGGCCCTCATGGAGGCTGAGGACAACAGGTTCTCAGGCTCCTGGACACGGCAGATGCTACAAAGAGCTGAGAACGGGGTGGGGGCCCTGAGGGCCTGGTTCTAGTCCAGGCCTGAAGGGAAAAGGGCGGGGAGGAGAGCTAAGGCTGGATCCCATAGAGCCGAGAGTCCTTGGTTTGCTTGAGTAGGTGGCTTGGCTTGATGGTAACCGTGGCTGGGAACGCAGAGAAGATTCCTGCGTCAGACTAGACTTGGCTGCTCCATTGCTCCAGCACAGCGGATCCAGATGAGAAGAGGCAGTCCATGGTTTTGAAGTGTTTATTGGTTGGCAGAGAGTTGTGGCGAGAGAAACTATGCCCCACTTTCTCATGGCAGGCCTGAGGTTAAATATTTTTTGTAGGGAGGAGTGTCTAGGAAGGGGAGCTTAATTGGCTAAGCCCTTCAGGCCTTTAGGTACCTCAAAAAAATGGAGATCTATCTTGAGGCTACTTGAACTGTGATCACGAACTCTTTGGAGGGGCTTGAGGCATTGTCCTAAGTGACTGATGGCCACAGAATTATGGAGAACTGAGGTCTTGTCAGGAGCCTAGTGTATGGGAGCATCACAAATGGCCTGTCCCTTGCAGAAACATCTGCTGGGCCACCTGGGTTTAAACCTATCTCAACCAGAACACAGGCTGCCTTTCATGGTCCCATGTGTGATCACCAGCTGGCAGGCCCCTCCTTATGGGCAGAGGTGGCTAGCTGACACATCTCACCTGAACCAAGGACTCTCAAGGCATCTTTAGTTCTTCAAACCACAACATTGACACGAATTAGTATATTTTATTAAAGATCATTAATATTGCTGTCTTAGTCAGGGTTTCTATTCCTGCACAAAACATCATGACCAAGAAGCAAGTTGGGGAGGAAAGGGTTTATTCAGCTTACGCTTCCACATTGCTGTTCATCACCAAAGGAAGTCAGGACTGGAACTTACAAAGATCAGGAACTTGGAGGCAGGAGCTGATGCAGAGGCCATGGAGGGATGTTCCTTACTGGCTTGCTTACCCTGGCTTGCTCAGCCTCCTTTCTTATAGAACCCAGGACCACCAGTCCAGGGATGGCACCACCCACAGTGGGCCCTTCCACCTTGATCACTAATTGAGAAAATGCCTTACAGCTGGATCTCATGGAGGCATTTCCTCAGTGGAGGCTCCTTTCTCTGTGATTACTCCAGTTTGTGTCAAGTTGACACAGGAAACCAGCTGGTACAATTGCCTTGTTATTGCTTGGTTTGCCTCAGTGTGGGGAGGCCGTCCTGCAGAGAAGTGGAAGGTTGTTGTTGCCAGGAGTCTAGAGCTCTGTCAGGTGAGTGGTCTCCAGCTATTCTTATCTGACCCATACTGAAAGAGCAAGCAAGCTTCACCTACAGGATGAATAAGAGCCCATTCTCCACATTCCAAGGTAATCACATTCCTCTAAAGCAAACATCAAGACCAGAAGAGTTACCATGTCAAACTCAAGTCCTGGCCATGGCTTATGGAATAGCATACCCCTAAGTCCTACCTTTGGGGTGTGATAAAATGTCCATTTATTCTCATTTTTCACTCTTGCTTACATCATCCTCAAGAATACTTAGCACAAGAATGTGGAGAACCATGAAAATCAACACCAATTATCTGAGATATCTGGGGCCTTTAGGGGGCACCCCTTGTTTTGACCACAGGACTTTTTCTGTTTTCCTGGAAGAGAGATGAAAGTAATTAAAGAACAATAAGGATAGGTACCTGAAAGATTTTTCTGGAACAACCTGGATCAGATATAGAGGAGTAGGCAGACCAAAGATCAACTTTGGCATGAAGTGTGGTTTTTGTGGACTTACTGACAGAAGTGACCTTGGGTGGTATCAGGTCCAGGTGCATTCCATTACCGGAACTAAATGGTACCGGCCTTCTTGTTTGCTAGGATGAGTGTCTTCATTTGTGCTGGAATGATGTCTTAAACTAAGATCTGAGGTAGGTCCAATTTGGGTACCAGAATCCCATTGTAGTGTTCTATGTACCATTTGAATGGTTGGTCTGTTCATAGGCAGCTGGGAAACCACATGGGGAAACTCACTAGGATCATGCTGGGGTAATCATAGTTGCAGCTCAGGATGGATGGATGCCAAGCTGGGTTCATAGAAAGACTGTTGTTTGCCTCATCTCTACAGGGTACACAATCAGTTGCTTCATTCTCCCATACCCATGTATGTCCCATGTAACTCTTTCCATCTATTGTTGATATACATAAAATAAGCATATCTGTTTCTTAGCACTATTAAAAGAGATTCATGGATTCTCAAGTATATTCTATGTTTCTCAACTCACAGCTGTTTTTTTTTTTTAAATTATGTCTACATGTATGTGTTTCTCTAAGCCACGCATTTATGCCTCCGATTCATATATGGGATCATTCCTCGTCTCCCTTTCCCTTCCCTCCCTTCCTCTTCTTTTCCCTACCTCAGTTTACCCTCACCTTGCTTCTCCTTCCTTCCCTGCCACTCTGTCTCCCTTGTCTTTGCTCGTCTCCTCTGTCGCTGTCTCTCTCTTTGTCTCGGTGGCTTTGTCTCCTCTGTCTGTCTCTGTCTCCTTCTTCATCTCTCGGTTTCTCTCTTGCTGGGGATTGAACTCAGGTCCTCACACATCCGAGGCAGCCACTCTCCCGCTGAGTCCTCTCCCCAGCACTCTTGCTTCGTTCCTGCTCCATAGTTACACTTCCCTTCTTCATTCTGCCCCACAAGACATATAAATAATATCACAATGTCATATGCTTACCCCGCTATAAAGGCAGATCTGCGAAGAAAGCTTGGAGGTGTGTTGGCAGTGCTTTCTCCTTCAGAGGGCGAGCATATGGTCCAAACACCATGTTTCGAGATCCCTGGCTCAATCCTTTCTCTCCCCTTCTGTGCCGCTAACTGAAATGTGCCTATTCTCATTTGTTTTTCTTTTCAGTTGGCTTTGGGAATTTTGTCATCTTAATTGTATTGTTGAGTATGCAAGATGTTACTATGATTCCCAAAGTCTAAGCCATATAAAAAGATGCAAGAAGAAAGCCACCATCCCGACCCCCCTGCCACCCCATCTTACCCTCCCCATCTCTTGTGCATCATTCGACCACGTTCTTTTTAGTTCCTTCTTCTTGTATGTCTTTATATGAGAACGAATGTATTTGTACTTCCTTCTTCCTTATGAAAATCACGATGCCCGGAGGAATTACCGCTTCTTCATGTGACTTCACAGTTCTCTAGTGTTTACTCAACCAAGTTCCTCCGTTTTGGCTTTTAAGTAATTTTTAATGTTTTCCAATTACAAAATACTTTAGGGAGATTGATTTTTTTTAAAGTGCCAGATGTACACCATTAGCTTACATTTCTCAAAGCAGGGCTTCTGGATCAAAGGTAAATGCTTAAAATCATAAGGTTTTTGTTTGCTTGTTGATTGGAGTTGACTAAGAAGAGCTTTTAATGTAGATTTATGTTGGACATAACCCTGTGGCCATTAGTCATGTGTGGCCACGCCCCAGGCCCCTAGTGTTCTAGTTGGACCCCACCCCCACAGTCACTTGGCTACAGCCAGGTTTTCCCTGCCCCACAGTTACCTGGCAACAGCCAGGTAGCCTGTCCCACTATAAAAGGGGCTGCATGACCCCTCCTTTCTCTCACTTCTCTCTTTTGTCCTTCTCTCTTGTCCTCTCTTCTTATCTCTTGCCCCCCTGTTCCCCCTCTCTCCCCATTCTTTTCCCCTTTCCATGTGGTCCCTCTCACCCCTTTATCTCTTCTTTCTCTATTTACTTTTCTATCTCTTTTCTTTCCTCCAACTTTCCTATGATAAAGCTTTAAAATCATGCATGGGCTGTCTCTTCTTATCAAAATCTGCTGTGCTGGAGCAATGGAACAGGCCTCCCAGCATCTCCAGCCACCAGACCAGACCGAGGACTCCTCCGCCTGGCCAGGCTTCCTCCAGAGGTACAGGGGCCCTCTCCACAGGCCCCCAGATTTAAGCATGAACATTAAATGGGAGAGACGCTTAAGAGAAAGACAACCCCATGCCTGGGGGTTGGTATGCACATGAACACACACACACACACACACACACACACACACACACGAACTCTAGCTGCTGCTCTTGTAGAGGATCTAGGATCTAGGTTTAGTTCCCAGCCTCCACATGGTGGCTCACAGCCATCTGTTAACTCTAGTCCCAGGAAATCTGACACCCTCTTTCTGACCTCCATTGGCAGCAGGCATAGCTATGGTGCACACACATACAGTTAACACTCATACAAATAAAATAAACACTTCTTTAAAAAAAAAAAAAGAACTTTGCATTAAGCGAGATGATAAGGAGACTTGTGATGCGGATAGTCCAAGATACATTCTGAGAGAGAAGTCTCAGCGCATGCAAATGTGGCAGAATTTGATTAAATAGTCTTTGTAGGTGTAGTTAAAAATGGGAGGAAAAGATTACTCCAACCAAGAGGGCCCTGTCTCACACTGTGAAAGTTCTCATAGGAGAAAGGCAGAGGGACATTGAGATAGAGAACAATTAGGAGAAAAGGCCACATAAAGATGGATGCAGGAATGAGAGTTCTGTCCACAGCCAAGGAATGGAGAGGGTTGCCAACACCCACCAAGCTAGGGGGGAGACAGCCCATGGACAGCCCTTCCTCTTGGACTTAGCTCTCTGCAATGGCATCATTTAATTTCTGTTGCTTGAAGCCACTTGGTCTATGGTAATTGGTTACATCAGTCTTAGAAAGCAAACACCGAGAATATTGCCTAATTCCCTTCGCAGGGCACATCTGGCATCTGCCACAGTTCGTGAGACGGACGGTTTCAGACTCAGGCTCTACCACCTTGCTCTCTGACTTCTGTGCAAGTGGGATTTCAGTGTAGTTGTATAGTTGGTGGTTTTTAAATCAAGTCGAGCGTATGCCCAAGTGTTTAATCACTAGTCTTATATTTGTTTGTGTTCATGTCTTTCTGCTCATTTTTGTGTAATTAAAAATTTAATTAAATTATAAACATAAAAATTTAAATTAAATTTATTATTATTATTATTATTATTATTATCATTATTATTTTTGTTTTTTTTTGAGACAGGGTTTCTCTGTGTAGTCCTGGCTGTCCTGGAACTCACTCTGTAGACCAGGCTGGCCTCGAACTCAGAAATCCGCCTGCCTCTGCCTCCCAAGTGCTGGAATTAAAGGCGTGTGTCACCACTGCCCAGCTTAAATTATATTATTACATATAAATAAATTATATATCACTATAAAGTAATTCTATACTTATAAATATAAATTATGATTATAAACTAATTTCTCAGCTAATTTTCTCATCATTTTGACAAATTACCCCATTGAAGCTATCTAAGGAAGGAAAGATTTATTTTGGCTCACGGTTTCTACCATAAGGAAGACACAGCAGAGTTCCTGGTGCTAGAGGCATGTGTTAGAGACTCTCCACATCTTGGTGAATCCAGAAGTAGAGAACAAAATCAGAAATGGGGCCCAGCTATAGTCCTTAAAGGTCTGTCCCTAAGCGTTCTCCATCCATAAACTAGGTTCCAGGTTCCTAAGGGACCATAATCTCCCTCAACAGTGCCATCAGCCGGGGATGATGTGTTCAAACATATGTGTCTATGGGGGGATATTTTACATCCTAACCATGCCCTTGCCCTGGCTTATGGCCATCTGATAATGCAGCATTCATTTCAATAGTCCTTAAAGTCCTAATAGTTTCCAACACTGTTCAAAGGTCCAAAATCCAAAGTCTCTTCTGAGACTCAAAGCAAGCTCTTAGCAGTGAGTCCCTATAAAATCACGAGTAATACCCTTATAGTGTACAACAGCACAGAGTAAACATCCACATTCCAAAAGAGAGTAACAGGAGAAACAGCAAGGAAAGGTTGCACCACAGTGAGAACCCAACAGCAGCCATGACAGGTGGTGACGTTGTGTAGATAGGCATGGTCACTTCCATCCCTGCAGCTCTGCTGCCTGGGGCACACACGGCCTTCCTTGGGGGCCTCAATTGAAGCTTAGTTTTTAACCTAAGCTCATCTCTCCATATATGAAATCCAGTTCTGTTCCATGATATCTGGTCTATGGTTTTTCTCTGGAGACTTGATGCAGATCTCCATGACCCCATCGCCCCTGAAATCTTCATGCTTGCAGAAGTTGTGTGGCATCAAGTTCTGTGCTCATCTTGAGGAGTAGCCTGCCCCACCCCAACCCACTCCACCCCACCCCTACCTCCACCTCCACCCTCATACTATGGCTTCAGCACTCTGAGTTTCTGTGTGACGTAATCTGGGGAGGGAGGGGGCCGAAACACACATCTAAGTGGCTCTGTTTGAGCTGTGTGCCCTGGAGGCTCAATCTTAAATGCTCACTTTTTTAAAAGAAGGTATTCCTAATGACTTGGCGTTGTTTACACCAGGATCCTTGGAGGGCTGAATCCCTCTCAGGATGAGTTTCTTCTGTTCTGCTCCACCTCTCGCTCTAAATTTTCATTACAAATGGGGCAAGTAATGGCCACGGATGGAATGTCACACTGTCTTGAAATTTCACCTGCCAAACAAATCTGCGTATTATTTTATGCACTTGTCTCAGACTTTCCGGACATGGGCAGAACATAGCCAAATTCTTTGTTGGAATTCACCACGGAGTACTGGAAGTCATGAAGACAGTTTCTGCTGTTCAGATGGTATCAGCATTTCTGCCTTCATGAGTCCTACCGCAGTGGCCCCAAACGTTGTACACACAGCACTCTTCCACAGTCCTGTTCCGAAGCCTGCAGCACATGGCCAGGCTTCTCAGAGCAAGGGCCCCACTTCTTGACCCCAGGTTTCCGCACTAGTGGCTTTCTTTCATCATGACGACAAGAGAGCAGACAGAAGCAATGTACAGAAGGAAACACTCATTTTGGCTCCAAGTTTCAATCTGTCACAGGGAGGACGGCACCTCAGTGTAGTGTTTACAGCAGAGGGGAGCGTTGAGGTAACCTTTCCTTCACCCTGTGTGAAGGCGTGTCTCTGTATTTCCGATTGCTAATTCTGCAGAGGTCGAGCACTGGCAGGAAACGGGTACTGCCATTCCTATGGCCCATCACCGGAGTTTCTATTTTGTAATTATTCTTCTTTCCTCATTGCCTAAAGGCAATCTAGAACGTTCAGAGGGTCTTCCACTACTGATGGGTTGTGATGAAGATCTGACAGTAGGTAGCTGAAGCAGGAAGTGGATGACAGAATCTCAGAGAAATTCTGAAAGCAGAAGCAGGAGATTCGACAGCAGACAGCGAGGTGAATGGATGGACCAGAGGACCAGAGCAGAGCACAGAGGCACAGCTCGTCACGTGGCAGGATGTGGTGCCAGGATCAGTGCGGTTAAGCTCGGTAGCTGGCTGGGAGGCTGCTCTAGCTAAACGGCCTAAGCTTGAAAATATTAAAAAGCCACTTTGTCATTACTGAACAGCTGGCTGGTCTGGAAGGTCCTATTATAGGGGAGCTTGTAATATGGACTCCCCAAATCTTGGAAAACCAGGAAACAGAACACAGGAAGAGGAAGAAAACTAAAGCCAGGCTGTAACCTTCAAAGGCATGTCTGTCACAGCCTCCACCCGTAAACTCGATCCAATACTTGGACGGGTTTTGTAACCTCCCTCCCCACCAGCACCAGCAGCTCAGGATCATGATGAAGCAAACGAGCGCAGGAGAGACTGCAGTCTCAGCAGCACACCACAAAAGCCAGGCCCCTCCTTCAGGCTCCAGCCGATGGCCACCTCCTAAAATCTGTCCAAAGTGGCGCCCACAATGTCTCCTCAGGCTGCAGCTGTCACAGGCTCACCACCTTTTCCCTCCTCAGTTGGAGCTGCCCCTCAGAAGCTGTCTGCAGTGGTGAAGTCTTTCCTGTTTCAGTCTACTGACAGCATGAGGAGCTGTCCACAGCGGCAACATCTTTCCTGCCTCAGCTTACAGCTTTTGTGAAACCACTGTGGGAGCGCCCCATAGGAGCTACCCCACAGGAGCTGTCTGCAGGGGCTGCACCTACTCTCCACCCTCCACCCCAACACCCCCTTGGCAGCCCCGCAGAGATGGCACTCAGCAAAATCAGGCTGTAGCCAGGAAGGACATCTCACCCTAACCCATGGTCCTGATGCAGGGAAAAGGGGGTGGAAATAAAAAGCCACCAATCTCTGAGCAGGAAAACCCACCAATCCCTGAGCAGGAAAACCCACCAATCCCTGAGCATCCCATAAAACCCCACCAATCCCTGAGCAGGAAAACTCACCAATCCCTGAGCAGGAAAGTCCACCAACCCCTGAGTGTACTCAAGCTCAGGACTTGAAATCCCACCAATCCTCACTCTGGAAACCTCTGCCCTGAGAAGCTCCACCCCCTCAGAAATCCTATATAAGTAAGCACTCCCCTTTTGTCTAATTCCCTGTTGTCCATTCTCGGGAGCAGCCGTCCCTGGGTACATCCCTCCGCAGCCTTAGACCCTCCAATAAATCTCTTTCATGAGATTTCTGCCTGATGTGATTCTTACTGGAAGAAGCCATCCATTCCTGCCTGACGTGACTCTCACTGGAAGAAGCCAAGAAGAACTGAAGCAATGAAGAGAAGAAAGGAAGAGAAGGAGCCGGTCTGAGGTCCCAGAGTTCTTCAGCTCAGGTAGGGATATGCTCTCCTGGGGTCTGCAGTGCTCTGCTGAGGAGGCTTCCTCTCAGAACTGTTGTTCCTGGGACCCCTTTTCTTAGGATGCACTTTCCTTGAGACATTGTCCCACCTCAGAACTGTGTGGTTTCTGGGTCCCCATGCCTCAGGATACCCTCCCATCAGAGCAGAAACAGGCTTGTTTTTCTTTTCATGCTTGGGTAGCTTCATTTCTTTTTTACACTTAGATCTCTGATTCTTTTTTCCATTAATTTATTTATCCGCTTTACATCTCAACTGCAGCTTCCCTCTTCATGTCTCCCACTATAGCCCTTCCCCCACTATCCCCCCTTTTATCTCTGAGGGGAGGGGTTCCCCCCTCCTAGGTACCAACCTATCCTGGCACCTCAAGTCACTGCAGGACGAGGCACATCCTCTCCCACTGAGGCCAGCTAGGGTAAGCCCCAACTCCAGTTGTTGGGTGACGGCGTGAAGTCAGAGCTGCACATTTGTTATGTATGTGCATGCAGGGGTGGAGGGGAGGTCCAGCCCCTGTATGCTCTTTGGTTGGTAGTTCAGTCTCTGGGAGCCCTCAAGGGTCCAGGTTAGTTGGCCCTGTTGGCCTTCCTGTGGAGTGTCTCTCCTCTTCTGGTCCCTCAATCCTCCTAACTCTTCCACAAGATTCCCAAGCTCGGTCATAGGTTTGGCTGTGGGTATTTGCATTTGTTTAGGTCTGCTGTTGGGTGAAACCTCTCAGAGGACAGTGATGCTGGGCTCCTGTCTATGAATCCAGGCAGACAGATAAAAACATAGCCTGAGGCTCTGAGGTAGTTGGAGGAGGAAGGCAAGCCTGTAGTGTGTCTGTATTGATCGTCTGAAGGCAGCTCTACACATTTTCCCCAAAGCTGGCGGGGCTTGCTACTGCATTCCTGTATGTCCATCTCACACAGGGCACCTATATATCCAGGCAGGCAGTGACAAATTACAGCTGTCAACAGTGTCTTCACATGTATCACTGTGACAAGGCTTTGACCAACAGTGGGGCATCCGGGTCTCCAGTGTGTCCCTGTGAATCTACTACCCAAAGCAGGCACAGGAGTAGCAGTTTCCCCCACCCACACTAGATCTTCATGAAGAGGTGGCTGACTGGCACATTCAACAAAGTTAACAGTGGTCCTCATGGACTCTAGGTGCACAGTGACAGAAGTGAGCTCCAGGAGCATCCTGAGATGTGGCCCCGTGAAGACATGGCTGGGATCCCCAGTTCACACCACAGTGCACAGTTCACACCAGGATGCTCTTGAGAACAGACACACATCTATCTTCCTATCTCACTGAGGCATACAGCCTCATTCACGCACAGGTCAGAAACACTGCTATCTGCTTCCAAGTCACCCTTTTTTTAGTCTTGTATATGATGTCTCACACGTTGAATGGCTCAAAGTCCCTTCTCTCTATTTCCGTCTCCGATTCAAATGGTTATCCAGTTGTCCCCACATCAGTCAGTTATTTAAGTCATTCGTTATGAAATAATATTGTTGTTTGTGCTTGGGGGCATTTTCAGTCTTTCTGTTTTTACCCTTTAATATCAATCATCTTTAATCATGTATTATTTTAATCACAGTAAATCAGTGAGCTAGATATTGGTATCAACATTTAAAAAATTATCTTGCAAAGCAGCAGGTTTTCTTTGTTTGCTTGCTTTTTACACCTACACATTGTTTTGGTTGACTGTCCCTCATCCCGTTTCTAAAGACTTATCCCACACCATTAGACTGCCTGGGTACTCATGTGCTGGTACCAGCATTTAACTTCAGGGTTTGTGTCCTCTGCTTTCTGTCTGTCACAATATTCTCTCTCCTTCTTCCTGAGCCTGTAGCTTTTCCATATTATTATTTTTATTTTTTATTGGATATATTCTATATTTATATTTCATTTCCCTTTTTCTGGTTCCCTGACCCCCAAAGGTCTCACATACTATTTTCCCTCCCCCTGTTCCCCCATCCACCCTTTCCCACTTCCCTGTTCTGGTATTCCCTTACACTGATGCTTTGAGCCTTTCCAGAACCAGAGTCCACTCCTTCCTTCTTGTCGGACATCATTTGGTATGTGGATTGTGTCTTTGGTGTCCCAAGATTCTGGGCTAATATCCACTTATCAGTGAGTGCATACCATGAGTATTATTTTGAGACTGGGTTACCTTGCTTAGTATGATGTTCTCCAGCTCCATCCATTTCTCTAAGAATTTCATGAATTCATTGTTTCTAATGGCTGAATAGTACTCCGTTGTGTATATATACCACATTTTTTGTATCCATTCTTCTGTTGAGGGACTTCTAGGTTCTTTCCAGCTTCTGGCTATTATAAATAAGGCTGCTATGAACATAGTGGAGCATGTATCCTTATTGCATGCTGGGGAATCTTCTGGGTATATGCCCAGGAGTGGTATGGCTGGGTCCTCGGGAAGTATCGTGTCCAGTTTTCTGAGGATCTGCCAGATTGATTTCCAGAGTGGTTGTACCAGCTTGCAGTCCCACCAGCAGTGGAGGAGTGTTCCTCTTTCTCCACATCCTCGCCAACACCTGATGTCTTCTGAGTTTTTGATCTTAGCCATTCTGACTGGTGTGAGGTGAAATCTCAGGGTTGTTTTGATTTGCATTTCTCTAATGACTAATGATGTTGAACATTTTTTAAGGTGTTTCTTAGCTATCTGAATTTCTTCAGGTGAAAATTCTTTGTTTAGCTCTATACCCCATTTTTTGATAGGGTTATTTGATTTTCCGGGGTCTAACTTCTTGAGTTCTTTGCATACATTGGATATTAGCCCTCTGTCAGATGTAGGGTTGGTGAAGATCTTTTCCCAATTTGTTGGTTGCCGATTTGTCCTTTTGACAGTGTCTTTTGCCTTGCAGAAACTTTGTAATTTTATAAGGTCCCATTTGTCTATTCTTGATCTTAGAGCATAAGCTATTGGTGTTCTGTTCAGGAACTTTACCCCTGAGCCAATGTCCTCAAGGGTCTTCCCCAGTTTCTTTTCTATTAATTTTAGTGTATCTGGTTTAATGTGGAGGTCCTTGATCCACTTGGAGTTGAGCTTAGTGCAAGGAGATAAGAGTGGATCGATTCTCATTCTTCTGCATGCTGACCTCCAGTTGAGCCAGCACCATTTGTTGAAAGGGCTATGTTTTTTCCACTGGATGTTTTCAGCTCCTTTGTCAAAGATCAATTGGCCATAGATGTGTGGGTTCAATTCTGGGTCTTCAATCCTATTCCATTGATCCACCTCCCTGTCACTGTACCAATACCATGCAGTTTTTAACACTACTGCTCTGTAGTATGGCTTAAGGTCCGGGATATTGATTCCCCCAGAAGTTCTTTTACTGTTCATGATAGTTTTAGCTATCCTGGGTTTTTTGTTATTCCAGATGAATTTGAGAATTGCTCTTTCTAACTCTATGAAGAACTGAGTTGGGATTTTGATGGGGATTGCGTTGAATCTGTATATTGCAGATTGCCATTTTAACTATATTAATCCTGCCAACCCACGAGCATGGAAGATCTTTCCATTTTCTGAGGTCTTCTTCCATTTCCTTCTTCCGAGACCTGAAGTTTTTGTCATACATATCTTTCACTTGTTTGGTTAGAGTCACACCAAGATACTTTATATTGTTTGTGGCTATTGTAAAGGGTGTCATTTCCCTAATTTCTTTCTCAGCCTGCTTATCCTTTGAGTATAGGAAGGCTACCGATTTGCTTGAGTTGATTTTATAACCAGCCACTTTGCTGAAGTTGTTTATCAGCTGTAGAAGTTCTCTGGTGGAATTTTTTGGGTCACTTAAATATATTATCATATTATCTGCAAATAGTGATAGTTTGACTTCTTCCTTTCCAATTTGTATCCCTTTGATTTCCTTATGTTGTCAATTGCTCTAGCTAGTTCCTCAAGTACTATATTGAAAAGATATGGTGAGAGAGAGGTGCAGGTATCCAGACCTAATCGGGGCCTGCCATCGCAGAACACCTCCACGGTGGTGCAGCTGGGAGCTGTGTGCCCTGCGGTTCTCCCAGGCCTCTACACCAAAGGTCTCCATCTTGCACCTGAGTCACTGGCAGAGAGGCAGGCATGGGCCAGGAGCCAGAGTTGGAGTGGCATGGCTGGGAGCTGCTTGCCCCACGGTTCTCCCAGGCCCCTAAAAAGACTGTCTCCATCTTGTCGCTAGGTCACTAGTAGAGAGGGCCAGAGACACAGACTTAATTTGTTACTACCATCACTCGGGTGGAATTCTGCCAGGCTCTTGCCAGGGGCCAGTGCCTGGGTGGTCCAGCAGGACATCTTCATGGCCACTGGGCCTTGTACCAACTCAGTTGGGAACCGACTACTCTGAGGTCCCCTTAGCACTCTCAGATGATCTCTATCTTGCCGCCTGGTCATCAGTAGAGAACCAACAGGCAGGCCCAGCCTCATGGGAGGTTCAAACAGTAGCCAGTGACAAGGTCAACTAACGCCAGAGATAACCAGATGGCAAAAGGCAAACGTAGGAATGTTGCTAACAGAAATCAAGGCAGCATGCCAGCATCCGAACCCAGTTTGCCAACAACAAGAAGTCCTGGATCCCCCAACACACCAGACAAAGCAAATTTGCACGATATCTTTCCACAAACCCAGCCCTACAAAGGATAATAGGGGGAAAACACCAACACAAGGAGGGAAATTACACCCAGGAAGAAGCAAGATAGAAACCTCTTTTCATCAAATCCAAAAGAAGATAACCCCTCAAATATATAAAAAAAATAATTTCAAAAATGTTGGGAGGTAATAATTACTATTCCTTAATATCTCGTAACATCAATGGACTCAATGCCCCAATAAAAAGACTTCAACACTCCACTCTCCTCAATGGACCGATCAGGAAACCAGAAACTAAACAGGGACACAGGGAAACTAATTGAAACTTTGGACCAATTGGACTTTAGCAAAGTCTTGGCATGACTTTAACCAAACAAGTGAAAGATCTGCGTGACAGGAACTTCAAGTCTTTGAAGAAAGAAATCGAAGAAGACCTCAGGAAATGGAAAAATATTTCATGCTCTTGGATTGGGAGGATCAATATAGTAAAAATGGCTATCTTGCCAAAAGCAATCTACAGATTCAATGCAATCCCCATCAAAATCCCAAATCAATTCTTCATAGATCTAGAAAGAGCAATTCTCAAATTCATCTGGAGTAACAAAAAAACCCAGGATAGCTAAAACTATTCTCAACAATAAAAGGACTTCTGGGGGAATCAATATCCCTGACCTCAAGCAGTACTACAGAGCAATTGTGTTAAAAACTGCATGGTATTGGTACAGTGACAGGCAAGTAGATCAGTGGAATAGAATTGAAGACCCAGAAATGAACCCACTTGATCTTTGATAAAGGAGCTACAACCTTCCAGTGGAAAAAAGATAGCCTTTTCAACAAATGGTGCTGGTTCAACTGGAGGTCAACATGCAGAAGAATGCGAATTGACCCACTCTTATCTCCTTGTACTAAGATCAACTCCAAGTGGATCAAGGACCTCCACATAAAGCCAGACACACTGAACCTAATAGAAAAGAAACTGGGGAAGACCCTGGAAGACATGGGCACAGGGGGAACGTTTCTGAACAGAACACCAATAGCTTATGCTCAAAGATCAAGAATTGACAAATGGGACCTCATAGAATTACAAAGTTTCTGTAAGGCAAAGGACATGGTCAGAAGGACAAAACAGCCATCAACAAATTGGGAAAAGATCTTCACCAACCCTATGTCCAACAGGGGGCTAATACCCAATATATACAAAGAACTCAAGAAGTTAGACCCCAAAGAACCAAATAACCCTATTAAAAATGGGTTACAGAGCTAAACAGAATTTTCACCAGAAGAAATTGGGATGGCCGAGAAACAACTTAAGAGATGTTCTACATCATTGGTCATCAGGGAAATGTAAATCAAAACAACCCTGAGTTTCCACCTCACACCAGTCAGAATGGCTAAGATTAAAAACTCAAGAGACAACAGGTGCTAGAGAGGATGTGGAGAAAGAGGAACACTCCTAAACTGTTGGTGGGACTGTAAGATGGTATAACTGCTCTGGAAATCAGTCTGGCAGTTCCTCAGAAAATTTGGCATGATACTTCCAGAGGACCCTGTCATACCACTCCTGGGCATATACCCAGAGGATTCCCCTGCATACAATAAAGACACATGCTCCACTATGTTCATAGCAGCCTTATTTATAATAACTAGAAGTTGGAAGGAGCCCAGATGTCCCTCAAAGCAAGAATGGATACAGAAAATGTGGTATATTTATATAATGGAATACTACTCAGTAATTAAAAATAATGAATTCATGCAATTTGTAGGCAAATGGTTGGATCTGGAAAATATCATCCTGAGTGAGTTAACCCAATCACAAAAGAATACACATGAAATGCAGTCACTGATAAGTAGATATTAATGAGCCCAGAAGCTCTCAATACTCAAGGCACAATTAGCAAGTCAAAAGATTCCCAAGAAGAAGGAAGGAGAGGACCCTGGTCCTGAAAGGACTGGATCCAGTTTTGTAGGAGAGAGTACCAGAATAGAACAGAGAAATGGTGGAGTTGTGATTGGGGAATAGGCAGGTGGGTGGGGAAGAGGACATATGGGACATATGGAGAGGGGGGAACTGGGAAAGGGGAAAGCCTTCGGAATGTAAACAAAGAATATAGAAAAGAAAAAAAAATAAACATAAAGAAAAAAGAAAAAGAAAAGATATGGTGAGAGGGGGCAGCTGTGTCTAGTCCCTGATTTTAGTGGGATTGCTTCAAGTTTCTCTCCATTTACTTTGATGTTGGCTACCAGTCTGCTGTAAATTACTTTTACTATGTTTAGGTATGGGCCTTGAATTCCTTTTCTTTCCAAGACTTTTAGCATGAAAGGATGCTGAATTTTGTCAAATGCTTTTTCAGCATCCAATGAGATGACCATGTGGTTTTTTTCTTTGAGTTTGTTTATGTAGTGGATTACATTGATGGATTTTCATATATTGAACCATCCCTGCATCCCTGGGATAAAGCCAACTTGATCATGGTGAATGATTGTTTTGATGTGTTCTTGGATTCGGTTAGCAAGAATTTTATTGAGTATTTTTACATCCATGTTCATAAGGGAGATTGGTCTGAAGTTCTCTTTCTTACTTGGATCTTTGTGTGGTTTTGGTATCAGGGTAATTGTGGCTTTATAGAATGATTTGGGTAGTGTTCCTTCTGTTTCTATTTTGTGGAATAGTTTGAAGAGTATTGGTATTAGGTCTTCTTTGAAGGTCTGATAAAATTCTGCACTAAAACCATCTGGTCCTGTTCTTTTCTTGGTTGGAAGACTTTCTATGACTCCTTCTATTTCTTTGGGGGTTATGGGACTGTTTAGACTATCTAATCCTGATTTAATTTTGGTATTTTGTATCTGTCTAGGAAATTGTCCATTTCCTCCAGATTCTCCAGTTGTGTTGAGTATAGGCTTTTGTAGTAGGATCTGATGATATTTTGAATTTTCTTGTTTCTGTTGTTATATCTCCCTTTTCCTTTCTAATTTTGTTAATTTGAATACTGTCTCTGTGCCCTTTGGTAAGTCTGGCTAAGGGTTTATCTATCTTGTTGATTTTCTCAAAAAACCAGCTCCTGGTTTTGTTGATTCTTTGTATGGTTCTTTTTGTTTCAACTTGACTGATTTCAGCCCTGAGTTTGGTGATTTCCTGTCTTCTACTCCTCATGGAGTAGATGGAGTAGATGTGTGCCGTTTCAGGTGTGCCATTAAGTTGCTAGTATATGTTCTCTCCTGTTTCTTTTTGGAGGCACTCAGGGCTATGAGTTTTCCTCTTAGCACTGCTTTCATTGTGTTCCATAGATTTGGGTATGTTGTGCCTTCATTTTCAGTAAATTCTATAAAGTCTTTGATTTCTTTCTTTATTTCTTCCTTGACTAAGGTATCATTGAGTAGAATATTGTTCAGCCTCCATGTGTATGAGGATTTTCTGTTGCTTTTGTTGTTATTGAAGACCACTCTTTTTCCATGGTGATCAGATAGGAGGCATGGGATTAGTTCGATCTTAAATTTGTTGAGATCTGACTTGTGACCAATTATATGGTTGATTTTGGAGAAGGTCCCATGAGGTGCTGAGAAAAAGGTATATTCTTTTGCTTTAGGATGAAATGTTCTATATATATCTGTGAAATCCAATTGGTCAAAAGTTTCAATGAGTTTCCCTGTGTCCCTGTTTAGTTTCTGTTTTCCTGATCAGTCCATTGAGGATAGTGGAGTGTTGAGGTCCCCCACAATTATTGTGTTAGGTGCAATGTGTGCTTTGAGCTTTAGTAAAGTTTCTTTTACGAATGAGGGTGCCCTTGCATTTGGAGCATAGATGTTTAGAATTTTGAGTTCTTCTTGATGGATTTTTCCTTTGACCAGCAATAAGTGACCTTCTTTACCTCTTTAGATGACTTTAGGTTGAAAGTCAATTTTATCTGATATTAGAATGGCTATTCCAGCTCGCTTCTTGAGACCATTTGTTTGTAAAATTGTCTTCTAGCCTTTTACTCTAAGGTAGTGTTTGTCTTTGACCCTGCGGTGTGTTTCCTGTATGCAGCAAAAGGTAGGGTCCTGTTTCTGTATCCAGTCTGTTAGTCTATGTCTTTTTATTGGGCAATTGATTTGACTGATGTTAAGAGATATTAAAGAATAGTGATTCCTTCCTGTCATTTTTTATTTTATTTTTGTTTTTGAGTGGTTATCTTCTTTTGAGTTTGATGGAAGAAGGTTACTATCTTGCTTTTTCTAGGGTGTAGTTTCCCTCCTTGTATTGGCGTTTTCCTCCTATTATCCTTTGTAGAGCTGGGTTAGTGGAAAGATATTGTGTAAATTTGGTCTTGTCATGGAATATTTTGATGTCTCTATCTATGTTGATTGAAAGTTTTGCTGGGTATAGTATTCTTGGCTGACATTTGTGTTCTCTTAGGGTCTGCATGAGATCTGCCCAGGATCTTCTAGCTTTCATGGTCTCTGGTGAGAAGTCTGGTGTGATTCTGATAGGTCTTCCTTTATATGGATGGCTTTTTTCTCTTACTGCCTTTAATATTCTTTCTTTGTTTAGTATGTTTGGGGTTTTGATTATTATGTGACAGGAGATATTTCTGTTCTGGTCAAGTCTGTTTGGAATTTTTATAGGCTTCTTGTATAGTCATTGGCATCTCTCTCTTTAGGTTGGGGAAGTTTTCTTCCATAATTTTGTAGAAGATATTTGCTGGCCCTTTAAATTGTAGATCTTCACACTCATCTATCCCTATAAGCCTTAGGTTTGGTCTTCTCATTGTGTCCTGGAATTCCTGGATGTTTTGGGTTACAAGCCTTTTGCATTTTGCATTTTCTTTGACCGTGGAGTCAATGGTTTCTATGGTATCTTCAGCATCTGAGATTCTCTTGTATTCTTATTGATATTTGCATCTACGACCCCTGATTTCTTTCCAAGGTTTTCTATCTCCGATGTTGTCTCCCTTTGTGATTTCTTTGGTGTTTCTACCTCTGTGTTTAGATCTTGGATGGTTTTACTCAGTTCCTTCACTTGTTTGTGTTTTCTTTCTATTCCTTAAGAGATTTTTGTGTTTCCTCTTTCATGACTTCTGCCTGTTGACTCAATTTCTCCTGTATTTCTTTAAGTGATTTTTTCATTTCCTCTTTATTGGCTTCTGTCTGTTGATCCATATTCTCCTGGAATTCTTTAAGTGATTTTTGTGTTTGCATTGTAAGGGCTTCTACCCTATTCATGTTCCCCTGCATTTCTTTAAGAGATTTGCTTATGTCATTTTTGTGTTCCTCTAGAAGCATCAGGACCAGTGCTTTTAAATCCAACTCCTGTTTTTCTGGTGTGTTGGGGTATCCAGGACTTGCTGTGGTTGGAGAATTGGGTTCAGATGCTGCCATATTGCCTTGATTTCTGTTAGTAATGTTCCTATGTTTGCCTTTTGCCATCTGTTTATCTCTGGAGTTAGTTGGTCTTGTTGTTACTGGTTGGTGTTTGAAGCTCCTGTGAGCCTGGGGTTTTGTGCTTCTGTCATATAGGGTGTCTGTGCTCCCAAGGTGGAGACCGGAAGGTTTCTGCTACTGGGCTCCGAAATAATCTCAGCTCTGGAGGAGCCTAGATGGTAGCGCTCCCAGTCCACCGGGCTCTGTCTGGTTAGCTGTCTGTGGTCCCCTGAGGCAAGATGTCGACCTCTGGCTGTACTCCAGGCACAGATCCCCGAGCAAGTTGTTGCCCGCCCAGGTCGGCGCAGAGACTGCCCTCCTAGCTGATCTGGCTCTGGGTGCACCGCTGAGCTGTCTGTGCACACACCTCCCACCGCCGCCGCCGCCGAGCTGCTCTGGCTCTGGGTGCTGGCAAGAGCCTGACGGGGTAGTCGATGTTAGGTTAAGACTGTCCACGCACCTGGCTACAGCTGCCAGCCACCTGCAGTGCCCCGAGGCAAGATTGCTTTTCCATATTATTATTGCCCAGGAATCCTTGGGCATTTTCTAAATAGATTTTGATGTCATATTGTCAGATCAATGAGAAAAATCGTTGGTGTCTTTACTGGAACCCAATAAGTTAATATATTACATTAGAGAAAACAGTATGTACGTGATTTTGAACGGTCTCTCACGAAGGGACAGGGTGTAGATGATTCGAAAAGTCTCACTCAGGAAGGGGTAACTTCCGCTTATTCACATCTAACTTTGCATATTTAAGGAGCAGTTTGTTTTACTCGGTGTGGGTCTGGAGCATTTTTGCATTCATTCTCATTCTGCTCTATCTTTTGGGCTATCTTTGGCTTTGCTCTGCCATAGCATGTTTGGTTTGGCAGTTCTTTATGCATATGACAAGTGTCATTTTATGCTAATTAGAACCCTACAGCTTGCTGAACTTATGTTTACTGAGTGTGTGATCATTTGTTTCCATGTGTATATTTTCACACGAACTTTGGTATCTCCTTGTCTCTTTAGCAATGCAGGCATATGGCCACAGCATGAAAATGCAGACAGTTTTATTTCTTTTTTCCCAGTTCTACTTTCTTGTCTTTAATTAATCATATCATCTGATAAATAATCCCAGTACAGTGTGAAATGACAGTGGATATAATCAGTATTTCTTAGTAAGATTCGATTTAATGTTTTTTATGGAAGAAAGATTCTGGCTTTAAGAATCAGGTATGTTGAGTGTCTATTCAGGCATTCAAGATATAGAGTTAAGAAAACTATCTTTGAACTATTTTTTTTCAGGGTGAATATTTTCATCATCTTTCTGCATCTAACAAGTCACCTATCCATCCTCTGACTATATTCTGTATCTCTATTATCTATCATCTGTCTGTGTGCCTGTCTGTTTTTCTCTTAATTATCACCTACTGCTCTGTCTCACTTGTTTGGTCTGAACCAGGCAAGTGAAACCATTTCACTCCACAATGTCTCTCTGGCACCCTCTACTGACAAAAGCCGGCATTGTGCCCAATGGGGGACGCAGAAGCATTAAAAATGCAGACTTAGCTTTGCAGAGCAAAGCTTAAGGAAGGAGTTAGAGACGATGGGCAATACATTGTTATTGTTCCCATTACAATAATTTATATTTTAAAGATGGCTTTGAAATATTTTCCCCATTTCCCATGTATTTACCTTTCTGATGCTTTTCATTCTCTCATATAGGGCCAAATTCCCATCTGGAATCATCTTTCTGCCCAAATAACTACCTTAAAAATATATTTAATAATCATGATATGTTTCATCTTTTGTCTTCTGAAATTCATGTTGTCACTTTTATTTATTGTATGTATATGGATGCATTGCCTGCATATCTGTGCACCATGTGTGTGCAGTGCTCACATGGTCCAGAAGAGGACGCTTATCCCCTGGAACTGGAGTTAGAGCAACTGACAGGTTGGTGCTGGGAACTTAACCTGGTTCCTCTGGAGAAGCAGCCAGTGCTCTTAAGTGCTCATTTGTCTCTCTGGGCCCCTTGTCTTCATTTTTGAAGGGTCCTTTTCTTTTTTTCTGAAAAGTGTTATCACTGCCCTCCTTCCCCCCACCCCAGAGCTTCAAAGCCATCTTTCTTAGTAGAGTTTCCAAGAGTTCTAGTTTTTAGCTTTCTATTCTAAACATCCTTGAATTTACCAAAGTGGACCTAACCATCACATAATGATCAAACCCAGCAAATCTATGTTACTATGTTGTGTTGATAATATCCAATCATACAAATCTTTCTAATTACACTGCTCTTCTGGCGTAGAGTCCACTTCCAGATCGCCCAAGGGCACTGGCTCTCATGTCCATCGGTTGCCCTCCCAGCCAGGCAGTGAGAAACTCAGACTAGTTTCTTTCCTCTCCAGGCCTGGTGGAAGGATTCTGCCTAGATATTTTGTACGTTTTTCCCTTTAGGTTCATCCCAAATGCCTTCCTGTCAACTTCAGGTTGTGTGGTGTGGGTAGGAATCCCACAGAATTAGAGTGTGCTTCTCAGTTCACATCAGCTGACTGGCATAACTTTGGATGAGAAATCCAGCCTCCTCTCTCTTAACCTTTGCAGCGCATCTTTCTCTGTGTGCGCAGTTTTAAGAGTTTTCTGTTTCTGCCGGGTATGTTGTTCCTTGCCTGAGGTTCCTTGTGTTTCTCCTGTGGATTCATTCCACTTAGAGCTTTCATTAAGTTTTGACAAAACAAACAAACAAACAAAAGGAGACACCCAACCATTTGTGGTTAACTTTTCTCATTGTCGTAACCAAATGCTTGACAGAAACAGCTTAAAGGGGGAAGGAAGGTTTATTTTCCTTAGAACTCAAGCATTTCAGAACCAGGATCCTTGAATCCAGCCACTGGGGAGAGATAGTGACATGGGACCCAATGATGGTAGGAACGTGAAGGAGGTGGCTGCTTACCGGAAACAAAGAAATAGAATAGAGCTCCCAGAGATTAAACCACCAACCAGAGAGGGACCCATGGCTCCAGCTGCATATGTAGCAGAGGATGGCCGTGTCCTGGGAGGAGAGGCCCTTGATCCCGAGAAAGCTCGATGACCCAGTTTAGGGCAATGCCAGGACAGGGAAGCAGGAGTGGGTGGGTTGGTGACCAGGAGGAGGGGGATGGGTTAGGGGGTTTTCGGAGGGGAAACCAAGAAAGGGGATAACATTTGAAATGTAAATAAAGAAAATGTCTGATAAAAAAAAAAAAGAATGGAGGAAGTGGTCAATGTTGGTTTTGAGACCCGTGATGTCATATAGGCGACAATTAGTGCAGCCCCACAAGCATAGACCTGTTACCAAGGCAACGGCCACCATGTACCCAGAATTCAATGGGCCTACCTCTTTTACCTGTAATTTAAATTACCACCCATATAAAAGGGTAGCGTTTCTCCCCCTCACTCTTTTTTTCTCTTCACTCCCTGCCTCGTCCCTACCAGCTCCCCTGTACCCCTATCTTAAATAAAGCCACGTGGAGTTGTCTGGTCTACTCTTATTGCAGCGGCCACATCTCCCGGCTTCTCCGCAGCGGCCCGCAGCCCAGGCCCAGGCGCTTTGCGCTGGCTACAGGTTACCGCATTAGGCCCCACCCATGAACCTCTTCTCAAACCTGTTACCAAGCCCTTTCAGAGACTCCAACAGGCTCTCCTTAAGGCCCCAGCCTTACACCTCCCTGACCTGACTCGTCCCTTCTCCCTCTATATAACTAAAAAGGAGGGATTTGCCCTTGGAGTCTTAGGTCACCAGCTAGGACCTTCTTTTGCACTTGTAGCATACCTGTCCAAAAGACTGGATTTAACCATCCAAGGATGGGCACCTTGTATTCGTACCTTAGCAGCTGCTGAACTCCTTATTCAAGAGTCAAAGAAACTAACCTTGGGGTCTCCCATAACTGTGCTCTCTTCTCATAACCTGTCGCAGCTCCTAACTTATAAAGGCTTGCAGACTCTACCTCCCTCCAGGGTCCTTTCTCTTCAGGTAGCGCTAATAGAGGATTCCACGCTCACCTTTCAATCATGTCCTCCTCTCAATATTTCTAATCTTCTTTCCCGACCTAACACTAACCACTCCCTTTCTCATTCCTGCACTGAGACTTTAGAGCAACTACTACCTCATCCTTCACACATACAGGAGGGCACATTGCCTCAAGCCATTTATACCTGGTACACAGATGGAAGCTCCCTTCTATATGAAGGGACTAGAAAAGCTGGCTATGCCATAGTGTCAGACACCGAGGTGGTAGAGGCACAGGCCCTCCCTGCACGCACCATGAATCAGCAGGCTGAGCTAATAGCTCTCACTCGTGCCTTTCAATTGGCACAGGGACAATCCCTCAATGTCTATACAGATTCTAAATATGCTTTCCATATCCTCCTGTCCCACGCTGCTATCTGGAAAGAGTGCGGGTTACTTACCACCACAGGAGGGTCAATGACTAATGCAAGCCACATTTTAGCCATGCTAAAGGCCTGCCACCTCCCCACAGCTATTGGGATTGTCCATTTCAGATCCCACCAGACAGATGACTCTATTGTCTCCAAGGGAAACAACTGAGCTGATGAGGCAGCTAGGACTGCAGCTCTTAGGGGGCTAAACTCATCTTACCTGCCCCGAGATATCCTCACACTTCAACCCACATATCCTCACACTTCAACCCACATCTTTACCTTCACCCCCTGTCTTAGTTAGGGTTTTACTGCTGTGGACAGACACCATGACCAATGCAAGTTTTATAAAAGACAACATTTAATTGGGGCTGGCTTACAGGCTCAGAGGTTCAGTCCATTGTCATCAAGGCAGAAACATGATAGCATCCAGGCAGGCATGGTACAGGAGGAGCTGAGAGTTCTACATCTTCATCTAAAGGCTGCTAGTAGAAGACTGACTTCCAGGCAACTAGGGTGAAGGTCTTAAGCCCACACCCACAGTGACACACCTAATCCAACAAGGCCATACCTCCTAATAGTGCCACTCCCTGGGAAAAGCATATACAAACCATAACACCCCCTGACACTCGGCAAACTCTATCCTATCTTCACCAACTGTTTCATCCTAACAGCCGAGTGTTATCTTCTTTTGTTAAGACCCACTTACAGCCTACTCCTGAGGACTTAAGTTTCTTAAAATCTATCACTGCCTCTTGTAAAATCTGTGATGTCAGATTCCAACTCGAAATATCGTAGCACTTTTTTCCCTACCCATCAAGCTAGAGGTTCCCTTCCTGGAACTGACTGGCAACTTGACTTTACCCACATTACCACTGTCAAGCGTGCCAAGTACCTCTTGGTCTTGGTGGACACCTTCTCGGGGTGGGTAGAAGCATTTCCCACCACTAACAAAAGGGGTCAGACAGTTTCTGATCTCCTCCTCTGAGAGATCATCCCCCGATTTGGTGTTCCAGCCTCTCTTCAGTCAGACAATTTACTTCCCAGGTTTCTCAAATTCTTTCTAAGGCCTTAAACATCCCTTGGCATTTTCACATTCCCTACCATCCTCAATCTTCAGGTAAGGCAGAAAGAACTAATCGCTCTTTAAAAACCACCCTTGCTAAGCTGTCACAGGAACTTCACCTTGACTGGGTAAAACTCCTACCTCTGGCTCTTTTCAGACTACGAGCTCTCCCCAAGTGACCTCTTCTTATCTCACCCTTTGAACTTATGTATGGACGTCCAGTTTTAAGTCCTGGTCTTTCACCTAAATGCTCCCCCTCCCAGACCACCTACTCACCCCATTGCTCTGCCACCTTCGTTCCCTCCTATGGAACTTTGCTGACCACCATCTACTGCGGCCACAGACTGTCTCCTGTCCACTTCCTGGCAACATTGGAGACCAAGTCCTCTTATCTCCTCCAGATCATCGGCTGTCACCCCTCTCGCCCAAATGGCAGGGCCCTTTTAAGGTGATTCTCATGACCCCCCACAGCTGCTAAACTCGAAGGATTCTCTCATTGGATCCACCTGTCTCACCTTAAACCTTTCATCCTTCTACCTAAAAATGACTGTTCTTCATACACGTCAACCCCAACAGGACCGTGCTCTATTAAGCTCTGGAGGACTTCAAGACCATCCACCTTGTCCCCAATTCCAGAACATGAGACTCCACTCCGGCATCCGAGCTTGACCTCATTGGATTAGACATGGGTTTCTTGTCCTATCCCTGCTGTTCTTCGTTTCCATCCAGGGCAGTCCTTACATCTGGAGATTCGAGGTTCAAGAAACCCCCACAGATAACAAACAGTCTTTCCAAATAGGATCAGAAAACTGCTCCATATCCGGATGCCAAGAACCGGTCCAAATTGCGATCATTCCTATATCGGTTATCCCATCTAAATATTATGATCTCTATACTTGCTTTCTCTTTGACCAGACAAAAGATTATTGCAGAAGATGGCCAGACGAATATGGGGGCTGCCCATATTGGTCTTGTCAGAAACATATGCTAAGATCACGGGTCAATCATTTCTTCTATCAACACCACAAGACACTTTTCTTCTACATACAAGACCCGTGGGATTCCAGGTGGGAGACAGGAGTTGTTGGTAAGCTCTATCGTAAAAATCAGCCCAGCTCCCCAGTAAGTACCATCCATATTCAGAGAAAGTATATCTCAATCGCCCAACCTCTAGGTATTGAAAAGGTAGGGGAGATAATCAAACACTCCTCTGAGGTCCTCGATTCTTTGACAGCACCCCTCATAAATGGCACTAACTTGTCATTTCGTCTATTGCTTCAAACCTTGACCTCAGCATACCAACTCCTTAATGTCACCAGGCCTGGTCGCTTTAAAGATTGTTGGTTATGTGTACCCCCAGGAATTGATTCAAAACTGTCACTTAAGCTTCTCCAATGATACTGCCAAATAACCTTACCTCACCTTTTGTCAGCTGTCCTGACTCCGATGTCACCATGGCTCCGTACCTTACCTCTGTCCCTCTCTTCGGCATGACAAACTGTTTTAAGGCCTCTGGGACACGTTCTGTAGGAACGTTAAGCCCCCTAGACTGTAATAAAACCATAAGCCTTGATATATCATCTCTGCCACAATGCCCTGCAATCCAAAACACGTCAATTCTTTGTGGCACTCAGGTATATCATCGCCTACCTGCCAGCTGGTCTGGAGTTTGCACATTGATACTCCTTTTCCCTGAACTGGGAGTAATCCAGGGAAATGAGCCTCTGCCAATACCAGTTGTAGATATGATAGCTGCTCAACATGAGAGGGCAGTTCAGATCGTGCCCCTCTTGGTTGCTACAAGAATAGCCATAGGTGTTGGCACTGGTGTGGCAGGAATAACAACTTCTCTGGCCCAATACAATACATTCACTTCCCAGTTTAAAAGTGATCTCCAGGGAATGACTGAAACTGTGCTTACTATCCAAAAGCAGATCGATTCTTTGGCAGCCGTGGTGCTTCAGAACCGACGTGGACTGGATGTCTTCACAGCTGAAAGAGGTGGTCTTTGCCTGTTCCTTCAAGAAGAATGCTGCTTCTGTGTCAACCAGTCCGGGATAGTGAAAAACAAAATCCAGGAGCTCCAGTCAGACATAAAAAGCTTCAGAGATTGTGAGACCTCTAGTTCTGGGATTTTTGAAAACCCTATATAGAAATGGATACTGCCTTTTGTAACGCCTTTTCTAGTCATCTTTCTCATGCTGTTGTTTGTGCCCTGCCTCATTAATCTTGTTTCTACATTCCTCCAACGGCAAATGCAAAAAATTTCTAACCAAACTATTAATCAGCTTCTGTTACAGAATTACCAGCCGCTGCCCACGGAAGAGCCGCTGTCCACAGAAGTACCTGATGCCAAGGGCCCCGATGGTGAAAATCAGCTACACCCCCAAACTGACGACGCCCCTAGACAGCAGGAAGCAGTTTAAGAGACACGACGCCCTCATTCCTTTTCACCATTGGCCCCCCATCTTTTCCTTTTTTAATAACAGAAATGGAGGAATGTTGGTTCTGAGACCTGTGACGTCATATAGGTGACAATTAATGCAGCCCCGCAAGCATAGACCTGTTACCAAGGCAACGGCCACCATGTACCCAGAATTCAATGGGCCTACCTCTTTTACCTGTAATTTAAATTACCACCCATATAAAAGGGTAGCGTTTCTCCCCCTCGCTCTTTTTTTCTCTTCACTCCCTGCCTCCTCCCTACCCGCTCCCCTGTACCCCTATCTTAAATAAAGCCACGTGGAGTTGTCTGGTCTACTCTTATTGCGGCGGCCTCATCTCCCGGCTTCTCCGCTGCAGCCCGCAGCCCAGGCGGTTCGTGCCAGCTACAGGTCACCAAACTGCGTGGGAAAAACCAACAGCCAGGGTAAGGTTTAACGCCCAACGACACACCTCCAGTGACCTGTCCCACCACCTCAGCCCCACAATCCACTTTCCCCACATCCCAATAATGCTAGGATATATTTTTAAGTGTTTTTTGTTTTTGTTTCCTCTATCCACTCTCTCTTAGGGCTCTGATTTCAGATGATAATGCCATGTGGAAGCCTGAATCACAGGGAGTTTTGTTGTTACAGTATTGGTTTTATAGTATCCTGGGAAGATACATTAAAAAATATATATCAAATCAGCCACTATTGTCCCCAACCCAACATGACCACCTCCTGGCGTGTTAAAATGTTAAGTGACATGGTAGAGAAATTCACTTTTGTATTTTTAGCTCCCCCTCGTTTTTGTCTTAAACCCAGTTGGCTTCATCTGTGAAGTTCAGTGCAGCAGGTCCTTTCTTCAGCGGTTCTGAGTTTTAAACCTCAAAATCCTTTTGAGGTTTGTTTTAAAACCATATACATCATGGTTTAATGATTTCAACTTTGGTGCTCAAATCTTTGATTTACCTGAATTTATTTCAAGGATGATAAGAATTACACCCTTCCTTCTGTCCCTAGTGATTCCCAAACAATACATGGATGGCTAAAATATCCTCCCCCTATTGATTTCAAATGACACTTTTGATTCATGCTCAATTTCCACTTACAAAAGAATGCATATTCTAAAATGATATTACTCATGCAACACACGCATAGTATATTTAAGGATGGTTGGGACTATGAACTTCGTTTGATTCTTCTTTGGCTTGCAAAAAAAAAATGAAGCAAAGCAAAAATGAAAACAAAAGAAAACCATAGCCATGGTGGGACAGAAGCAGCGTTCTGCTCATGGTCACATGGGGCAGTCTGGGTAGAGGCAGAGGAGCTGCCTCAGCATGGCTGGCCCAAGCCTTGGGGGTTTGCATCTGTGTGTGTGTATGTGTGTGTGTGTGTGTGTGTGTGTATATGTGTGCGTGTGTGTGTGTGTGTGTATGTATGTATGTGTGTTGATTTTGTAGTAAGAACAGGAGAACCATCAAGTATTAGAGTTGGTACTACACATCTGCTGCTTTCTCCTCTGCCAACTCTGTGCAGGTCACTGTGACAGCTCTTCCACTGTGTCCAAAAGTTTCCAGCCCCTTGTCCCTAAACTTTGTAAAGACAACCACACTATTCTGGCTTCATTTTAGGAGCACTCTGTGACCTGGCTGAGCTCTGTCTCAGGCCAGTCTCCCTCTGAAGCCACACACTACACTCTGGACCTGTGTCTGAGATCCAAGATGCCCCATGTTCTTGTTCCCATCCGAAAGAGAGGTGGCTTTGTTGGCTGGACTTGACCCTCTTGTAGTAGGACTATAGAGTATGAACTAAGTGTCTCACGGATTCATTTGAAACCTATCAGGAAGTCACATGAGGTCACAAGGGTGGAACCTTTGTGAATAGGACTAGTGCTCTTATGAAAGACCCTAGAGTTATCTCTGCTCTTCCTTCATGTGAAGACAGTGATAAGGCACCAACTATATATAAATCAAGAGAGGGACACCCTCCTCAGAATGCAACTCCCCAGGCACTCCAGAGTTTGCAAAAACATCCTTTAATAACTCTTACTTCTTTCTCAGTGGTCCCTTCTCAATCGGCTTGTCTTGAGAGTAGCAACAGGGCTTATTCATTACTAGATATCTAAAACTAGGAACACCTGGTTGGGTTGGGGAGAGACCCTGGAGAAGACTGGGGAAAGACTTCTATGCCCCCAAAGTCAGATGGCACATGGCTTCTCGGGACATGCTTTTAGGCTGGATTTAAGATTTTGCTCATCATCAGGCTGCTCCACGTGTACTTGTCAAAGATCAGGAGGAGGAAGGGCTTGTCGAATTTGACGGTGAGTGATTCAGAGGGCAGGTGTAGGACAGTCCCATTGGTGGCAACAGGCAGCACATTCCCTTCATCCAGTTGTAGTATGGCCTTGTGGACCATCTGTGAGAAACACACCAAAGGCAGGAAATAAATCCCTGTCCGGAGGTAGGAGCTGTTCGCATCTCCTCACATGGACCTCTTACTGTTCCACGGAAAGTGAAACAGCCAAAGTGCCCCAAACATCACGTGTTTGCTCTATATCAAAGCAGCAGCTCTGATTCCAGACTGCACCTAACTGCCTTTTTGGTTGGAATGATGGGCTGCACCCACCACACAAGATAAGAGGAATCCCTGTGCTCCATCTTGGGCTCTTTTTACCAGACCCCAGGCTTCAAGAGATGCATTCTGTCTACCCTGCTGTGGAAACAGCAGAGTGGAGCTTACATGATGGGCTTGTGCCTGCTTGGCTTAGGAAAGCCTAGCTGAGAGCAGAAACATAAAGCCCTGGCTGTTGATATGTTCCCTAACATTTGTCTGAAGACAGCCAAGTGGTCAACAGCTGGTTTAGAAAACCTGGAACAGATCCCACTCTGACAGCCACACAATAGATGACAGTCAGTGTATTCTTTGCATACCCTCCCCCTGGGGGAAAACTCTCTCATCAACTTCATTTCACAAGAAGTCCGAGGGGCTCTCTGTGATGGGCTCCTGCAGCCAGGCAGAGGCTGAGCCATGATTGGAATGGTCCTCTGCAGTAGGTCTTAAGGATTTGAGATTTTGAGTTGACAGACCAAAGGTCAAATATTCCACTGTTCTTGTTGCTGTCAACGATAGTTTTTTGCTAACTTGGTGAGCACTTTGAGCTCTTCATCCTTTCTGAGTTAAGGATCCCTCAGCATTGGGACAGTGTCTACTGTCCCCATATGAACTTGACGCTTCTCTCAGTGGCAATGTCCTTTAGGGCTTAGGTCCATCCATCAGCACTTCTAGTGCAGTTATACTGAAAAAAAATCCATTCTTGTTTTCTTTTTAATAAATTAATTAATGGTATAAAGGAGACTTTTGTGTGGCTGAACCTTCTCAAGGACTCTACCCATTCATCCAACACATCAACTGAACCCATACATCACTAAGTAAGGCTTCCATGCACCCCCAAACCCTTGTGTTTGTAGAACAGCAACCTCATCTAAGCAATGGAAACAGATCCAGATCCTAGCACAGGTACATAGTAGATATTCAATCAAAATGTTCTGAACAGAGTTATGAATTCAGAGCATCAAGCTGAAGACTGAAACATGAAACTGAGTAGAAGGCCTGATGTGATGTTAACGAGACCTTCACCCTGCCCTCTGTTTCTTTTTGCCAGAGGCTGCTCTCACTTCTGCCATGACAACTTTGTTTTCCAGTGTCCATCCTTTGTGAGGCTTCTTGGGGTGGGTAGCTGCGCATCCCATGGTAGCCAAGATGGCTATGACTCTCCCTTGTCATCAGCTTTCTGTGTGGTCATTTTCTTGCTGAGCCTCTGTTTACTGAACTGTTTGAAGAGGCTTGAATCTGGGGTTTTCCGCTTGGGACCTATGGGACCTTTAACAAATGGGATGTGTTGCTTACTATTAAGAATTTTAGTGTAGATTTTGGGGAAGGCTTCCAAGACACTTACCATTAATGTTAAGGGAATATCTTCAGTGGTGCCTGAGAAATCTGATTGGTTGGTGAACAAGTCCTTAATGTCCACATCTGCCATTACATCTTTAAGGTCATAGGTATCAGACATGGAGAATTTTGGGATGTACAGGTTCACCTGCCTGTTTAGGGTGAAGCAAAAGAAGTTAGAGGGTTCAAGGCTGGGCCTGGCAGTAGACAGCAGCACACCCTCTTCCAGACAGATGTTTACTTCTTTATGTGATCCCACCAGCCTTTGTACCACCAGCCTGACTCACTCACTAGGGATACAGGGAAAGGTATCCCCTGCATAATTTCTTTCAAGAGAATATTATTTGCTGAATTTACTCAGATTTACAGGGAGAGATATAAGAAAATCAGAACAGAAAGGTGTGGAGAATACACAGTTTGGCAATGAAAGAAACTTATCCTGGATAACTATCCCGAGGATAGGATGGGTTTAGATAAAGTGACCATATTTTTGTTTGATTAACATTGTTAATGACAAACCAGGAACTCTGCACTGGGATAATAGAAAAGAGTAAGTGCAGGTTCCCACTCACTCATCAAGAGCTAATTTGCACATTATCTTTTCACAAACCCAACCCTACAAAGGATAATAGGGGAAAAACACCAACACAAGGAGGGAAACCACACCCCAAAGAAGCAAGATAGAATCCCCCTCTCATCAAACATAAAAGAAGATAACCACTCAAATACAAAAAAATAGTATCAAAAATGACAGGGAGTAATAATTACTATTCCCTAATATCTCGTAACATCAATGGACTCAATTCCCCAATAAAAAGACATAGACTAACAGACTGGGTATGGAAACAGGACCCCACATTTTGCTGCATACAGGAAACACATCTCAGTGTCAAAGACAAACACTACCTTAAAGTAAAAGGCTGGAAGAGAATTTTATAAGCAAATGGTCTCAGGAAACAAGCCAGAGTAGCCATTCTAATATCAGATAAAATTGACTTTCAACCTAAAGTCATCAAAAGAGACACAGAAGGTCACTTTTTGCTGGTCAAAGAAAAAATTCACCAAGAAAAACTCCCAATACTGAACATCTATACTCCAAATGCAAGAGCACCCTCATTTGTAAAAGAAACTCTACTAGAGCTTAAAGCATACATTACACCTAACACAATAATTGTGGGTGACTTCAACCCTCCACTGCTCCACTATCCTCAATGGACCGATCAGGAAACCAGAAACTAAACAGGGACACAGTGAAACTAATTGAAGCTTTGGACTAATTGGATTTAAGATATATATATATATATATATATATATATATATATATATATATATAAAACATTTCATCCCAAAGCAAAAGAATATACTTTTTTCTCAGCACCACATGGTACCCTCTCCAAAATCGATCATATAATTGGTCACAAGACAGATGTCAACAAATAGAAGAAGATCGAACTAATCCCATGCCTCCTGTCAGATCACTGTGAAGTAAAAGTGGTCTTCAATAGCGAGAAGAACAACAAAAAGCCCACATACACATGGAAACTGAACAATACTCTACTCAATGACACCTTGGTCAAGGAAGAAATAAAGAAAGAAATCAAAGACTTTTTATTTTGCAAGGACTTACAGTCAAGATAATTGCCTCACAAAGTATATTTGACTTTTGAACAGTCAATATCGTTAAGCCTATTGAATTTTTAAAGAAGTATTAAATTTGTTTTGCATTATGAGGTGGTTATTCACCTATGGGGGCAAGTAATGGGATTTAGTAGTTTAAAAGCGATGTTTTTTTTTTTTTTTTTTTGAGTATTAAGTTGTCAAGGATGGACTTGTGATGATTAATCTTCATTGTTGATTGGATTTTAGAATCACCTAGGAGATACACTTTTGGGTGTGTCTGTGATGGTGTTTCTAGAGAGGTTTAACTGCAGATGGAGGACCCATATGAAATGAGAGTTGGGTGTCTTGACTGAACAAAAGTGTCAAGATGACCACAGAAACAACAGCCAAGTTGTTATGGACTGAAGCCTCCCAAACAGTAGACAAAACATATCTTTTCAATCTTTTAAAATGCTTCTTTTTAGTATTCATGGTAGCAATGAATAAAGAACCAACACACACACACACACACACACACACACACACACACGGTACCAGGAATGGGGTGATTTCTGTAAATACTGACAGGGGTTTAGAAGTCTTGAGAAATGGCTTGAGGAATTTGGAAATTCTTGGAGATACAGGCTAGAGAAACTCTAGAAGTCTGTAGAAAGGAGCCTAACATGTGATTAGAGTGGGATCTTTCACCTCATAGTCAGAATAGCTAAGATTAAAAACTCAGGAGACAGCAGGTGTTGGCGAGGATGTGGAGAAAGAGGAACACTCCTCTGCTGCTGGTCGAATTGCAAGATGGTACAACCACTCTGGAAATCAGTCTGGTGGTTCCTCAGAAAACTGGGCATGACACTTCCGGAGGACCCTACTATACCACTCCTGGGCATATACCCAGAGGATTTCCCTGCAGGTAACAAGGGCACATGCTCCACTATGTTCATAGCAGCCTTGTTTATAATAGCCAGAAGCTGGAAAGAACCCAGATGTCCCTCAATGGAGGTATATTTACACAATGGAATACTACTCACCAATTTAAAAAATGAATTCATGAAATTCCAAATGGTTGGAACTAGAAAATATCATCCTAAGTGAGGTAACTCATTCACAAAAGAACACACATGGAATGCAGTCACTGATAAGTGGATATTAGTCCAGAAGCTCTGAATACCCAAGGCACAACTCACATATCAAATCATTCCCAAGAAGAAGGAAGGAGAGGGCCCTGGTCCTGGAAAGGCTTGATGCAGCATTGTAGGGGATTACAGGACAGAGAAATGGGAGGGGGTTGATTGTGGAACTGGCGGAGGGAAGAGGTCTTATGGGACTTAGGGGAAGGGGTGAACCAGGAAAGGGAACATCATTTGGAATGTAAACAAAAAATATAGAAAATAAGAAAAAATAAGAAAAAAAAGAAGAGCAGAATGAACCATATCTATATAGGACCATATGGGTCCTATATAGAGTAAAGACTGCTCATGTTTGAATTTCAAGTGGGAACAAGAGCTGAGTGGGAAACAGGACAAAAGGACATTCATGTTCCATTCTGACAATCAACTCATATGCTTTTTTGTCCATGCCTTGAAACTTGCATGGATTTAAAGATGATGAACAAATTCACATAGAATGGGACATTCCAAGGCAGCTCATTAGTCGGGTCATGACATGAGTACTGCTGGCTACTTTTGGCCAGATTTACTGTGAGATTGAGAACAAAAGAGCAGAGCAGAAAGATATAAAATATATATTTTAAATCTGGTCAGAAAAACCATGTTAAAAGTTGTGAACAGGGATGGGAGGGTATGGTTGTTAAAGACATTTTTATAATTGCAAAGAAAAATGAACCTGGACTTTGTGGTGCAATCTTGTGATCTTAGCAACTCCAGACCCTGGAGAAAGAATTTGATGTATCAAAGCCTGCTTGAGGTATAGAATGAGTTTACAGCCAGTCTGGTTAAACCCTGCCTTTAAAAAGGGTTATTGGAGATACAGTTCAGTAGTAAATCTACAAAAAAAGACCCTTAGTTTAACTCTGAGTACTGAATCTGAAATAGGAGCCATGCCTTGAGGTTAGATCCTACACACCACAGGGTCCAGATATAAAAGTATAAACTCATTTACAAGACATTTTCTTAAGAAAGTAATGCAGCTGGGACATTGTGATCACACTGGGTACCTAGTCAGTTGTTTCTCCATGATTTTTTTTCACTCTAGTCAGTTGCCCAGGATACAAAATGCCAATTGCATTGTACTTTACAGAGGCCCCAGAGATCTACAGTGAGGCTTGCTTTATAGTAAGCCAGGAAAGAAAATAGAAAAGTGGGGAGACTAGTGTTTGGTGAGCTCCCAGGAAGGAATCGATATAAGAATATAATATACAAGATGGATATGGTTATAAAATCCACAAGAAAGTGGGGCAGGCTAGAGAACCTTACAGCCTATGGGGAAAGTATGACGTGTGTGTGTGTGTGTGTGTGTGTGTGTGTGTGTGTGTGTAGGTATATATTGGAGAGAAGAAAGTCTACCTGCCTCATTTCTAGAGACATACTCCTTACAGAAACGTACATGCTGGCTGCAGGGCTTACCTTGGGGTCACAAGCTTGCCCCACCTATCAATCGTGTCCCGATTAAGCGCAGCGATAACAGTGTCCATCTGGCCCTGGTCAGGAAGAATGAAGAAGGCAGTTCCATTCCCCACATAGTTCATCTGTATCAACTGGCAGGGGATCTCCGAGTCATGAAAGTAATCAATGCTGCCTGACTGGACCATCATGGGCACCTTCACTGTGCTCGTCTCATTCACATAGAAGTCCTCCTCTCTAGTATTTTCTGGACTGAAGGGAAGTTTCCATGTGCCTGGAAAGATGTGAGGGAGAAGAGATGGGGTGGGTATTGATCATCAGGTTTGTAGACCAGGAAATTAAAAACAATTCTTGGACACTCTCTTCTGGGGACAGCAGATTATCAACTCTTCCTGCAGAAACCAGCTATGCAGCCTCCTGCAGTGTGCCAGGAATAGCCCCAGATTTCCAGAGATGTGATGATTCTCTAGGGGCTGAATGCCTGTTCTGCAAGCAGCTGAGTGGAGCATTAGCAGGAGGCTGGGCTGCTCTTTTCCCTGCTTCTCTGATCACTGATGATTAGCTATGTTTGAGACTGGCTACCAAACCCAGGAGGTTGGGGGTGAGGGGCAAGGGAAGAGAAAAAAACCCAAGGCCTTGACCCTTGGGTTTAGGGTAGGTCCCACTTAAGCTAGATGCCTGGCTAGGCCCCTGGGTCAGAAGTTGGCTTCAGTGATGAGAATTCTGGTGGTCCTGGAACTCAAGCTGTGAACTCAGGGTCTCTGGTAGGAAGAGAGAAGAGCTGGGTTTGGGGGAAATGAAGCACCTTGACAATGTAGTCAGTTCCTGGAGGAGGCTCATACTTGTGCCGCTTGGAAAGAGGGCAGACAATAAGACTTCCTGTGTATCCAGTCAGGATACAGTAGGCCGTCAGACTCACGGCCTCCGCTCACCTTCAGCGGGTGGGGGTCATCATCCAGCCCACTTGCTTGCTGTGGTACTGGTCAGTTCTGACAGAATGGCGCTCCTTAGAGCGAGTCAACGCTTGTGTGACTGCAGCACCTGTCCCCCAGCCTCTCCTGTCAGGAGCTAGCTCCTAGCAGTGTGACCTGTCCCATTTTCCTGACTTCCACAGTTGTCAGATAACAAACGCATCATACAGCTGTTCATCTGCCGTTATTTGTCACAGCACTGTACTGGGAGGTCGCATGGGCTTTGGTAGAGGCAAGATGCTCAAGGACAGGAGAGGAATTTGATATAGTCAGCTCTCTCTCTCTCTCTCTCTCTCTCTCTCTCTCTCTCTCTCTCCCTGTGTGTGTGTGTGTGTGTGTGTGTGTGTGTGTGTGTGTGAGAGAGAGAGAGAGAGAGAGAGAGAGAGAGAGAGAGAATGAGAATGTGTTTGTATATCAGTGGTGTGTGTGTGTGTGTGTGTGTGTGTATGTGTGTGTGTGTGTGTGTGCCTGTGCTGTGGTTTTTTTTTGGTCAGCATGCACATGTGTTTTTGTGAGCATGCCTGTGCATTTGTGCATGGTATGTGTGTGTGCTTGTCCACAGTGTATTAAGATCTTAGCGGAAGAAAGGTGCTGAGACACCACTCTGAGATACCACTCTAGAGAAGATGGAGTAGAAGATTCTAGCTGAAGGCTTTCAACCTTGATACTCTGCATATCTCGGGATGATGGCACCATGGGGGGGTGTTTGTGTATATGTTTGTGTATTTGTCTGTGTTCTCTGCATATGTTTGTGCGTGCATATGTGTGCTCTGTGTGTTTGTGTGTATGTATATTTGTGTTTGTGTACATTGCAATTAGCATTGTGAGTGGAATGTTCGGCAGCCTTCCTGGCTTATTGGACAACAATAGTTCATCCTGTCTCACCTCTAGCTGCTCCCCAAGGTTGCCTAATGTCCCTAGGAAGGTGGGAACATCGCCTTCACTTGAGAATTACAGATTTGTTTCTCTGGGATCAGGTGCATCCAAAGTAACGTTAGCTTGGTGGAGAGGCACACAACAATAATGCCTTCTGGGCTGTCCTGTAGAGGTTTTGTTCCAGGAGCTCAGTCATGAGTTCTGGAATCTATAATTTTAACACGTCTTTTAAGAAGTGTTCAGGAGCAGCACTGCGGATATCCTAGTTCTGACCTGGTAGAGATTGGCATTTGTTAGGGGGGCAGGACCTGGTCAGAGATGGCTTAGAGCTCTACGCCTTTTCAAGTAGAATGGCTTTGGGGGTTCTAGAGAGATCTGTGGTGGAATGGAGGTTAGGATGGTAAGGAGGGGGGAGCAATACCTTTGAGGAAGATGTAGTTGACCAGGATGAGGGTGGCTGGGCTATCCAGGTCTGAGATCACATGCTCAATTTTCCCCTGTGTCTTATTCTTGACATACTTGTTAATCTGCTGGCTGGCTTTGGTCCAGTCCTTGAAAGGGATGGTCAAGGCCTCTGACTCATAATAGTGTTTGCTGTCTGCTAAGAACGAGTCCTTCAGCTTCAGGTTCTGGGGGAGGAACATGGCATTGCCCATGCTCATCTCTAAGCCAGTGTCAGACTGCTTGAGGAGGTTATTGAGGTCCTGGAAACTCTGGTGGATCTCATCTTCAGACATCTCTGTGAGGTTGAAGCCTATGTCCTGGAGAGAATGGGTAGAGCCCCTGGTACCTAGGGACATCATGGCCAGGGCCGTGGAGATGCTCACTGGGGAGATTAAGGTGTTCTTGTTAGACTTCTGGGCCACCCGGCGTTGGTACGAGTTGAAAGCAAAGTCAACGTTGGTGGGAGCCAGGTCTCGGTGAGGGCTGGACCCCTCACTGGTGCTGGCCTGAACAGTCCAGAGGCCATTGGTGCAGAGCCAGAGGAGACAGGGGTACAGAGCGAGCAACATTGTTCTGGTTGACCAGGTCCTGCCAAATCAACAGTGCTCGTTAGGCGCTATGGCAGTCACACTGCACACACACTGTGCAGAAAGGCCCGTTTTGTCTCCATCCTTCCTTCACATTGGCAATCACACCAGCGCCATGGACTTCAGGACCCTCATTTGAAGAAGTGTTTTACCCTGCGGTTGCTAAGTGCCTAACACACCCCCGAGCATTTTGCCTATGTCCTCATGCAATTTATTTATTTTTTTTGTGTAAAGAAACCTTCAAAATAGACTTTATTAACTTGTCTGCAGGCGGCCAGAAACTCAGATAGGTTAAAGTACCTACACAAGTCATATATATTCAACATGCAAGCAAAACAAACAAATAAACAAAAACGGTTGGCCAAGGATCTATATCTGACTAAGCTTTCCTTTAAAACCTAAACCGCTAAACTGCTCAGTTTGCACATTACTAAACTCTGCAAAATGGGTTTCCTTTGAATTCCGGATCAGAATGAAAAGTCACTGGACATCAACTGAAAGCCGATGGAGGGTTAAAGTTAGCCGCCGAAGATCAGTGTGCAGACAGTGGGCAAGCTGGGGCCATCGGGATTTTTACCGTGCAAACCCACCTTTTTATATTCTACATGATTTCTAAAAGCCTTGGTGTTGACTCATTGACGATCTCTGTGTTTGCCACGGTCTATGGCCAAAAAGAAGCTTCCCTGATAAGGTAGGCTTGAGAGTCACACTGATCTATGACTAAAACTAGGCTCTCCACTGATGGCTTCTGGGAGAAGAGAGTCAGTTCTCTAGTGATGCCACTCCTGAGAGACTAGTCGGGCTTCAGTAGATGGCCCTACTCCTGTGCACATATTGGCTACACGAAGCAGCCTCAGTATCTCTCTCTTTTTTTTAAAGAGCACATGAAGTTGGGAAGGATGAAGGACAAAGGAGAGTCGGACCTGGGGGAGAGGCAATGGCGAGCAGATTTGGTCAGAACACACATCCCTGTGTGGAATTTTCAGACAACAACAAAATGAGTCAGGGATCAAAAATTTGACACCAGTGTTTTGGGACTTACCCAATCCAGAAAGATGGCATCTGTGACTGAAGTGGGAGGGGTCGGACACTACTGGGCAGGAGTTCCCCAGTGCCCCTATGAGGCTCACCCTCACGGATGTGGGCTAGAGGTCCTGTGACCCAGTCATTCTCAAGAGAGACTGATCGCCATCTGGCTGCAGCGTGGCTGAGTGTCACAGGTCTCCGTCCCCTACCCCTCCACATCGCATTCTTACTCTGTTGCAAGCCAGGTCAGAGGTTAGGGCAGGATAGGGCAGGGCAGGGCAGGGCAGGTCTACACGCCCTCATTGTTTGCTGAGCTCTGTCCTGGCCTGAAACCTGGAGATAAAGATGGCCGTCCTCTGACTACCCCATTGTGGCTCTACTCTAGGCACATCTCTTCCTTTTCTCCCTGGCCTCATTCCCTCTTGGCCTTTGAGACTCCGGTGCTTGGTCACTGCCTCCAGGAAGCCCTTCTTCTCTTCTCTCTGCCCCTGTCCTTGTTGATTTCATCTTGGTTTCAGCACTGGGCCATACCTGTCTATGAGTCCCCTTTGAGGAAGGACCCCAGTCAACAGTAGGCTGGGCCTTCTTTCCCTTCCTGCTGTTTCTGGGTGCAACTATGTGCCTCACTCTTCTCTGCATCAAAGCTGCAGCTGGAGAGTAAATCCCCCTGCTTCAGAAGACTGTTGTGAATGCCTGGTGTGGCTGTCATCAGTGCATGAATACTCAGACTCACTTCATGAATCATCCTGCACCTCATTGTAGAGATGGGACACCAAAACCAGGGGAAACAGGGCTTCCCTGTAGGACAAGGGGGGGGCGCATCCTCAGAGTCACACCTTTTGCTTTCTCTACTGAAAACCACATGGCCAGCAAGGTGGCTCTTTAAGGCCAGCCTCCAAAAAAAAAGGCTAAGGGTCATGTGTTTTAGTAATTCTTTCCTTGCCACGCCTCTCTGAAGTGCCTTGGCTTAGGCAGGAATTTAGGCATCATAGCCCTTGGTATGATGCATAGAGAAGCAAGTTCTTCTCCTTTCAACTGTATCACCCCCATTAGAGGTTACCAAGTTACTATGGCAGGGCGTGCGGGCACTCTTTAGAGGGTCCCTGCGGCTATACCATCTGTGCACTACAACCCCACCCAATAATGCTACCAGGCACTAATTCATCTCAGCTCTTAGGTTCCCTCCTGTTCCTGGATGCTAAGGCTGCTCCACCAGGCAATAAAACATAGCCCCGGCTCTCAGTGACAGCCTCCTGCAAGGCGAGACGCCCAGGGGAAATCAAACCCCAGTGGCTGAAAACCAGAGACTGCCAGATCCGAGAAGTCCCCACACGGGTGCCTCATGCCAGAGCTAGCTGCCCTCATGATCATCTGTTAAAAACCTCAAGCAAACCGGCACGCTGTGTTCTGGAGTGCAGAAGATGTAGAGTAGAGGCAGGGTCCCTGGCAGGAGTAAGAGACAGAGAGTGCTCTCGGGGGTGACTCACGTCTGCTGTGGGCTCCGGCTGCTCCTTCCAGCTCTGCTCTGCCGCCTGGGATCCTAGCACACGTACAGTAAGAGACTCCCCACTAAATCTTGTTTGCTGGTATCTTGCTGGTTAATGGTTAGAAGAGGGGGGCAGTGGCCTTCACCATTTGGTGGTCCCCACCCACTAAGCATCACCCAATGAGAAGCTTTATAGAAAGTGAGGGTAAACACAACAATTCTGCAAATTAACTCGGCACTGCATTTTGCCCCCGGAAGTTTTATTTTTAATATCAAAGAGTGGCTGGCGTTGCGTCAGGGTTTGTGCTTGCCCTGTGCCATCTGGCAGGGCCCTCATCGGTGTCACTGATAAGCACCATGGCATGGACTCTGTGTGGAGCCAGGTGCCTGGCACCAGGAGGGGAAGAATCAGGCAAGGGTGGGAGAAACAGAAAAGCATGAATGAATGTGTGACCGTCCAAGGACTTCCCCTGGGTTATCTCAGGCCTCCCAATGATTCATTGAACAGACTGCTACTATCGTCCTTCTCTATGAGGTTGACTTAACCTAGTTTTGGTTTTAGTTTGATTTTTCTGTAGTTACTAGGGGTTGAACCCGAGACCTTATGCATGCTGGTCAAGGGCTCTGCCACTGAGCTAGACACCTCAGCAACGGCTCTTCTTTAAATAAGGACACTGAGGAGGGCTGGAGATGAAGTGAGCTGCCTGGCAACCATCTCCGTCCCCAAGTCCAGCCCTCTTCCTCCCACCCACGTGTTTATCCCGCAGATCGCTTTCGGAGCAGGAGGCACTGTACTGGCTAGTTTGGTGAGTCAACTTGACACAGGCTGAAGTTATCATAGGAAAAGGAGCTTCACTTGGGGAAGTGCCTCTATGAGATCCAGCTGTGGAGCATTTTCTCAATTAGTGATCAAGTGAAGGAGGGCCCCTTGTGGGTGGTACCATCTCTGGGCTGGTATTCTTGGGTTCTATAAGAGAGCAGGCTGAGCAAGCCAGGGGAAGCAAGCCAGTAAGGAACATCCCTCCATGGCCTCTGCATCAGCTCCTGCTTCTGACCTGCTTGAGTTCCAGTCCTGACTTCCTTTGGTGATGAACAGCTGTGTGGAAGTGTAAGCTCAATAAACCTTTTCCTCCCCAACTTGCTTCTTGGTCATGATGTTTGTGCAGGAATGGAAACCCTGACTAAGACAGGCACACATTAAAGAAATATTATTCCCGTTTGTTTGTTTTTCTTTATAAATAGGATTTCCAAAGAGTGGAAAGGGCTGCAGGGTCTCTGGTCAGTCACTCTGGCTTTCTTTTCCTTCTCCTCTCATTCCACAGTGCTTCCACATTCATTCTGTTACAGTGGGAGAAAGAGTCTTCCAGAACCTCAGCCGATTCAACCTCGTATCTCACAGGCTAACAGCAAAGGGAACATTTATGTATATATGTATGAATGTATGTATGTATGTATGTATGTATATTTGTATGTTTGTATGTATGTATGTAAATTTGTATGTTTGTATGTATGTATATTTATATGTTTGTTTGTATGGATGACCTCGGAGTTTCTTTCAGTCCCTCAGAGGACTGTGGACAGGACTGTTTGTCTGTCCCTGCACCGACCACAGTGTCCAAGGAAATGGGCCTCTGTGAAAACGCACCATGAGCCATGAGCCCTGGACCTCAAGTGCAGAGCCCTGTGCCCTAATCTCTGAACCTGGAGCCCCGAGTCCCAAACCCCAAACTGAGCCCAGAGCCCTGTGCTTGATTGACAGTAACATCACTTCCAACCAAGGATGAAGGACGCTGCTCCCATGGGAAAGAAGAAAGGTTAGAGGTCATGCCTAGAAGTCTGGGCAGTCCAGTCTTGTTAATAATTGTTGCTCCTTTCAAGCTTTCTGTTTCATAAGCCAATTTTGAAATTTTTATAAAGTTATTGCCAAGGATTTATCTCATCTGTACTTGAAGATTAAATGTTATTCTTAGTTAGCTGAGTGTAGTGGTGTGCTCCTTTGATCCTGGCACTGGGGAGGCAGAGTCAGGTGTGTGACATCATGGTGTGCACTCCAGCAGGCCTGAGCCACCCCGCTTCCACAGAGTGGTGTTTGCTGCCCACACAGCCTGTCTCCTGGGTGGACTTTGCTAATTTCTTATGGCTTTTCTGGGCAGATATTCTCCATTCCTGGTATCTTCCACATCCTGGGATATCCACTAATGCTCAAATGCTACATTTACAGTTCATGACATTATTACCCACCCCAGGAGCTCTCTTGGGAGGGGGATTTGTTCCCATTGCATGCAGTCCAGCTCCCTGGCCTTCTGTAAAACTGTGTGCAGATGGCTTAGTGAACCTGTAACACTTGTACTCTCCATATCCGTAAAACCAGTACCATATGGATGATGGGAGGGTAAGCCAGGTGGAGAGAATCATGAAACACTCTGGAAGTCAACAGAGAACTCCCAGCACTCAGGAAACTCCTGAAAGTTAACAAGATTCACAAAGATCTCCCTCGAGGTTATATAACTGGTAACAGTTACTAGGGAGAGGAGACTCTTTCACAGGCTGAACACCCTGAAAGTCATTCCAGGTGCTCCAAGGAGTCTTTTTTTGTGACCCACCATGCATGCTAGGGTAGAAGCTTTGTTGATGTGGGTGAGTTGAGTCACCTGTGCTCCTGTGAGTAGGCCCAGTAGCCTTACTAGTTCACTAAGTGAGACTTACTTGCACTCTTTTCTTGGGTCTGTCACGGGGCGACTTTCCCTGACAACAGCAGTGCTCTTTGGAGTCTCATGTTCAGAAAAACTGGGCACAGGCCTTGCCTGGCGTGGGCAAGATCATGCCAAGCCAAAGACTACAAGTGATCAGTTTTCAGAGAAAGCATTTGACTGGCCTTCCACCACCGGGCTATTTACTCAAGGAGTCATGAACTATGTTGGCCAGTGCCATTGGTCAGTGTGTGGGTGACATAGGGAGGCTGGGTGTTCTCCAGGGGGCTTCCAATGCTTCTCTTAAATCTTGAATTGAGAATGTTGAACCTAGGTTGGGGTGTCCCTGACACTAGGACCTGTCTTTTGGGTCACTAGACCCACCTATGTCCTTTCCTGTTGGTCATAGCCACTAGGACCACCTATCCTTACTCTGGGGGGCAGATGCTGAACCAGGTACTCCTCAAGCCCCCATCAGCCTTCATTACTGTGGGCAGGCCATTCATTTCGCTTTAGTTTCCACAGCTTTCCTAAGGAGGAGTCTGAGTCTATTCAGTCACCCGCTTTGTCTCCCTTCTCCCTCGTACGTGGAGTTCAGCTATACTCTTCATCCGGTAGCATGTAGCTCACTGAGCTGGGTGCTGTACCCGGCACCTCTCACAAGCTCCCAGCTCTGCTGTTGGATGTGTGTTGACTGACTGGCTTATCTTTTCAAGAACCGAATGGAGTAGATGTATTTTCATCCAGGGAAACGTAACAAGTTTAAGACCTTGAATTCATATCTAGATCTCTCCCTTCTGTGGTCTTCAGGATCACAGCAGTCCCCAGAATCTCTCTGGAATGTCATGAAGGGCAGCCCAGGGAAGGCAGTAAAAGAGCACGGGACAGTGTAGACGTACTGTAACTTTACTTACCACGGATGCCAGTGAATGTTGCTACCTCCATTGGGCATTGGGGAAACTGGCAGAGATGTCAGACAAATTTCCTAAGAAACTTATGCCAGGCAAAATGGACTATGAAATCAATTTGAAACCATACACCACAGCCAGAGCCCATGCTCCTCCCAGTAACCTCTACCGTCCTGTCCTTGCTCAGCTCTCTCTTGCTATGTCTCACACTGGGGCAGAGGTCATGGCAGTTCAGGTTTGAGCCAGTGGAACTTTATGAACCACATCCCGTGTCGGAGTCTGAAGGAGGATGCTGAGCTGGGGTACAGTGGTTATGTGAGTGCTTGCCAATTGTCCAGATTTGTTCCATGGACTCACAAGTTAGCAGTGGTCCAAGAAAGTTCCAGAAACATGAGGTAAAGGAGGCAGATTGTGCTGGGGCCGTCATCTCTCTTGAGGGAAACTGAGTTCTGCCTGGAGCTCTCTTATGATTGAGATCAATGACCTTGAATAATTTGCCTGAATTCTCTAAGGCTCAGTTTATTTGTTTGTTTTCCATTTCTGTAATGAAATGCTAGCATCTGGGAAACCTTAAAAAGAAAAATAAAAGTTAATTCACCTCACAGTCGTGGAGGTTCCAGGGCAGTGTTCCTCAGCCTTCCTCATGCCACTGCCCTCACACTCTGGTGACGCCAACCATAAAATTATTCCGTTACTACTTCATAACTCTTTTTCTACTGCTATGAATCATATTGTAAATAGTTTTGAAGATAGAGGGTGTGACCCACAGGTTGAGAACATGAATCATTGTAAATAGTTTTGAAGATAGAGGGTGTGACCCACAGGTTGAGAACATGAATCATTGTAAATAGTTTTGAAGATAGAGGGTGTGACCCACAGGTTGAGAACATGAATCATTGTAAATAGTTTTGAAGATAGAGGGTGTGACCCACAGGTTGAGAACAGCTTCTCTAGGAAGGGACACTTCAAGGTCATCATCTTGGCTCATACACAGAGACAAGACGTTGACATTAAAATACCTTCCTTAATTAATTCTCTGTTTTTTTTTGTTTTTTTTTTTTTTGCTGTGATTAAACTGAAATTGTGATATCCAGGTATGGTGGCACGTGTCTTTGAATCCCAGCCCTCAAGAGACAGAGGCAGGCAGGTCTCTGTAAGGCCAAGGCCAGCTAGGGCTACACAGTGAGACAGAATCTCTCCTTCATTCCTCCCTTCCTTCACACGGGTGGGGGGAGGGAGTGAAGGAGAGAGGGATGGAGGGAGGGAGAGAGAGAGTCAGAAACTCAGAGATACACAGACAGACAGAGCAAGAGAGAGAGTCAGAAACTCAGAGACACACAGACAGACAGACAGAGCAAGAGAGAGTCAGAAACTCAGACACACACACACACACACACACACAGAGAGAGAGAGAGAGAGAGAGAGAGAGACAGACAGACAGACAGACAGACAGACAGACAGAGAGACAGAGAGACAGAGACAGAAACAGAGACAGAGAGAGACAGAGACACCTTGGGAGATGCATAATGAGCCAATTTCTAGCAAAGACAAATAGGCTCAGACAGTCGATGCCAGGGAGGCACTTTAGCGATCAAAAGGACAACTGGGTAAGCTGTTTCCACCTTGGCCACCATATTGGATCCTGTGTGGTACATCGTGGAGGATTATTGTGGTAGGGGTTTTTGGAGCTGTTTGAACAGAGGAAGTAGAGCCATGGTGATCAGTGATGTCTGCCATGGGCAGGAGGACAGAAGGGCTGGCATATAGACAGTGCTTGCCATTCACAGAGGCCAGAGCTCTTGTCATGGAGATGAGGAAGTATAGGTTGGAAGAACCTTGACCTTCCCAAGGCTACCCCACTGGAGTCCAAGGGAGAATTATTTAATAAATCTCATTTTATGTGTTTTATGCTTCACACCATAAAGTCCTCTCTGTTCTACCATGCCTTCTCTGGGCACTGGTGGGAAGCCATAACCGATTCTCAGCCTGTCCAATGGGAATAAACACCTGATAACAACTGAGTATTGATTCTGACCTCTACACATGTACACCCACACACCTCTGACCTTCACCTGCCTCTGTTGATCGAACAAACAAGCCTTTGAGCCAGGTTCCTGACCCTCACCTGGCTAATCTCAATGCTGTTTCAGGGTGGTTGCCCCCACTGCTTGAGCCCCTACTGCATGCTTGGAGCTTTAGGTGTTGCACCATATCTTTAAACCAACCTCAAATCCTAGAAGGAATTGTGAGCACCCTGCCTTTGTGAAAGGCAAAGAGGAGTTCAAGTGGATTTCCCAATAAGACACAGCTCACGAGTGGCTAGCTCACGAGTGGACCCCAAGCCAAAATGCTTCTTCTTGGATGTCTTTACTTGGGCGATACCTTTGGATGACCAGAGTCAGTCATGATAATAACTCCATGCTTATTGCCCCAGTCCTGGGCGTGAGTTTCCCTTCAGATCCCAGAGGACGACACTCCTCCATTCCTTCATTCCTCCCAAGGCAGATGTTAGTATATGCTCATTTCCCAGGTTCCCAACTTTGCAAGAGGGACCTCCTTTCCCCTCCTTACTTGGATTCCCAAGTTCAAGGACACAGATCTACTCAGGGTGTGTTAGTCTCCAGGCTCCTCCTCCTATGAAGACTAGGCAAAAGCGTCTGTGTTACTCTGCTGTGATGGCCACAGTGGAATCCCGCATAGTGGGTGGTTCACCACCTGGAATTCCTTGTGTCTGCCAGCACTGCTGGGTTTTAAATGTCATTCTTCCTGTCATCTTCAGGCACCTGTGCATGGTCACCTTGCATTTTCTTGTCTTGAACTTAGAATCTATCATTTGTCCAAGAAGCTCCCTTTTCAGTATTGTGAATGACATTCGAGTCAAGGTCACACATGCTCCTTGCAGCCTTATGTTGCTCTTTCTAGATTCTCGGCAAGCTCTTCAGGAACATGCCTGGAAGCAAACCTATGCACATGCAGCCTATAAATATATTAAACTAAATATCAATTCATACTTACATCTCCAGCGATCAGCCATAGGATATTTAAATTTTGTTTACATTTCTGGGTGAGCGTGTCTGTGTTTCTATGTGTGTCTGTGTGTGTCTGTGTGTGTATGCCTGCATACACCACAGTGCACCTGTGGAGGTCAGAGGACAAGTTCTGGAAGTCACTTCTCTTTTCCCACGATCTGGGTCACAGGGGACCGGAGTTGTCAGGCTTGGCAATAAGTACCTTCACATTTACCTTACCTGTTTAGGTAAAGGTGGGTCACCATAGATCATTTTGGCTTTAAAACGTTCAGGACTAATGAGATGCTGTGGGATCTAGGAAGATGAATGCTGGGTGGGAACTTTCAGAGGGACACAAAGTATCAGGGCCATTCATGTGCTATGTTTCATTAAGACATTGTGGAAGTGAAACGTTTGTGCTGCTTAATTTTTTTTTTTTTTTGTCAAGTTGACATAACTAAAGTCATTTAAGAGAAAGGATCCTCAGTAGAGGAAATGTCTCCATCAGATTGGGACAACCAATGTGACAGTTGGAGGCTAGGGATGAGAAATATCCATGATTAAGAAGAGACCAGCAGCACTGAGCTGAGATCTTCTGGAGTATTTCTCAGGGTAACACAGAGGAGCTGTGTCCTAGAGGAGGTCAAGGTCGCGTCTCATGCTGGCCACTGAATGTGGTCATATGCAAGATTCTTCCACATGTTACTGGTTTTGACGGTATGAGAGCCTCAGGATTGAGATATGGTAGAGAGCGTAGGAAGCTTGGCACAGGGAGAGACAAGGTGAGACCAGTGGTGAAGAAGGTGCAGTCTCGTTAGCAGTGTAGACTCCAGAGGTAAAGGGATCAGGGACCTCCAAGAGGCCAGTGGTAAAGGTGAAGTGGTAAAGTCTGTACAGACCCCAACATATTAGAAATGTCATGACTATGGAAAGACTACCAAGGTCAGCAGCAGCTGTGGGGTGGAGCCAACCAGGGCCTGTGAGATGTACTCTGTGTGCTGTGAGTGGCTGAGCCGGAGAGGTTGAGTCCCTCAGCCTTTTGGAGCCCAGAAGATCATGAGTGAGTCCTCCATGGGGGCCACTGGGTGACAGGATTTCATGTACACTGCTTTGTTTCTTTGTTTTGTTTTTAATATTTTTTCAGAGTGTGATTGTGCTTTGAGTCTTCACTTTTGGAATAAGGAATATATAATATATATATTTTTTATTTTACTGGGGCACAGAATTAAGAGACGTTGGATACTTTGAAAAGACTGAAGTTTTAAAGACTCTTGGTCTTTTGGAAGTTTGAATATGTTTTATATTGTGATTATATTGATATTAAGATGAATTTTTTGGAATAAAGAAGAAAAGAAAGGCCATGGTTTAATAGAGATGTGTCACTTGACACATTTTTGTCTACTTTTGTAGAGACTTTTGCCTACGTGACACAAGCTAGAGTCATCTGGGGAGAGCGAACCTCTATTGAGAAGATACCTCTATACTTGCCCGGAAAGCAAATTTGTGGGACATTTTATTGATCAATGATTGATATGGTGGTGCCCCCTAGTGGTGATCTTTGGTAGTTTAATAAAGCAGGCTGAACAAGCTAAACTTGGGGAGTCTTGGTGATTTTTTTTTTTTATTCAAACTCAGATTTCATGGAAATTTCATATCCCGGAACACTTTTCATTCTCAGGTAAACTGGTATCACTGGTTACCCTCATGTGAATTCAGACACACAAAGCAGTAGTGAGAATGAGAAAGTTTATGTCTGTCTGACTGTCTGTATATTACTATCTATCTATCTGTTTGTCTGTCTGTCTGTCTATCCATCCATCCATCTGTTTATCCATCCTTCATTCACCAGATAACTGTATCATTAATTGTCTATTAATTTCTATGCTCAATGCATCTATCCAGGATCTATTTACCATCTCTGTGGCATCTACAGCAACACTACTTACCTATCATCTGTACCTGTGTACCCACCTAGTACCTATCAATCTCTCTGTTTAAACATGAGGGCAGACTGTGTTTAACAGCCTAGTTGTATCCTGATTGCACAAACTTGGTGACAGGGAAGGTTTGTGATTAGGGAGTCTGAGGTGAGGACAGCTGCAGCATCATCTGAGTGAGAGACATGAGGCGCAGCAGGGCATAAGCGGAGGCTCACCTCAGTCTCAGCACGACAGGCTCCTAATGTCCCAGGAGGGTAGGCAGGGGCGGAGAACAGTAGTCCATTGTTAAAGAAGTGAGGTCATGGGTGCAGAGAGTGATTGGGGGTGGGTGGGTGGAGCAGGAGATGGCCTAAGGGTGGACTGTGTAAAGAAAAAGCCTGGGTGAGCAGAGTCACTGTTCTGAGTACCAGGATGGCTCAGAGGCCAGAGTCAAGGGGAAAGTGAGGTCATCAGCTTGCGCATGGTCTTTGCCCTTCTCGAGGCAACTGAACCTCAGGGATGGAGTTGGATGTTTTTGCACAGGGTTAAGAACAAACAGGCTGGGATGGAACTGATTTTCATGAGCCTTAGTCTTAGCCAAGGGGACCTGCTGGAAGACAGAAGCCAAGCCTTAAGACTGTGTGCGCCGTGGTGGGGGTGGAAGTGTTGCTGGAGTCGCATACGAATGGAATGATCTGGAATATTAGAAGGCAGCTGTGTGCTCAGCTCCTGAGATCCCCTGCAGCTGGAGCCAGAAATCTGGGAGACTTGGTAGAGGCGGCAGCTGATGTAAGACTGCGGGTGACTGAGGGCACAGACCGAGTCCCTATGACTTCCCATCAATTTGAGCAGCTTGTTCACCATAGCTTTTTGGCACTTTTGGGAGTGGAGGGAGATACCTGACAGTAATAAAAATAAATCCTGTGGGTAGATCAAGAAGGTATGTTAGTGTTAACACATGCCCACACAGCCATAAGGGCTGCAGAATGGTGCCCTATCTTGTGCTGTTGGAATGGGGCTCTGGAAGTTGGAGATATTCCTGTCTCGATCTCTCAGTTTTATGACTGTGCTTTGTACACAGTTGGTGCTCAATGGATACTGACTCTAGTGATTTGTCTGAAGACATTTACCCTCAGGGAGGATGGTTTCCTTCTGGAAAGAGTATGGAGAGTCCCCTGTGGGAGCAGAGCTAATGGCTCTGTGAAGATGTCCTCGACCCAACTGAAATTTCAGCAGCTTCTTTCCTCAAAGAGACCCAGGGAAAATCCCCAGACGTTTTCCTTCTCAGGCCCAGGTCAAGAAGATAGAAGCCTAGCTGATACCCTTGTGAGCCACTGGGCCAGCTGGATTCCAGCAAGCAGCCAAGAACAGACAGTCCGGAGATCACGTTTCCAGGTTGATCTTAGCAGAGTCTCCATGTCCCTCTAGGAAGACAACCAGCCCCATGGCCCAAGAACACCTCTCAGAAATTCTCACTTGCTCTTTGCTTTATTGAACCAAACTTCAAACGAATATAACTCTGCTACAACTCTGGTAGTGAGGAGAAAAAAAAAAAATCGGAATTCAGGGACGGTGTACAATATCCGATATGTTAACTCTAGTGGGATTCACCACTCTCCCCATGAAGAGAATGCTGTTGCTGGCCTCATCCACGATTAGTAGTAGGAAGGATCTGTTGAAGTGGAGGGAAGCAAGGCCTGGCTCGGGTTGGAAATTGATGTGGGAGAAATTCTCTTCCTCTCCATTCTCATCCACAGTCAGCTCCACCCTGTGTATTGCCTTTGGAGAACAAGGTTCACAGTGTTGAGGGAGCGGTAGCTGTGCCAACCCCACCTCCAGCATGTTACACTGACTCTCTCTGCGCTGGGCCCAGGATGCCCGGAGTATAAGCCCTGTGCCATTCTGCTAGAGGAAGGCAGAGGACGTTGCAGAATGGAGGAGGCTCATTTCTGCATCCTTGTGCGTTTCAGGACGCTGGTGCTTGTCCTCCCCTCGGTCTGCACCCTCCATGAAGTCCCCTCACGCCACCTCTGGCAGCACGCAGTGGCTCTTTTCACCTCCTCTCTGTGCTCCTGGCAAAGAGGCCGCCTGGGTTTTCGGGGAGCCCGAGTGATATATATATATATATATATATATATATATATATATATATATCCTCAACTGTTTGTGCTGTGTTGCTCCTGTGCCCCTTACCCTATTCATTGCCCAGACTCCCGGAAAGATAGCTTTCTTGCTCCTGCTCCATCTCAAGCCACCAGGTCCTGGAATTTCCACCTGTGCACTACACCCTTACCAGAATCTTTTTCCATTCCCACCCTTATCTCTGAAGCCCCCTTTGCTGTTCCCCACTAGCTTGTTTCTCTAGTGATCTGGAACGCTCTCCTTCCACTGGCTCAGAGTCCATCCAGCCATTTCCTGACAAAGCCTCCAATGGCCCTCAGACCCTACTCGTGGAATGTGCCCTGAAGGCCGGGCCACGTAGACACTGAGTCCGGGATCCGCTCTCTGAGCCTCCTCTGCGGCTTGCCAGCCAGTATCTTAGCACCCCTTCTCTCTGTTTCTGAGACACAACCCTGGTAAAGCCTGACTCCACCCTGCATTCTGTTGTAACTAAATTCTTAACCTCTGCGGCAGGGAGTGGAACACAGAGATGAAGCAAACCATTTTTATAGGACACCACTCTCCAGGGACCATTAGGGTTCCTTCCTGTCCCCAGGGGATCGGATTACATCCACACACCCAGCATTGGTGCACCCAAGCTCCCGTCTCTTCCCTATCCAGATAATAAGCCAGAGAATCCAACTGTTTATTTCCCCAGATTAGCCTCCTCGAAGGGACAGCCAGCTCAAGATGTGCCTGGTGTTGAGAGTCACCACTTCCTTGTTAGACCTCAGAGAGCGCCATGAGTTCTCACTGTTGCCCTCTGAACAAGTTAGGAAAGGGAAATCACACAAAGCATCAAGCAAAAGCAGCCTGGCCCCAGGGCGTTCACCTACCGTGGTGACCCTCAAGGGTGCTTTTTGCAGAGTGATTCCTGAGAGGTCCATGTGTTCGTTGAACAGTTTAAGGTTGCTGTTAACATGCCTGAACCGGTCCAGCTGAAGAGCAACGGGGATGGAGAATTTGGGGAAAAACAGCCACCTCTTTCTGCTCAGGGAAATGGAAGAAGAAGACAGAGTTGAAGTCATGTTGTCTTGTAATCCACCCCCACCAGTGCACTCCCAGTGCACAAACAAGAGCAGCTGTGTTTACTGCACATCTGCCACAGGCAGCCTGTGCCAGGGACACCTCAAGGCAATTTGCTTCCCCTTGGGAACACTGGGAAATGACCAGTGAGCTTTCTCTAAACTCTGAGATGGGGACATCTAAGAGACTATGAGTTTGCTGCAAGCTTTAGGAAGCGCAGCCAGCCTTCCAGAATCCTCCGGAATCCCAAGCAGTGCATAGGCCCTAATCCTGAGCCTTATCTGTCAGTCAGTAGAAGCCATCCTTATGAAAGGCGTCCCATGGACTTCTCATCCTCCATCGACAGACTCTCTCCCTGAGCTCGTTACCAATCTTTCCTCCTCCAAAGGTCTTATTGTAAAGGTCACAGGTGCTTCGTTACTTTGCTGCAGAGTTTCTTTCTGGCCACGCCTAAAGCTTTCTTGCTATGATTGTCACGTGGAAAACTTTCCCTAACACTTTTCTGTGTTCAAACGTGTAATAAAATAAACCTAGATTTCAAACTCTGAAAGTTCCCGCCCAGCGCCTTCTGAGGTGGTGCAGATCTGAGTTGCATTCTTCACTTCGTAGGTCAGGGCGTGGGACACAAAGGCGCACTGTTTTAAACCCCGCCAGCCCTTGAGCGGTCCTGCTACTCCTCATAGGCAGGCTACAATGGAATGTCTGTCTGTGCTTCAGCGACACTTGCCTGGGTCAGGGCTTCTCAGCCTTTAACACAAACACAATTGCTCTGGAACCAGCAGGGCTTGAAGTGCACCCAAGGATTCAAGCTTCCCACAAACATCCAGATGAAGCAAAAGATGCTGTCACAGGCTAGACCTTGTGTAGCAAAAGCGTTAGATACGTAAGAGCAGTGGTTTGTGACCCCTTTGGGTGTTGAATGACCCTTTCACAGGGCTCCCGAGACCATCAGGAAACACAGTTATTTACATTAAGATTCCCAACAGTAGTAAAGTTACAGTTATGAAGTAGCAACAAAAAATAATTTTGTGGTTGGGGACGGGGGGGGGGGGGTCACCACCACAACATGAGGAACTGCATTCAAAGGTCATAGGGAGGGTTGAGAGCTTCAGTTCCAGAGATGTTAGGCAAACTGATGTTAGACCAGGACAGAGAAAAGCAAATGGCTAGAAAGCCAAGCTTTCCTGTGCTGCCTTCTACATAAGGCAGCTAGTAAAGAGGCTAGCTTCTGCTTCTTAGCAGGGTCACTAACAGGTCACCCATCATAAGTGGCCAAGCAAGTTTGTATCCAAACACCAGTTCCAGAGTATTGTGGTCTGTTCATGGCCTTCTTAGTGACACATTGATCTGTCCCTTCTGTGGGTGAGTATAGTTAGTTGCTCATGCATGTACATATATGAGGAGGTCAAAGAAAGACAACAGTATTGCTGTTCTTTCCAACCTTTTCGTTTTTCTTGAGACAGATCTCTCACCAGTCTGAAACGCAGTGTGCAATGTGTGTTGGTTAGTGTTTTTGGTGGTTTGGTTTTTCAGCTTGAAACAGCTAAGGAAGACATCTAGGAAGAGGAACCTCAACTGAGATTGAAAAGATGACTCCGTCAGCTTGCCTTGGTGCTAGTATTGCCAGCTGTTTTGGACATGGGTTTTCAGGATTCATCTCTGGTTCTCTTGACCAACTGAATCATCTTCCCATCCCCCCATCCACTATTATAACTCTATAGTAAACCTCTCACACAGTGACACAGTTGGCCTATACTGTGGTGACGATGGTGATGACTGTGATTTTGTGTATTTTTTCCCAACTTTGGAAGGTGTGGATTGCTGAATCCTGTCTGACCATTTCTGTGTGACCAAGTACCTGATCCTGTGTCATGCCCCAAAGACTTGAAGGGTCCTCACCTTAAACTCAGAGCCACCGTGGCCATGGAAAAAAAGGTCTGGTAGCACTGGGGGAGGGAAGGAGTCGAATGAGTTGGGTCCTTACCTCAGTGGAAGGGGCTGAATCCATGTGTCAAAGCTCTTTTCCAACAGTGCCTTTTCACATTCCTTAAGTTTTCCATCATTGGGAAGAAAGAAGACCCCTGAGATTCTGCAGGTGAACGGCAGCTGGAGGACATAGCTGTGCATCTGGGAGAAATACTGCAGCTGGAACCAGCCTATCTTCTGCATCATTGGCACCAGGGTATTGGTCCCAGGACCTAACGAGAAGTACCTCATCCCCGTGTACTTCGGGTTAAAGGGATATTTCCATTTCCCTGATAAGAAAGTGCACAGGAATCAGAGGGGGCAGCCACATCTAGGGCACACCACACTTTGTCTCTCAGGGAGGCGCTAAGGCTTATTATACATGCCAGGAATGTTCCTTGCGGCAAGTCACAAAGGCACATGGGAGGGATCCCTGTCCACACAGATCTTATGCAGGTAATATAAACACCATGATTGATAAGAAAGCCAATGAGCTATCAGGGGATACTGAGCAGGGAGAGAGATCAAACAGAAGAGACAGTTACATATACACACAACAGACTAGAAAGTCGTGCCAGTTAAAGACTTAACCATACATCAGTCAAGCCATAGAACAGTTAGGGGAGAAACTTTTCTAAGAGAATAAGATGAACCATGGAGCAGCCCATGGAGCGGGGAAGGCATTGACTCGGGAACATGGGGAAGATGAGCAGCAGGAATGGGAAAGGAAGAGAACATGAGAGGTAAGTCCAAAGAGGCAGAGTCCACCAGTTCCCGGGTCAGTGGTAGAAGTAAAAGGTCTCTGAAGGACACCCGTGAGCACCAGTGGGGTACTTGAAGCAAAGGCCTGGGTACCTTCCTTTCACACAGCAATTATTAGAGGGATGTTTCAATACTGTGCAACTGCACCAAGTCAGAGCACATTCTTTCCCCTGACATCTTCAGGAACAGCTGGACTACTGTCCTTTGGACATGGGCCCAAGAAGTCCTACAGACCAGCCTCCCCTGAGCTCCTTTTCTGGCTTCTTTCCCTATGGCTATGGTTTTGGCATGGACTCTGGTGGTCAGCTCTTAAGGACTCTCTGGGCTGGCCCACAGGGCTGTGGAGACGCTGGGTCTCAGAGTTCCAGTTGGGGCCAGAGGAACTGGGGAGGACAAGAAAGATGACTTTCTTGCCTTGTAATCCTGACTGGGGATGGGCAAACCTTCCCTTCTGCATAAAGCAGCCCACTGTGTTGGGAAAAATAATCAGAAAGTCACGAAAGTGTTCTTAAAAGGAAAGAGGAATGAACTCAGAAGCAAGTTGTTTCCTCCAGCAGCTCAAAACTGGCCATTTTCTAGGGTTCTAGGTTTCCAAAATCCAATCTGAACCTCTTGAAGATCTAGTCCACATACCCACCAGCCACCTGGCCATCCAAACTACCAAGAAGCCTCTCAGACTCCATGGACCAAACCAAAGCTGCACAGCCTTCTTCTTCTTCTTCTTCTTCTTCTTCTTCTTCTTCTTCTTCTTCTTCTTCTTCTTCTTCTTCTTCTTCTTCTTCTTATACAGCCTTCCCTTTTGAGTAGTGATAGGAGGGCTGCCCATTACAAGGTAGGAGGCCAGGTTATGTCTGAATGTCAGAGGTACAACAGTCATTACATAAGGTGACATTCTGTGCTCCCTTGTTTTCTTGCTAAAGCTGACAGCCTCTCCCTCTAGTGAGTTGGACCATGTCAGCTGTCTACAACCTTCCTGCGCTTTGGAGTCTCCCAACTCCAAGTCAGATCCTCATGTCTGCCAGAGCCACCTGGTCGCTACCCTAACCCGATCCTACTCAACCCTCTACTTCCTGAGTTATTGTGATGGTATTGAGCGCTACTGCCTGGTAGGCTGTAGGACCACTGATCTTATGCTTTGAGTCCTTAGGAATGTAATGAGCAGTATTGTATTTATTTCTACAACCTACCCATCAGAATTGCTCAATACCTTCCTAGTGACTCAAAGGACTAAGCTTCCTAAGGTTACAACCCTTGAATACAGTTCCTCATGTTGTGCTAACATCTACCTGTGAAATTGCTTTTGTCATTACTTTATAACTGTAATTTTGCTACTATTATGAGTTGTGATATAAATATCTGTGGTTTTGGATAGTCTTAGGAGACACCGGTGACAGGGACCCAGAGGAAGGGAATCACTGGAGTAGCTGGAGTTGAGGAGATCTGAGAGACAGAGGTGTGGAAAGGATTAGGGAGTTGACTCAAGAAGGAGCTCTCCAGAGGTGGGCAAGGAAAGGACACCGCCCCAAGCTGAAAGAGCAGAGAATGCCCAGAAAGAGCTAGAGTCTTGGAGGAAGTCTTCTGGAGTCAGCAGGAGGCAGAAAGGTTTCATTCATAGCTCACTGACCTTTGAAGAAATTATAATTGACCAGAAACAAATTATTTGGTGGCTTCAGACTTCTCAGGAGCCTTGTCACTTTGCCCCGGGTCTTGGCACGAATGGCCAAGTCTATCTGCGTCTTGGCCAACTCATGGTTCCCAAAAGAGATGAGGATGACATCGCTGTTGTAGGAGCTGTTGGCTAGCGTGAGAAACGTCTTTTTTGGCTTTAGACTCTTGTCTATAAAGAGCAAACTTCCCGTTTGGACCCCACACTGCTCAGCATGCAGCAGGGTACTCAGCAGCTGCCCATACTGCAGGGCAGCTTTAGTATCCAAGGCTCCTGTGACTCTGAACCCTAGATCCTGCAGGACCTGGTGGCGGGCTTCCGGCTTGTCCTGGAAGGTCAGCAGCACGAGAGGCACAATGATACTGAGTGGAGAAAAGATTATGTTCCTGCCAGTTTTGGGCTCTGGTAGCTGTCTGTACAGGTTCAAGGCAAATTTTTGGTTGTTGAAGAAAGACCGTGCCCATTGGATCGCTGGTATTCGTGACACATTCGAAGTCACTGTCGGTGGCATCTCTGGGTCACAGGAACAGGGAATCAGCCCAGGCAGGAGCAGCCAGAGGAGCAGGATGGAGAGTGCCATCCTAGATTAAAAAAAAAAAATCAGTAGGATTGCTCAGTTTGGCCCTGTGGTTCAACAGAAGACACAAAGCTCTCTGCAGAGGCCTTAGGTTGGCTTTGGTTGCGGTAGGCCTGGGAGTGCTAAGGGCCTGGCAAAAGCTCGGGCACAGTCAGGCTTGGGAGTCTGATCAATCTGAGCCTGACTGCCAGATTCTGCCCCTCTCATTGGAGGCCCCAGGCAGAAACAGAGTAGGGAGAAGTGGATAGATATCCCGCCAAACCGTAGAACGTAGCAGACCTGCTCTGATTGTTCCCGTTGGGAGTTTGGGATTTAGTTGTGACCTCCTATGGTCTGTGTGCATACGTTCGTTCTCAATATCAGTTCAACACCAAGCCAAGTTCAGTCTAACACCTACTCACCTGAAACCTGTCTGCCAGGGGCTGCTCAGGTGCCGGCCTTCGCCCCTCTCTGTCCTGCTCGTCCCTCGCAGTCTGAGACCTACTGGCTTGCCCTGGAGTTTGGTCAGAGAGAAGAGGCTGATTGATCTTACACTCCCTTGTTGGTGCAGATCCACCCTCCTGCATCCTACTGCAGCTAAGGAAACCCTTCTCCCTGGGTCCAGCTCTGTCCAGCCATTCTCTGCTCTTAGAACTTGGGGCAGTTCCCCACTGTTATCCACCTCTGTGGCCCACCTCAGAATACCTCCTTCTTGAGTTCTCACCCCAACTCTTTTCACCCCTACCCTCAAATCTCCTCAGTACAGTCTTGTCCTTCCAATCATTGAGAGGGATCCAGGCAAGGCTTCATTTAATCCTTAGAGCCATGCAAAATCTTGGGCCCAGGGAGGTCAGGGAAGTGAAGTGGCCTACTCAGGGACCACAGCCAGCTAGTGACAGAGCTAGTCACAGACAGTCTGTGTCCCAAAGATGCAGCTTTGTCTTTCACTGCCTCCTGGTCAGAATTAGGCATTCCTCTATAACTAGACCCTCTGAACACTAGCCTTCCAGGCCCTGTGATTTGCTGCCCAGCAAGGCTGAGGAACTCTTGGAGCTGAGCCCAACAGTGGTCTCTGATCATGCAGAGGACCGTATCTCCAGGGGCAAACTAGGAGCTCTGGGGCCCAGGCCTCAGGCCAGAGGAAAGTAAGTTTTACTTACAAGACGTATACTGTGAGTCTGACTCACCCGTAGCTGTCCTGGGCAGAGGAATGAGGGAACAGAAAACACAGCTTGCCAGTCCAAGCAGTCATGGTCACAGAGCAAGGTCAGCATGTACCCATCTCGGGCAAGTCTTGCAGCCCCAGTGCAGTGCTCACTGGCGTATGGGGAACCTGGAGGCACAGAAGCACCTGAGACCTCCTGCTGTGGAAGGGGTCACACATTGGTCATGTCACAAAACAAGAACAGAGACATCCTGGGACATCTTCTCTCCTGTCCCATTCACTCATCTTTCTATCCACTCACACCTGAAGCACTTCCTTCTATCTAACCAAGGCTAGGCATTGAGGAGGGAGTAGGTGTGTGTGTGTCTGTGTGTGTGTGTGTGTGTGTGTGTGTGTGTGTTTGTCTATCTGCCACTTTTCAGTAAGGCGGGTATCATTTGAGAGCACATCTCATCACTTTGGGTTCTGGGGCTGCAGTAAGGGTGTGTAAACCCTGGACTGGTGCAACCCTATACTGGATGAAATATCTCTTGCTTATGCATGGGCTCTTGGCCAGCACAGTCTATGTTCTTGTTTCCTTATCCAAGGAATTGAAAGTTGGCACACATTGAAAGTACAAACAACACAATAACTTTACCTGGAGAGAGAAGCCTTATGCCAGGAGCCATAATGGGACGAGCTAATATACTATCAGGTGATTATCTTGAAATGGCCTGCTTTGGATTATTATATAATCTGCGACAGGTGAGGCCTTATTAAGCAAGGCTGTGAGGGACTAATTTTAGGAAAAATTCCTGGTATTAATATGCTTTTCTGTTATTATTAAACATATATAATAATCAATAACGAATAGCACACCCCTTTGGAGCAGATGTCTGCAGATCCATGAAGATGTACTGTCTTAGAGTGATGTTATATAGACAAATAGATGACTTAAGTTTTAATGATGATCCTATAAGAATTCCTGAAATTATATCTGTGATTTTTAAGCACTTTTATAGTGAGACTGCTATTAGGTCCTTTTCTGATGGTCAAAACTTCAGTGAGAACTCTGCCAGTCTCCCAAGTGTCACAAGTTAATTGCTCTTAGATGGCAACCAGACTTTCTCCTACTCAGAGCACATTCCAAGAGATTGTAAAACAATTAACCAAGGGTCATAAAAAGGGAACTAACGATTTATTATAGGTGCTAGGACAGAAGATAAAATATTGACTGGGCTTATCTATACAAAACTTCACTAATAACTTAGTTATGGTTTTAAACTTTGAATGAACCTGTAGAGCTCAGACAGATGATAAAAGATAATTACTCCTAATGGATGTGCATGTAAACATTCTCTGTTGTAAACTTCTATTTCAATTTATGGTTTGATTTTTGTGTGAACTTGTTATGAACTTTGTAACATGTGATCATGTATTCTGAAAGATGTGTAAGTACTGAGGACAAAGAGGAATTAAGGTAGAAAAATTTCCCCTTCCCGAGTTAGAGTAGAATTTTTGCCTTTCCCCTCTTAGAAGAATTTTTCTCTTTCTCCACTTAGGATCTTTCTGCTTTTCCCTCTTAGATAGCTTTTATAGGAAACTTTTTACAACTTAGTAATAAACTATAAGCACTTCTCTAAGTGACCCATTTTCTTCCTGTGACTTCCTGCTGAGTTAGAGCCCAGCAGTTCCTGCTGAGATAGAACAAAGGCCGCATTGCCTAATCCTCCACTGTTAGGCTGCAAGCATTAATCACCTAAGCCTGCAGTCTTCCAGTAGTCTTTCACCCTCAGAAAGAGCAAGAAAGTTTCTTGCTTTTTAGAAGTAGTCATCAACATTTTCAGGACAATTAGAGAGCTAGAAAGCCTAGACACCCTCAGACTTTAAAGCCATCACCAGAGTCTTACTCAGTGACTCCACCACTACCTTCTCTGGGTTGGGTGGCTCCTGGCAGCCTTAGTACAGATTATAGAGAAGTATGGAGTTAAGTTTGACAGTGAACCACAAGAGGAGTACTCAAGGGCCCCAGGCTGTAACCTGGAGTCTCTATTTATGGGGTGTAAAGGAGGGCAGGGCTGATCACTTAGGGGTGTAGTTTGATGGTTTTTTATTTTGACTGATGGATTAGGTCACATGTTTCTTTTTCCTTACTGCTTGTGTTTCTTCCCATACGCATCCGGTTTAAATCGGATGCATTCCTAATTATGCATATGCATAAAATGGTGAATGTAGTAAAAGTTCACTTCAAGGACAGTTTGCACTCGTACCAAAAACCAGTTCAAACCAGTTCAAGCCAGATCAGCCTCTCTATTCTTCCTACTCCAGCACACCCGAATTGCATAGTTGAATAGAACTTGTCCTTGAATAGAACTTTATTGTTGTTAGGGGTAGAGATGGTTCTACTGTTGTTGAGAGAGAGTATGTGTAAGTCTTTGCAGGTGGGTTTCTGAGGCTACTGGGGGCATGGTTTGGAAGAGAGAGAGGGAGAGAGAGAGAGAGAGAGAGAGAGAGAGAGAGAGAGAGAGAGAAGAAAGTGCAGGTAAAGGCGGGGTGTCTCCAGGGATGAGCAGTCTGTCCCCCTCTATGTAGAAGCACAAGCTGTAACAGATCTGTATCTTGAATAGGAGGAGCAGCAGCTCTGACTCTTTTGTCTGCCTGGGTGTTCCTTTGTGGATCCCCACAAAAGGCAGTAGTCCTATTTTGCAGGTAAGCCCAGAAAAGTTAGAGTGACTTCTTCAAAGAGAACAACACGTGGAAAACGAGGGAGGGGGGCCAAGGTGGGCCACACGGCCCCAAGATTCATGTTCTTTCTGCTCTAGTGAACAACTTCATGGGAACCAGTACATTTTGGGTTACCTCAAAGGCTGAAGGAGGAAGAGAACACAGAGGGCTGGTGAAGTTCTTGAGTGCCAAACATCTTCATAATCACCAGCTCAGATCTGAGATCTCCACACAGACACTCCCACACACATCCAGTCCTTTCCTCAGTTGAATAATTTGCCCTGGGGTTTCTTTGGCCAGCATTCCTAAGGATGAAATGGGCAGTCGTTCTCATCTGGAAAACGCATTTGGGACTCTGTCTCTTTGTGGGAGAGCACTGTGACCCACCAACCATGGCTGTGGGGTGAGCAGAGGGCATGTGCAATCATCTGCACAAATCCTACTCCTAGATTCTGTGCAAATAACCTTTTCATTATCAAAATGAAATGCCTGAGGTAGGTTAACAATAATCAAACTGATTCAAGGATTCGAGAATACATTCATGGCACTGGCTCACTTCTGCACATACCTTTCTTGTTGTCAGTGTCCTCAGGCAGCTAGTGATACCATGTGGAAGGGAGTCTATGTCCACACCTACAAGTCTGGTCCCACTCCTACTTCTTTTAAAGCCATGAGATTTTAGTCTTAGGAGCTCTGCCCTAACTTATCTTGCCCTATTTGTTTTCTAAAGCACTCATCTTTAGACCCCAGAGCTCCATTTTGTTTGGATGATGTTTGTACCATTAACAAATGACTCTGAAGACTCAACTCATGTGTGAGTCTGGTGGGCTGGTAGTCCTATTCTCCTAGTCCAGATATCCAGGAGCCATAAAAGAGACAGGGAGGTGGGATAGGCTAAGATGTGGGACTATGGTCCCAGAGGGAACAAAAGATATGGAAGAGAGTTGGAAAAGAAGTTAGAAGAGAGGGATGGAGCAGTGGGGCAAGTCTTGATAAAGGATGCCACCTACTAAAAAAAAAAAAAAGGCTAAATATTCAGTACAGGAAACCCTTGGGAGAGGGTGAGGGTAGGGCTTAGTCAGTAAAATGTTTGCCATGCAAGTGTGATGCCATGAGTTTAGATTCCCAGTACTCATGTCAAACTGGGTGTTGTAAGACACACCTGTAACCCCAGTACTCACTGAAGGCAGAGACAGATAGATTCCTGGAGCTTACTGGCTAGCTAGCTCACATAAAATTTTCAAGTTCAGTCATAGAATTGGTATCAATAGATAAGGTGTAGTGTGATATAGGAAGATACCTGGTGTCAACCTCTGGGCTCCACATTGCCATGTACCCATCTGCATGTAACCACATAACCATAACACACACACACACACACACACACACACACACACACACACACACGCAGAGAGAGAGAGACAGAGACAGAGACAGAGAGAAACAGAGACCTTAGGAGATGCATAATGAGTCAATTTCTATTAAAGACAAATAGGCTCAGACAATCAATGCCCGGGAGGCACTTTAGCGATCAAAGGGACAACTGGGTAAGCTCTTTCCACCTTGGCCACCATCTTGGGTCCTGTGCGGTACATCGTGGAGGATTATTGTGGTAGGGGTTTTTGGAGCTGTTTGAACAGAGAAGTAGAGCCATGGGCATGAGTGATGTCTGCCATGGGCAGGAGGACAGAAGGGCTGGCATATAGACAGTGCTTGCCATTCACAGAGGCCAGAGCTCTTGTCATGGAGATGAACTTGAACCTTCCCAAGGCTACCCTACTGGAGTCCAAGGGAGAATTATTTAATAAATCTCATTTTATGTGTTTTATGCCTCACACCATAAAGTCCTCTCTGCTCTACCATGCCTTCTCTGGGCACTGGTGGGAAGCCATAACCGATTCTCAGCCTGTCCAATGGGAATAAACACCTGATAACAACTGAGTATTGATTCTGACCTCTACACATGTACACCCACACACCTCTGACCTTCACCTGCCTCTGTTGATTGAACAAACAAGCCTTTGAGCCAGGTTCCTGACCCTCCCCTGGCTAATCTCAATGCTGTTTCAGGGTGGTTGCCCCCACTGCTTGAGCCCCTACTGCATGCTTGGAGCTTTAGGTGTGGTACCATATTTTCAAACCAGCCTCAAACCCTAGAAGGAATTGTGAGCACCCTGCCTTTGTGAAAGGCAAAGAGGAGTTCAAGTGGATTTCCCAATAAGACACAGCTCACGAGTGCCTAGCTCACGAGTGGACCCCCAAGCCAAAATGCTTCTTCTTGGATGTCTTTACTTGGGCGATACCTTTGGATGACCAGAGTCAGTCATGATAATAACTCCATGCTTATTGCCCCAGTCCTGGGCGTGAGTTTCCCTTCAGATCCCAGAGAAAGACACTCCTCCATTCCGTCATTCCTCCCAAGGCAGATGTTAGTATATGCTCATTTCCCAGGTTCCCAACTTTGCAAGAGGGACCTCCTTTCCCCAGACTCTTCTGAATGCCCTCCTTACTTGGATCCTCAAGTTCAAGGACAAAGATCTACTCAGGGTGTGTTAGTCTCCAGGCCCCTCTTTTTCTGAAGATGATGTTACTCTGCTATTATGGCCATAGTGGAATACCACAAACTGGGTGACTCACCACCTGGAATTTATTCTATTGTACAGTTCCATAGGCCAGACACGCTGTTGACAGAATTCATTTGTCATCTCTGCCCAGACCTCTCCTTGGCTGTCAGGTGCTCACCTTCATGTTTACATTCATGGTGATCCCTCAGTAGCTAGTGAGGTCCACTGTGCGTTCAAGTGGCTTACCCACACCCATGTCATCTCAGCCAATTTTCCCCTGTGTGTGTTTGTGACATTTCACTTTTCTTTATTTATATTTGAATTTCACATATTTTTACTGTGAAATGTAGTATACTATTTTTTATAGGCCACACTGTAGCAGGTCTCCCGAGACCCCTTCATGCCTGTCATGGGTTGGTTGATGTTCTCTACCCAATGGCTCTTCTTCCTCCTTTCCTGACTCTAAACCCTCCTACCTCCAGCATTTCCCAGTTCACTCTCATGCCACGCCTGTGCTCTCACCTGCACTCCTTCTCTCCCTTAAAGCCTCTGTTTCCCTCTCATGGTCCTATTCTATGTTCCTGGTGTCTACAGCCTTGGGGAGCAGTCCATAGGCACTGTGTGCGATGATGTTGAAGGCATGTTCGTGATGGCTTCTGGATCTTAGCTCCCTTACGGACCATCTATCTGATCGCTGGTTGATTATTGATTGTTGTCCTACTATGACAACAGATGGCATAGCCATCAGTCTGTCCACTCTGTTCAGCCTCTGTCAGGAGCTGTGTGTGATGTTTGGGGCATATATATATATATATATATATATATATGCATATATATTCTGTCATGACGAGCTGATCAGCACTAACCCCCATCTACTGTTTACGCTTTGTAAAGTCAAACAGCAATTCTTTTGATGATTTCTGGGGACAGTCTTATTCAGACAGGGTATGTCTACTTGGTACCACATTTATATTTTCTGTGTTTCCGTGTCTGCCTTGAAGGTTAGTCCTTACCACCTGAGCTGACTGTGCCTCTTCTTGATGTGCTCCCTTACCAGCCTCATTGTTTAGTTCTCTGATCTTATTCTGGCACTAGCAGTGTCTTCTCTGACTGTCTTGGCTCCAATGCATCTCTAAAGACTACAGCTCACCTCCAGAGGGGTCCTTCCACCCAGAGCTGCCTTTCATGTCTGATACTCTGGAAATATCTAAGGTAGAAACAGGCCAGGGAACCAGGAAGGCACCAAAGGTGAAGTGTGGGGTCATGGACCCAGATAAGAAAGAGGGAAGAGGGGGGCAGAGGGGCAGCCAGGTTATCTGAGGAGTTAATGAACACACCTGCCCCCCCTTGTCTGGAGTTCCCAGCAGGAGATCAAAGAGTCCCTGGGACAGGAGGATGAGCCCAGAAAGCAAAGGAGCAAGAGGATCTTGGACTGTTGCCAGGAGCAGTTTTGGGAACTGTGTGTATGTGTGTGTGTGTGTGTGTGTGTGTGTGTGTGTGTGTGTGTATGTTTTATCAGCCAGAACTGATGGATGGGTTAGGGCTCATTCAATCCCAGTCAAGATGTGGGTATGTGGCTGGACGTAGATTCCTTAGGGATTGCTCAGGAGACAGGTAAGGTAAGTACAAGAGAAGCAGGTGCCCTGTGTACCCCAGACCCTATGCCAACAGAGACCAGGGAGCAGGAGGCCCAGGGTCAGCCTAGGTCTGGGAGGGCGCTGTAAGTTGGAGCCAGTCATGAGGTCAGCACCCATCACTCATCTGTAGGCCCACTATGTGCTGAGAGCTCAGACAAAGGCTATGTTCCTTCTCTGTCTCTGTCACAACTGAAGCTGGGTGCCTCAGAGTCCCTCTTGTACAAAGTGTGCTGAACTATTAGTTTCAGTGTGTCTCATTTTATTTGGAGTTTCTTGATTCACTTGGACTTGAGCTTAGTACAAGGAGATAAGAATGGATCAATTTGCATTCTTTTGCATGCTGACCTCCAGTTGAACCAGCACCATTTGTTGAAAAGCCTATCTTCCCCCCCCCACTGGATGGTTGTAGCTCCTTTATCAAAGATCAAGAGACCATAATTCTGTGGGTTCATTTCTGGGTCTTCAATTCTATTCCATTGATTTACTTGCCTGTCATTGTACCAATACCATGCAGTTTTTAAGACAATTGCTCTGTAGTACTGATAAGACCCTTGAGGACATGGGAACAGGGGAAAATTTCCTCAACAGAACACCAAGAGCTTATGCTCTAAGATCAAGAATTGACAAATGGGACCTCATAAAACTACAAAATTTCTGTAAGGCAAAGGACATTGTCAAAAGGACAAAACGGCAACCAATAAATTGGGAAAAGATCTTTACCAACACCACTTCCAACAGAGGGCTTATATTCAAGATATACAAAGAACTCAAGAAGGTAGACTTCAGAGAGCCAAATATCCCCCTTAAAAATGGGGTACAGAGCTAAACAAAGAATTTTCACCTGAGGAATATCTAATGGCTTAGAAACACCTAAACAAATGTTCAACATCCTTAGTCATCAGGAAAATGCAAATCAAAATAACCCTGAGATTTCACCTCACACCAGTCAGAATGGCTAAGATCAAAAACTCAGGAGAAAACAGGTGCTGGCAAGTATGTGGAGAAAGAGGAACACTCCTCCACTGCTGGTGGGGTTGCAAGCCGATATTACCACTCTGGAAATCAGTCTGGTGGTTTCTCAGAAAACTGGGAATGATACTTCCGGAGGACCCCCGCTATACCACTCCTGGGCATATACCCACAGAATTCCCTAGCATGTAATAAGGATACATGCTCCACTATGTTCATAGCAGCCCTATTTATAATAGCCAGAAGCTGGAAAGAACCCAGATGTCCCTCAATGGAGGAATGAATACAGAAAATGTGGTATATATACACAATGGAGTACTATTCAGCCATTAGAAACAATGAATTCATGAAATTCTTAGACAAATGGATGGAACTGGAGAACATCATCCTAAGTGAGGTAACCCAGTCTCAAAAGAACACTCATGGTATGCACTCACTGATAAACGGATATTAGCTTAGAAGCTTGGAATACCCAAGACACAATTCACGTATCAAATGATGCCCAAGAAGAAGGAAGGAGTGGCCCCTGGTTCTGGAAAGGCTCAGTGCAGCAGTGTAGGGGAATACCAGGACAGGGAAGTGGGAAGGGGTGGATTGGGGAACAGAATGAGGGAAGAGGGCTTATGGAACTTTTGGGGATGGGGGATCCAGGAAAGGGAAAATCAATTGAAATGTAAATAAAGAATATATCAAATAAAAAATGCAAAAAAAAAAAAAAACCACCCCAAAGTGTGCTGGACTAGTTGGGTGGCTGGCAACTTCCCCCAACCCCCTGTGGGCTGAGGAGAAGGCTAGGGAAAGACGCACTAATCAGGACTTCCAAGGCCAGCAGAAGACACTTGGGCTGGATGTGCAGCGCCAACTGTCCCTCTTGCTAAGCTCTGGGGAATGACGAGTTGAGTGGGAAAAGGAGCATTCAGGGGACTCTTAGTGGAGGAGAGCCTAAGACAGCCTGTGAGCCTGGCTATGTGCTGCTGTGACCCGTTGCCTAGCTGTTCTCTAGGCCTGGTCCAGTAGAAGTAGCTAGAAGTCTTGGAATGAGGGAAGGGAGAGGGTTCTGTGGCTTCCCGAGTCCACCATACGGAGCAGCTGAGACTAGAGCAAGAAGTTTGCGGACGCCGGGGGCCTATAACAGTGCCTGAGCCATGGTGTCTTCAGTCAGAGCTAGCTGCCTACTGCGTGTGTCACTGCATGTGCGTCCACTCCTGCCCTGGGAGGTCTCACAGAAGGACCTGGCACAGGTGCCCTGTAGTCTGTTTGTTTGGCTACAGAGAAGAGATGGGTCAAGTGCCTAATGCCATAGCAGGGGTCCTGAGAAAAAGACTGGGGGTGTCCATTCTGGGGAAGGCGAGCTTTGCCTTGAGGGAGGAGAGAGCAAAGGTTCTTCATCCTGCCATGTCCACCTGCTCCACGTATCGTGCTTCCCAGACAGATGCAAGCACTCTAACACAGATATAGGGATGCACAAAGACTGACAATGGACAATGACAGAAACACACACACACACACACACACACACACAGAGAGAGAGAGAGAGAGAGAGAGAGAGAGAGAGAGAGAGAGAGAGAGAGAGAGAGAAGAGAACATACAGATATGCCTGTAGGAACATATATGCACATACACCCCACCATGGAGACCTCTGTCATCGGAGGTCACACAAACACAACAGGGAACACACCGGCTCTCTCCCCAGAGTCCTAGTTCTGGCACAGAAGGAAAAGCTGTTCAAATAATGCAGGCTGACCCGGTGACCTTGCTCTGGACTCACGTCGAATGTCGAGGCCCGTGACTTATTCCTGGCTGCCAGTGACAGCTGCGAGGATCGCTGAAGCATCGTGTTCTAAGCTCAAGGCCAGAGTGCTCCAGCATGAGATGTTTGGAAACAATGGCCAGCATGACATCAAGTTTGGACAAGTGCCCAACTTGAGTCCACCATAAAACCCTAATCACCAGCTTCTCTTTATGTCCATCTAGGTAAGCAACTTCATAACCACCGGCAAGTGACAGGTCAATTTGGCTTGCTTGGCTTCAGTTTACTAATGAGGAGAATGGTGCCTCGTTTCTCATCAAATCTGTGAAGTGCAACTACGGATATTCAGAGAAAGACTGTTCTATAGTACCTGCTTGGGGGAGAGCGGGTCTGACTCCCAGTGAATACCCTCACTAGAAGGACACTATCCCTCCCAGTGGCACATGGGCTACTGAGATGAAAAGAAAAGAAATGTACTGAATCAAAATAGACTTTATCATCCCCAAGAGGAATATGGAGGCTCTGAGGTCACACATCCGGTGTGTGTCAGTCTCAACTAGAACCCAGGTCCTGACACCCTTCAGTCTAGAGTCAGTGCAGCCATTGGGATGGTCTCCACTTTTATGGAGTTGGGGGAGGTCGGAGACACCAGGGCATTGGTATAAGGGGAAGTGTCACTTTTAGAGAAATACTTGGTGTGTGTTAATTACTGAGTCCCGGGAAATCACACAACTATGACTTTTTTTTTTTAAAAAATCTAAAATGTAACAATCTTACAATTCAAGCCAGTGTTTTCTGTCCACATTTATTCAGGGAGTTAGGATTGGGATGGGGGATCTTCAGGCGAGCTTGAAGTGGGTAGCACTCTCCCAGCACAGAAGTGTTCTCTTCTGTAGGGCAGTAGGCGCATTTCCTGGGAAGGGGATTCTGGCTGCTGCAGGCAGATAGCAAGGCTGAGGGTGAAGAGATGCAGGAAACCTGTCTCTGACCTCTCCCACCACTTGAGCAGAGCTCCCCTCTCCTTCCCCCTCCTCCCAGCATCAGAAAGGACAAACAGACAGAGAGGGCCCAGCCTGGTATAACTCCCCTTCTCATGGTGGTGATCCCTTTCCCCCAATGACCACCCCCTCATGGGAGGGGAGCAGCAGATGCTGGCTTTGGGAACAGACAAATGGCAACATATCCCAGCCTCTGTGTCACCGAGGCTGGCACCTCTTCTTGATAACTAATACTTCTCTGGTGTAGATGGCTCCTGTCCTTGAGAGAAACAAGGACCAACCATCCTTGAAAAGATAAGTGGCCCACTCTTGGACCATGAGAAAAGGGCAATTAATCGTCCCCAGATAGCTGTGGCCAGTTTGTAAAATCACACTAGTTCCTGATAGCACCATAAAGTTACTTCCCAGGTCAGAAGAGTCCCCCCTCCCAGGTGCATGATTCTACCCCGCTATCTGAACAAATGATATCAGGATTGAAGGATGGCTTCCTCTTGTTACCTCCCCTGTGATATAACCCCAAAGCCTAAAGATCTCTACTTATACATATGCACTTATAAAAACTCCAAGCCCCGCATTCCTAACCTATGCAGTGGGAAAGGTTTGTGATCTAGGTCTGACTTGAATAAAGGCTCTTTCATTCTATTACATTGGACTGGCAATTCTTAGAGTTCTTCTGGGGGTTCCTGAGACCTGGACACAACAAGGGCTGAGGAGGACGGGGCAGACTGCCTGGCCATGATGACAAGGGCGAATCCTGAGGCCTATTACAAGGCACTAGATTTGTATTTATCCTTGGAATACTACATTGAGTGCCTGGAGATGGGGTAGGGCCAGGTGCATATCATTTCAGGAAGATCTCAGGGAGACCTAGGGAAAGGAAAGGTGTCCTTCTCATGTAGGAACCTATCCTTATGACCTTTTAGAGCCATTCTTACAGCATGGCTTCACAGTCAGCAAGGACACGGGGAATAAAGTAAGTGGCTTTGTGTCCAGTGGCCTGATTGGCAGGAGAAGCTAGAGGGAAATTACCCAGAGACCTCTCTGTTCATTGGAGGACTTGTGAGTCCCCTCTGGCAGGGAAGGAGTGACAGTGACAGAGGCTGGGGTCTGCTTCAGCCCCGAGGAGGAAGAGTTCTACCAACTCTCTTCTTCAGCCAGTCTCAGGAAAGCCGGGTGAGATGGAGAGGCCAGGCTCAGTGAGATGACACAGTTCAACATGGCCCTCTCCCTTCAGTGCTGGAGATGGGACATCATGGGGGTCTCCTAAACACAGACACAGGAGACACTGCGATGCAGGAAACCCCACATACCTCAGGGGACAGAGGAAGACACGGACACCACAAGGAGAGGATTTGCTGGTTGCACTGAGGCATGGGTGAAACTACCCTGTGTTTAATGTTACCCAGAAGGGGACATGGCTCTCAGGAGAGAGGCTGATTCCCAAGAGCAGTTAGTTTTTGGGCTTTACCACTCTGCCTAAGAAGATGGGGGCGTCATTTGTTTGATCCTGGATGAAGATTAGGAAAGGTCTGTTGAACTGAACACGGGCCACATCGAGAGATTCGTCAGTTTTAAAGCATGGGTTTGTACCAAGCTTTAACCCCTTTTCATCCATGGTCAGCATGGACTTACTCACCACCTGTAGGATGAGAAGCAGAAACATGTCAGAAAGCAGGCAATGTCTGCTCTGGCCTAGGGTAAGAGCACATGGGGAACTTAAACAGGAAGACCCTCCAACAGCTTGTGTCCACCCTTTGTGGTACAGCCCAGCCCTCAGCCTTCTTCACGGTGGTGACCCAAAGCCCCCTCCCCTCCCTCTCTCTCCAGCCTTTGCCTACTTTGGCCCATTCCCTTTCATGTTCCTTTCCTGACTCCATCTCTCACAGCCTTAGATCCAGTCCACAGTGTTACAGTGGGATGGGGCCGTTTGTATTTCACGTCCTTTGCCCAAGGGTCCCCTTTTCCAGTTGTAGCCATGAACTCTTTGGGGGATAGGGTTTCTGAAGATGACCTTGAGTGTCCAGACACCAAGCATGTCCATCCTGAACTACCTTTAGTTTCCCTGAACCAGTGGTATGTTTGGAAAACTCAATAATACTTCAGACTCTTGAGTTGCTCTAAATGCCACACATGGAAAAATTCTGGGATAATGTCCTAGGTCTGTGAGCCCAAATCCACTCTGTATGAATATAGTCAAACTGAACTCCAAGGTCTCAATTGGCCGGGGCAACTGTGAGACTGAGGTTCAGGGAGGCCATTCAGGAGAGCTACTTTTATTATCTGAAACACAAGAATCTTCCTGTTGCAGCTTTGATCTCTGTCCCCATCTGGATAAATCTCAAAGGTTCCTCTGGAGGAGCTCAGCCTTGCCTTGGTCTGTACCCTTTCTGCCAGCTCTCCTTAGCCTGGCTCCACTTTTACCCTATTTGACTCAAATAGACACAGGAACATCACTGTGAGGTGACCTTACCTTGAAGGACTTCTGAAGTGTGTCATTTGTGGCCACTGAGCTGTTGGCGTCATTGTTGAAAACATAGGTGATTCCTAGTAGGGTCATCACTGATTCCAAGTCATGGGTCACAGACAATGACAGTTCCGGTGTCTCTAAATCAGACACCCTGGTGTGTAGAAAGGGAAGCTTTGCTTTAGTGTGGAAGAACCAATACCTTTGTCCTGGTGGTCCCTAAAATGCTATCTCCTCAGAGAAGTCCTTCAGACAGACTCAGGCTGCTCACATGGGACCAAATCCCCGCACTCTTTGGTCACCCCTCTTACTCAGCCAGATATTCCCCCAAGACATGACTCTTAAGAGAGTGGGAATCGGTGCAGTCGAGTACAACTGCTCACTGGTGAGGGCCTATAGTTCACGCAGGCCTGCCTGAGGGTCCCTGGGTTTCATTTAGCCCATGTCATGCAATAGGTACCAAGGCCCAGGTTTGTTTACAGAGCACCAGAAGCACTGATTTGTGGAGCATAGCTCTAGGGACCCAATAAACCCCATGCAAGAGTGTCAGAAGAACTGAACATCTTATAGTCATGTCTTGGGCTCTCTTTCCTGGGGTTTTCCATACAGGTTCCTCCCTTGTCCCCAAACACCCTCGTGGAATGTCCACCTTGACCTCTAACCTTTAATGTGGCCAGGGCCTGAGAGTCATTTTCATCTTCTTGACTCAGCCATAATATACACTACAACTGTGGCCCCTGCATCTCTGGAATGGAGTATGTCCATATGGGTTGTGATTTCCCTGAAGGGCAACATGTTTACCTCTTTATATTGAGCACTGCTTTTGTTAATGAACCTGGCCTGCCTTACAGAAATTAACACAGTCTGCTTGGAAGCTCTAAGAGGCTGTGGCCCCAGCTTCTGGCCAGTCTTCCGGCGCCTTTATTATTTAATGAACAGAGGTTGGGTGCCTCTGGGTAGTTCTTGGGGCTGGGGATCACCTTAGTGAAAATTGTCGTCTCATCCGGCGGAAGTGTGGGTATGTCAGACTCTTTTCCACCTTCTGCAACTTCCCTGTATCAGGTAGGATGAAGTAGGTTGTGAAGTTGACATCCGCCAGAGTAAACATCAGCACCATGCTAGACAGATCCTCGACTCGGAACAAGTAATTCATGCCCACCGTATGGATCATCGGTACCTTGATTGTCATTCCGTGTCCTAAGTGGTAGTCCTTAATTTTGACGGACCGGCATCCAAAGTCTTTGAAAACTTTGGCTGGAGGGGATGAAGAAGGCTGTCAGACAGGGGTGGGCCTAGGTCTGTGAGTATATCAGAAGAAAGGAGCCTGGAGCCTCCTCTTGGAGCCCTAGTATCATGAGCTAAAATTAGAATAAGAATGGATATAATATGGCACAAGAGCTTTGCGAGAGTCACTTGAACTTGGAATATGTGTAGAATCTGGTTATATTCTGGTAGATTCCAAAGGTAAAGCACCTTGGAAAAAGCTTCAATATTTTATTTCAATATTAAATATTTTTATTTTATTTAAATGTTAAATAAAAATGTTATGTTAATAAATGGTTCCTCCAGGGAGACTAAATGATAACCAGTGCAAATGACCAGAGGCCCCCAAGGCACTTGTGTACTCCTTTCTTTTGTCCTTTATTGACAATGGTTTAGTCTATAGTCAAGGCAAACCTTTATGGTACCTTGAGTCTTTTCCTGAGCCCCACAATACAGTGCATATGTCTGCGTAGCCTCCCTAATACTATATAAGATGATGACCATTTTGGCCATCAGAGTAGGTAGGTGCCTTGGGAACCTATTGTTGAGGTTATCAGAACGGGTAGATCCCTCAGAGACCCTGAACCCATCCATGTTCTCATTGGAAAAGAAGGGATCATGGGAAGGGAATGAAATTATAGTCTGAGTGCTGTGCCTGGCAGGACTTTGCGCAGGGGAAAGGGAGCTCTGGTCAAGAGGAACAACCCTTAGCCTTGAGTTCTTACCCAGGCTATAGACTCCTTTGGGGATCAGCTGCTCCTGACCTTACCAGTTCCAAACAGGACCTGATCATGCTTGGGGTCAACCAAGGACAAGGAGCCTCCAAAAGAAAGGAGTAGACATGTGACTTGGGGACCTCTAGTCATTTGCATTAGTTATCATTTAACCTCCCTGGAGGAACCATTTAATAAGTTTAATGCTCCACAAAGTTCCAAGCACTGTGTAACCTCACAGAATTCTTTCATTACCTCAGAGCAATGGGCTACCTTTGTGAAATGGACAGTCATGCCACGGACAGATAAAATGGTGTGTACGGTGTAGACAGGAGATGAATGATGGAGGTTACATTTGAAGGCAATGTTTCCAGACTCCAGAGCTGACCCTCTCTACAGTGCTTACTGTTCCACATCCTATGGGAACTGCCCTATGTATACTGAGCTATCATTTGTTTTAGAAAACACGACATATTCTCTTGTTTCACTCACACAGATTTCAAAAGAGTATTTGTATATAGAATAGAGAATGATCCGTCAAGCCCAGCCTAGGGGTTACTTTAATACATCATCCTCCAAACTTATTGACTGCTGGAAATCGCTGTGCTGTTTGATGGTGAAAGACTGAAGAAGTTACATGCACACATCTACCCCCCTACATTTTGGCATTCCAAGGAGACAGAACATTGGAATGTGAGCATCTATCTGGGTAGCTCCCCTAGAGCCAGCTCAGCCAAGTAACAGACCCTTACCATTCCAGATAATGTAGTTCACCACAGCCAGGACCGTGTCACTCTCCAGATTCTTGACAATGTCTACTATTTCCCTTTTGCTTTTCTCCATTATGTAATCATTGATCCGTTTCTTGGCCTTACTGCTGTCTGTAAAGTTGATGGAGATGGTGTCAGAGTGGTATAGGTCCTTGACTCCTTTCACAAATTTGTCTACTTGTGTCAGGCCCTGGTGGATGAACACACTGCTAAGACTTTTTAGTGTTCCCATTTCTTCAATCCGCTGGATAGGACGGAGCAGATACCGGAAGCACTTGTGGATTTCAGCTTCAGGCAAGCCTGTTTTGTTGAACCTTAGGGCCTCCAGGATGTGTTTGCTTAAGTTAGCATTGGCTCCCAGGGACAGCATTGAAATGGCAGCAATGACTTTAATGGGGGAGAACAAGATATTTCCATTTGCCGACAGTTGGGCCATCTCTTTGAACAAGGTGATGGAAACATTGCAGATGGTGAGAGCCACCTTCCGGCACTGGAAGGGATCAATGCTTGGGTCTTCATAGAGCTTTTCATATTTTGTCTTGGTTATGGGAAGCAGACAGCACAGTCCTATTAGCAAGAGGAGTCCACGGGAGAAAAAGGGTGCCGTCATCCTGCAAGACGGGGGGGGGGGGGGACACAACCCAGAGTCAGCCATGACAACACCCACTAACAAATAATCGATATGTGTCAAAGCAGCCACAGTTTCCTATTCCTGTACTATGCGCCCAACCTGGGCCGGGCACTTTCTAAAGCCTCATTATCGAAAGACCCAGTGATACCTCTCAGGGAAGGCCATGCTTCCCTGATATATAAAAGTACTTTGCCTTCCTGTCCCAGTCCCAACTCAGGAGCTGCACAGTTCTTCACTCCTTGATGAGAACATAATAGGCCAGAGGGGTTAAAGAATATGTTTAAGGTCCATGAGCAGGGACTTTGGCAGAGCCAGCTCCTGGACATAACAGGTTGACTGGGTCCTATTCCACTCCCATCGGCAATAATTCAATGCAAGAGAAACTGTCCCGTTCACTAAAAAGTCACTGGAACCCATGTGACCTGTAATAAAGATCAATTTCTGAGCTTTAATTTACAAACAAACATAATGGAATTAGTTACATAAATACGGTTATGGTTACTGGTACCTGGATATGATCTTGGGGGAAGTTTGTAGGTTTGCCAAGCTTCAGCCTTTAGGACCAGCCCGAGTGCTGTGAGGTTGGAATCAGAGCAGGAGCCTAAATGACAAGGAGGGCGGAAGGGTTGGAAGGGAAACAGCTCAGTGAGGAATTAATGAGCGAATCTTTCCTTGTAGATCAGAAGTTCTTCCCAGGTGCTCAAGGGCAGATGGCCCCGGGGCAGACAGAAGAGGCTTAGGATCGTGGGCTGTCCATAGAGAATCTTGGGAAACACACCTTTAAGGATAGCAGGTTTTTTTTTTTAAGTCCCATTTTTCTCCTCTAAGAGAGTTGTGTGTGGAGTCGTGTACGCCCTTGAATCCACAAGCAGAGGTTGAGGTCTGTGGCTTTGGGTAGAGGGGCATGAAACTGGGTATGGAAGGATGCCCAAACTGAGACTCTATTGGGTGTGGGAAGGGGGGAGATGGATAGGATTACCTGAGGTGTCTCCTTAGTCTCCTCCACCCCAGGTAGAGACCACACAAAGGTAAGAGATCCAGAGCCAGCCCAGGACCTCCTCAAGGAGGGAGAACCACCAGGTCAGCCCGACCCAGTGTTCAGTAGTGGGGGTATTCCGTGTGCTCAGATCCCTGAACAAGGTCTTTGTTCTCCTCTGGATTTTCCCTCAGGAGTTGAACCTCTGTCTCGCCTTCCTCTGTGTGGAGGACGTATGGAGGCAGGTAGTAAGGGTGGCAGTGCCCACCCCATGGGTTCAGGAGGAGGCCAGTTAAGGACTTACTGAACGGAGTCGTTTGGAGGCAACGAGAAGCTCGTGGGCTGGTCTTGCAGCACTGGCTTCCTCTTAAGCTCCTACCCTGGGGATTTACAGGCACAGCAAAGTGTGGGGGACACTCGGTCCCTATGTGTGTAATGACATTTCATGCTGGAGGAGAGCCTTGGGCAGCTTGTAATCCTGACCGGAAGATGGTGTGCCATGCGTTGCTGTGACCTAAGCACCTGGTTTTCTTTCTCTGAACTGATTAGTGAAGCAGAACTGCCCAGTGCCAACATCCTTGAAGGGGGGAGAGAGAGGGAGCCCTGTGGCTATTGCAGCCTCCCTCTGGGAGTTGCTGAGAGGAGGTCATGGGTTCATACATATGCCAGGCCTTGGTATCTTCAATAATCATTACCTGCCTGAAGTCAGCGAGTGTACCTACTTCCAGCCTGGGAAACTTCGTGTGCACACTAGAACTTGTGCTGTATGGCATTCAAGCCCAGTTGTCAAGGACAGACTGGGGATAATAGCCGGAGCTTCAGAAGAAGTCTTTGGTGTAGCAGAGAGGGAAATGCTGGTGTCCACTCCAAGGAGGACTAGCTTTACCTTGAGGACAGGGAGGATAAAATCCCTTCATCCCTATGTAATACCCTTCCAGATGCACACGTTAAAATACACATACAGGGCCACAGACCCAGACCCGGATTCAGACGTAAAGAATACCTGCAATTGGCACTTTCTGCCTCTCTAACCTTTACCATTCTGTGCCTGGCAGGCCTGTGAGGGTCTTGAGGCTGCAGGGACTGTCATCTGACAGAATGCTCTACACTCACTCCATGAAGACGCGGTTCTCAGCCTTTTTAAACAAATGGACAATATTCTCTTGGATGCTTGCCTACCATTTGCTGTTTGCTTGTTCATCTATTCATTGATTGACACACGGCTTAGGGGTTTATTTCAGCTTGTGTGTACCATGCTGTCCTGAACAGGAGTGTGAGTACACCTTTCACCGGTCTTTCATTCCTGGGATAAAGGAGAGGTGACATTGCTGAAGTGTGGGGTATGTTGGTTGGTTCTGATGATAAGTTTGATTGGACTTTGAAAGACCTAGGTAATTGGCGAGGCACAGACAGCTAGTGGTGTGTCTGAGAGTTTTTCTAGAGCCGATTCGATCATGAGGGCTTTGATGCCATCTATGGCTTGATCTGTGGATGGAATCATATGACGCCATTTGGGGGGAAGTGAGGAACTTCCTGGTTGGAGGAAGTCAGTCACTGGGTGTCTGTCCATCGCAGTGATGACAAACGCCTTAGTCCCAATGAGCTCTCTGTTTATTATTGTGTCTCCTTTTAGACTAAGAAGGCAAAACGATCTCATATTTTACGCTGGTATGGAGTTTTGTGTGATGATGTTAGAAATTCAAAGTGCTATTTTTACAACCTCCCATGGATGTGATTCAAGCCCTCCTGCTGCTGCATTTTATTTCATAATCATTAGGGATCAGAACCCAGGAAAGTGTGAGATGTCTCATGGCAGTGCCCCAGGATGAGGGGCTAGAGGTTCATGGAGAACTATGAGCCTGTGGACTAAGGAGATCTGGGGAAGACAATGTTTCCCATCCGAGCATTCATACCAATTGCTGCTCTTTCAGTAGAATGACTGAGATAGGCAGTATTTTCATGTTTTGTTAAACCTTATTAGGTATGATTATGTGTGTGTATTGTTAGGGTCTCATATATCTCAAGTTGGCCTTGAACCTAGAGTTTTCTGTGTAGCCTGAAGATGACTTTGAACTCCTCATCTTCCTGTAGTCATTACCCAAGTGCTGTGGCTATGGGTATTCCTCACCATGCCCAGCCCAGGTGGTTATACCCAGAGCATGTTAGGAAAACACTACCAGCTGAGTCATATCTTTTTTTAAACTTAAATCCATTTAATGCTCCCCTTGTGCCCACCCTCCCCATAATCCTTTCCTCATCTCCTCTCCCTTTCTCCTCTGAGCATGTGGGGACCTCCCTGGGCATCCTCCACCCCCCACCACATCAAGTCTCTTTGAGGTTAGGTATATCCTTTCCCACTGAGGCCAGACAAGACAGCTCAGTTAGAAGAACATCTCCCATGTCTACTCAACAGCTTTTGGGATAGCCCCTACTCCAATTGTTTAGGATCCACATAAAGACTGAGCTGCACATCTGCTACATATGTGCAGGGAGGCCTAGGTCCAGCCCTTGTATGTTCTTTGGTTGGTGCTGAGTCATATCTTTAGCTTAGATTTTATGATTTTTTTCCTTAGCTGCCAAATCCCAAGATCAATTGATACTGGCTTGTGGTGGGTAACAGTGGACCTTCAGGGATTCAGGGATTCTTCTTATCCCCTGTAAAAAAATGTCTATATATACTGCTAACCTTGCAGTGCCATTAGAAAAGCATCCAAGAAACAGTAAAACAGCAGTATAAGGAACTGTGTCATCATGGGGTCGGTTTTGATAGTTCAGAAAGCCTATGTCAGACCTAGTCTCACTCTGCCTCTGTGGACTACATGTAAACTCTCAGCTCCTTCTCCAGCCCATGCCTGCATGCCTGCTGCTTTACTCCCAGCCACGATGATCATGGACCAACCCTCTGAAACTGTAAGCAAGCTCCCAATTCAGTGCTTTCTTTAATAAGTTGCTTCGGACATGGTGTCTCATCACAGCAACAGAACATTAACTAAGATATGGTGGACTAATAATATGGCTGATGGGTGGAGCCAACTTTGCTCTACGGGAGGGAATCCTTATTTGGTACTGTAGGTCCCACAAAAGGTTAGAGACCCAATAGGAAGTCGATGCCACTGTTTTGTTAGATGTATGCAATGTGCCTGTCAGTTTACCCTCTGAACTTAGGTGTTTATTCCCGTGGATTACTGTTGCTGGTAACCTAGGTCAGGAAAGCTTCTTTTTTTTTTGCAGTGGATGGTGATTACCACACTGAATTACCATCAGGCAAATTGTTAATGCTAATCCAGCTGCTGTGGCCAAGTGGCCCAATGCTCAGCTCTATAGGCAAGAAAATGACCATACCATCTAAGCCTCAAGGGTGGTTGAAGAGGAAGCCATGGAAAGGGCCGGGTGTTGAGTAGCTTCTTTTTCCAGATTGAAACATTTTCTTGTGGAGGCAGAGGAACCTCAGAGGCTCAAGAAACAAGATTCACCAGGCATCTTCCTGAGATGACAGCACTCACCAGGCCTCTTCCTGAGATGACAAGATTCACCAGTCCCCTTCCTGAGACCACATAAGCAAGACATAACTGCCTAGGTGGGCATCTCTTCACTTGCGTAGCTGCCTACAAGTTGTGTGAGGAACTCCGTTCGCACCGCTTTCCAGATGTCTCATCCTTGTTGCTGTGAGGCTGCTCAGAAGTTCAGCTACCCTAAAGTCACCTAAAGTCACCCATGCTCCTGTAAGTATGCACACACTCACACTCTTGTAAAGAACCCCAGTATGTTTCTTCACTCATTCGCTCACCAAGCAGGACTTGGATTAAAAAAAAAAAACAAAAACAAAAACAACCATTTTATTTGTTTTTGGCTTGTCACTGCCTTCTCTATCTGGGGTGAATAGGACTAGCCTCCCTGGAAAAATTCATACAATACCTGAACTTGAAGTCATCTAGGACGAGAATCTGGTAGAGAAAGCAGAGTGACTGACGCTTAAGTGTCATTGTGTACGTGTAGTGTGGGGTGCCCTACTATGCCCGTGAACAGAGGAAGGTCAAGGGTTTCATCTTTGATGATGACTAGGAAGGACCTGTTGAAGGCCACAGTGAGGACATTAGGCAAGGCAGTGTGGTAAATTTTTGTATCGTCTTGGGCTTCTCTAGTTTCAATTCCCAGCACAGCTTTATGCACCGCCTAGAGAAAGAGAGAGAGAGAGAGAGAGAGAGAGAGAGAGAGAGAGAGAGAGAGAGAGAGGTCAGAAACTATGACATCCCCACTTCAGACTGAAGTAAGACTCCTCTTGGACAGTCTTACCTTGTCCATCGCCACCTCTCTCCATGATCACTCAGAACCTTCCCTGACTTGGCCTGCTTTCTTGTTTTCTCCCTTTCTGACCTCTATGTCTCATACCCTTTGATGCAGCCTGAAACCTCAGAGGGGAAGGACCTCTCTGACCCCTATGTTCTCTGTGCCCCCTTTCAAGTACATAGCTTTTAGCTTCTTGAGTCAAAGACTCTGAGTGTGACCCTCAGAGTGCCCAAAGTCACCAAAACTACAGCCCATTCACCCGCCTTTGTTTTGGGTTTACTGGTTTTCCGGGAACTGTTGGCTTCCTTGGTTAACTTACTCATAAATTGGTTCACTTGTCACTTTGTGGAAGATTCTAGAACATTCTCTGAAGTAACTGAGCCTAAGACTCTCCCAATAAGTATCAGCAAACCAACACTGAAATAGTAGGAGGACTTGGGCAAAGATTGTCAGGGAAACACCTCAGAAAAAAACCATGCCTGACGGAGAAGTCATTTCCCAGCTCTGACCTTTAACCCCACTCTGTCTGGCTACCTTCTGAGACCTGAGTCTTACTCATGTGCCTTCTCCATCCTCAGCGTCATGCCCAAGTTGTGCCCTCTGCATTCCCTTCTGCCCTTCAGACACCTGGAACTACCCATTGGTTAGGTGACCTCACCTTGGACAGTTTCACAGGACCATCTGTCGTGACTTTTGACAGGTCAGCCTCGTTGCTGAAGATCTGGGTGATGCCCAGTTTCCTCATGACTGTCATCAGGTTAGAGGTGGAAGAGATGGTAAATTTGGGGAAAAATAAGTTGGCAAACCTGTCATAGTGGAAGAGAAACAAAGTCTCATAACCTTTCCTGGTCTTCTGGGACCCACCATGTTGGGGGAAGTGTTTTCTTTCTCATTTAGTGATTCTTGTCTCTGACCATAGCAGTAGCTCCTCAAGTCCCACCTCCTCTGAGAAATCCTCCTGACAGATTCAAGGGGCTCCCATGGAAGCCAGCCTCACCTCCTTCTCGGTAGTTAGGAATGCTCCTGAGGGTTAGCAGGAGCTGACAATAGAGTGGCATCTACTCAGACAAGAAGAGTGGGGTGATCCTGTACGCCGAAGGAGGCCTGGGAACAAAATGTTCTTCAGCTCTGTGAGTAGCTCTAATCTCGGCCCCATCTTGTCCTCTGTTCTCTGCTGGGAGTCCAGGGCCTTATGGCTGTGCTCAGCAGAGTGGCACCTCTGCCTACACTCGCCTCAGGCTGGGGAAAGGGACAGTAAGGCCCGTGGGTAACTGATGGAGAACATACTCTGTCCTTTTGGCTCTTGGGAACCCAGTAAACCACACTCAAGAGTGGCAAACGAAAAAAAAGCCTCCTGCAAATGTGCCCCAGGGATCCACCCTTAACCTTCCCTTCTCTGGGCCTCTTCAGCCAAGCTCTGCCACGATGTCCACCGTGAGTCATCATACCCAGATGAACTCATTCTCTGAGAGAAGCGCCTCTTCAAGGAGAATCCAAAGCCCAAGCACACCACACTCTGGGGCACATGTCAACTTTTTTTTTTTTTTTTTTTTTAGCAGTCTGTGTAATTCTCATCGAGACTCCAGCAATTCAGACAAGTACTCTGGACAGAAAGCTTACTCAGCATCAATACCTTTACCAACACCTATTCCTGCCTTAGGGTTTCTTGACCAATGCACTGCATGTATCCAAGAAGCTTATGGAAATTCCTCCCACATCCCCTTTAGTTCTCCTTTGCACTGTCCTCCTTCAGTGTGCTGGTGGCCGTTCTTTGCTGCCCTAGGACAACTGTCTTCTTTCTATGGAAATTCTCAGTGTGACATCCCTGCATACTCTGTCCTGGCATTTGTGCCAACTGGGGCCTTTGTCTCAAAGCCTATCTCTCTTCACAATCCCCAGTAGGACACATTTGGAAGGCACAGTGTGCATGATTGTGGAGGCAATTTCAAGCACCAGGACCACAGAGTTCACAGTGAGCATTGCTGGGGTATGCAACCTGGCTAGCACTGCTTTCAAGAGTTTCTAGGTCTCGAATGGTAGCTGTGACCCAGGGATGTGTTCCACCTGCCACAGATGGGCTGGTGGCCAGTCCTGAGGGGTGACTGACCTCAGAGGATAGGACAGTTCTGAATAGGTCCACATACTGGGCAATCACCTTGGGTTAATGTGCTTCTGAATGCTATTGAGGTGCTCATGGCTCAGGTTTTGTACCAGCTCCTGCATCTTCCCGAGGTCTGGCAGAATGAAGAGGGCCATGGCATTCCCTACATAGTGCTGTATCAGCACCCAGCTGGACAGACTCTCATCCTTGTGCAGGTAAAATTTACCCACGTGGTTGATCATGTTCACAAAAACCATCTTGCCTGTATCCAGGTAGAATTTAACGTCGAAAACGTGCCCAGCATGCATTTCATCATTCTGGATTCCTGGGAAGAGGGAAGAGGCTATCAGCAAGTGGCGGGATCAAAATTTAGCTAAATGTCAGATCAAGTGGTCCCCTGGCCCCTTGTGAGATGCTACCGTCTTAGCCTCAGCTTCATCAAGTATAAATTTTATGCTGAGTGTGACCACAAAAGTCTGTTCAACCGACTTTGTGGTGATCACCTGAAGCTGGAGAAGATATAGAATAGGTTTGTGTTGTATTAATTATTGGAAAATTTGCAACTTCCTTCCTCCCTTCCTGCTTTTTTTCTCTTTTGGATATTAGGCATATTTGATAGTTTCCTTAGGACTTGTTTGTGGTAGAAACTGAACTGAGGACCTCCCATGTAGTCAGCCCCATCTCCATCACTGACTGGGGTACAACTCTGCTCCTGCCTGGGGATTCCCAGTGAATATTGGAAACTCCTAAGGCAAACTTCACTGCTGACAGATCCTTGCCCCTTTCAGATAATAGTTCAGTCTGTGTTCAGGGGAAAGTTCATATGTGCAGATGCCAGGACAGAGTTTCCTTGGCTGTGCACAAGTGTCACCATTGAGACCATCAGAGAAGGCAGAGCCTCAAGGACTGAGATCATGGGAAAGGAGCAGGTGATGAGGCTGGGGACAAGACCCAACTTTGTCACAGCAGAGTTGTGCAGGACCCTGCCCAGGGACAAGGATGCCATGGTGGAGGGAAGACATTTTGGCTTTGATTTCTAGCCCCTACCAAAGGGTCATGACCTGAGTATTCTCAGACAGGATGCCAGGTTTGCAGGGCCAGGAGTTAGTTGCGCTGGGTAACTATTATCTTTTCCATCACCAGAGAACAATGGTTAGCTTTCATTATGAAGGTAGATGGTCATATCCCAAATAGTAAAATGATTTTTTTTGTTTCTTTTTCTCTTTTGGATACCATGGTTATTAAGTGGTTGAGTAACAGGAGCCTCAATGCCTGATGAAGTGATTTTGATCCCTGGAGCCTAGATGGTAGGCAAGAACCACAGTAAAAGGAAGGAATTGACAGCCATGGGTTGTCCATGGCATATGCAAGTATACACTTACTCACAACAGTAAATATATGTAAAACGCCACCACTTCTCCCTTAAAGCTAGTGCTATTCATGCTCCCAAGGCACGGTCATGGGTCATTGTGTGACTTAATCATCTTCAAAAGATGCGGCTAGTCAAATGATGTCCATGACACATGCCTTACTCATCATTTCTGAGCCCATAATGAGCAACATTGCAACTGTCCCAAGACGATTATCATTTATGAGCCCACCAGGCTTCTCCCCAGAAGAAGAAGTACTTCCTCTTCTAAATGAACCCTTACCTGCTCACTTTCTTGCCCATCTATAAATTCTTTTCTAGTTAGCAATAAGAACTCAAACCCCAGGGTTCTGACCTCTGTGGTTGCCCTCCCAGTGCAAGCCCTACCTTACCTTCAAAGTAGATGTAGTTCACCAAGGCCAGAACTGTATCTACTGGCAGTTCCCTGACCACCTTTGTTATATGACCATAGCTTTGCTTCTCCACGTGTTTGTTGACCTCCATCATGGCTTCTTGAGTGTCCCTGAAGTCTATGGGAATGGCTTCCGAGTGGTACGCCTCTGTAACCATACTTTGGAACTTTTTTGCCACCTTCAGATGCTTATCGATAAACAGGCTGTTGCCCATGGTCAGCTGGAGCTGCTGATTTGGCTGGAAGAATGTATGGAGGAAATATTGGAAGCAGGCGTGCACCTCCTTTTCAGACATGTCTATGAACCTGAGCCTCAGCCCCTTCATGATTTGATGGTGAGTACTGCCCTTAGCTCCCAGGGAGAGCATTTCAAAGGCGGCCACAATGCTCACTGGGGAGAACACAACATTGGTTTGTTTGGGCCACTTGACTGCCTTTTGGAGCAAGAACAAGGACATGTCGGTGATGCTGGGGGTAATTTTCTGGCATTGGGAGGGCTCCGGGTTCTTGTTGTCATCGTATGAGGCACCTGTGTCTTGGTAATCTTTAGTCTGGGAGCCAGGGAGTGCACAGCATATACTGGCTAGCAAGAAGAAGTTGCGGTAGAAAGAGGGTGGCATTGCTCTGTAAGACAGAGAAGGGTACAAAAGCCCTAAATCAAGACCAAGGTAACTCTCACTGACCAACCCAAACATTGACAGCTAGTAAAAGCAAATAGTTTCCTAAAGCTGTGTGCCCAACTGGGCCCAGAAAGCTCTGAATCCTCATGATGGACAGAACTAGAGAGAGGAGACCATCACAGTCACGAGAGCTTGGTTATATTAACTCATTACTTTGGCTTTCTTTTTAAAATTTTACAGTGTGTGTGTGTGTGTGTGTGTGTGTGTGTGTGTGTGTGTGCGCGCGCGTGCACATGTTCATGCACATGGGCAAATGCCTACACATGCATGTGAGTACAACATAAAGTATACAAAGGTCAGAGGACAACTTGTGAGGGCTTGGTCTCTTCAACCATGTTACCATGTGGCTCCAAGGATCACCAAGCATGGCTGTGGCTGTCTCACACTCCACACCCTTCTCCCACTGCTTTCTTGTTGAAGTCCTACAGTGGAAGCAATTATGGCCTTCCATTTCCTGATGAGAAAGTCAAAGTCCAGTGAGGTGAAAGCCCAATCTCAAAGCAGGCACTCAGGCATAGTGGCAGAACCAGATCCCACAATGGGCTGACTGTGCCCAGAGCCTGTGCTGTTGACAGATCTCCTTGTATCTGCCATGATTGCTAGATGCAAGTGCTATGGCCCAATTTTACTACGGGCGAGGATCAAGGCATAGTAGATAAAATGGAATCACAAAACGTTACCCAACAAGAGGGTTCGAGCTGGATGAGGAGGAGCGTGCTGTTTCGTAGAAGTGTGGGTGGTTTCCATTGGCCTTCATGATTTCATGGGCCGAGAAGCTGCTGGACAGGGAGGGAAGGATCTTGCGCTGCTGACACGGGAGAGCACAGCGTGGTTGTGGTACACCTCAGCCTTGCTCAGGTCTCCGTGACAGCACAGACTTCTGTCACCTCTCTCTTACCCCAATTCCAGCTACCTTCACATCGTAGGTTACTTGACCATGAACTTGCTTTTCGTCCAAGTTCTGTGACATTGTGAGCCTGGGGATTCCTGTTGACCTCCAGCCTACAGGATACACTAGGTTCTGGAGGCATTTGTGGCCCTTACCTATGGGTTCCAGACAACTGGCTCCGTTAGATTGACAGGGAGGGAAAAGCGAGGCTCAGAGTAGTTTAACTACTTCATCAGGGTTCCTCGGCCAGGAAAGCTGAGCAGGGTCAGGCTGGTCTTCAGCTGCTGGCATCTGCTCTACCTGCGGCTGAGGCAGACCCTGTGGCACTGCCTCCATGGAGCATGGCGCTTAGGCTCAGCGGAATGAATAGGGAATAGCTAGAGGTTTTTGTGTTTGTTTGTTTTGTTTTTGGCGTAGGATGGTGCCTCTGCCAGCTCAGCAGTCCCTGTCCCTATCAGTCCCTGTCTATATCCTGGCCACCTACAGTCAGTCAAGGAGAATCAGGACCCTCTAGAGAAACACAGTTGTGGGGGGTGCAGGAGGATGGAAGGGGAGAACAAATCTTAGATTCTGACTTGGACTTCAACACCAGTCATTTTGTGACAAGCACTTGTCTACATCTCGTTTTAGACAAGGTAGCTGGGTAGAGTAAGAAGTAGTAAAGGAGAGGTGAATCTTTCACCAGGATGTGACCTCTGGGGCCATTCACTGGGGAGGAACGAGATAGGTTTTGTAAACTCCTAGCCGTCAACACTAGCTGGGGGCGTGGGACAGAAATGGAATTTGGGGTTATGAACCCAGATAAGAATGCATGTGGAGGAGGGAACAGAGAGACACACAGGTTATCAGGAGAGTTAATGAACACATCTCTTCCTCCTGGGAGTGGGAGTCCCGTTGAGATGATCAAGGACAGATGGCACCGGGGCAGGAGGGTGGAGCCCAGAGAGCGGAAGATCAAGGGCTTCAGACAGAGCTCTGAAATTTGGATTTGAAAATCTAGGCCTGAAAGGGATCCTCTGTCTTCCAAGGCAGTTGAGGGCCATTAATCCCCAAAGCTGCACTCCAGGTCTGCAGCTAGGCCTGGGTTCTAAAGGCACCAGGAATTAAGAACCCCAAAGGCAAAGGCAAGGGTGGGTGGGTGGGTGGGGGGAGAGTGGGATTCCCTTAAACAGATATTCTGAAGTGAGTATCCAGAGGAGGAAAGGGGGGCTAAGGCTAGTCCAGGCTGAAGAGGCACTTCCACTTCAACAATGGACCAGGTCAGCCCTGACCAGTGCTCACCAGTGCCCCCACTACGTGCTATGTGCTAGAAAGAAGCTATTCTTATGTCTGGGCCCTGCCCACAAGAACTACACCTAATGCCTGTCTCCCCTTTTGTGCAGATGGTGCCAACCCAGCTTGGGATGCTGATTGACGGTGCCCACGTGTCAGCTAAGGACGGGGCTGGTGAAGGACTTACTGAGCAGAGTCGGCTGGGGCCGGTGGGAGGCTTGTGGGCTAGCTGTGCAGCACCGGCTGTTCCTCATTCTCCTATCCTGGGGCTTTATAGGGTGACAGAGGGCATGAGGATACTTGGTCCTCTGTGCCCTGGACCCTCTGTGCCGAAGGAGAGCCTGGGGCAGTGTGTGAGCCTGGTCAGGCGATAGTGTGACCTGAGGGCCTGGTTGTTCTTCCCTGAGCTGACTTAGTCTAGCGTAACCAGGCAGAGCCACCCATCTGGAAAGGGAAATTGAGGAGCCCTGTGGCCATTGCAGTCTACCTCAGAGAGCTACTGAAGGAGGCCGTGCGTCATCCAGGAAAGTCCTCTGCACACAACAGCGATGGCCTCTGTGAAGCAGGGACCTCTTCCTCCTTTTTACACTCCACACATGCTTGCAGTCTCTCCATGTGCTGGAGGAGGGACTCAGGGCCATCCTGGAGGCTAATGCTTAGCATCACCTACTTCTCCTCTGTACTCCGTGCCCCCCATGTCCCCTCTCTGGGAAGGCTGTCCCCCTGCTGGGCTCTTGGCCCTGAGTTTGCATTAATTACATGGAAAAAGGCATTTGGTGATATAATCAGGACAGGAGTGTTCACACAGGGAAAGTCTTTGGCTTTGGCCTCCTCTTGTGACCCCAAGAAGCCTCATTGGAGCGTGGCTAAGAGAATAACCAGACAGCATAAGGGGACTTCTGGGAAATGAGTCGAGTTAGCGTCTTCATGGAGCCATTGCACATGACTATTGATACGTCCGTCCTCAGGTCCTCAGGGGACGGCTCCGAGGGCAAAGACAGCAAGGCAAACAGAGCTGCTGACACCTCCACCTCCGGGCTGGTGTTTTTGTTCTTGCTGGAGAGGGCACTTGCTTCAGGGAGAGCACATGGCCCTAATTCCTGTTCCATGACCCACCACGTGGGCTCTAAGATGTAGCTTTGTCTCAGGCTGGCACTGAGCTCTGAGGAGGGTGTGTGTTGTTCCTTTGTACCCTGGGGACCTTCCTATGACCACAGAAGCCTTGCTCAGCTTCCAGGTTACACAGGGGTGCTGGAGGAGGGGTGGCTGCTATTCGGCCTTTCTAGAGATTCTGGGAAGGATTTAAACTCCATTTAGACCCTGCAGCCCGCCAGATGCTGACTGACTGATACCCCTCCTCCACCATGGAGCACCTCCCCTCCAGATGGCACCTGGGCCTCAAGTCTTGTCATGAGGATGTCTATATGTTTGTCCTTGGCTAGGGTCCACCTTTGGGTATGCAGGCTTCTGGGAGGGGACTTGATGTGTAACCCACACCTTCCTCTTCTGATTGGGTTTCTAACTAGGATCTCAGAAGGACCTGATTCTGTCCCTACTTCACAGCAGATCTCAGTGGGGTCCTACTGAAAGCCCAGCTCTCAGGCAGCTCTCAGGCTCACCTCCGATTCCCGTGACGTTTCGGTAACACAGGTGAGGAAACATGAGGACAGAGCTACACCATCCTTCACCGAGCTCAGAGTTTTCTTTGTATCCTACTTTGATCTCTCTGTCTCAGAGCAGAGAAAGCTGGGATCTTTGCCCCAAGCGGGACCCTCACTTGGGGGCACCCAGCACTCCTGCAGTGTCACAGGTAGTTTGTCTTAGAAGAGAGCGGTTGAGGTTGTGTGCACAAGGCTACAATGATGGAGCTTATAACTAGCCTTGGGCGCACCGTGGAAAAGCGACCAAGGCAATGTGTGTACCCAAAGCTGCCCCAGACTTCCTTTATACACATTAAACTGGCAAAACACCTCCGTGGCTACGTGTCATCTGAATGAAGCTGGTTTTACAGACAAGCAAAAGATAAAATCACAGGCTTCCATCCCCATTCCAGAAGAAACAAAACAAAACAAAACTGGAGGCAGGATGCATGCTGGGAAAGCAGGGCGCCCCTGGTGGGATAGTGCACAGCCGTGCTGTGCTGTGTGATCAAAGAACGCTGGAAACTCGAAAAGTAACCCTCCCACACAGCAGGTGCCCACTATTGAAAGCTGGACATAGCATACAAAAGCTGCCCCAGGGAGGAACCATGTGCTCTTCAAGCAGCAAAGACACAGGGGCAGGGTGGCCCAAGCCCTTGGGCCACATCCCACCCAATGTGACCGAGAAGCCAGACTTCCTAGGACTCGGTTCTTGCTCTACTGACTTTCAGCTGTGGGTTGGAGTAATTCCTACTTCCATTCCCTCTCTTTATCACGTTAGAAATACGACTCTTCTCCTGTGCCTGCCTCCACCATCGTATCTTCGAAGTGTGTTGCTTCTTTTGGCCTTTGACAGGGCATCATCTCCGTTTACCTCGAGTCTCAATTGAGACAGTGTGCTTAGGTTTTGAGCAATCCTTCAAGGGCTAAGACCTTGTGGCTCTTTGGGGGTAGAATAAACATGTTTTGGGTTTTGAAATACAGAGGCCTATAGTGACTAGGAGCAGAGACCTTGGTAGCCTGAATGTTGACAGTCCCCCCAAAAGGCATCTATGGTAATGTCCCACAGCCTGTGGTGGAGCATAGTGGGAGGTCCTTAGGTCTTTGGGAGAAGGTTCACCAAAGGGATTGTGGGACAAACCACTCTCTCTGGTTTGCCTTATCTCTGTCTGTCCCCACTGTGAGATGCAGCCTTCACTAGAAGCTAGACAGATAACGCTGCTTGATCTTGGATGCAAACCATCAAAACTGTGAGCAAAATAAATCCCATCACTCTATAAACTTGGCTGCTGCAGGAATACGTCTCGGTCACTCGAAGGGGGAATTTAGGTGCTTTTTGCTTTTCCTTCATGTACAGATGGACACTTTCCGTGAATCACACTGCTCAAACCCTGCTTACACATTCCTTATCAAAATCCTCTAGCTACATTCAGGTACACGGCTGGGTAAATGTCCTGTGACTGGGTAAATTTAGCAAAGGTATGTGAGCATGAAAGAATTTCTAGGCATCATGGTGACCGAAGAAGGTTAAGGCCACTCCTTCCATGAGGTGAGCTGTATTTGTCCCTGGAAGAAGAAAGGACATCAGGTTAGCTTAATGCATTCGCACCTGACCTTGCTTGGACCTAATTTGGTAGATTTCTGCCTAGGACTGGTTATGCTCCAGCTGCTGCAATGGGTTGAGGCTCAGTCACAACTTTACTAGGGTCTCGTATGTATTAGGCTACAACTTATGATCTAGGACCTAGTTTTCTTTGTAGAGAGGTAAATCTGAACCACACATACCATCCACGTATGCCAGTCACTTTGGGGCCAAGATGAATTCATTTGAGTACATCTACCTTCTGTTCTTTCAGAAAAAGACCCAAGAACATCACGATGGGTCACCATTGTGGTCACAGGCTGGACCACCATTTTCTGCAGCCATCACAAGATTCTGCTGAATATTAGGTTCGTATTTATGACTTCACGGTGCCAAGTCAGTTAGACAATGACACTTACGTTTTATATTTATGCTGTTCCCTTGACATCGAGACCATTCGATACACAGACAACAATGGTCAAATAAGGCCTATAAGCTTACTGAAATTATTTTTATTAGCATATGTTGTAAGTGTGTGCATGTGTGCACGTGTGTGTGTGTGTGTGTGTGTGTGTGTGTGTGTGTGTGTATGTGTGTGTGTGTGTGTGTGTGTGTGTGTGTGTGTATGGACAGATGGTGTCAGAGGAGAACTTTGTGCAATAGGTCTCTCCTACCTTTGTGTGGATTCCAGGAGTAGAACCCAGATCAGCCATCAGGTTTTACTGTTACCTGCTGAGCCATATCTTCTACCTAGCGAAGTCACACATTTTTGAGTGAGCACAGCACTCCGCCATGCCACCACAAGTAAGAATGCTTTAGAGACAGCATGGCTTTCCTGTACTGTGAGGGGGACAGGTTTGACGAAATACAACTGAGGACAGAAGACCTCAGACTGATCGCACGCTTCCCAGCCTTTGAACAATAGGTTTTATGTAGCCTATGCCCACGGAGTGGAAGCATTGTCCAACCTGGGTTGCGCTCTCCAGGGTGTCACTACTGGGGAACACAGCAGTATTCGCTTTTATTCAGTACCATGCACAGCCCCGTGAAGGGCTGCATTAGGCACAGATGTTCCATCCCAGTTGTCATGGAGGGTGGGCTCCACTTGTCTGATTGGCTACAAATTCCAACTTTTTTCTTCCTTTCCTCTTTTTTTTTTTTTGGCAGTCTCAAGTGACTCCACTGGTTTCAACCAACTGGCTACTGTGTAGCTGAGGATAACCTTGAACTTCTAATCCTCTTGCCTATACTTCTTAAGTGCTAGGGTTACAGACATATGTCCCATGTCCACCTTTCCTAGTCATCGTTAAAATTCAGTTGCGATCATTACCCAGCTGCCTGGAACTTCAGTGTGCTTAAGACTTTGATAAAGGCATGTAACTTAATGACTACCTGATTAAGGACACCATTCTAGAAAGCTACAAGAGAAACCTATTTAGAAGGAGAGATGGAGGGAGGGAGGGAGGGAGGGAGGGAGGGAGGGGGAGGGAGGGAGAGGGAGGGAGGGAGAGAGAGAGAGAGAGAGAGAGAGAGAGAGAGAGAGAGAGAGAGAGAGAGGCTGACTAGTAGCAAAGTCCTAAATCTTGAAATCTTGTAGGTAAAATAGGTCTGGTTTCCATAACCTTCAGGGATGGAAGAGAAGAGCATCACCTAGTGGTTTGTATGGATCACGGCTTTCAAATACAGGCTATGCAGCCATGAATCTGACCCCACATTTCTTTACAAGTTACTGATCTCACATGTTTTTGCAGCAAAGGAAACCTAAAGCTATACAGAGAATTTCGTGGTTATAGTTACTGCAAACACACAAAGGACTTGGACTTAATAGGAGTAGTCCTTGTCTCGTTTGCTTGTTTGCATGCTTGTTTGGGTCAACTTGGCATGCATCCCCCCACCCCCATCTCCAATCATTTTGATTTCCTCCTACATTGTAAGTCTTTGGTAAAGTCTTTCACAAATTGTTGTCAACCTGTGAGGAAATGAAGAACCCATGAAAAGCTTGGAATATAGGAGCTGCTAAGAAGAAAGAGTCATCACAGCAACAGACTTAGTGATTGGCTCCACACTGGCTATGAGTTTCATTCCCTTTGCTGTGATAGAATACACAGACAGAAAGCAATTTCAGGGAGAAATGGATTGGTTTAGCTCATAGTCTCAGATTGCTGTCCATAACTGGGGAAGTCAAAGCAGAAGATTCCAACCCATAGTCAAGAGCTGAGAGGAATGAATGCATGCTTGCCTGCTTGCCTGTGCTCAGCTCGGGTTTCTCCACTCTTATAGGGAATGGTGCTGCTCACAGTGGACTGGGTCTTCCTGCCTTAATTAAAATAAGAAAATCCCCTACAGACATGCCCCCAGGCCATCCTCAGAGAGACTCTTTCCAGAGACGATTGTAGGTTGTGTCAAGTTGAAAATTATATCTCACTATTACATGACCTATGTCCTACAAGTCTATTTTCTTCTTTGAAGACTTTGTATGATTAGTTTTATCTTTATGTTCAATGGGTGTGTATTCCTAGGGGCTAAGAGGATCATCTTCAGTTGTCAAATGTGAACCCATGCTTTTATGCCCTTAATTTTAGCTGCAGGACAGGTAGTGAGAAGAAATTGGTAGGTTTATTTCCAGTGAGGTCAGTGAGGTCAAAAGACAGTGGCCCTTGTATGTAATTTCCAGGAGAGTCAGCCATGGAGTTCTTAACTGTGAACAGTCTGACTGGTGTCAGACAGTGGGCTAAGAAAAGCTTCTTTGATTTGATGAGAATAAGCCCTTGCACAGTGTACTAAAGCCTTATAACATTTGGTCACCAGAATTCAGCAAGGTGGAAGATATTTGGAGATGAGCCCTTCTAGTAACTATCTCCAAAGAACTCCTGCTTCCCAAGGCTTGTTTCAGATCGTGCCACTAGAGGGTGTCATGTGCCACACCTCCCTTCTGCTGTCCCTCCTAGCAGCCAGACACTGACAAAAGTCCTTTACAGAGGAGCACTTACAGAAATTCTCCCTGTGTACCCATTATCTCTATTCAGATAGAACAAAAGTGTCCCAAAACACCTCATTAGTGTTAACACCACCATAGTAAAACAAAACAGAAAAAAAAAAAACAACTACTGTTGGTGCAGCCATAAACGTTGCTGATAGAATTATAGATTTGCTGCACAAAATCACACTGCTGAGTGTACCCAGGATTCAAATTAACACACCACACCTTATGGATACCCAGCCTGACCCATAGGAAATAGAGTCTTGCCATTAATCAAAGGCCACATTGTTAGAAAAAGACAGATGCTGCTTAGAAGCAGGCAGACACACAAAGATACAAGGAAGAAAAAGTTAGGGAGCATGGTATCTCCAATGGGACAGAGGAATTTCCCTATCCCAGATTTCCCATCTCGAAGGGATTTAAGCAATTCTTGAAAATGGAATTTAAAATAACGTTCTCATGAGTACTCAGGAATACACAAGAGAATGCAGATGAACAGCTCAGTGGAATCGTTAAGCTTGGAATGAGAAACTACAAAAGTCACAGATATCACAGAAAAAAAATTAACAGGTGCTATGGGGTAGGGGGCACTGGATGGAATTAAACAAACGGAAAAGCGAAAAAAAAATATCATTGAGAGTCACAACAGCCATCTAGATCAAGCAGAAAAGAATGTCTTTTTTTTTTTAGTGTCAAAAATTGAAGCTAGATCTTTGCACATGGTGGGCGTGCACTCTACCATTAAGATGCACTCCCTATGACCTGTCTTAAGCACATAAGTGCATTCAGAACAGGTTGTTAAAAGTCAAAGTTGAAGAGTCATAAAAACAGCAAGAGAACAAGTGGGAATTTTTCTGTAAGGGAGTCTTCCTTAGACTAATAACAGAAATCTCAGTGGGAACCTTGCACTCCTGGATCCCCCATAAGCCCCCTTCTCTCCTCCTGTTCCCCAATCACCCATGTCCTGGTTCCCTGCCCTGGTATTCCCCTACACTGCTGCACTGAGCCTTTCCAGGAACAGGGGCCTCTCCTTCCTTCCTCCTTTGGCATCATTTGATATGTGAATTGTTTCTTGGGTAGTTTGAGCTTCTGGGCTAATATCTGCTTATCAGTGAGTGCATACCATGTGTGTTCTTCTGTGATTGGGTTACCTCACTAAGGATGACACTCTCCAGTTCCACCCACTTGCCTAAGAATTTCATGAATTCATTGTTTTTAATTGCTGAGTAGTATTCCATAGTGTAAAAATACTACATTTTCTGTATCCGTTCCTCCATTGAGGGATATCTGGGTTCTTTCCAGCTTCTGGCTATTATAAATGGGGCTGCTATGAACATAGTGGAGCATGTGTCCTTATTACATGCTTGGGAATCCTCTGGGTATATGCCCAGGAGTGGTATAGCAGAGTCCTCCAGTAGTATCATGCCCAGTTTTCTGAGGAATCACCACGCTGATTTCCAGAGTGGTTGTAAAAGCTTGCAACCCCACCAGCACTGGAGGAATGTTCCTCTTTCTCCACATCCTCACTAACACCTGTTTTCTCCTGAGTTTTTGATCTTAGCCATTCTGACTGGTGTGAGGTGAAATCTCAGGGTTGTTTTGATTTGCGTTTCCCTGATGACTAAGGATGTTGTTTAGGTGTTTTTCAGCCATTCGATATTCCTCAAGTGAAAATTCTTTGTTGAGCTCTGTATCCCATTTTTTAATAGGGTTATTTGGCTCTCTTAAATCTACCTTCTTGAGTTCCTTGTATATCTTGGATATTAGCCCTCTGTCAGATGTAGAGTTGGTAAAGATCTTTCCCAATTTGTTGGTTGCCTTTTGTCCTTTTGAAAGTGTCCTTTGCCTTACAGAAACTTTGTAATTTTATGAGTTTCCATTTGTCAATTCTTGATCTTAGAGCATAAGCTATTGGTGTTCTGTTTAGGAACTTTCCCCCTGTGCCCAGGTCCTCAAGGCTCTTCCCCAATTTCTTTTCTGTTAGTTTAAGTGTGTCTGGTTTTATGTGGAGGTCCTTGATCCACTTGAACTTGAGCTTAGTATAAGGAGATAAGAATGGATCTATTTGCATTCTTCTGCATGCTGACCTCCAGTTGAACCAACCATTTGTTGAAAAGGCTATCTTTTTTTTCCACTGGATGGTTGTAGCTCCTTTGTCAAAGAGCAAGTGACCATAGGCATGTGGGTTCATTTCTGGGTCTTCAATTCTATTCCATTGATCTACCTGCCTGTCACTGTACCAATATCATGCAGTTTTTAACACTATTGCTCTGTAGTACTGCTTGAGGTTAGGGATACTGATTCCCCCAGAAGTTCTTTTACTGTTGAGAATAGTTTTATCTATCCTGGGTTTTTTGTTATTCCAGATGAATTTGCGAATTGCTCTTTCTAATTCTATGAAGAATTGAGTTGGGATTTTGATGGGGATTGTATTGAATCTGTATATTGCTTTTGGCAAGATGGCCATTTTTACTATATATATATATTGGTTTTTCAAGACAGGGTTTCTCTGTGTAGTCCTGGCTGTCCTGGAGCTCACTCTGAAGACCAGGCTGGCCTCTGCCTCCCAAGTGCTGGGATTAAAGGCGTGCGCCACCAACACCCGGCCCATTTTTACTATATTAATCCTGCCAATCCATGAGCATAGAATATTTTTCCATCTTCTGAGGTCTGCTTTGATTTCTTTCTTCAAAGACTTGAAATTCCTGTCATACAGATCTTTCACTTGTTTGGTTAGAGTCATACCAAGATACTTTATATTGTTTGTGGCTATTGTGAAGGGTGTTATTTCCCTAATTTCTTTCTCAGCCTGTTCATCCTTTGAGTGTAGGAAGGCTACTGATTTGCTTGAGTTAATCTTATATCCAGCCACTTTGCTGAAGTTGTTGATCAGCTGTAGAAGTTCTCTGGTGGAGTTTTTTTGGTCACTTATGTATACTATCATATCATCTGCACTGCAAATAGTGATAATTTGACTTCTTCCTTTCCAATTTGCATCCCTTTGACCTCCTTTTGTTGTCTAATTGCTCTAGCTAAAACTTCAAGTACTATATTGAGTAAGTATGGAGAGAGAGGGCAGCCTTGTCTAGTCCCTGATTTTAGTGGGATTGCTTCAAGTTTATCTCCATTTAGTTTGATGTTGGCTACCAGTTTGCTGTATATTGCTTTTATTATGTTTAGGTATGGGCCTTGAATTCCTGTTCTTTCCAAGACCTTTACTAGGAAAGGATGCTGAATTTTGTCAAATGACCATGTGATTTTTTCTTTGAGTTTGTTTATGTAGTGGATTACATTGATGGATTTCCATATATTGAATGGAAATCCCTGCATCCCCGTATTCCTGGGATGAAGCCTACTTGATCATGGTGAATGATCATTTTGATGTGTTCTTGAATTCAATTGGCAAGAATTTTATTGAATATTTTTGCATCAATATTTATAAGGGAAATTGGTCTAAAGTTCTCTTTCTTTGTTGTATCTTTGTGTGGTTTTGATATCAGTGAAATTGTGGCTTCATAGAACAAGTTGGGTAGTGTTCCTTCTGTTTCTATTTTGTGGAATAGTTTGAAGAGTATTGAAGAGTATTGGTGTTAGGTCTTCTTTGAAGGTCTGATAGAATTCTGCACTAAAACATCTGGTCCTGTGCTTTCTAATGAGCTTTTCAAGCATGGTTAGAAAGGTTTTCAATACACACCTATCGCTGAACATGATCCATTAACCTACATAAGGATAAAAGTTATATAACCATCTTGGCATATGCAGAAAAAGCCTTTGGTAAGTGCTACATCCAGTTATGACTGTCTTAGTTATTGTTCCATTGCTGTGAAGGGACTATAACCAAGGAAACGTTCAAAGGAGGAAGCATTTACTTGGAGCTTGCTTACAGTTTCTGAGGTTAGCTTGTTATCATCATGGCCAGAGCATGGTGGAAGGCAGGCTTGGAGCTAGAGAAAGTAGCTGGGAGATACATCCTGATCTGCATGCAGAGAGAGATACCAGTCCTGGCATGGGCTTTTGAAACCTCAAAGCAGGCGGTACTGAATGGTCACTCTTGGGTTAAGCCATTTTTTGTGGCTAGGGACAATTGTCCCGTACACCCCAACTCAACTCCTCATGACCTGAGGCTACTACCCAATATTTCCCAACTTTGGAAGGGAGAGGAGATAGTTTGGGGGGGTCGTTCTTCCAAGGGGAGGGAGGGCCAGGTGACAGTCTCAGCTTGGAAGGAGCATGTCAAGGTCCCTGCCCGGTGGGATACAGGCTGGTAGTTTTCAGCCATGAAAAATTCAGTGACACTCTGGGAGGTGAAAGCTTGTCGTCTTCGTTGGAGAAACTTCATGAGCCAGCTGAGAGGGCAGGGAACAAGGAGTAAAGAAAAGTCAGAAACATTAGGTCTGTCAAGAGGTGACCTGTGGCCCCAAGCAGACAGTTAGCTGCCCAGCAAGTATTGTTTTTTTTGTTCTGTTTGTTTTGTTTTCTTTTTTTGGTTGATGATAACTTTATTTGTATACACCATCAAAGGGCCTGGGTACAACAAGGTGGTAGATTATTTGCCCTGCATTTTTGAGACTCTGTGTTTCTTCCCTAATAAGATGAAGAAAAAGGAGGAGGAGGAGGAGGAGGAGGAGGAGGAGGAGGAGGAGGAAGAGGAGGAATGTTGTTCAGAGTTGTAGCTTTGTTTTCCAATTCTTTTATAATTTTTCTAAGACTTGTGAGAATTTTTCTTTTTTTAGCGTTTTATTCATTCTTTGGGAATTTCATATTATGCACCTTAATCCCATTTATTTCTTTGTACCTCTATATCTGTCCTCCGCCCTTACCCCTTACCCCCGAAAAGAAAAAAAAATAAAAACAAGCTGTAGCATGTTGCAGTGTATCCCACAATGTACCCTTTTGCCCAAACAACTTTATTTACAAATGCTCTCGGTGATACCTAGTGTGCCCAGGATGGTCTTCAGATCATAGGCTGTGGTTATAGACAATCTGGGAATGTACTCTTATTCTGTACATTATGAGAATCTGTAGTATGAGTTCTTAGGAGGGGGACAGGCTTAATCTAATTATTGTGTTTAGAATGGGGCCTGAAGGGATATTGGCATTAGATATAGCAAAACCATTATTGGCTACTAGTGACTGTGTTGTGAAAGAAGCAAGCAGAGTACAAGTACATTCCTTATCTCTTGCTGTTTGATGACTTGCACCACAAAATGCCTACAAGGACACTTGATCATGAAGCAGAATTATAGGCCAATATTAATCTCTGTTATGATACCTTACCTAGTTTATCTAATTGTTAACGGAAAATGTGCCTCCCAGTTTGCACTGTCTATATGTGTCATGGGGGCTGAACTCTGCCTTCTTGTCACTGTTCTGTGGGGTGATGACTACTACCCGTCATTTACTGATAAGGCATCCAAGGCCCAGAGAGATTAAGGTTCACGTTCAAAGTCAATGTCTTAGTTTCTTTTATGTTAACTGTGATAAAATACTCTGAAAAAAAGCAACTTAATGTCATAAAGGTTTATTGGAGATCACAGTTCAATGGACAGTCCACCATGGATTAGGAACCTGAAGCAGCTGGTCACATTGGATGCACCATCAGAAGGAAGGATCAATGAATTCATACATGTTAGTGCTCCTGTTTCTCCACCCTTGCCCTGTCCAGAATTCCCAGCCTGTGGAATGGTGCCACCCACAGTGGACGACCTCAATTAACAGACTCAAGATAATACCCACAGACAAGCTCACTGTGGAACAGTGCTACCCACAACGGATGGCCTCAATTAATGTAATCAAAATAATCTCCACAGACAAGTTTGTGGGTCAACCCAGTCTAAACAATTCCTAACTGAAACTCCTGTACCAAGTAATTTTAGGTTGTTTTCACAAGTTGACAATTAGCACAAATCAGCACAGCCACTCGCTGTGTTTCAGAGCAGTCAAGAGTAGCTTTCTGCTTGTCCCCATTATGTAATTTACAGAAAAGCTACTGGCCAAAGAGGACGGATCTTTCCCACAATGCACAGCTAGAGCTCAGAGAAGCTGTGATAAAAACCTAATCTGCCAAGCTTCTCAGATGGCATACACTTCTGACATCTTTCTTTTCTCCCAACTATCATATGGTAGACCACTTGAGCACAGATCTACCTTCCTTCCTTCCTTCCTTCCTTCCTTCCTTCCTTCCTTCCTTCCTTCCTTTCTTCCTTCCTTCCTCCCCTCCCTCTTTTCTTTCTTTCCTTTCTTCCTTTAATGCAGTCTGGGGATTACTGCTGACAAAGAGCCTGAGACATAGCCCCGGGGCTTTAGTCCTTTACAACCATTACCTCTGGGCTATTTTGCCCTCTTCATTTTTAAAATGGCCTTAAAATGGTTCAGAAAAAGTAAGTAACTTGCTTAAGGGCACAAAGCAGATTAGAATGAACTGAGGCCAGACAGGCCTGTAGCTTCTGATCATGTGCTCTGTGTGCTGCGAGGGCAGTCCCCTGTGGTACTGACATGTACCATATGTACTGACAAGGAGGGCTTGACATGTATAATAAATCAAAGGGGGTAAATTCCACAGCAGCTGAGAGCTGAGGAGATTGGAAAGCCATATTAGTTAACAGGACACTACCCCAACCCATGTAGACCCACAAGGCTGATCCTTTGCTTTATTTTAACAATATCTCTGTGTCATGCAAGATTGCCTCTCCCATCACACACCTGACACCCTGCCACATCTGTAGCTTCCATATAAGGACAGAAATGGATAATAAACTTTTTTTCTGGAAAATTCAGAGCCATTCATAGGACTTGCCTCTTTTACACCTCCCCCTTGAACAATCCTACCTTCCACTGAGGCGTCCATCAAATGAGCTCTCTCTAAAGGCCTGGTGAGGAGATGCTACTTTCCTGAGAAGCCTACGCTGCTTCTGAATGTGTGCTTGAAATCTAATAAACGTCCTCCCATCTTTCCTTGCTACTGTGACTCATCTCTGAATCCTTTCTTTGAGAGACCAGAATTTGGAAACTTTAGGCCACAGTCTCATTCAGCTCCCTCTGTCCCCAGCCTCTCCAGTTCCCTCTTCTGAACCGAAGGGCCCGGACTGCTACTCACAGCTGGGCACAGAGGACAGCAGGGCAGCAGGCCCCTCTTCCTAGTAGGGTGAATGTAATAAATGTAAACACGTCATGAAGATCACTCAGCTACAACCTTGGGGAAGTTCATGGGAGGAGTGGGGTTGTGGGTTTAGCAAATTGTCAACAGTTAGGACTAGCCAGGGCCCATGAACCCAAAAGAAAAAGAGAGGACAGAGCGGGGAAGCAGCTATCCCAGGAGTTAGTGCTCTCTTGAGGTTTAGGAGTTCTTACTAGGAGATCAAGGTCTGTGTCCCTGTGGAGGAAAGTGAGCTTCCAGGAAGAGGAATGAGCACCCAGACTGTACTCTGTGATTTGCCTCTGAAAATTCAGAGCTGAAAGACTCCTGTCAAGTAGTTAGAGGAGTAGATGTTCATAGAACAATAGCAGATGGCTGGGTCTCTGGCTCAGAGTGGGTAACCCTAAGGAGAATCCCCCAAATAGATCATGTGCCTGGCTGGGGGCAAGCTTGCCCAAGGTAGCTTCTTGTCTGTCTACAAGCAGAGACCAGAAAAAGGTGAGAGATCCAAGACCAAAAGCAGGTCGCCATCCCAATCCTTCCCAGCACATCCTGTGGGCCTACTGTGTGCTGAGACATAAAGCAAGGCCTTTGTTCCCTTGACTCGGTCCATCATAGCTGAACTGGGAGTCTTGGTTTCCCGTGTATGAATGGGATATTGAGCCCAGGGGATGGATGCTGGTAATGCCCACCCTGAGGACTCAAGAGGAGGAAGGTGAAGGACTTACTGTGTAGAGTCAGCTGAGGTCAGCGGGAAGGTTACAGGCTGGGTGTGTAACACTGGCTGTCCTTCCAGGTCTTTCTCTGGACACATAAGCTAATTTCAGGGGAGGGGAGGTGGTAGAGACTTTTGGAAAGATCCTGGGGCTGATTGTGGGGCTGGCCATGGGACTGTGCGATGCACTGCTGTAACCTGAGGGCCTGGCTGTCGTTTCAGTCAACCAATTAGAGCCACAAGACCTGAAAGTGAAGTGGTAGGTATCACCAAGGAAACTGCAGCTTGGAGCAGGTAGTAGGTCTGCCCTAGACTCAATCTGACAGGAGACAAGAAATTTCGAAGAAAAATACTTCTGTTATTACATTATTGAAACAATGGACCCCAAATAATTAATTTCCCAGGAATTTCATGTCAGTTAAAGGGAAAGATCGAAGCCTCGACACTAGCCACAGCAGCAGGGACTTACCTTCCCAGAAGAGATCTCACATAATTCTGATAACAGGCTGGCATAGTATATTTCCCGACTTGTGTTGTGTAGTGTCTTACTTAGTTTTGCTGTGAAGAGATACCAAGGTCACAGCCATTCCTATAAAGTAAGCCATTTAATACGTACTGGCTTACAATTTCAGAAGTCCATAGTCCGTTGTCATCACGGCACGGTGCATTGTGGTATGCAGGCAGGCATGGTGCTGGAGAAGCAGCCAGGAGTTCTACATTTGGATCTGCAGATAGCACTGGGCCTGACTTGAGCTTTTGAAACCTTAAAGTCCATCCCAAGTGATATGCTTCCTCTGATGAGCCCACACCTGTTAATCAACTGCCTAATATCCAGGCATTTCAATCTATGAGACTTTGGGGGTCATTCCCATTCAAACTACCACACATATACATGTCTCCTATAGAATTCCTAACATTGCCATGGAATAGACCATGAACAACTAGGATTCTTTTTCGTCTTGGTTTGACTAAGTCTGTTTCCCTTTGTCAGCTTGAGACCTAGTGTCTTTAAGACAAGACTCTAAGGGCTCTGTATAGCAACTGTAACAGAGCCCGTTGGAAGGGAACCCATAACTAACTGATTCCCTGGCTGGGACAAAAGGTGGATTCTCAATCTGGATCCCTCCGATCCAAACGAGCCCTACTTTCCCTTACTTTCACTGTAAATAAAATATTTGAGTGTTCTGGTTCCCAGTTGGTGAAACTGGTTGGGAAGGATTAGGAGGTGTGAACTCATTAGAGGAGAAGTGTCAATGGAGGTGGGTTTTGAGGTATCAAAAATTGGCTCCCCATCCCCACCTCTGCTTTTGTCTTCAATTTGTGGATCAGATGTAAGCTCTCAGCTCCTGGTCCAGTACCATGCATACATGTCTTCTTGTCTACTGCTATGCTTCCCATGATAATAATGGCCATCTACTCATCCTATGAAACTGTGAGCAAGCCCACGATTGAATGCTTTCTATTGTAGGTTGCCTTGGCAATAAAAATGGAAATAAGAAATTTTTCAAACCTCCTTGTCTTTTAGTTATTTAATCATCCGACAAAAATGATCCTGATGCTATTGTAGATGACATCAGGATAGACTTGATATTTTCCATGGTTTGAAAGATCATTGTAGAGAGCCCCTAGGTACCCTTGTCTCTCTGCCTCAAATGTCCCCCACAGAACCCTAAATGGCTTCATGAAGCCCCCTTCCCAAAGACCAACATGTATCAACCTTTTCTGGTAGGTAGCAGATGCCCAACAGAAAACCAGCCTTGCTCTAAGAGGCTTCCAGACAGCTAAGAGCTGCCAGGCAGCTTGGGGGTTCAACAAAACGGAAGCGGCTTAGGTGACTCTGACAAGTCTTTGAAATGGTTTAAAAATAACTCAAGTAGCTCAAAGGAGCCTGCATACAGAAGGACGACAAAGGTGCCTGAAGGTGCCTGAAGTAAGAAGAAATTTACCAAGGGTCAGACTTTGAGAGTCTAAAACAAAGCTTAAATTCTTATTTCTCAGCTTTCCTGGGTTGCGGTGGAAAAGCTGTGGAAGCCTGCTGAAGTGGAAAGTCAGGAAAGGTCCCTTCAGATGCCGTCACTTCAGCCTCTGAGTGGCACCTTCCAGGTCTTAACCTCTCCATCTGGGGAGAACTTGCTATGAGCAGCTGACATCTGAAATATGTGCTTTTTTTTCTGATTAGCTTGGGAATCCTTAGCTTTAGAGCTGGAACCCTGACAATCCTAACAATCTAGGTGTAGCCACTCTTCCCCAATAGGCCAATTTAACAGTTGGGCATTAGTGAAAAGCCAAGAGATTTATTCCTATGGTATCCACACTGGAAAAGGGAATGGAAGCCCAGAGACAGTCTCCCTGACCCCAGCTCACCAGGGTCCTGAAATGAGGATTCCTGGGTCCAAAGAAGCCTGGGTTAACCTATGGCCCTACCCATTATCCCTATGGCCTCATCCATTATCCCTATGGCCCCACCCATTATCCCTATGGCCTCATCCATTATCCCTATCCCCCACCCATTATCCCTATGGCCCACCCATTATCCCTATGGCCTCATCCATTATCCCGGCGGCCCCACCCATTATCCTTGTCTCAGTTCCCTCCAATGTAATACATTCTTAGAACTGTAGAAAATCTCTTCCTGGGAGACAGGTTACCTCCATTCCCCCCATTTAGCTATTTCCAGGACAGATCTGACCTTTTCCTTCCCCTAGCAGGTAAAATTCCTGGGGAAATTCCAGTTTCCTGGATCCATTGTTTCAAAAGTTTCTGCCTCTTGTGACCACAGAAAAAAAAGACACAAGGGTCTCTTTGGAGTATTTTCTTGCCTGACAGGTAATGCTGGCATGTGGTCGTACCTGCTTTGTGCCCATAGAATGGGGGGTTTAGGGAGCTCAGTTTTTTTTTTTATTTTGTTTTTTGCTTGTGAAGGCAGAAAGACTCAGGAATGACCCACATCTTGTCCACCATCCCACCAAGTACCTCACTGAGAGTTTCTATTGCTGTGATAAAACACCATGACTAAAAGCAACTTGGAGAGGTGTCTCAGGGTTTTTATTGTTGGGAAGAAACACCACGACCATGGCAACTCTTATAAATAACTTTAATTGGAGCTGGCTTATAGTTCCAGAGGTTTAGTCCATTACCATCATGGCGGGAACCATGGAAGAATGCTGGCAGACTTGGTGCTGGAGAAGGACCTGAGAGTTCTACATCTGGATCCACAAGCAGGTGGAAGTGACAAGGACACATTTCCTCTAAAACGGCCACAACTATCCCAACAAGGCCACACCTCCTTGAAGTGCCACCCCCTATGGGCCTATGAAGGCCATTTTCATTCAAACCTTCACAGGAGGAAAGGGTTTATTCAGCTTAGAGCTCCACGTCCCGTCACAGTCCATCACTGAGAGAACTCAAGGCAGGAACTCAAGGTAGGAATCTGAAAGCCAGAGCTGATACAGGGGGCTGATGCTTACTGGTTTGCTCCGCATGGCTTGATTAGCTCTATCATAGCACCCAGGACCACCTGCCCAAGGGTGGCACCACCCACAGCAGTGACTAATCAAAAACCAGTCGTCTACAGACATACCCAATCTGATAGAGTCTTTCTCACTTAAGACCCCTTCTCGCACATATGACTAACTTGTGTCAAATTGGCAAAAACCACCAGGACACAGGGCCACCCTCAGGCCCTGCACTCAGACCATTCGTGGTGACAGACACCAGTGCCTCCTGAGAATGACATTCTCTAAAGCTTGTCCTCTCGCCAACTCCTCTTCTTGCCCCTAACTTCCCACTGGCCTCAAAAATGGAAATTGGCTGCCTGGCTTCCCGCTTGCTTGGAGAGTTATTGTTTCTGAAAGGCTGTCACTTGGAAAGAATTGGGAGAACAGGGCAGCCCTGTGTCCCTTGAAAAGAGTCCATCGGGCCTTGTTTCTGAAGTGCTTTGAGCTATGGGAGAGTGGGGAGACAGGGAGAAGCCATTGTCTACCTCGCAAGGCAACGGAGACTAAGGGAGGACCCTCCTCCCCTGTCTCCCTCTTCTTCATCATCTGTCTCCTCTAATTCTTCCTCCCTCTCCCCTTCCATATCCTCTTTCCCTGTTTTCCTTCTAAGACTCCTACTTGGGGTACGCATCGGGTAGGAGTGGGGTGCTCACTCGGAACATGTGACATATGACATAGACACCATTAGAAAGTGTCTAAAGCATGTCCGTGAGGTGTGCACAGGCCACAGCTGTAGACCTCCCTCCTGGCGGGAGGCAGGCCTAGGTGTGCAGTGGCACCCACCTTAGAAACCCCTGCAGGGTAAGCACTTCTCAAGACAAGCCCCTGTCTTCCAGCTCCTCCTTCCCCTGAGCAGGTGACTCCATAGGCTTCTTCACATCTCCCGGATGGACTGTTTCTCATGCTCTGGTCTCTGGATATGGACCTGGGGTGGGGGTGGGGGGAGTTGTTTCCTGTTTTCCTTCTTGATCTTTTGGACTTGCCTTTTTATTTTGGGGCCTCTCTGGTTTTTAATCCTTTTTCTTCCTTCCTTCCTTCCTTCCTTCCTTCCTTCCTTCCTTCCTTCCTTCCTTCCTCTGCCGCAGACCGCGGCTGCTCTTGGCAGCTTTGGTTGCAGCCTTTTGTAAGCCGTAGCTCCTCGTGGGAGTTCGGTTACAGGGGAGACCAAGATCCCGGGGTCAGGAAGGCACGAATCGGCGAGAATGACGACACAGACGCAGGATACTTCATATTATAGAAAAATCTATATTTCCTCTAACGAGGAGCCCTGTTTTATGGCTCCCTACTCAGAGCATCAGATTCTGACAATTACATAGTAAAAATGAGGCACGCTAGCTTACATAGGTAGCGCCCTTAGGTTATAAGCTAAAACCTTCTAAGCCATTTCTGTCTAAGCTAGAGATCTTGCCTAAGTTAGCAAGATTCTTCTCTGAACTAGCAAGCTTTCCTCAGAGCCAGGGATCTTGCCTGACTCTGGGAATCTTTTCTCTCTAGCCTAACCCATTCTCTCACTAGCAAACTCATGTTCCCACCACCTAAGAAGCTCTCTTCAGGGCCGGGCATTGCCCGGCCCTGGAAACTCTGCTTTCTAGACTAAACTCATCTTCTCCACTCACTAACTTTCTTCTAAGTCTCAAGTCTTGTCTGCTCAGAGGAAATCTCTGCACTCGGTAGACAATTGCTTGACATTAACATAGTAAAGGATGTAGCTAGCTAAGCAGGGATAATTTACATGACCATACCTTACAGTCTCCTATGTTGGGAAGGCCTGGACTTGTTTTCCACTTAACCTCATTAATAATTCATGAGCCTCACCTGGGACCGAGGGCTATAGGTGTCTGAATAGCCGGTGAATACCTTGGCTTAGCAAGACAAAGGATGGCAGCTCAGAAGCTGTTTTTGAGGAAGTCTGGGCTTAGGGACACTACTTCTTATGTAGATATACAACAAGCTCCAGGACTAGGCAGGATCTGAATTATAGCATATTATGAGAGCTATGACATATTTTCCTTAAATTTTACATGGTCGTGGCTACCAGAAATAAACAGGTTAGAAAAGGTGCCAAAGGAACATTTATGGCATCCTGTAGTAGGCTTTATGCGTAGCATTCCTCCCTCCCTCCCTCCCTCCCTCCCTCCCTCCCTCCTTCCTTCCTTCCTTCCTTCCTTCCTTCCTTCCTTCCTTCCTTCCTTTTAACACCTGTTCACTGCTTCACGCCCAGCCTCTGCATCATTTCCTCAGTGGTAAAGAAGTACGTTGTTACTCTCAAACAAGAGCTCCAGTGGTTCCTTGATGACACGATGTCTCTGTGTAGGGGAAAGGATCTTTGAAAAGAAAAGGTTAAGCTTTAGAATCTTACCATGGGAAGGTTGCTGAACTGGTGCCCAAATGCTTTATAGAGTGAGAGAAAGCTGTGGACCCACGGAGAGTGACAGGGCCACTACGTAAAAAATAATGGCACCTGCCTGAAGATGACAGTGGATGGAATGACTCCGTTCTTAATGGTTCTGAGGGCCAGAGTCATTATATATTTTGACTTGGGCCCAATTATAATTTCTTGTCTGTGTCTTAAGCACTGTGGCAGAGTAAGTTTCTATTCAAAGCCACCAAGTTTGTGTCATCTGGGACAGTAGTCCAAGTGCTCTGGAGCAGGGCCCTCAGCATGGCCCCATCTCTACCACCATCTCCATGTGCTGATCCAGCTTGGTCCTGTGCATTCCTGGATTCAACCCAGTGTGCACAGCGAAGACCAAGATGGCCCACACCACCCCAACCCAGTGCCATCACACAGAATATCATGATGTCAGGGACCTCTGTGCTGACACTTGCCAGCGAGGACACCAAGACTGTAGGATGGGTGAGGGCATGCTATGGTCAAGTGGGACACGGAACCTGGGCTGCCTGACTCTCTGCTTAGTGGGGTTGTGATTAAGGAGGCAGTCTAAGTCCGCTGGCCCTCCTAGTATTGATTATGGCCACTGCAGAGCTGACTAATGCCAAAGTGCCAACTTGGGGGGCAGAGTAAGGGCTGGCAAGATTATGCATTGTGCTTGGGGTACGGGAAAGCTCAGGGTTAGTCTTCCTGTTTTTCTGGTCAGGGATCTAAGTCCAAGGGAGATGTAACAATCACACATCACCCCGGACTGACACCTGGAGATGGTGGTAGAAATGGAGCCATTGCTTCAGGCCCTACCTCAGTAGACTCAGGTGACTGTCTCAAGTGTCCATGAACTTGGTGGTCGAGTGGGAGGCACATTTGTTGGGCTCCTGTGCTGGCTGGCCAGCAAGTCCCAGGCATATGTCTACTTCCTAAGTGCTAGGATTATACCACATCCAGCTTGCATACTGGTGCTGGGCGCTCAGGCCATCACCATCTTATGCAGAGTGTCTCGCTGTCTCCCCAGTCCCTCTCACCATCATTTTCAGATCCCTGTCCTTCATTGGGTTTTGGTTAGTCGGTGTAGACGCCCTTCATCGGTTCTAATGAACCCTGGCTGCTCAGTCAACATGGGCTGCACTGTGCTTCAGCCACAAGGAGCCCAGGCCTCGGTGACCGAATCCAGCTGACTTCAAGTTCGTTATCACTTTACGTGCCCCACGTAGGCAGAGCCAAGGTGCTATGCCATCCTGGTGTCATGAAGGCGAGCTGAGGGAGGTCTCCTTTCCCCCAACTCCTGCCTTAGCATGTCTCCATGAAGTTCCTCTAATGGCTCTTCAAGTGACAGAGTCACACTGTCAGTGACATGTAAGACCAACAGTGCCTCTCCAAGAAGGACCTTAACTGCTTCTGGTGTCTCTTGGCCTTGGCCAGTACCACCCACTAGAGACAAAGTATAAAAATGGTACCACTGGGCTTCATTTGTAATTGAACTGAATTTAGAATGACTAATTTATGCCTGCAGAAAGTGGAGCTTCTAAATCTTCAATTTTATCAGAAAATGGTTATAATTCCCCTTTTAATTAATTTAGTAATGTCTTTTATGTCTACCATTTTATCTGCATTATCTTTCATGATAATCTTCAATTTTAAAATGTCTTTCTATATACTACCTCTATTTTATCAGAAATGTTTTCAATGTAAATCTTTGATTTTATCACAAATGTTTCTAACTCCACCTTCAATTAATTTAGAAAGTTTTTATATCTACCATTTTATATGTAAAAATTTCCATGAAATAGTCCATTTTAATGTGTTTATCTATTTATTTCTTGTGTTTTACCAGAAATATTTTCCATGTAAATCTTCAATGTTATCTGAAAATGTTTATAATTACACCTTCAATCAGCTTAGAATTATCTTTATGCCTGTCATTTTATCTGCATAATTTCTATGATAATCTTTAATTTTAACATGTTTTTTCTATGTTTCTTCAATTTTGTCAGAAATATTTTCCATGTAAATCTTCAAGTTTATCAGAAAATGTTTATAATTCCACTTTCAATCAACTTAGGAATACTTTTATACCTACCATTACTATAGCTATATAAAATTTTCCATGATAATCTTCAAAAGAAAAAAAGAAAAGAAAAGAAAGTGGAGCTTCTAGACTCAGGTTGGCTAGTGGTATGTGCTTGCTTCTCGGTGGATCGAGACCATCTCCCCACTGCACCAGAATCCAGAGGGATTCTGGGCCTCGTGGAAGCACAAAAGAGTAGATACTAATGCATTTACAGATGAGAACTTTGAGACATAAAGAAGTTGAGAAGCCTGTCCCAGATAACACAAACACACAAACATTGTAATGTCACAGTGTGTCTCCTGATCTGGCTGTTTCTGCGTCCTTGGTGGTGACGGAGCTTACCCTGGGGGAAAGGATCTTTCCCTGAGTCGTGTACCCGGAGCCACCAAGTGACCTCTAAAATGTAGCTTTTACTAATAGGAGCTGCTGGCAAGGAGTTGTTTACTGCACTCCTGGTAAACCAGGCAAGGAAGGCAAGAGCCATGCTCTGCCTGCAGGGCGCACCCTAGTGCTGGCAGCAGGCATTTGCTGTAGCTTATTTCTGGGCATCTTAGAGGAGTGTGAGTTGTATGCAGACCCATGCCAGGTTCTGTACTGACTGATACACACAACCATAGCACAGCACACCTTCAGGGTGAGCTGATTCTCAGCCTTCTGACCCCTGGGTGGAACATAGGTCTGTGCTTATTTTTGGACAAATGTCTGTCCCTGGCTTTGTACACTATTAAGGAAGAATTATGGGTTTGGCCTGAGCTCCTACCATAAGCTCTGGCACAGTGGAGCAGACCAAAATGGTATTGGTTACCATAAATAAGATAATGTGGGTAAAAGTGAACAGGAAGGGAGGGATTTCATAGCCCACTGGTTTCTCCTGAAACCTGGAAAGTCCAGTTCATCTGGGTTGGCCTGGTAAAGGAACCCCCCTCTGGTTCAGTAGGAGCAACACTCCCCTCCCTACCACCTCAAGGTGTCCTGATGTAGCCTGACAGACAGGGCCGCACCACACAGAGGTAGAGCGTGTAAGGCCATTACTGTGTCACCACACACTGAGTCTGCTTCCTTTCACCTGTCCGAGAGTCAAGGGTGTCCCTCTGCCTGTGGAGGAACGAGCCTGGAGTACCTAGTCCCTGCAGCAGCTCTGCTGGTAACTCCAATTGGGGCAGAGAAATTGAGGTAACTGGACCAGCATGCACCTGGCAGCTCCGATGCTGGATGGGTGGGGCGTGAGGACAGCGGGCAGCCAGACCCGGGACTAGCACACGTGCACCCTGGGCTGCACAGAGCAGCTCAGTTTAACCCACCACACTGATGGTCAGAAAACACCAGGCAGCAGAGCTTGGCAGGAGGTAGGAGCTGTGCTGTTTCCTGGGAGGAGGTTGGGGTGGGTTTTGCAGGAATCTGTCCTGCATGCTCCCAGGGTGTGGAAGAACTAGGTCTGTGTGCAGCCAGCAGTGAATGGAGCTGTTGAGGTTTCTAGGAACCAGTGCCTCCCAGGACACTGGTTTTGCACCTTACTAGCATCATGACTCAGCAGGAGGGAGACAGCCTCCTAGAACCTCATTTTTCTCATCTTCAGATTGGGTGAATGGGAGGGAGCACATCCCATCTGCAGCCAGCATCCATCGTAGTGTGACCATAGGACTACATGCGAAAAGAGCTGGGGTGTCAGCCTGACTTGCAGCAGTTCAGAAAGGTGAGCAGCAAAGCCGCTGCCCCCCCCCCCCGCCCCTAGCCTGCTCTCATGGTCCTAGGAGAGCGGTTCCTGAACCCGAGCCTCTGGTCAGTTCAGTTTCTGATTTCTGGTCAGTGATGATGCACAGGATTCCGAGTCATTTCCCAACTTCAGTCAGGACACACAGCGGGGACCTCCGAATCCAGATCACCAGACCCTCAGGGTTCAAACCCTTCCTGGAGATGATTGATAGAGTTAGTGTCATCAGAAGCAATGGAGGAGGCTGGAGCACCCCCCCCCAGGTGAAAATGCCATTAGTTCAGACAACAGTCAGGACCCAGCAATAGGTATTAATCTATTATGAAACTGCAGGGATGTGATGTCTCACACTCACAGGAAGCCCTGAGACTCAGGCTTGTGTTTATTTGTTACTCTTGATTTGAGAGTAGCTGACAGGATTCCTAGGTCAGCCTAGGACGGGCAGGGTACTCCCAAAATAGGAGCATCCTGGGAGAGTTGGGCAACAGGTCCATCCTGCTTCATCCAGTGGACTGATGGGTGTTGCAGTCATTGGGGCTGTCTGGCCTGGTGACTAGGCTTTCAAGACAGCCTCCTGCTGCAGCTCTGGAGATGTGACTCTCACTGGAAGGCAGTGAGGAAGACAGAGAAGGGAAGAAAGAGATGGGACACAGGCATCACTGAGAGTCAGACAGAAGTGATCATAGAGAAACCCTGGGTTCCCCCTGTGATGGCCATTTGGAGTCACCCACAGACCACAGTCCTATAACTGAAGAGAAAATGGGGATATGGATTAAACAGAATCAGGCCTTCTATGCCTGTGTACTTGGGATCCAGAGATGCCCACCCTGCTCACTGGGAGAGGGGCTGTTTCTAGGAGATGTGTGAGCTCCTTTCCCAAACTCCTGGGCAACATAGAAACAACAAGGAGCAGGCTGGAGTCCTGCTCCCGCTCCATGGAGGATGGGCTCAGTTGTATAGTTGCTTTGTCCTGAGACCTTCTCCTCTGGCGTGAGGTGGGAGGAGCCTAATGACAACGGGGAAGAAGGCTCAGGAAGCCTAGAAAAGGTATGAGGGTCCTCCCTGACCTACAAGCCCCTCTCTCACCATATGAAAGCAGTAAGCAATATCTGGGGAAAGAAACATCTGCAGGGTTGCCCCTGAGTTGTTCAGGGTGCTCCCAGGATGCAACTAGTTGTAGTCAAGCTAGACTTGAGTGCAGAGATACCATTAGTACTCTCTCTGTTCATGCTTCCCTGGGAAAAGTCATACAGCAGTCTTCACCAACAAACTCCCCTAACCATTCTCGGGAAACTGCAGGGAAGATGGAGGGGGCAGCCATGGGAAGGCGACATGTTGGAATGGGAGGGCACGTGATCCTGCCTTGATGGAATATGGAGATGGCGAAGCTGACAGCTGGCCCCTGAACTGGGCAGCTCTGCGAGCCCGTGGGGCTCACCATGGGCTGTGGCCCCACTGGCAGTGGGAGGGACACCGGCCTGGGGCAGAGGACAGAGGAAGAGAAGTCACTAGAGGACATGAGCACTTGCTGGACCCTGGGCGTTTGAGCATGAGCCCCGCGGTCCCCTCCATTTTCTAGATATGATGGATGTTGTTTTTAGAGCAGATGGTTCCAGGACCAGAGTCTGTGGTCTCGGCCACAGTCCTCTGCCCACAACCTATATGCATGGATAGAGGAGACATCAAGACACACTGTGACCTCAAGTCCACAACAAACTCAGGGCATAAAGACACACACACACACACACACACACACACACACACACACAAAATACCACAGAGTCGAGGGCTTGCAGTAGCATCAGGCACGGGCCAGGCCAGCCTGTGTTTAATGTCACTGGGAAGGGGACCCGATCCAGAAGGAAGGATGACTTTTGAGAATGGTCATTAATGTGTGGGATCTATCACTTTTCCCACAAAGAGGGGGCTCTGAGTCTGTGTATCAATTATCATGAAGATGAAAGGGCTGTCAAAGTTCACGTCAGGGGGCACAGACATGGGGATGGCTTCAAAGACAGTGGCTCCCGCAGCCTCTGTCCCTCTCTCATCGATGGTGAGCACGGCCTTGTGCACAGCCTGTGGGGAGAGGAGCAGAGACCAGTTGGAGGTGGGGTGGGTGATTGCCATTCCTGGCTGGAGCTAGATCACACATGGGACTCACCCAGGGAGCACTTCACTCGGGAGTGTGTCTCCCTCCATCGCTTCCTGCTCCTCCCCGAGCCCCCTTTCATGGCGAACACCCAAGGCCACCCCTCCTCTCCCACTCTTCGCCTGCCTTGGGCCACTCCCCTCTGTTCTCCCTTTCTGATTCCATCTCTCAGGGCCTTGGATGCAGCCCATAGCTTCAGGGAGAGGAACCTCATGTCCTCTACACGAGTGTCCCTGGTCAGGATGTAGCTGTGAGCACATCGTGACAAGGATGCTGAAGATGACCTCTGATGTCCAGACTCTTAAGAATATTTTGCCCATTCTGAACTGCCTTTAACTTCTCTGAACCAGTTTGGTTGAAATCATACTTTCAAATGGATGTTTTGCCAATAGCTCTAAGTATCAGGGATGTACGATTTCTGAGCACCCTCTGAATATATAAACTGAGGGCAATAGTCAAATTCTCCAGACAATGATGAAACCAAGGATCGGGGCAGCACCTCAGGGAAGGGCCCATAATTCCATCTGCATAAGAAGACCCTCCCAGCCGACATGTGATCACACCCTGTCCAAGTGAATTCTGACAGTCCTCAGAAAGAGCTCAGCCTGGACTCTGGCTGCGCCCCTTTCCTCTTCCCCAGCCTTGCACCGAGCTACCCCCACATCCTGTGCTGCCCTACAGACACCCAGGACATCAGGACATCACCATGGTCAGGCGACCTCACCTTGTTGAGTTTCAGGGGCGCATCCTCTGTGATCCCGGAGAGGTCAGCCCCATTGTTGAAGACCTGGGTGATGCCCAGTGGACTCAGGACTGTCTTCAAGTCATAGGTTCCAGAGATGGACAGTTTGGGGAAGTGGAGACTGGCTGACCTGGTGGGCAGGTAAGAGTTAAAATTATAGGAGTTTCATGGGATTTCTGGGTTCTGTCGAGACCCGCCCAGTTGTGGAATTGTTTCTGGCTAGTTCTCACACTGAACATGCCAGTAACTCCCCCAGTGGGACGTGAAAGTGCCTTCACGCATTTCTCTTTCACATGGTCCCCTTCTAGCAGAAGAGAAGTTGAAATCAGTGGGATTTCTAAGCTCAGGCTCCTGGGAGCCTCTGAAATGCCACCTCCTCCGAGAAGCCCTTCAGGCCGATTGAGGGTATTTACAAGGAGCCATGCCTCACTGTGTCCTGCTGTGTTTGTCAACCCCTCCTCTCCAGCCAGCAAGGGATTCTCAGGGGAGCTAGGGTCAAGGCAGCTGAGTGACATTCCCGTCACCCTCACGGAGCAGAAGGCAAAGCTACAGGACAAGAGAAGGGCCCGGTTGGTCTTACCGGCCCTCAGGACCTGTTACCCATTCTGGCCTCAGCCTTGTCTGCTCCTCTGCACTTTCATGGATTCTGGGAGCAGAGGCCTGGCCGGGAAGTAAGGGCACAACCTCTGCCCACACTTAACCTCAGGACTGCCAGAAGTTCCTGTCTCACGGGCAGCAGAGCTGGACTCAGAATGCTCACACAGGTCCTCTGACCTGTGGAGCGCACTCTAGGACCGCTGGGTCCTGGAGATAGGAACAGAGCCTTGCCCAGCTAACCTGCCCAGAGAATCTCTATTTCTGGCCTATATACTTAACTGTGACCTGGGGTTAGAGTTCACCCTCTGCAAGCACTTTCTGTCCTTGGGGAAGGTCTCTGTCTGGGGGAGTCACCTTGTGTGCCTCTTTGACAGGAACTGACTAATGAGCTCCTTGTTGAGAGTTTGCTCCAGATGCTGCATCTTGCCCTCATCAGGCAGGAGGAAGATGGCAGTGGCGTTGCCCAGGTAATCCATCAGCAGCACCCAGCTCGACAGTGTGCTGCAGTGGTGCACGTCAAACATGCCCAGGCGGTTCATCATGGGGACCTTCACCGTGGTGGACTGGTCCACGTGGAAGTCAGCTTCTGTAGTGTGCTCAGGATCGAATGGCTTCTGCCACTTGCCTGCAGAAGGGAGAGTGAGAGGAGACCTGAGCCAGTGAGGTGGTGGCACAGGGGAGGTCACTACTAGCCTTCCAGGCTGCCCAGGGACTCAGGACTCAAGGAGGGAATCAGACTTTCCAGATTACAGAAGCTGAGAGCTACCATCCCCCCATGTGCCTAGAAAATATCTTACGTAGTAACTGTTCTATACTCATAGAAAGGTGACTTGGGGTTATAAATGGAACTCCTGACAATTCTGTTTGCTAGATTCTTATTAGGAGTGGCGTGCTCGTTGGCAACTGGGTGTTGAGTTATCACTCAGGACAAATGCTTTTGGCATCTCATGTCCCTTTCTGCATCCAAGGGTTCAGTGTGGATGCCTATCTGCTGTATAAGACCACCACTGTCAAGATTACTGGAGTGGGCGGGGACTTCGGGGGAACTACCAACAAGAACCCATCAGAATGGGTAAGAGCCTCAGAGACACATCAACAAGGCCACTAGGGTGGGCAGGGACCGCAGGGACCTGTCACCAGGGTCACTAGAGTGGACAAGAACCTCAGGGACCCATCACCGAAGCTGTCAGAGTGGGCTGAGGCTCTCCGGGACCCAAGATTAAGGCCGTCAGCAAGAGAAGGGCATGAGAAACCCTAACCTCACCTTCCCATAGGGGCTTGGGGAGGAGTTGACGCCTGCCTTGTCAAGGAAGTGCTGGGACTTGAGCTGTGCTGGCCTGATTCTCTGCTCCACGGGAGTCTGCTGGGGGCATGAAGGCCAGAGCAGCTCCTGGTTTTGACTCCAAGACCCCACTCGGGTGATTTCTCTGGAGAGTCTTGACCTAACTACTTCCAGGATGGAGGCCATGCTTGAGATGTTAGTTGGTCAGGTATTAATGTCTCGTGCACTGGATAACCTCACTAATTCTTTCATCTCCACACAGTGTCAGCTAGCTCTGTCCCTGGTTATATGGACAGTCACACCCCAAACAGGTATAACAGCTTGTCCAATATCAAGGCTAGAAGATTATAGTGGCCAGATTTAAGCCTATTTTCCAGAGCTCATACTGGTATGCCACAGAAGGGCCGATCAAGTACACTCCATGGAAAGGTACTCTCTTCAGACCATCACAGCCAGGATGGCTGGTTCTGAAGCTGGGGGAAGGATTGTACATTCTACAACTCTCCTTTGTAGGGGAGGTGACCATTAGGACAACAAAGGCTGTGATCAATCCTTCAAACGAGTCAGTGGACTTGATTGTTTGAAGCTAATTCCTAAACTTAATTGATGATTTGAAAGATGCCAGAGTTTAGCCATCAGAGAGTAGGAAACACGGTGGGACAGTGACCCAACCAGGAGTAAGGGCTCAGACACTGGTCCTTGAGAATACGTATGGGTGTCTCCATGGACGCCAGCTCCAGCTGGTTATGCCATCTTACCTCTAAAGAAAATGTAATTGGCCAGGGCGAAGACTGTGTCTTTGTCCAGGTCTTTCACCATATCGACTATCTTTCCATGGGTTCCTTTCTCCACAAAATCATTAATTACTTTCCTGGCCTCTTCTGGGTCTTCAAAGTTGACAGAGAAGGCTTCTGAGTGGTAATGGTTCTTGACCTCTTCCATAAACTTCTGCACCAGCTTCAGCTTGTTGCTGACAAAGAGGCCATTGCCTGTGCTCAGCTGCAGCTCATTGTCTGGCCTGTTGAGGGTTTGGAGGAGGTGGTGGAAGGCCTTGTGGATGTCATCCTCGGGGACGCGTGTGAGGTTGAACTCCAGGCCCTCTAGAATCTGCGTGTGCGTGTCACCCTTGCTCCCCAGGGAGAGCATAGCAAAGGCCGTGGCAATGCTCATGGGGGAGAAGAAGATGTTGGAAGTGTTGGACTGATGGACCAGCTCCCGGTATAGGCTGAAGGCGAAGTCTGCCAGGTTTGGAGCGATCTTACGGCAGGCCGCGTACTGATCCTTCTGGGAGGTGTCTGTCTCCGGGGCATCCTCAGCCAGGGAGCTGGGGATCAGGCAACACAGGCCTGCCAGAAGCAGAAGCCCCCATGAGATGGAGGGAGCCATTTTTCCTGCAAGACACAGAAAGAGATGCAAGGTCAGGGCTGTGGTGACCCCCATCAGCTACCGCTTGACACAGCATACAAGTAACCATGGGCCAGTAACAGGCCGCTGTGCCCAGCCTGGATTAAGCGTTGTTCCGAACTGCTATCTTTGAAAAAAAAATGTTTTAAAAAATGGAGACCATTCTGTAGAAAAAGCACTTGTTGGGCGAGTGTGAGGAGGGGAGATTAGCTGACAAGAACCCACTTAAGAGACAGACATAGTAGCCACCTGCAATCCCAGGACAGGGGAGTAAGGGTCAGGGCATCCAAGAGGCAGACTGCTTGGCCAGCATCTCGGAGAAGCTCTGTGAGAAGTTCAATGAAAGACGCTACATTGATAAACTAGATGGAAAGTGGCTGAGGAAAAAAAAATTCCAACATCAACTCGAGGTCTTTATACACACATGCACACGTGTATAAAGCACATACATGTTCACGCATCACACACATGCATGTGTGAAAGCAAAGTAAGATCAGATAGGATGCTCTCCATCCGCCCAGTGCTGTCCTGAGCCCTCCCATGTGTGATCTTACGGCAGACCGCGTACTGATCCTTCTGGGAGGTGTCTCCCAGGCTCCTGCAGGGAAGCCATTGCTGCCCTTCCGTCTGCTGGGAAGGGAGATGTTAAGGTTTACACAGCAGACCAACGTTGCACCCATGAATGCCCCAGTTCGTAGCCAATACTCTCAACAGTTCAGTTTCCACCTGAAGTGATCTTGAGGCACAGGTCCCCACCCCATGTTGTAAGGAAGAAACCAAGGCATAGGGTGAGGAGTGTGGTCTTGTCAGTAATTACAGGGGGAGCGCTGCGGTCTAGACTAACAATCCCTTGAAGCTGGAAAAATCCACGGGAGCTCTCAAGAATCCGTGTGAGGGTGCTACCTCTGGACCCCAGGGAGAGCATGCTGATGTTGTGGGGATCGTTACAGGAGAGGAGATGAATGCTGGTGACCTGGGCACACAGAAGTCTAAGGTTGTGAAGAAATAACCAGGTGGGCTGGAGAAAGGGCTCAGCAGGGAGGAACACTTGGAGATCTGGAAGAGGGCTTGCGGCTGATTCCCAGGATCCCCAGGGACAGGTTACAGCCATCTGGAACTGGTTTCAGGGCATCCTCTGGCCTTCTCAGGCACGACACACAGGCACACAAGCATACGCACGCACACAACAGTACACTTACATGCACGCAGGCAAACACTCATGCACGTAAGATAAAAATAAATGCATAGCGGAGGAGAAATGCAGGGGCCATCCACTCTCAGTCCTCACAAGGAACCTCAGGCCCTAGTGGCTTTCCCTGAAAGAGGGAGTGTCTCTGCTCTGCTCTGTAACCCCAGCCCCAGGCTGGGCTGGCCTCATCTCTGCAGCCCATGTGCCATCTTGCCACCACTCCTATCTCAGTTCTGGGAGAGCAGAAGTTAGTGCCTCTGCTTTAACCCCAGTTAGTCCCCCCCCCACCCCCATTCTAACACAGGCTCTGCCGCTCTCCAGCGGTGTGAGCCAGGACGAACCATTTGATCCTTGTTTTCCCTCTCCTACAAGGTGGGCCTGGAAGAACTCAGGGCGCTAAGCCTCCGCATCGGATCTTCCACGGACGAGCTCTCGAAGGGCAGTCTTGGGGATGGACGGGTGGCAGATGCTGCGAGCCCAAAGGCTGGAAAGAGGGGCAGGGGAGGGTACTGTGTTGCGTGGCTGAAGTGAAGCAAGGCTTGGATTGCACCAGAGAGGGCAAACTCTGCCTGGAGACAGCCAAAGTCAAGATCACACCCCCAGGCCTAGCCTCCCCAGTTCTACGGGATTCTCTCTACTCTGACACGCCACAGGCTACCAGTCTACAGCCCCATGCTCTCGTCATAGTTGGGGAGACTGAGGCTGCATCTATGAAGAACGTTCAGGCAACCATACCACATAGTTAGCTATTAGGTCAATAATGAAAACACCATCCTTTTTATTTTATTCTTTTGCGATAATCGCATGTGTCCCAGGCTAGCCTTAAATTCACTATCTAGCTAAGGATAGCCCTGAACACCCAATCCTTTTACTTCTACTTCAGGGTGCTGGGATGGCAGTTGTGTACCACCATGACCTCTTTTTGTAGCATTGGGCTTCATTTGTCCTAGGTGAACACTCTACCGAGAGATTCAGCCACTCCCTAGACCCATGGCTGGAATTATCATCTTAATATAATGAGACCCTCAAGTTTAGGGCCTGCAAATCCGAAGAGGGAAAGTTGAAGACAAGAAATAGTGAATTTTGCCTGCCCTGCCCTGTAAAAAGTATCTTTCCAACTATGTAACACCACGAAGCACAGATGTCTCTCTAGCTGCGGCCGCGCTTTCTGCCCTTCACTGTAAATAACCCGGAGAGCTGATCACGGGCTGCGCAGTGCATGCTGATGTTTTCCTAAGCAGGCTGGTGCATTAGGGCTGGAGACGACACTGAATTTAGTTCTGTATATTTCCATTCCTGATGTTTTTGTTACTTCTTGTTTGGATTTTGGCGAGCCCTGTGGAAATTCCCCACCTTAGTCAAGAGGCTGTGCCTTCACAGGGTGGCAAGAAAACATACCAAGTGACCTCAGGCCAGAGGCTGAGGTGATCCTGACGTGACCATCACTAGGCATCTGACAGCATTTGGGAAGCATGGCCAAGACCGTGCAGCCTCAGTTATATGGAGTGGAGCCTCAGTTATATGGAGTGGAGCCTCAGTTATATGGAATGGGTCTGGGGAGAGCTAAGAGTAGGATGTGTCCTGCACATGTTTGTACAGGTGCTGGTACACATGTGTGCACATGTGTGTAGAGAGGCCAGAGGTTCCTCTCCTCAGGTGTGGTTCCTTAGGTACTATCCAACTTTTCTCATGAAACAGTGTCTCTTTGGTGTGGAGGGTGACAGTTCAGGTAGGTTAGCTGGTCAGCGAGGCAGGGATCTGCCCGTGTCCATCTCCCCAGGGCTGGGATTGGTTACAAAGCATGCCTTCTCACTTGGCTTGCTGGATTCTATGGCACACACTGTGGTCCTTGAACTTGTGTGTCAGGCATTGCCCTGACTGAACTATTTCCTCATCCCAGACATTGGACTTAGCTCCAAGGATCTCTTTATTGGGGGATGAGATGGCGTGCTCTGTTTTGGGGGCTGCTGAGCTTCAAGGAGGGAAAGTCAAGGCCTGCACGGGACAGAGAGGGGTCCTGCTAGGGCGTCGTCACACTCTCTTCTTCCTTTGATAGTAAAAGGGCAGAGGTCTGGAGAGATACCCTCCTCCCACATCCCTGACTGACACAGACACATGCTTGGCTTTCAGACCTGAGAATGCCAGGCCTCAGACAAATAATTGGGAAGAAATAACCTAGGCAGAGAGAGGTTTGTTTTGTTCCCAGTTTGAGGGGACACAGCGCTTCATGGCGGAAAGGCATGCAGGCAGCCGCAGCCCAATGTGGCTGTTGGCTCTCACCTCAGAGGGTGAGGAGACAGGGTAGGGGAGGCCAGAGCTCAGCTCACTGTCTCCTTTTCCTTCTGTCTGGGACTCCCACATGTGGGATGGAGCACCCACATTTGGGGCATGCTTACAATCTCAGTTACTCTGCTTTGGGAAAGTCCTGCCCTAGGCCTTTCTTAATCTGATCACGATGGCAACGGATGAGACCAGGCCCTCACTCCGGTCTCAAGCGTCCAGTCAGGTATATTTTGCATCCCATCCTGCTCCTTCCAACCTCAGGGTCCTGAACCCCACTTTCTCTCTGCTGACCCCTATGACCTTCAGGTCTCTGAGACAGGGAAGACAGACACTGGAGAGGAGGAAGAAGCTTAAGATCTTGTGGTGTAGGGACAGAAGCCAAAAAGTAGGAGATCACACATGGTGACATTCTGACTTCAGAGGTTGGTGGTGCGTGTGGCCTCTGGGAGGCAAGAGTTGGGCGATGCCCCTCCCCTTGCTTTATGCTGTACCATTCCAGCTAGGAGCAGAAAGCCACTAAGAATGACCCAAGCAGACCCAGAGAATCAACCCTAGCAGGAAACAATCTGTGGGAGCCCAGCTCTGCCACTTAGCGCCAGGGGCCTGGGGCAAATGACCTCATCGCTTTAAGCACAGAGGCAGCTTCTGAAGAATAAGGTGTGGCAGGAACAAAGTCACGGTTAAATAGCACAGACAGAAGGGCTCCTGCAACGCAATGCCAGCCCTGGTGAATGTCCAATCACCCTCTTGTGCACCACCCGTCAGCAATCATGCACCTCACCGTGTAAACAGAAATATTGACTGCAGTCCTTTTGGACATGTTCACAAAATGTGTTTTTATACCCAGTTCATCTAACTTTCTCTTAACATTAGTTCCATTATATGGGGAGAAAAACTGAGGTCCAGACAGGGCTAAATCACATTCTCAAGCACACAGAACCAGCTGGGAATAGAGCTGGTGTCTGTTTCCACGCAGTTTAGTTCTAGGTTCGAGCCCTTTTCTACGTACAAGATTGAAGCCAGAAGACTTGAAATAGATGTCGGAGGGCTGCTTGGCTATATGACAAAGTCCCTAGTGCTAAAATGACAGGTCCGAGGCCTGATTGCTGCTCTCCATGTGTGACCTTACACCACTTACTTTCAGAACATCAGTTACCGGAGGAAGATAAAGTGTGGGGTCCAGAGAACCAGCGTGCCAAGGCTTGTGCAGAGCGCCCAGAAGCACCCCTTGATAGCCTACCTGGCTTTTTCAGGATATTTGTATCCTGGGAATCTGGCTGCCTCACTCTTGCTTACATTACAAACCAGATGATAAACCAAACCAATCTCCATAGGGCAAGGCTAGCTGGGTGGTGTGGGGTTCGGGGTGACCAGTGAAGCTCTTCTGCCTAATAGGGCAGAGAAGTCAGCAGCTATCCAAGGCTACAGCCCAGAGGGGCAGGCGACTCATTCATGAGGTCGGGAGCCTGGAGTCTGGAGCAACTGCCTCGGTTTGAATGGTAGGCTATATATGATTGGGACAAACTATTACCCTCTCTGTTCCCCATCTCCTTGTCTGTAAAACGGGGATAAGTACAGTAGCCTCCTCCACGAGGGGCTGGGGAGCTGAAATATTACACGAGTGTTTTGCTTAGAGATGGGACACCTTGGTGTGCTCACTCAGGAAGTTGACTCAAGCCACCAAAGGCAGTGTCACACACACATACACACACACACACACACACACGCACGCACGCACGCACGCACGCACGCACGCACGCACGCACGCACGCACACACACACACACACACACACACACCCCACACACACAGACACACACAGATCTCACAGGCCACTATGCTTGGGACAGCCACCCTGACCCACAGGCTGAGGCCCTAGTATGTGCGTCTTGAGTGTAGCTGGTGAGGCCAGCTTGAGAGCCACAGCTCCCGCTGCCCTTCTAGCCTTACCTTGCTTATCCACAATGCAGCAGGGAGGGACTGGAAAAGGCCACACAAGAGAGGCCAGTGACGGGCAGGCACTGTGTACATGGAAATGGCCGTGGCTATACCTTGGCCCTTCCACGTCGTCTTTGTCTCCTCTCGCCTGAAGATACTAGCTATCTACAGGGCAGCGAGGTTCAAGAAGGGAACCCTTGGGACTGATGTTCCCATGGCAACAGGAGGCCCAGGTGCCACAAGCACGATTAACTTTATCTTCCCTGTATTGCCCTGGTCCCAGATCTGCTACCTGCTTGGGAGGTGCAGGGACTCAGGCCCCCCCTCCAATATTTCCCCAGGGGGAAAAATATACTCACAACTTGCTGTCCCAGAGCTGGGTGGTGACCGAGGCTGAGGAGACAGAGCCCTGTCCTAGTCTGTATTTAAACAGTGGGTGCCAAGGGGGATATGGAGGGGTGGGGTGTTGCTAGTGAATATTAACCAATGTTACCACAGTTCTCGGTGGAGCAAACAGAGGAGCTAAGTCCATCGATTGGGCACTGAGGTACCACCCACGCTCTTCGGGACAGAGCTCAGCTCTCTCTGCTCCTAAATCCAAAGAGTCCTAAGCAGAGCAGTTAGAATATCCATCCCTCATAAACACAGTATCTGGTGTCCAAGGTGCGTCTGGTGTCCTGAGTCACACAGCCTCCAGGAAGACACAACATGACTGGCTGCCCCTGCACTCTCCTGGGGGTGGGGTGGGGTGGGGGATGCTTGGCATGCTCCCATGCAAGCAAAAATCAATATTTGCTGAGCTATCTGCTTCCAGATGCCTGGGGCTGAGGCTTCACTGTCTCTGCCAGTGCCCACCTGACCAATGGAGACACAGGCCCCAAGCAGAGAGATTGCTCCTCCCAAGTGTAGAGATGAATTCTTGGTTTCCTTTGCAGGAAAATGGGACTGTGACTGACAGGACATTCCTGACAGGCTGGAGCACAGTGCCCAGGGGACAGTGCTGGGGGCAGAGGGCAGCTCTGTAAGGGAGAGCTATGCTGCCCTCAGACAGGTTAGTTGACCTCTCTGAACTAGAGACACTTTCCAGAATGGCAGATTGGATGCCAGCGTGGTTGCCAAGGAAACACAGAGCTTGAGTGAAGCGTGCACATAGTGAGTCGTTTGTCTCGGTCTAAGCAGTCCTTTCCAGCCTTCCATCCTCCACCCTCTCCTCCTCCGAGCTGGGCCTCTTTCCTCATTGATTCCAGGAAGCTAGTATGGGGACTGTCCTTCTAGATGAGAACATTCCTTAGGGATGGGGAGACTGTGAAGGAGCCGTCTGTCTCTCTGCTCTGGGGCAAGGAGAGGATGGTCACAGCTCTTGAAGGTCTCTCTGGTTTCGTTGGAGGAGGTCAGGGTTGAGGCTAATGGGCTCTCTACTCTGATCTTTTCCAAAATCTCCATCATATCCCATCAGCCCTGGGATGGGCACGGGTGGTAAGTTCACCCCTCCCCCACCCCCATGCTTTCAGCTCTCCTGACTCTTGGCCGGACACGGCAGGTATTAAGTGGATAAATGATGGTCGCGTTTCCACCTTCTGCCACTCGCTGGCTCCCCTGGGACTCACCTTAGGACTCAGCCTAATGGATGTTCCACAGGATCCTACAGCGCCCAAGCTTAAGCCTCAACCCACCAGACAAATCGTTTTACCTCCTGTGCCTCTGTTTCCCCGTCTCTCAGATGGGGATTAGGATGGCACAAAGCTATTGCAAGAACTACATACAGTAGGTCAAGGGAAACTCGGAGCCTAGTGCTCAAGGTGTCTGGACAGCACCTGTCAGTGGTGTCATGGGGGTGGGGTGGAGATATAGGGTGGGTTGCATTCTGTGGGCTTCTCCCCCCCCTCCAGGCATTATGTCACTCAGGACCCTCTGTAGTTCTGGGAAGCCAGTGGAGGTAGACTTCCCTCGCAGGAAACAGCTCAGTTCTCCCTCCCACACCCCTTGGGGTCCCTTGTGCATGGGGATCTCTATTTTACATCTACCCAGAGATCGGAGAACCAGACTGCGGTTGTGGGGTGATGCTATCTGCACACCCAGAGCATGTCTTCCCATCTCCGAGCCTCTGTTTCCCTCTGTACAATGGCCATCCTTGTGACCCGGCTGCCCCTCCCAGCTGTCGCACTAGGTGGACCACACCAGGTGGAGGTGGTCTCTACTGCACCCCCAAACGCTGCCCCCTCAGGCAGGCAGCAGTCTGCAGGCAAGTGGGGTGTCCCAGCACTGTACCTGAGAATCCTGGCCGGACTCGGGGTAGCCACGCCTCCTGCACCTCAGGTGGTTGCTGCTTCCCAGTCTTCTTCTGGATCTGATTCTTGGCTCCCAAGGATGTCAGGGAGCCAGTCTGCTAAGTGTTTCCAGTGTCTGTTTGCTGGGGAGGAGAGCAGCTTTGGGTGGCAGCAGTAGAACTGGGAGGGGCGGGAGCTGGGGCAGGAAGGAGCCTCGCCCTGTGCCAGGAGCACATTAGACTAGCCCTTTCTGGCTCAAGGAATACTGGGTGCCACCTACTGTACTGGCTGTGTCCACGCAGTATGACCCAGCATGGACTCATTCACACTGGCTTGTAAAAGGACTGGTCCCCTCTCTAAGAGGAACAGTGGCCCTGGCTTAAGGATTTCACTCTCCTGGCACAGAGCCCAGGCCCAACATCTTTCCAGATTTGCTGGAACTGCAGCATCAAGAGGGCTGTGTCACTCTTCTGTGGCCATCTGAGCCCCCCAAGGGGTGTGCATATATGTTTGTGTGTGTGTGTGTGTGCATGTGCGCATGTGTTCATGATGTGTGTGTTCATGCTGTATGTAAGCATGTATGTATGTGTGCATGTGTGCATGCTGTGTGCATATACATGTATGCAGGTATGGTATGCATGTGTGTATGTGTGCTTAGTATATGTATGTGTATGCATATGAGCATGTGTTTATGATGTGTGTGTGTATGTGTGTGTGCTCATACTGTGTGTGAGCATGTATGCATGTGTGCGTGCTGAGTGATGTGGGTGTATATTCATATCCTAAGTGCTTCAAGAGGGACAGTAGGTGGCCCAGGCCATCTGAAATAGAAATGAAGAAGGCTAAAAATGGAAGCCTTTGAGGCAAGTGGGGGCTTTGGATGGAGAACCTACCAAATTTGGTCAGGAGCCCCCTACCTAGGCCCCCCCTTCTCTTCAGGACCAATATGGAAAGGAGGGCAGCATGCCTGAGGGAAGCCCAGGCTAGGGTGGAGACGCCTTGTCCATTGGTTATTTGTAGAACTGTCTATGGCTGCACCTAGGCTGATTTGGAGGTAAAACAACTCTTAAGACAGTGCTAGGGAAACCCCCGCACACGGTTCTGCCTAGATGTGTGGGCATGAGTATGGGGCTGAGCACTGAGCCTGGGGTCTGCAACAAAAGGGAAAGGAGGGCTGGGCTGGGGGAAGGCTGGCCGCCTGTATCAAAGATGTGAGGGAAAGTGCTGGCAGACTTGGAGATAGCATTCTGAGAGGAGCATGGCCTGACCCAGACAGACAGACAGACAGACAGACAGACAGACAGACACACACACACACACACACACAGAGAGAGAGAGAGAGAGAGAGAGAGAGAGAGAGAGAGAGAGAGAGAGAGAGAGAGGCAGATACATACACACACACAGAGACAAAGACACATGCTGACCCCTGCACATAGACAAACACATTCATTCAAACACACACACGTACACACACACTCTCTCACACACACCCTCCTAGGTGCCTGCTACAGAGCACCGGGCTCTGGCCTTGCCCCCACCACCCTTTATGCCAGACTTTAGACAAATCCACTTAAGTTCCTTATGCCTCAGTTCCCTCATCCGTGAAGCAGGGCTAAGAATGCCACTTTGGCCTTTGAGCAGATTGCAGGGTTTTCAGGGTCTGAGCAGAACACCCGCTGAGTGTGGCCCTTAGCCAGGACAGCCCCTTTTCTCAGGTTCAACTCACATTCAAGCTCTGAGCTAGGCCTGAGGGAGCAGAGGGTGCCCACCTCCCTCCCCGAAGGCTTAGGTCTCAGGGTGCTGATGGGGTTTTTAGTCATGTGTGATGGGCAGAGCATTTGGATGACTAATGCCAGGTAGACAGAGTTGTGTGGAGGGCTTCTCGTCTCTCTGAGCTTCAGTGGAGATGAGGGCTTCCCTCTAGTTGTCGTGACACTTGAATGGGGCAGTGTTAGCTGGCATTTCACAGGGAGGCCACTCTGTTGGCGGTGTGTGCACTGTATCTGACTTAGCAAACTGGGTGGTCCAGGTTTACCTTCTGATGAGACACTGAATCAGCTCACTCTCTTCCTCCACTTGGTATCTTCCAAGATCTTAATCCCCAGCTTCCTGTTTTGGTTTTGGTTTTATTACCAAAAACCAAACACATGCTTCTGGTAGCTTCCTATGAAGGGATAGTTACAGTTTCTGGAACTATCTGCAGGTCACTCCCAACTTCCTGTTTTTATTTCTCATTTTTCCTCAAGTATTAAAAGAAAGGTTCGTCTGTGCACCGTAAATAGTGACGCCATTCACCCCAGGAGTGGAGGACGAGATGCCGGAAGCTTCAATTCCTTTTTTAAATTGGCGAAACGTGTGGCTTTGTGTGTTGGTTAGTTTTTATAGCAAGCCCTTTCCACACCTCAGCTCTTTCATCTGAAGTTCTGGATCAAGGACTGGAGAGATGGCTCAGCTTTTAAGACTACTGGATGCTCTTCCGGAGGGCCCGGGGTTCAATTCCCAGCACCCAAGTGACAGCTCATAACTGTAACTCAAGTTCCAGAGGATCCCATACCCTCTTGTGGCCTCTGAAGGCAGGAGACGTACAAACGGTTCAAAACAAACATGTGAACAAATACCCACATGCCTAAAAAATATTTAGTTGTGGACCACGGTAGTGATTACAGCTTTGAAGAGGCAGAACTTATCCCAGCTTCCTTCTTGGTGCTGAATTTGTCATGGTTTGCCCAACAGGAACTCTTTAGGTGTGTGTGTGTGTGTGTGTGTGTGTGTGTGTGTGTGTGTTTGACTGTAGCTTACATCTGAACACCGTGTACTACGGCAGTGACACCAGCTCAAGCCCCATGCACATTTTCTCCAGACATGGCATCATATGATATTTCCTGTGGGAAATAAGGGACGTGAGCGAGATCTTTGGTGAACCTTGGTAGCACAGGGCATGCAGTACTTGCTCTAGAGAGGCCAAGGGACAGCCAGTGGGTGTCTGGCGATTGTTATGCACTAGCACAATCCTCGCGGGGGTGGCTCAAACAAGCCTCAATTCTTAGAACTTGCCCAACTCAGACCTTGGCTTGAAAAGGTTCCATCGATTGGCCCTGTTGACTTTCTGGGGTTGACCTTGAACATTTATTTCTGTTTGTTCTATTTCATCAGGTCCCTTCCTACTGTCATTTTACCACACAGATCCTCAAATGGACTCAAGAATCATGATTGTCACTTATGGGGCACTGTCTGCCAGGCCTTGTCCTAAAAGTTATTAACTGGCATGGCCCCAGGCAGTGGACACCGTTCCTACCTCTTGAGAAACAAAACTCAGGAATGCAGTCACAACGAGGCACAGACAGTTTCATATGGGAACTGGATAGATGAACACATCAGAGGTCTCAGGCTGGGTGTGGAAGCTGGGTTTCTGTTCCCTGGGGTCAAGAACCAAGGACACTTTGCTAAGAGAGTTCTGCAAGGAAGGCAGGAAGTCTGGCAAGCTAAGCAGTCATAAGTAAGCAGGGCAGGCACAGTCTGCTTGAGTGTCTGGGGGTAAAGGCTTACTGGTCAAACTAGTATTTCTCAAACCTTGCAAGGTATAGTTGTAGAAAATTGTTCCTTCTGGTAGAGTCAGCTCTGGGCAAGATGCTTTGCCATTCTGCAGAGGGGCAGAACCCCATGGGGGAGGGTAAGTCAAGGGAATGACGCAATCCGCCCCCACTGGTATTCTCTGTTCGCACAGCTCTGCCTGTTCTGACCTCCAGAACATGCCATGACAGGCTGGCTGGCTGACCATTCTGTGGCCATTTTGGTTTTGCATTTTTAATGGTACGCCTTTTAGGACGTATGTGGAGACAGCTGACAGCCCATGCCCACCTTTCCTCTTCTTCTTCCTCTTGTCTGCGTCCGTAGCCTTTGTCCATATCTGCTATAGCATAATCACAGTGGCTGACAGCTTCAGAGCATGTGGCACAGAACGGGTGCCCTTCTGACCACCACATGGACGCTGGTCCTCACACCGAGCCCTCGGGTCTACTCTAGTGATGTCTACCTTGTAGATGAGGCAGGAAAGGCTTCCTGGAGTCCTGGAGTCCAGCACGTAGCCTTAGGTCACCACAAGGCTGGTAAGCTAGGGGGGAGGGGAGGAAACAAACCAACAGTGTAACCTGATATATGCCTGAAATGGTGGCCTGAGTCACTTGGCTGCCTCTCTCAGCTGCCGGAGTTAGGGGATCACGTTCTCTGATGCCTTGGTTTTGTGCTAAGAGTAGAACAGGTTGTC